>CM019154.1:9872733-10472733 GCA_009733165.1 Naja naja | reverse complement strand
GTCCAATTGGCTGTAATTCCTCTCTGCTTTGGTCAAGGTGCGAGAGTAAAATGCAATAGGGGCTTCCCTCCCGCTGGGAAGCCTGTGGCTCAAACCCACCCCCCCACTCCAAAGGGGGATGCATCACAAGTCAGTACAACAGGTAAATTCTCAGAGAACTGTATGAGTACAGCATCAGACGTTATTAGTCTTGAATACTGTTAAATGCTGATTGTTCTTTCCTGCCCCAGACCCAAACAGACTTTTGTCAAGTAATCGTGGTAATGTTCTGCAATGGTTGCCTCTGAAGTAGGAACATGTGGTAAAACTTAATAAGTCCAAGGAAGGCTTGCAAATCTGTTTTGCATTTTGTCTAGGGGCTTCTTTGATTGCTTGAACCTTGGCATCTGTAGGTGGATGCCATGCTTGTCAACCATTAGCCCCAGAACTCAACTTGTCCTTCTAAGAGTGCATTTTTCTTCCTTGACTTTTAACCCCACTTTCCTTGAATCTGGTAAGACTTCTCTGAGTCTCTCTTGTAATTGAGTGTCATTTTCAGCAGAGATTACACATCACAAGTAAGGCACTACCCCTGGCAGTCCTTGAAGCATCCTTTCCATAAGGCTTTGGAAAATGCCTGGTGCCACGCCTTACTCCAAACTGTAACCTTTACATTTGAAGGCACCTCTATGATCACAATGGTTGGGGCCGCTGCAGTGGCATCATCACCTGTTAGTTGTTGATATGCCTGGGCCAGATCCAGTTTGGCAAAGACTGTACCCCTCCATGAATGTAATAAATGATGCACCACTGGAACTGGATATCGCTCTGTTGAAATGCATGGTTCAATGTCCCTTATAGTCCCCACAGATTCTCCTGACCCATCAGTCTTGACTGGTGTGACTATGGGTGTCTCCCATCTGGAGTGGTCAGTGGGCTGCTAAACTCCTTGAGCTATAGTTTATCTAAGTGCACATTTTTTCCTTTAAGGCAAATGGGACCCTTCTGGTCTTGCAAATTGGTGGCACCTTGGGATCTAGATTGAAAGTGATAGGGCCCCATATACTTGCCCAATCCGTCGCTGAAGACCTCTGGAAACTCAGACTTCAGGGCCTCCTCCCATTCAGTGTTGCTCCGTGATTGATGCCAGTCACCTCGATGCCTAGTGGATTGAACCACTCAAGTCCCAGCAAGCTTGGGCGTTCCTGTCCATGATGGTCAGGGGCAAACGTTTGGTGTGGCCTTTGAACTTCCGCGATGAATTCTCTTGTTCCAACTACTGGAATCTTGTTCCCTTGGTAGTCTTTAAGAGTCAGTACTTGCTTCTGGAAATGCTTCTTCTGAATGTTGGGAAGTAGCCTGTAAAGTGTCCCATGACACCATAGATAAATAGAGCCTGAGTCCACTTCCATTTGGCAAGGCCTTCCTTCAATTAGTACCTTCACATGTACTTTTCTGCTTCTTAAGGGTGAAAAATGACCAATGGTGACTGATGAGTTTCATTCTTCCCCTTTGCTTCTGTGTTGCGCCCCATTTTCTCACTGAAGTTGTTAGGCTTGAAATCTTTGTCAGGAAACTTCTTTCTGCTTGGTGGAGTTCTGGATGATTTGCAGACTCTTGCTAGGTGACCTCTTTTTTCACAGCGGAGACAGATGGTATCAAAAAACTTGCATTCAGTGTGGGGGTGGGCCCCCCCCACAACCTCTGCAATAAAAGTCTTGCCTCTTTCTTCCCAGGTCTTTCTTTTTTCTCTCCATTCTGA
The DNA here is from genome assembly GCA_009733165.1 of Naja naja. NCBI lineage: Eukaryota > Metazoa > Chordata > Lepidosauria > Squamata > Elapidae > Naja > Naja naja. The sequence goes on along the minus strand of CM019154.1, from coordinate 10,470,992 downwards.
GCATATAAATTCCTTCCTCCACCTCGCTACAGTCTGAATCAGAATCTATTTGCTCGCAATGGGTTGTTGTGGATTTTTCCACATCAGGATGGCTTGCAGCCTTGTTAATTTTCTTCATGGCTGCTGCTGAGGACTTGGTAGCTTCTGCTGAAGAAGCTTCTTCTATGGCCTCCTTAAACGTGATCTTAGGTTTCATTAATAATTTGCTCTGCAAAACCTTGTCTTTTAGGCCTAGAACAAATCGATTGCATGGCCTCTTCTAAGTTGATAACTTCACATGCACCCCTAATGTCCCTTAAACTTGCCATGAAGTCATTAACGTTTTCACTTTCCCCTTGATCCCAACGGTAGAATTCGTGTCTCTTAATGAGGCACGATACTTGTGGCGCGTAATGGGCTCTTAATAACTTTTCTAAATCGGGCCAGTCCATTACCTTCATGTCTGCAGCTCCCGCCAATGCCTTCACCATCTTGAAAACGGCCGGACCGCAGTGGGTGAGAAAGACCGCCCTCTTCTGCTTGTCGGAAATGTCAGTGAGATCGTTCCCCTCCAAATACATTTGGAAACGATCTGCATACGAGTCCCAGTCTTCTGCTGTCAGATCTAACGGGGCTGGGGGGGTGTTCAGCACAGCTTTCTCTCTCGGCTTCTTCTCCGCATTGTCTTCTCTTCGGGAAGGATCCCACCTTCGTCGCCAGTATTAGATTTGCATGAAGAGTCAGACGCGGAGTGCTTCAGTGAAGAGTTTATTAGTGACTACAGCTCATAACAGACCCGATTTGGCTGGTCTGCGCTGCTACTTATAGCCAGCAGCCACAGTTGCCAGCCAATCAGAGTGCAGGGTTTTCCCGCACTTTTTAAACCAATCATTTCTGACATTTTACAAGAACAGTTCAAACTTAACCAATGACATTCAAACCTGCATACATAACAGTAGCCATATACAGATTTATGGTTTGTTCTCTGAAATGCAAAGAAGTGGGCAATTTTATGCATTTCTGTTTAAATGCATAACGTTTAGAGGCACAGAGTTTAAATAGTGGGCATTACCCTATTTCTAAATTATCTGAAGGTTTGATGGCCTTTGGTAATTAGACATGTCTATGTTATGGTTCTCTCTAACTTGGCAACAGTTGGGCTTTCACTTTGTCAGATTCAGTTCTTAACAGATTCTCTGTACATAAAATTGAAGTCCTATCAGAATTCTCCCATGTTTTGTTTAGAAGAGCCAGCTGCCAGCTTGTCTAGGCAGATTAGAAATAGATTCTGACAGTAATTTTGCTTTGGGTGTTTACCTCCTCCAATTCTTTGCAACTCAAAGGATCATGATCCACAGTTTGAGAATCCACTCAGCAAAGGATGTACAATATTTCAAACCAAAAATTATGGTTTGAAGAACGTCAGTTGTTTTTGACATGGCTGTTTACAGAGAGGGAGAGATACTTTGCTTCTTGTTGATTATATAATTGGTTTAACTTTTGTGAGTCCCACTCATATTTACATATACGTCTTAGCTATTTTAATAATGATAGCTAAAATTAAATATAGTGACTATTTTCATTTAGTTAATCTGCATAACTAATACAGAATATATGATATTATTAAGAAGAATCTAACTAGGTAATTAACATATTTTTGGTTAACTTATTGATGTATTCTCAAGGTGTTCCTTCCTTGTTTATTTTATGGTTCTATTATTTTACTTCTGTTTACATTCCTTTCATTTTGCTTCCTTTTTATTATCGGAGGCTGCCTAAAATAGTCCCATTTTTAATTATCTAACAAATAATTAAATTAAATAAACAAATTAGCTTTCCTGGGAAATCTTTCCTAGCTGAAGGGTTATCCTGTGTCATAGGCAAACTGTCCTGAAGAAAAGCTTGATTTTCTTTAGCTAAAGTTGACAATGGATTCTTTTGCATAGAGGTCCTAAGCAGAGTTGTTCACGATAGCACAAAATATATACAAAAATAATAAGTGGGGGAAAATCATTTTAACAAAAACCAACCTTAAGTAAACAAACAAACTACCATGTTTTCAAAATACACTGTATTTGGTGCTACTTGAGACTTAAGCATTAAACTGCTGGGAGAGAGAAAGGGACAGGGGAGCATAGAGATATCTTGGCATTATAATACATTTTTTTAAAATAGCTGCTTGGCAGCTTTGGCCTAATAGTTAAAAACAAAATAATATGAGGCAAATGAATAATATGGGACCAATCTCAATCTCTCTCCCCCCTCTCTGTCATGCCCTTGGTGGAGACTGACTCCGAGGAAGAGGAGGAATAGCCAGCAGGGAGTGGGAGTGTGGCTTCAGAGGTGGTGGAGGAGGCTGGGGAAGGGCAGAGGCTGGCTGAGCAGTCAGAGGAGGACCCAGGCCCATCTCCTATCCATCCCAGGGCACGCAGGGAGGAGAGGATCAGGGGAAAGCATGGTCTACTCGGGAGGAGAGGGCCATGATCTTCCTCAGGGCTTATAGCTGGGAGCTATGTATATAAGTTCGTAACTGCGCAGTCAGAATTGCTGGAGTCAAAGTTAGTGTTTCCTTTGAAGGAGGTTTATCTTTGTTGGAGTTCTTCCCAAGGACTTTCCCTGATTATCTGTTTGGAACGTATAATTACCTATCTTGGTTTGCTTCAGAACTTTCACCAAGACGGTTTGTTCTTGTTTTTCTTTTGCCTCCTTATTTACTTTGGGGACTTTAAACTGTGACTAATAAGACAGTTAAGTTGAAGGCATTGCCGGACTTTAATTCATGTTTTGGGTTTTGGGTTATTTTGAGAGACTACGGGTCATCACACTCTCTCTCCTCTTCTCTGTCATAAGTAAAAAAAATTGGCTACCTTCTGCTGAAAGTTTTCTTCTTCCCTCCCTCTCTTTATTTTAAGAAATGATGTGCGAAGTGATGCCTACGATAAACGAGGACACCCCAATGAGTCAAAGGGGGTCCCAGAGCAGCGGATCGGACTCCGATTCTCATTTTGAGCAGCTAATGGTGAATATGCTGGATGAAAGAGATCGTCTTCTGGACACTCTTCGGGAGACCCAAGAAAGTTTATCTCTGGCACAGCAACGACTTCAAGATGTAATTTACGATAGAGATTCTCTTCAACGACAACTGAATTCTGCACTGCCCCAGGTATGTATATTCCTTCTCTGTAATCTTAATTTATAAACATTATTTCCTCTTCCTTTAATCTTATGCTTGCACACGCATATACATGCTCACACGCATACAGATTCCTTAACAATTAGAAGTACAGTGCCACAAATATCTAATCCTGTTTGCAAAAGAGGAGGCTGCCTTAGTGATTCAAAGAGAAATGCCTCATTCGTACTAAAGTATGTTGTGAAGTAGGTATGTTTTGCATGCTTCAAGTGGATACTCTTACTCATTGTAGTAAGAAGATGGCTTGATGGATGAGATTAAGCTGAAACTTGGATTTTTCCTCACCTCTGGGATTATTAGGTTCACTTTAAAACCAGACTGCACCTCCCCCTTTTGTTTTGTTTTCTAAGGCATTTCAGCATAACTCTGATTTCATTGAATCGTCCATAGTACAGTCCAGAAAGATCCTTCTTTCCTATTTTTAGTTTTGTTAACCACTCAGTGACTCTTTGAAGTAGAGTGATGGTGCATAAATCTATCCAATAAATTAATATGCATTGACAAGGGACAGGAAGGTAAAGCAAAAAGTATAAAGTTTGATTGGCCACAGAAGGGCATCTAATTAGCACAAGTATGAGGGAAATACCGGAAGTAGTTAGAGCCATTCTGTCATGTTTTACAAACTACAGTATACGTGAGCAGTCTGATCTATATTTGCCAATCAACAAGATGATGGCTCAAGTGCCATACCACATATAATCTGACTGGACTGATAGCTGAATCTGCATTTATTACTGAAAATGGAACAGCAGCAGTATAACTACATGAGAAAGCTGCAGGCAAGGCATGTTATACAACTGTCTTCTTCTCAGAAACAAGTGCCTGAAATAAATGTTTCATTTCACTACTGCAGTGGGACTGATTACCTTGTCTATATGTGCATTTTATCTCAGTCATGCCTCGGCAATACTAGTCTTTTTCTTGGTTCCACAGTGTTGTCCTGATATTATCCCCAGATTATGTCAGAAACAGTTTTAATTCATCATCAGATGTACCAGTTTTACTCCAGTATTTTACTCCTAAATCAACACTAATTCATGTCAGCTGCAAGGAGTATAAAGTCTGCAAGTTTCAAACATTTATACTTCAAGGAGTATAAAGTTTGTCAGTTTCAGTCACTCCCCTACTTGCCCCCTCTGTGTCAGAGGACACCGAACTGGCAAGGTGTAATTCAAATGGTGGTATAATAATACTTGGAAGCAGAGATATTTCAGTAAAATTCTTCTGAACCCAAACAGTCATATTTGTAGAGATAATTTTTTACGCTGCATTGGCACAGGAAGAATGACTTGAAAATGTGATGATGTATGTTACAGTATTGTAAAATGGTGACATCCTTCTTCATTGGCTACCCACCCAACCGGTTAGAAGGAATTACTGGCTTAATCCTGTAAAGAAGGCAGGAAGAAAACATTCTGGTGTTGCTTACAGAAACTGCCTCTCCATTAACCCTTATTACATTCTTGGCAGGACTAGACTTCCTGTCTCAGGAACTTCTCTGGAGTTTTTCCCCTCCTTTGCTGGTACTTTGCTTGTGTGGAGTGACCATTCAAAGTTACAATGGCACTGAAAAAAGTGACTTATGACCATTTTTCACACTTATGACTGTTGCATCATCCCCACAGTCAGGAGAGGCCAGGCGAGGAGATGCATGTCTCGATGTATGTGATATTGAATTGACCACGCCCAGCTAATAACATGACCTGCAAGCCATGTCCACCCAGTCACATGACCACCAAGCTGTGCCCACCACCTAAGCCACGCCCACAGAACAGGATGTTAATAATTTTGAATCCCACCCCTGATTAGAGTGGTGTTGTACTTACAATTGTGGAATTTATTGGAATTTGAAATTAAAGCAGCCTAATTTGTACTCTCCACCCTAATTACAAATTGGAAGATGGTTTACCTTTTTATATAATTCTTGTAATTATGAAAAATGCATGGTATGTGCTAAATGGTGTAAAACATACATCTAAAGAGCTTTTGAAAATAGTCTGATGTTGTTAATTGTTCAAGAGCAAGAGGATTGCCTATTTCAGATATAAAAGATCACCCTAACCCTTAGCCTTTGTTACCTGTATTTTTGTCTCACAATGAGTGTTGTATTCTTGTCTTACTACTGTTGTTAAGTGCAGCTGTTAACGTTGGTGGTGGCTTTGGTAGTTGCTGTGAGATAAATTATAGAGCTGTTTCCAAGTGATTTAAACTGGCACCATGAATGCTAGGTGGTGCTTTGAGAGAATACTTTAGCTTCAGTCTTTGCTTGTTTGAATCAGCATTGATTACTGGCAATTGCTTGGGCAAGTCCCTATAGTTTTCTTGATAAGATTTCAGAAGTAGTTGGCAATTGCTTCCTTCATAGGGCTGAGAAAGAGTGACTGGCCCATGGTTACCAAGTTGGCTTTGTGCCTATGGCAGATCTATAACTCATGGTCTCCCAATTACTAGCCTGATGTCTTAACTACTACAGCAAACTAGCTGCCTACTTGGTTCAGTCATAGACTCAGTTAAGAGTAAGGCCAGAACTGCCTTAGGTCAAGCCTTATAAGCAATAAAGTGGTGCTAATTACTAAAGACTTCATAAGAGCAGATAACCTTCCTGATGCAGTCAGAACTTGTCTGGAGTACTGTAACATACTGTATATTGGGCTACCTTGGAAAAGCATTATGAAGCAACACCTAGTACAAAGTGCGGCAGTTAGGCAATAATGACAGTTTCTTATTATATTCAGATGAATCCATTGCTTTGGGTACTGCACTGGTTGCCAGTTGGCTTCTAGGTGCAATTAGAGGCACTGATGGTTTTCTTTGAAGCCTTACATGGCTCCATATCTGGTTTTCCTCTTCTCAAGGCTAATTCTGTCCAGGTCCTATCTCTTTGAGAATGTCATGTGACAGGACCTAGAAGTGGACATTTCCAACTGCTGCTCCTATGCTTTTGGAGTTATTTCACTCTCTTCACTCTTGGGTTTTAGAAGACAAATTAATACCTTGCTTTTCCATCTAGTCCAAGAGAAAAGCCTGTTAAGAAATTAGGTTGCATTGATAGAAACTTTACATGATCTGTTTTTCTTTGTCCCATTCAATGTTGTTGGGATTTTTAATTACTCTTTAGGGGGGTGAATGGGTGTTTCTGAGGACTTTTAACAATGTTTTTTAATTGTTAGCTACTCAGTTTTCAGGAATGGATGCTATTGACATATTGCAAAAAATAAATATATGAAAAAATCACTACAGAAACTAAAAATGTTTCTTACAACCATTGACAGAATACTTCTCTGGAAGTACAATAAAGAATGATGTTGTGGCAAGCATATAAGAATTAGTAAGAAGAAAGGAGAGGCAAACTGGATGAAAAACAACCCTGTTACCATGAAGGAGTGACCTAACATAGCAATGAGCAATAATAAGTAGGTTAGCAAAACAAGTTGAGATCAAGTAGCAGCTGCATCTAGCTTTTCCCGGAAAGATATTTGTTCTTGAGATGTTTGTTCATCCGCATACTTGTTAACCAGCAACTGAAGCAAACCATAGAATTAGATTTATAGGTCTACCAAAAATTACTCAAATGGATACATTTATGTACTAGAGTTCATATAATGGATTAAGCAAACAATTAAATTAAACTTTAATTGAGTGGAAATGCAGATCTTGATCCATGCAGGTTCATTTCTAGTTCATTTTAAAAAGTCTTTGCCCAGATTCGTCTGGTGCACCAATTGTCCCTATCTGGACCGAGATGCCCTACGGATGGTTACCCACACACTCGTAACTTCCCAAATCGACTACTGTAATGCTTTTTACATGGGACTGCCCTTGCGGACCACCCGGAGGCTTCAGCTGGTGCAGAATGTGGCCGCACGGGTTGTGATGAGAGTATCCTGATACTCCCATGTTACACCCCTCCTGCATTACCTGCATTGGCTGCCGGTTGCCCTCCAGGTGAGATTCAAGGTGTTAGTGATAACATACAAGGTCCTTCATGGCTTGGGTCCGGGGTACTTGCGGGAATGTCTCCTGCCAGCATTGACTTCCAATCGCCCTGTGCGTTCCCACAGGCAGGGCCTCCTTGGGGTGCCGTCGGCCAGACAATGTCGGCTGGCGGTGCCCAGGGGCAGAGCCTTCTCTGTGGGAGCACCCACCCTGTGGAATCGACTCCCCTTGGAGCTCCGGTTGCCCTGACCTCCATTCCTTTCACCGTGACCTAAAGACCTGGTTGTTTCAACAATCCGGCCTGGACTGAAGGCTAAGGGGTGGGGTTTTAGTGATATTTTAAATTTTAATTGGGTTTTTAGTTTATTGGGCTTAGCTACTTGGTTTTAATGTATTTTAATCAATTGTATTTCTATTTTTTACTGTAAGCTGCCCTGAGTCCCTAGGGATAGAGGGCGGTATATAAGTCCAATAAATAATAATAATAATATGTACAATAGTATTTTTATCAGGGCAACCTGGTCTACCCAAATATGGGATGGAGCATACTGCTTCCGCTTTTGCCTTTCAGCCCCAGTGCAGGAGCCCTCTCAGGCAGTGACAAACTATTTTTTGTGTTAAAGTTATATTTACCGACAAAGAAATACAAGGAGTCTAGTATAGATCTATTTCAAGCTATTTAGCTGTCGTCAGCTAACCATATTTACAGACCCCTCACATCCCCGACATAAAGCAATTGACAAATCAAATAAACTAAATTAAAAAAACGACACTATAGAGCATTGCACACCAGAACAACTAGACAGAAGAACAGTTTTTTCCCGAAAGCCATCACTCTGCTAAACAATTATTCCCTCAACCCTGTTCAACTATTACAAAGTCTGCACTACTATTACTGTTAATCTTCTCATCACTCCTTATCATCCATCCCCTCCCGCTTGTGACTGTATGACTGCAACTTTGTCGCTTGTATCCTTACGATTTACATTGACTGTTTCCTAGTATGATTTGATTGCTGATTGTACCCTATGACTATCATTAAGGGTTGTACGTTATGATTCTTGATTCTTAATGAATGTATCTTTTCTTTTATGTATACTGAGAGTATTTACACCAAGACAAATTCCTTGGGTGTCCAATCACAATTTGCCAATAAAGTATTCTTTCTATCTATCTATCTATCTATCTATCTATCTATCTATCTATCTATCTATCCATCCATCTATCCATCCATCCATATCCTTCTAGAATTTGAATCTGGGTTCTGGTACATATCTATTGAGAATTTGAAGTAATGGTTTTTTTAATATGAATGTTATTGTATGCCACATACAGGAAGCCCTAACTTAGCAACTATTTGTTGAGCCACCATTTGATGTTAGCAGCATCCCTGCATCATGTGTTTGTGATTTGAGCTTGGCAACCAACATGTATTTACAATGTTTAGAACATCCCATTTGTAGCCTTCATTGACCAAGTCAGAAGTAAATGGGAATGTTGGCAGGAAGTCACAAATCACATTTATGTCTCATCATGCTTAACTGTGCAGGATTTGCTTAACAATCACAACCAGAACTGTCATTGTAAGTCAGTATGCTCATGTGATTCTTTTCCTTTATGACCACCTCACTAGTTCCTGATCACAATTATAGTTGTTAACCAAGGACTACCTATGTATTGTCTATTAATATACCAACAAAAAATTTTAAACTGCTTTATTAATCTGGACTGAGTTTTGAACAATTTTGGAATAACACAAAATCATGAAAACAGGCTATATAAAATATTTAATGAAAAGAAATATACTCAATACACGATAAAATTTTAAAATGGAATTTGTAAATTGCCTTAGGATCACTTTTTAACCTGAGAAGCAGTTCACCCATCTACATGTGAAACTCGAAAAATTAGAATATCGTGCAAAAGTTCATTTGTTTCAGTAATGCAACTTAAAAGGTGAAACTAATATATGAGATAGACTCATTACATGCAAAGCAAGATAGTTCAAGCCGTGATATTCCATAATTGTGATGATTATGGCTTACAGCTCATGAAAACCCCAAATCCACAATCTCAGAAAATTAGAATATTGTGAAAAGCTGACCTGACAGTTGTGCAGAAAACCATCATTGACACCCTCCATAAGGAGGGAAAGCCTCAAAAGGTAATTGCAAAAGAAGTTGAATGTTCCCAAAGTGCTGTATCAAAGCACATTAATAGAAAGTTATGTGGAAAGGAAAAGTGTGGAAGAAAAAGGTGCACAAGCAGCAGGGATGACCGCAGCCTGGAGAGGATTGTCAGGAAAAGGCCATTCAAAAGTGTTGGAGACTTTCTCAAGGAGTGGACTGAGGCTGGAGTCAGTGCATCAAGAGCCACCACACACAGACGGATCCTGGACATGGGCTTCAAATGTCATATTCAAGAAGAAGCGTCTTACCTGGGCTAAAGAAAAACAGACTTGGCCTGTTGCTCAGTGGTCCAAAGTCCTCTTTTCTAATGAGAGCAACTTTTACATCTCATTTGGAAACCAAGGTCTGGAGGAAGAATGGAGAGGCACACACTGCAAGATGCTTGAAGTGCAGTGTGAAGTTTCCACAGTCTGTTGATTTGGGGAGCCATGTCATCTGCTGGTGTTGGTCCACTGTGCTTCATTAAGTCCAAGGTCAACGCACCCGTCTACCAGGAGATTTCGGAGCACTTATGCTTCCTTCTGCAGACAAGCTTTATGGGGATGCTGACTTCATTTTCCAGCAGGACTTGGCACCTGCCACACTGCCAAAAGCACCAAAACCTGGTTCAATGACCGTGGGATTACTGTGCTTGATTGGCCAGCAAACTCACTGACCTGAACCCCATAGAGAATCTATGGGGCATTGCCAAGAGAAAGATGAGAGACATGAGACTGAACAATGCAGAAGAGCTGAAAGCCGTTATTGAAGCATCCTGGTCTTCCATAACACCTCAGCAGTGCCACAGGCTGATAGCTTCCATGCCATGCCGCATTGAGGCAGTAATTGCTGCAAAAGGGACCCAAACCAAGTACTGAGTACATATGCATGCTTATACTTTTCAGAGGTCTGATATTATTCTATGTACAATCCTTGTTTTATTGATTGCATGTAATATTCTAATTTTCTGAGATTGTGGATTTGGGGTTTTCATGAGCTGTAAGCCATAATCATCACAATTATGGCAAATCACGGCTTGAACTATCTTGCTTTGCATGTAATGAGTCTATCTCATACATTAGTTTCACCTTTTAAGTTGCATTACTGAAATAAATGAACTTTTGCACGATATTCTAATTTTTGAGTTTCCCTGTATAATTCCAGAAATAGAAAATCATTAGATTTACAGTTGCACTGGTGAAAAAAAGACATTATTGCATATTTTCAGAGATGTAGATTATTTATTCAAACTGTTGGAAAACATGAGTGTAAGATGTTTAATCAGTTTAACTGGTGCATTAGCAGATCTACAGTATATACTTTTTGTGTGAATTTCTTCTCTGACCTTGCTATTGCATCTACCCAGTAGAACAGTAAGAAATGAAAAGAACTTAGCTTAAGCATTTTGGATAGAAAGAAAAATAATTTTTTAAAAGTTCACTTGTTTTTGCTTTTTGTTTTCATTTGGGTTTTTTTTTAAAGGTGAAGTTTGCCATTTCACTATTTAATTGTTATCCTTTTTAAAAAGGTCAGGATTTCATTATTCTGCTGGTGAACTATTAAAACCCCTGGAGTAGCCCTGGAGAGCAGTGACTACTAATCAGAGAGATGAGCATTTGTGTCAAAGTGTATAGCAACCAATTAGAATGGAGATGTTTGCTTGTAATGAAATGAAGCAAAGTAGTTAACTGGGCAACACTGCTTATGCTTGTATAATAATAACCTTTATATTCCTGTCTGAGAAATTACACTGGGGCAGGCTAGTTGTGTGGATCAGTGCTAAGACTGTTGAATGCACACAGCACAGTGTGATATATGATTGAGAGGTTAAGTACAAGTAGTGTTATTCTATGTTTGTGCTTTCGTGCTCTGTTTTGAGTTTCTAGAAGCATTTTGCTTGCCATTGTCACATTCACTATACTATTAAACCAGTTCTGCTCCAGTGCAATTCGTTTCCTGTGTTCTAACTCATAGCATAATGTGTCACATCACAAATCCATTAAGTAGTTCCAAGGTGGGGAAAGGGAAATGTAGGGCAACAGCAGCTGCAGGTTTTTTGTAATAACTTGTTCGGTTGTTTCAAACTTAGCTGAAAGTCTTTACTTTGATATTAAGCTGGAAGAAATATTAAGCTGAAGAAATACTGTTTTCTTTTTGGAAGAAAAAGATTTTGGCAGATTTTGGAGATGGCATACAAAGGAAATTAAATGGCACTGCTCCATTGACCCAGGACATGCAATTTGATCAATATCGAATTTTAATAGAGGTGTGTTAAAAACATTCATAATAGCTTTACATTTTTTTCATTGCTGTAGAGCGGGGGTGATTTTCCTGATTCAGTGACATGAATGACATGCAGACTAAGGAGAAGATTGCTAGGGTTCTTTAAAAAAATATCAGAGGTGTATATTCAGTAACAACCATATTTTCTCTGTGCTTGTACTTTTCCTAAATCAACAACAGTATTGCAAAGGACTTATTTAATTATTACGTGTATGATTTGAGAGATCTCAAAATAATCTACTGCTTGTTTTTCCCATCATTTTGTTTGGTTGCTCCAATTCTGACCTCAAATATCCCTGTTCAGTGAAGTCTGTTCATATTCCGCCCACCCTCAAAGAGCTGGTATCACTTCAAAGCTAGCAGACATTTATTATTATTATTATTATTATTATTATTATTATTATTATTATTATTATTAATTCGACTTGTATGCCGCCCCCCTCTCCAAAAGGACTCGGGGTGGCTCACAGCTAAAAGTACAGCAATAAATAAGTTACCTAAAAACATATTAAACAATTACAAGCCAAATTAGAATTAAAAACCCCAAAGTTAAAACAATCAAACCCCCAGAGGGTCAGCACAGCCTGGACTGTAAAAATAGCTAGGTGTTTAAATCGTGGCGGAAGGTGCGGAGATCGGGAGCCAGCCAGAGCTCCGGCAGAAGAAGATTCCATAAAGTGGGAGCCACCACAGAATAGGCCCTCCCCCGGGTCGCCGCCAAGCGACATTGAGTTACAGACGGCACCCTGAGGAGACCCCGTCTGTGCGCCCATACAGGGCAGTTGGTATTTGATGCTGGGAGGAGTCGTTCTCATAAATATCCTGGACCCATGCCATGTAGGACTTTGAATGTTAACACCAGAACCTTGAATCTCACCCAGAGGGCAACCGGAAGCCAATGCAGACCGCGCAGGAGGGGTGTAATATGGGAGTATCGGGAAGCTCCCATCACTACCCGCGCGGCCGCATTCTGCACCAGTTGAAGCCTCCGAGTGGTATGCAAGGGCAGTCCTAAGTAGAGAGCGTTACAGTAGTCAAGTCGGGAAATGACGAGCGCCTGAGTGATCGTGCACAGGGCATCTCGGTCCAGATATGGGCGCAGCTGGCGAACCAGCCGGATCTGGGCAAAGGCCCCCCTGGCCATGGCCCCCACCTGCTCCTCCAATTTGAGCCATGAGTCCAGAAGGACCCCCAGATTCCGTGACCTGTCCACGGGGGGCAACACCTCCTCCCATGACCAAAGATGGAACCTCCAGACTGGACCAAGATGTCGGTATGCACAGCCACTCTGTCTTGGCTGGATTGAGTTGAAGCATGTTCCTGTCCATCCAGATCCGCACCACTTCCAAGCACTGGGACATCACAGAGAGAGCATCACTGATGTGGCCTGGGCTGGAGATGTATAACTGCATATCATCAGCATACTGATGATACATCACCCCAAAGCCACGGATGATCTCACCCAGTGGCTTCATGTAAATGTTGAACAAGAGGGGCGAGAGGACCGACCCCTGGGGCACCCCACAAGTGAGATACCTCGGAGTCGACCTCTGCCCCCCTGCCAACACTGATTGCGAACGTCCCGAGAGGTAGGAGGAGAACTACTGTAAAACAGTGCCTCCCACTCCCAACCCTCCAAGACGTTGCAACAGGATACCATGGTCGATGGTATCGAAAGCCGCTGAGAGATCTAACAGGACCAGGACAGAGGAAAAACCCCTGTCCCGAGCGCTAGACCCCCTGTCAATCAGCGCGACCAATGCAGTCTCCGTGCTGTACCCGGGCCGGAAGCCCGATTGGTATGGATCCAGGTAGTCCGCTTCCTCCATGAAGAGTGGCAATTGCTGCGCCACCACACTCTCAACAACCTTCGCTAAAAAGCGAAGGTTGGAGACCGGGACGAAAGTTGTTCAACACGGCTGGGTCCAGGGCAGGCTTCTTCAGGAGGGGCCTCACCACCGCTTCTTTCAAAGTGGCAGGGAACAGCCCCTCCCTTAATGAAGCATTGACCACTGCCCGGAACCAGCCGCACGTGACCTCCCTGGAGGCATAAACCAACCAGGAAGGGCAAGGGTCCAATAAACATGTGGTGGAACTCAGCCGCCGCATAATCCTGTCCACTTCATCCTCAGAAACAGGATCGAACTCAGTCCAGATTACATTAGCCAGACCACTCGCATCCCCATCCTCAGACCACTGCAAGTCTGAGCACAACCCTTCCTGGATCCGAGTGATTTTATCCTGCAGATACTGACCAAATTCCTCAGCTCTGCCCCGCAGAGGGTCCGCCACCTCCCCCAACTGTAAGAGGGAGCAGGCGATCCCAAATAGGGCGGCTGGGCGATTATCTGCACATGCTATGAGTGCGGAGAAATAAGACCTTCTTGCCGCCCCCACAGCTATCAGGAAAGTCCTGATATGGGCATTTGCTGGCTTTACATCCTGTGACTCCTTCTGAGTTGATCCATGGAAAATATGACAGGCAGATGGGACACAGAATTTCACTTTAAGCACTCTGACCTCCTGCCATCCCCTGCAAGGTAACATATTGTAGCAGCAGGGAGAGTTGTCTGCATCCACTGGGCTAACTGTAATTTGGAAGACTCCAACTGCACTACTTATGTGGTAATGCTCCACCTTCAAAAAAAGTGAGCATGCTGGATACAACTCAGATTTCAGCCTTCTTGTATAGAGTAAATGAGTAGAAGCATAGATCCTTCATAGTGGAGGTATGTGAAATTAGGAAGGAATCAAGGAGCTTAGATAAGACAGCATTTTAACATTGGCAATGTTAAAGCTATTTTGTTTTTGTTTTAAAATAATTCACATTAAATCAATGGAAAATAAAAGGCTTATTTATATAAATAAAACTGTACATTGTATGTTTCAAATGTTTATTTGATATTACACTGCAGATAGAGAACTCGCTGTAGCATAATTACAATCATTAATCTTTCAAATGCTACAGGGTGGTGTTTCTTAAAAGAATTGTCCAAAGACCCCTGTCCCCCCCCCGTAAGACTCCCTCAGGAATTAAAAAAAACCTATTTTCCATATATTGAAGAGATTTGCAAGAAATCTTAAGCAGTGCCACTCTTTTCAGTGTTATTTTTATTTGTTAAAAATTAGAGGTTTTTTCATGAAAAATATTTTATTTATGTTAATACTTTGGGTTTAATACTGTTATTTTAAATAAATGTTATTTTAAATAAAGTATTCTACGAAGTGTCAATTTTATTTTTTTACATACGAAACTTAGATAAATATATATAAAAAGCTGTTTTGGGGTTTTTCATAATTTTTAAAAGAAGGAAGGGGTCCTTAGAGCAAAATACTTAAGAAACATTGCTCTAGGATAGCATTTTAATCAGGACAGTTTAGTTTTATTTTCACATTGTTCATAAGCCATGGTAATAGTGCTAATATGCAATACTTAAACTATTCACATAATCTTTTCTTGCAATGGGCAAATAATGTTTAACCAAGATTAGTTTTTATTATACTACGTTCACAGAACTTGAATTTCAGTTTATTTCCCCTTCTTCTTGTGTTTTGATCCATCTAGCAGTTTATAAGAAGAATTCAATTAAAGCAGCATTAGGTTTGCATAAATCTGTGCTACTGTATATTTCTGACTTACTTCATACTTACTGCTCTCTATTTGCTAGCAGATCATCCATCTTTGTAGGGTCAGACTGATTTTCCTGATAAGCAGTGAGGGAAAAAAAGTGCTACATAAACATTTAAAAAGAGAAGATAAAGAGTTCTCTGATTATCACAAAGATTTTGACAAGCCTCATAACAGGGATAAATTTTCCTTCCAAAAGAAATATTATCTTTTTAAAACTTAATATGGCACAATGCAAATAAATGGAAAGAAAGTGTTTTGGATAAAATATAAATGCTGATATTTAAATACAGTAAACCATAATATAATTTTGTTATTTTCTGCAAGTTATAAGCCATTGGTTGGGGGGGGGGGGTTGGAACAGTTTGGAGGAAAAAGCCTGGTTTGTTTTAAAATCTCTGGTTTAAATGGTACAATAAAAAACCCACTGATGATGCCATAGTTTACCACATCCACTGTCAAGAGGAATCAAAGTTGTACTATGATTCTGCTCATTTGCTCATAAACCAGCATTCTGAAGAATGTATGTGATCTTTTAAACAAGAGCTTTATTATGCAATCTCTTCACTTATGTATAGATAAGTATGCATGTAGTAATCTTCTTGTTTTATCACCTCTACTTTCGTATTTCTTCTTATAAGAAAGGGGGAAAATCCTTATCACTGCAGTGTCTTTTGATCAGGGGTACAAAGATCAATTCAACTGGAAACATTATATATCTTATTGAGCTCAAATGTCATAACAGATAACAGATAATCAGAGTTGGAAAGGTCATCTAGTCCAACCCCCCCACCCAAGTGGAAGACTCTTCACCATTTCTGACAAATGGCAATCCAATCTCTTCTTGAAAGTCTCTCAAGTGATGGCACTCCCACAACTTCTGAAGGCAAGCTGTTCCATTGGTTGATCGTTCTCACTGTCAGAAAGCTTCTCCTTATTTCCAGGTTAAATCTCTCCTTGTTCAGTTTCCATCCATTATTCCTTCTCTGGCCTTCAGGTGCTTTGGAAAATAGCTTGACCCCTTCCTCTCTGTGGCAGCCCCTCAAATATTGGAGGACTGCTATCATGCCTCCCCTGGTCCTTCTCTTCACTAGACTAGCCATGCCCACTTCCTGCAACCGTTCATCATATGTTTTAGTGTATGAAATAAAAGGATAAAAAATTCAG
Source organism: Naja naja (assembly GCA_009733165.1). Taxonomy (NCBI): domain Eukaryota; kingdom Metazoa; phylum Chordata; class Lepidosauria; order Squamata; family Elapidae; genus Naja; species Naja naja. The sequence goes on along the minus strand of CM019154.1, from coordinate 10,454,638 downwards.
GCCATTAGATGAGAAAAAAATATATTAAACTAACATAATATATATACTAACATAACACTGTACATCCCCATTCTATTCTATCCTTGCAAAATATCCTTGCTTCCACTATGTCTATACATTGATTCAAATATCACCTTTTTATCTATTAATTCCTCACCTCTTCTTCAGGATCTCAAAAATTCCATCCAACTATAACTTCCTTAGACTTCCCCTTCCTCTCAAACCATTCACCCTTCTTTCATTGTTTGCAATCTGATTATCATCCATTCTCTCTTTATCTCCAAACCATCTCAACATATTTATTTTGTACAAGTAGTTTATTAGAGTTATTAGATACATTTAAATTAATTTGGATTGACCATTGTATTTGCTGCTGCATAGATTTAATTCTCACTGAATGTAAACCAAAGGAAATGAAATATGATTTTAGATCCTATTAAAATCAATTAAAATAACTTTGAAAAATATATTGCAGTTCAATATGTGCTTTGTTCACTTGGGAGTAAATTCTTTTGAACCAGAGACTTACGCTCAAAGAAGATTCAATTTCATAGAACAGGACTGGATTACATTTATTCTTTATTAAAGTTAATTTAGGGCTTGTTCCTCTCCAAGCTTCCTGAAACATTTCAATGTACTAAGTCTTTTATACATATATTTCATATCCTGTAGAATTATTTTAGTGGGGTGTTTTTGGTAAAGTGGGTCTTTTATACAAACAACATGCCTAATATGATAGATTTTTCATTTTTGCAAAAAGACTGTTTTTAGGTAGATATTACCCTGTGGCACTCACATTATATAACTTTTTTAAATAAAATTTGTCATTCCTAATTAAGAAATAATAATGATGATGATGATGATGATGATGATGATGATGATGGTGCTCCTTCAACAGCTTTGTAAAAGCAAATAAATGTATAGATGAAGTAAGTAAATTGGCTTAGTGCATTGTGTGAACAGTCTTAATATTTTGCCAATATCTTAATATTCTGCCAACACAATTGTTACACCGTTAAATAGATTTTTCAGATTGAAACCTCTTATGAAAAGAATGGTTCACTGCGGTTCAGGAAGGAGTCTAATTTCATTTACAATGTAGACTTATATCACAAACAAAAAATCTTTTGGATATTGGATCTTTTTAATATGCATATAGGTGCTTATCCTATAAGATCTGGCAGGATTAACATGTTTCAGGCCCCTTAACCAAATAGTGTCACTGGACCTAGAAGAATGTCTTCTTTCTCACTGCTTGTACCTTCTGGGACAGCATTTTGCTCCTCTAACCCTGTGTGGCACAATCCTACTGCCTTTTAGGAGGTTTTTAAAAACTGGCATTTTCATCTGAGCCCTGGGTCAGGGTGATTTTTGGAATCTTTATAAGCAACTTTATATTTTAATTCTCTTCATATTTCTCTAATGTGGTGTTTTTTTGTTGTATTTTTTGACCCATTTTTTTAAAAATTATGTGACTCCTTGAGTGACTTGAGATCAGGCAGGTTATATATTGAAATAATCTTCATCGTTAAGAGAAAAAAACAGAGCAATGGAGCACCTGACCATAAAGAAATTGAATACTCAGAAAGTTGTGGTCAGTATGTTCTACTTTCAAGATAAAATAAAGTGCTTCCAGCTGTTTGGATGGAATAAAAATGTTGCATGTTAATGTTGCATGTTAATCACGGTGGAAATGCACAATATTTCCAGACTAGTTTTTCCATCTTCTCCAATCAACCAGTATAAAATGAGGTCTTTCATTCCCACCCTTGGCCATAAAATCTAAATGTCAAAACTTTTGAAATCTCAACCAGGCTGAGAAGCTTAGCTGAAAGAGCTTCAGAAAGCACAGATCTGGGATGTTTTTCTTCCTAGATAATGAAAATAGTCTTCAGAAGGGCCATCATCCAGTTGATTCCAGCAAATTTGGAGAAGTGTTGTTCTGGTGCTTTATAAATGGGTATACTATACACTGAGGTATGCTTGTTGCAGATTCAGTGTTATTAGAGTTGTTCCTTAAGAATCAAAGCTTAATGCATGCTTATTCAGACTAGCAGATGAAAACCCTGGTATTGCAGTCCCAGAATTGCAGACTAGATTAGAAAAATGTCCCATGGTGATTATGATCATTGCATAGATAACAGTTTAGTATGACTGAAAACATAATCACACAAATCCCCATAAACAATTAGCAGTTTTCCTGTTAAAATGTTTCTTTTACAAATATAAATGTAAACAATATTGTACTTACAATTTATCAATCTAACACTGTTACCAATTTGTACGCTACAATATAACATTTTGTTGTCTTTAATCTTGCAAATAGCCTGTAGATCTACATTTCCTGTTAATGTTTTCTTCCTATCTTGCAAATGATTTTAAAAGAATTGGCACCACCTTGTGGGGAGAATTTTTTATATTCATAAGTAATAAGACAAAGTGGTACACCTCTAGAATTAATGGATGTGAAGTGTATCTTAATGAAAAATATATATATTTACAAGACTCGATTCATATGTACATTTTACATAATTTGATTCTTCTACATCTTAAGTATATTTGATTTCTATCAAAATGTATAAATTCATTTGATTAAAGAAAAGAAATGTATTTAGAATGGCATTTTAAGAAGTAAAATGTTTATACATTAGCTTTACAAGTTCTCACTTGAGTTTGCTTTCATCAAACAATATTCATTTATATCGCATGCAAGATGAAGGATATGCATACGATGAAATGAATATATGGTACTTGTCCTATATTTCCACCTTCCATTTAGAATAGAATAGAACAGAACAGAGCAGAACAAAGCAGAATAAGGTCAATTTCATGGACTATATAAAGCAAGCTAATAATTGTGCAGTAGGAGGTTGAGCTGGGAAGAAGACTAACTCTGCATTACAAAATAGTGGTGTAGTTCTGTGTTTCGGTCCAGTCTAAGAATTGCAGTGTATTTTTACCATTTGTTTTCTGTACTTATGCCTTTGGTTTTTCATATCTAAGTGAAGGACTCTGTATTTGTCTTTTTTGAGATTTGTGTAGCTGTTTTTTACCCAATCTTCCAGTTTGTCAAGGTCATGTTGAATTTTGATAGCATCCTTTAAGATTTGCTGTCTCCCCCATCTTTGGATCATCTGTAGATATGGGAACCATATAGTCAAACATTTTATCCAAGTATGTTGGACAGCACAGGGCCTAAAATGGAGCCCAGAGGTTTTTCGCTTGGAACTTCTTTCTAGATTGACATGGAGCTATTGATGTACACTTACTAAGTATTCAAGAGCTAGATAGTCTTACAATGATAGCATTGCTCAACCTTAATTTTTCCTTATTCTCTCCCAGAAAGAATTGAACTGGGCTGGGTTCACTGCATTCCCATTGTCCACTAAACTGGTCACTCCATCAAAAAAGAAAATCATGCTGGTTTGGCATGGTTTATTCTTCATAAACTGATGCTGGCTTTTGCCAAGGAATATCTTCTTTTTTAAGTCCTCACATTACTCCTTTTGGAATAATTTATTCCAAAAAGATTGCCTGGTTTTAACATTCATTTGACTAGCTGTAACAACTTGGGTTCTTCTTTTGTTATGTTGCAAAAACTGGATAGGTTTTTGGGCAGTTCATGTAAATTCATGTTTACTAGAGCTGTCAACAGCTTGACTTATAATGTCTCTGCCCTGACAATGATTTATGAAATGATTAAATTCTTCCTTTGAAATAGGAGGAATTTTCAGTTTAAAGGAAGAGGAAGAGATGCTCTTGCTTAAGAAGATATGCTGGGCTCAGGTCTTCCCCCCCCAGCTTTGAACGATTCTGATGTCCGATATTCCATATTTAATCCATGCAGTGATGAAGATAATGGCATTGCAGTTCCAGGAAATCTTAGAAGAAATGTATTAAATGTATATAATCTACACTTGTTTTGTATGCTCTGATATTTCCTTTAAGAAGCAGTTCCATAGTTTACAGTCTTCCTAATTTAAAAAGAATCTTATATTTTTATCCTGCCTTTCTTTCAGGAGCTCCAGGTAGCTTACTTGGAGATGTATTTTCATTTTACCTCTACAAAAGCCACCTTATGAGGTTGGATTGACTGTCCTTTGTTAGCCTAAATTCATTTTTGACACTGTTTATTTTTTTATTTATTTTGTCAAGCATGCATTTGATAATATGTATAAGTATAAACATGATTATTAATATATGAAATAGATACGAATAAAAGGAAACATTAAAACAGGGATGGTAGGCATGTTGGTGTGCTTATGCATGCCCCTTACAGACCTCTTAGGAATGAGGTGAAGTCAACAGTAGACAGTCTGAGGTTAAAGTGTTTGGGCTTAGTGGAAGAAACCACAGAGTCAGGTAGAGTATTCCAGGCATTGACCACTCTGTTGCTGAAGTTGTATTTCCTGCAATCAAGGTTTGTGCGGTTTACCCTGAGTTTGTATCTATTGTGTGATCTTGTATTGTTGAGGTTGAAGCTGAAGTAGTCATTGATGGGTAGGACATCGTAATGGATAATTTTATGTACTACGCTTAGGTCAGACCGAAGGCGGCGTAGTTCTAAGTTATCTAAGCCTAAAATTTCAAGTCTGGAGGCATAGGGTATTCTGCTGCGAGTAGAGGAATGGAGGATATTTCTGGACTCTCAATTGTATTAATGTCTGATATGCAGTGCGGTTTCCAGACTGATGAGCTGTATTCAAGAATTGGTCTAGCAAATGTTTTGTAGGCTCTACTTAGTAGTACAATATTACTGGAGAAAAAGCTTTGCAGGATTAGTTTATAAACTCTTAATGCCTTTTTGGCAATGTTGTTACAGTGGACTTTAGCACTTAGATCATCAGTGATGAGAACTCCTAGGTTCTTGACAGAGTGAGAGTCGTTTACAAGGTCTTGTCTGTCCAGCAGGTTGTTTTTTTTTTAGATTTGTGTATGATAGATATTCAGTGATATAACCACTGAATATCTATCATAGTGGGAGTTATTTTTTGACTCATACACTACTTGTGCCTCCATTTTAATTTCTTTAAAAAAAGAAAAGTTCACACTTCCATTATGTGCCTGCTGATTTTCATATTGCTTGGCAACTCCTCAACTCTTGCGACTCCCAGAGATTTCCAGAATGGGTAAAAGCAAATTTTTGATTTATTATTTGGGAGAAAGTGTTAAAAGGCAAATACCTCTCCCCATTTTTCTTTTGGAGATGTTGAGGGATAAAATAGATGTCTTATTAAAATGCCTATTGTGTTTTTTAATCTCCCTCCAAATAATCAAAATGGACAAAAATCAATGATTACATGATAACAATATCACACATGAAATGATACAATCTGCAGTTTTACTGAATCCAGTTTAAGTAAGATTTGGAAATGACTGAAAATAGTTGAAATTTACAGTTTGCATTTTATTAGAAGCCAATGTCAGAGATATTAGATTTAAAGTTGAGAAAATGAAAAAAAAAATGCTACTTGCACATCCGCCACAAGATGGCAGTCACTACAAAAGTTTAATTCAAATGGAAACATTTATAAAGACATTGAAAGCTGTATATACTATATACTAAAATATATGTGACTATAAGCGGAAAATATGCCCTTGTATATGCAGAATATTCTGATAAACCAAAGCATTAGCATCATGTTGCTTGTTAAAATTAGACATATGCAGAGAAAATCCACAGAGGAATTCAATTTCCTTCAGTGATGAAACTGCAAATCTTCATTTGGTGCAATTATGTACCATAATTGTAAGCTGTCTTGGAATCAGGGAGGCTATGATGCATATGATCATGTAACTTCCTATATTTGTATATACTATAGTCAGTAACTAAGCTGTTAATTTAGTTTCTTAGTTCTTCTAATTATAATTACACACACACACAAACACAAAGAGAGACACAGAAATATAACATTGGGGATAATATTGTTGGATTCTCAACTACTATCAGTCAAAGTCAGAATAATAACTGGAACACTTAGAATCCTTGAAATTGAGAAAATGTTAGATTTACACAAAGGCGTTTGGGGAGCAAATGACATTGGGAAGGATAATGTAACAATATAATGTAGAAAGGAACATAATCTATTTCTATTATCTCTCCAGCACTCAACCACATACATAGAACATTTCCAGTATGTTATGAGAACATGAAAATAGAAAATTATTGACATAGTCAACCTAAGTACTACCCAGAAATATGAATCTCCATTCCCGGACTTCTCTACGAAATGTGAAGAATGCTGGAAGTCAATACTGGAGGGAAAGCTATTAAGTCATTCTTCCTAGTTTTTTCTCTTCCTTAACTGAGGTATCATTCTTATTAGAGCTTAATGTTCATTTATCATTCAGTTACTGTTTGATGTATTGTCTTTGTGAACAAGAATTGGATGATGTATACTGTAAGGACACTGATGTGGAGAGAACTGTTTCTATTGCTGTTTAAAGTTTCATGACCCATGTTATCTCTGGATAAATTTCTTCTCTGCCTCTGCAGTTCCACCATGCTCTTCTTCCCCAGCACTTTTATTTATTTATTTATTTATTAATGGGACTTATATGCCCCCATCTCCGAAGACTCGGGTGGCTTACAATAAAACAAACACAATAAATATTTAAAAAAGAATTAAACTAATGGTCCCAATTAATACAAAACTTAAAAACCACCAAAATCTAAAAACACCCCACCCATGGGTCACAGCCCGGATTGGTCAAATAACCAGGTCTTCAGGTCATGGCGGAAGGTGCGGAGGTCAGGGGCCCCAGGGAAGTTGGTTCCAGAGTTCAGGGACCGCGACAGAGTAGGCACGTCGTCGGGGGACCGCCAGCCGGCGTTGCCCGGCTGATGGGACCCCAAGGAGTCCCTGTCTGTGACTTCGTACAGGGTGGTTAGTATTCGATGTCGACAGCCTTCTCCTTTCTCCCATTTTCTCAGGATCTTGGCTGATAAGAAAACAAATTGGGGAGAAGGAAACTGAGATCTGGAATGACAGAAACATGAACAATTGCATGGAGAGGGGATCACTTGGAATGTGCATCCTGAACTTGTGTCCAGTGATCCAACCATAACAATGTTACCAAGAGGAAGAATATTTTTCTTGGAAAATAAGTCAATAGGAAACTTATGTGATGGGATCATTAGTTGAAAATATTTTAGATCACACAATTGGGTGAAACTTCTTTCCAAATGTAAAATATACACGTGCATACACGTATGTAAATATGTATGCACACATTAATAGCTCTGCATAGTGAGTGGATTGTTTCAGTATAACATGCATACTGTACAGTTAAAAATATACTGATTTGGGAAGAGCAGTCAGTGTTTAAGGAAAAAGCAGTATTTGTCACTTTATAAATATATTTCATTTCACTGTAATCTTCCAAGCCATTGAAGTGGCTTGGTTCATTAGCTTTAAATATTGTGTGTTTGTGTGCCATTGTGTATGTGTGTGTCCAAGAGGCGTGCATTTAATTGACCTTCTGTGGAATGAATCATATATTACTTGTGCATGAATTATAGGATCTCGATTCAGTCCTTTTGTACATTTGACTGCAAGTCCAGTAGGGCATAATTTTGTTTAAAAAGGGGACATAATGGAAGGGGAAGGCTGAATCTATAAATACTTGACATTGTTTATTGTTTTAAGTGTATTTGCTTCTTGTTATTTCACTGAAGAATAATGGGAGCCTTTTTGGCACTGCAAAACAATTTCTTAATAACTAAAGTCATGATAACATTTGATGAAGCACTTTATAGTCATTTGTCTTTTTTTGCATTGTTCTGTCTGTTAAAACTGATTAAATAACCTGAATGTGGAAGTTAGTGAATATTCAGACTGCTCAGGGGAAAAAAGAGGCAGAAGGCCTGCAAGAAGATGGTTAGAAGGAAAAATTCCAGATATGGATTGATTGCAGACTTCTGATATTTAAATAAAATTGATATCGGTACACACATGAACATAAGCAATGACCTATGTGTTCTATATTTTTTGTCTATATTGGCCATTTGTTGTGCATAAGCAAGGACAGGAAGTGTATTAAGAAGATGAAAGTTGACTTACAGAATGATCTTCAAAGTATAACTGTTCTGTAGAATCATTGGGCTGGAATGGACTTCACAGAACTTCTAGTCCAGCCTCCTGCTCAAGGCAAGAACCTTATACTATCTGTCAGAAATTGGAACTTTCTGGTGTTGCTATGCAGTTTACAGCTTGTGGGGATTTGAAGGCAAACCAAATCCACCAATGACAGGGTAACAGCAGATACCCTGGAGTGGCATCACAAGCCACGCCCCTTGGTATATAAGGGGCAGCAGCATCTCTCTCTGAGGAGAAGTCAAAAGAGTTCTGAGAGTTCTGAGGAGAATTTCTGGAGAGAAATTCTCTACTGGGGTCCATTGCTCTCCTTGCCTGCTCTTGCTGATATTGTTTTCTGCTCAGCTTGAGTACCTCAGAAGCTTGAGGTGGAGGAACCTCTTGCCAGAAGAGAAAAGGAGACAGAGAGAGAGAAAAGCCTTGAAACAGTTTTAAGTTCTTAAAGAGGTCTAAGTTTCTATAGGGTTTGTTCTTAAGTTAAAGGATTGAGAAAACCTAACTGCATAGGCAGAGAAACCAAGTAAGACCTGAGAGAAGAGAAACTTAAAGAAGGCACAAGAAACTGGTAAAAATCTTTCTGTAAATTTATTCAATTTAAGCTGCTTGTACAATAAAGATTTTGGTTTGAAGAACAAAGCTGGGCTCAGCATCTTTGTACATCCCTAATCTACTTGCCTTCCGCAAAGCCGTTAAGACCTGGCTTTGTCGGAGGGCATGGCATTGAGACCTTGTTCTTCCCCCGTGTACGTCTGAATTGATATGAATGAGTTTTTGTTTTTACACTGTATAGGAATTGTTTTTATCTTTTTGTACGCCGCCTCGAGTTCCCCATTGGGGGAAGTGAGGCGGGATATAAATTTAATAAATAAATAAATAAATAAATTTAAATATATAGACAGATTAACAAGATCCTCTAGACTTTAGTCAATCATAGGATTGACTGATCAAAAGTCATTTCATATTTCAGTTATTTTCAACAATTGGTAGCAGGGCTGACAACTGCAGATCATATCTGTTGTAATTGGGGATAGATATACTTTTTTATTGTTTACATTTTATATTCTCATCACTAATAATATCAGCCAGTTATTATAGATCTGTAAATATGCAAAAATAAAACCAATTCAAACTATTATATATTAAGCATTAAGATGTATGGCAACTATGCCAGTTATATTAGTATTGTACCAACTGAGTGGTAGAAGAAAAAAGTTCAACTTTTAGCTAAAGAAGCTGCTAATTAATTTGAAACTAAATTCATTTCTTCAGTATATATTCTGAGTAAAGCAAGTAACCCTGTCACAGATAAATTGGTGAGTCACTACAGCCTTATATTAACATCACAGATTTTATTTAAATTGCTGAGTCATTAGTAACTTTTTTCCTTCTGTCTTTTGGGCATTTTCACACTATGGTTGTGGGATCATTTAAGATTCATTTATTTAATAGCTCAAGAGAAAGAAATGCAGTTTTAAGAAATTAACCTTATATGAATTTATTTGAAATGGTAAATACTTGTGCTGTGTTTTGGTGCAGTTTGATCTGTGCTTTTAACAATTGCTGTACATTTTGTGGAGAGGTGAGCAGAAAGGAATAATAGAAGAGTAAGTTTGGAATAAAGGCCTCTGTCTTTCCCAATTTCTGTATTCTTTTGAAAGTTCAGTTTTCTGTGAGAGATAACAAAATTCACATCTGTGAGTTTTCTGACAAGAGAATAGGCAAATCCCCCAAAATTTTATGGTTGCAGATCAGAGGTGGTATTCAGCAGGTTCTGACCAGTTCTGGAGAACCGGTAGTGGAAATGTTGAGTAGTTTGGAGAACTGGCAAATACCACCTCTGACTGGAGATTTTACAGTATCCTTCCCCTGCCACGCCCACCCAGCCATGCCCACAGAACCGGTAGTAAAAAAAATTTGAATCCCACCACTGCTTATTTGTATTGGTTGAGAGAAGCTCTCCCTCGGTCTGGCTGAGAACATGACTATAGAAAAAAAACTAGAAATGATTAATCTCAATCAAGCCACACAAAATAGCCAGTGAGTTTCGGCTTTTCACATCAGCATACAGTTGATAAATAAGAGCAGCAAAGTTTGTACAGTCTGACTTTAAAAATTAGCAGACAAAGAAGGCCTCCCTCACTCCATTATTATAAATACGTTGAATATGATTATATCACAGCGATCCTGTGGATATCGTTATTAAAGGCTTTTAAAAATAGTTAACTGCTCTGCTTCTATTTTGTTGGCCAAAAGGATTATTTTAAATTTATCTTCTATCTGTATGCATTTTTAAAAAAGTAAACTGTTTTAACCAAGTTTCCACAGAAAAGAGCTAAAATATTTATAAATAGAACAAATGAATATAATCAATTTGTTTATATCATCCTCCCTATAAATCTTGTAGATCTAGTCCTTGAAAGAGTACAAATCTCAGAACTCTATAATATTTCTGTGAACTTTAAAGACCATTATCTGCTCTTAAAACCTTGGCTAAAAACATGCAGTATTTTTCTCATTAGGATTAGAATTGTGGGTCACATTATCTTCTAAGCTAGCTGCTTAAATAAATGGTCCTGAGTAAGCATTTAAATACTGCAAATATTTAGCTACATTTTAGTTAGTTTGATTTTTGAGCCACTCTTGATTTTTTAGTTACACCCATAAACATATAATTACATAGTTGCTCACTTATTAACTTGGAAATTCCTACTAAATGTGTTTCTTTTAGATAAATGCAGTGGTGGGATTCAAATAATTTAAGTTCGCCAATTCGCCCAACAACAGCCAACCTGACTTTGGGCAAACTGGTTGTTAAATTTCCACCCTTTGCCAAAAGGCTGTTTCTGAAATATATTCCTTTCTTCATTATTTTGACTATATTCTCCCCAGTCTCTCTTTTCATACAACTGTTAGGTATTCATACAATCATAAAACCCATGGTCTTCCAGTTTTTATTAATTTCTTCTACTTGTTGCTTGGAGTCTTTATTCTGAACAAACTTGCATAGAATTGTACTGTAAACCCAAACAGCCTTTGTTGATACATTGTGACCTACTTCACTAGTAGTTGAACATATTATAACATACAAATCTATTTTAGTATTTCCTTCAATGTAAGAACTACTCGATGTAGCTGCTACAATAAGTGTAGATTAAAGGATGCATTAATTATTGTAAATGTAGTTTAAAGGGTGCATTAATTATTTATAGATTTAGCCTTGTATGGTATCTCAGGCTATGTAGTATAGGAAACAGAAATTGCAATACCCCAGAATATTTTTGATATATATCAATTATAAACATTCCCATGTATTAGCTAGCTTAAATCATCAGAACAGGATAAAATATTCCTTGAAATCTTGAGGGGAAAGCAGTTTTAACTGCTTCTTTCTGAATATTAACAGACTTCAGCAGCAAACTTTCAGAGGAAGGGAGCTTAATAAACACATTTGTGGGATACCACTCCATCTATGTCTGTTAGGGTGGGGACCTGCAGCTTGTCCTCTTTCTGAATTGGATAGTTTGGAACAGATGAAGATCTCCTGGACTTAAGCCCAGGGATAGGATTCTACCAGTTCTGTCCACCTCTGTAGAACCGGTAGTTCTAAAGAGCAGCAAACAGAGAGCATACATAGAACCGGTTCTATGTCTGCTGCTGTTTTGGCCTGCCCGCCCGCCTGCCCGGGCTCTTACCTGACCTTTATTTCCTGCTTTTTCAACTGCAGCTGCTTTCCGCAACACAGCTACGGTTGAAAAAGCAGGAAAAAAATGCTTTTTCAATCACTGCACACCCACGCGCAGCGCTTCTCAGCTGTCCAAGCAGCTAGTTGATGATGATATACACACACGGAGCACAAAATGTAAAATCATCGAACTGGTAGTTACACCGGTCAGATCCCACCCCTGCTTAAGCCATGTAATGTTTGAACACATTCTTGGACTGCACTAGAAGCAAATTAACAAATAATTGAGCTACTGTAATTGGGGATTATTACATGATTATACCAACTTCCACCAGAGAGCAGACAAGGAGCTGGATTCTCTCCCAGTTGAAGGGCCATTTCCACTTAGAGAAAATTGCAGTACTGTAATCTAAACATGAGTTGATAAGAACATAAGAGACCTTGGCTGCTGCTGCACATTCCAGGATAAGTCATAACTAATGAACCAGCCAAAACAGACCAAAAGTCCTCTGGGCTACAGCTTCTAGGTGCTATTCTCAACAGAATTAATAGCATTTTTTCCTGGCTTTCTCTGCATATGTACAAATGCACCTTGCTGATTTGTGTGCTGAGATAGGATTGTATTAAGTACTTTCTCAGGCTGGTGATGGTGGCTTTGGCTTCTTCTCTCAATTTCAGATTCCAAGCTGGACTTTCAAAGGTCTGTCTATCTCATGTTCTGAAGAAAAATACTCACAAATGATGATGTGACATTTCTGTCTTTTTATTGTACTTTTATTCTCTATTATGGCAATGAAAGCTATGTTATTGTCATTCCTGTCTTGTGAATCTGAGAAGCCTTAATGTAGGATAGAGAAGATGGATTTATTTTCATCTGTTTTCATCTGACTCTTGATTGGACAGTTGCATAAAGTAAAACTTTGAGAGTATAATCATTTAGATAATCCATGCATGGGAGTATATAGCAAAAATTCTTGAACATTCCAATTCAGTACTAATTTAAAATTAGTAATTTAATTAGTAACTAAATTGATATATTCATTTAAAAAGAGACGGTTTGGTGTAGTGGTTAGGAGACCATGGGTTCTAGTCCATCTGGGGCAACCCTTATCTCATTCCTAGAAAGCAAATAATAGCAAACCACTTCTGAAAAAGTCTTACCAAAAAACTCCATAGACTTGTCCAAGCCATCACCAGGAGTCAAAAACTAACTTAATAGTATGTACATAAGTGTGTCCAGGTGCACTCTGCACACACAGACACACAAACTCCCATTTAAAAGAATGAATGTGATTATAAGAAATGCTCCTTTTGGTATAATAGTTAAGATTCTAAAAACTTAATGTTATTTTATAATTATTTGAATTAATCAGTTATTAAATATAATGTGTTATCAAAATACTCGGAATATGAAAAAAGAACATATTGGCTTGTTCACAAACTTCTCCTGTTTTAAAAAAAATCACAGTATATCTTATTTTTCAGACAGTTATGGGTTCAGATGCACACTACATTGTCCAGTGGTATTCTTTCTGCTTAACTGTGTCATTGACAAAGAAATGTATCTGTTATAATATTTTGTTGCTTAAATAGAATACAGATAATACTCATTTGAATGACACTAATTGAAACCAGAGCTTACCTTACTAAGTGAAGTGGTCATAAAGTGTGATGTCGCGTGACTACCCTGCTTAGTGACAGCATTTCTAGCAGTTCCCAGTTACAATAATTAAGCAAGGACTTCACTGCAAATCATGATCATGTGACTGCAGGACACTGCAATGGTTAGAAATCCAGAGTGGCTGCCTAGTGCCCAGATTGTGATCATGGTGCTACAATGACCAGAACTTCAAAGACCAGTCATAAGTACCACTTGTTTAGCACTGTTGGCAGGTTTGATCAGTTATTGAGCAAGTGGTCATTACATGGGAACCACCTGTATTTCTTTATAGAAGACTTCAAATATTAGCAGAAAACAGTGAGAAAATATACGATAAGTCTTAAGCTTATATGCTGATAGATAAGCAAGTACATGTGAATGATGCTAATCTGGTCTTGTACTAATGATGCTAATCTATGTCATTGTCTCTCAGGGACCTCTCCAGTACTAGTAGAAAGGATCAGCAAAGTTCACCTTGCTTTGTGCATTGTCCTGCTTGGGGAAGCATACCTATGAGAAAAGTAGTTGAAAAGGGCAATCTTAAGCCCCTGCCTTTAGTAAAAGTGTAACTAAAATGAATTTGTAGTAACTGACTTCAGATATTTCCTATATTGCCCAGGAACGAAGTTGCATGATGTTAATATAGAAGTTGTATACCTGCAATTTTCATAGTTTTGCAGACTTTTCCAAGCCAGGGAATTCTTATCTTAGACTCTTGAGCAGTTACTCCCAAGTAGGGCATTTCCAAATATATAAATGAATTCTCACAATTTTCAGTCCTAGACACACTATTTAGGAATTGTAGAAGTTTACATATCTGGAGGGCGCAGAGATTTGAGAAATGAGGCAGAGACTAAACTGATACATTTTAACAAGTTAAACTACAAGTGTACAATTGTACTAAATTCTGATGAAAGACAGCTGAATGGATCCACACAGCCCTAAGTCATGGCTTATAAATTATGATCATTAAGTTACATATTACATTAAGTTATCCTGTAGTAGGTTTTGTTGAGGTGCAATATGTTACATAAACACATACCAGTGTCTACATACTTGGAAGAGATACATTTTCTTTTTTTAATCATTTTTTATTAATTGTTGAGAAAGAAAGAAAGAAAGAAAAAGAAAGAAGAAAAAGATAGACAGAAAATAGTTGCTACAATAGTTGCTAATAAATGGACAAAAATACTATAGAAATTTTACAGTTACTACTTAGGATATTGTTGATGAAAAATTAGCCATACAAAGTAAAATACATTAAGCTATTTTTTAAAACAAGGAAAGGGATGTTAGAGATCTTTTTGAATATCTGAACTTAGTGTTAAAGTATGACTTATTTTGTTATTAAATACACTTTCTTCAACAAAATAGTATTTATTTCATATGTTCATACATATGAAATTAGTGTTAGGCTATACTCAATGATCTGGTTGCTGGTGCATGACTTCTATTTTAGCCTGTTGCTCTTGCTGCCCATCTGGCAGATAGTTTAAGGCTTTGCAGAGCACACTGCCCTAGATGTGCACCCTTTGTTTTTAATTCCGTGTCATTTAGCTTGTAAAATTGACATCATTGCTAGAAGTTATCTTTGTCTTTATTCGTGAGAAGTTATCTGATGAAAATTGATACTGATCATAGAATAAAATATTTCAAGTAACTTTTTTTTAAAAAGGAAAACTCAAAGCAAATATCTTTGAAGAGGCATGACCTCTGAATTTGTGTGACTTTCCTGTGAATAAATTATGAGCTTAGTAGTATGAAACATGCCAACTATCTGTTTAGCAACAAATGCTAAATCTACATCCCATTCAAATTGTAGCCCTGCCAGAATTTGGTCTTGCTGACAGCTTGTGCAGGGAGAAACGAACTGAATTCTGGCAGTAATCTAAATTTTAACAAACTACCAGTTCTCCTAAGGTCTGGCTTCATATGTGCAAGCATTAACCTTATCCAGGCAAAGCAGGGCTGAGTTCTTAAGTCCTTGGCTTGTCCTTGGAAAGCTGAATCGCTGGCAGAGCAACAATCTAAGGATGTAAAACTACCCTCTGCCACCTGCATAGACTATTAATTCCGTTCAAATTTGTTTGTTTGATTGTCATAAAACCAATTACCTTAGAAAAACACAGGACAACCAATAAAACACCATAACAAAGGAGAAAATTTTAAAATCCAGATCACTCTGAAGGCAATTAATTAATTGAACTAAAATTACTCTTTTGGAAAGGAAATACTAGGGCCTAAGCAACTCTTTTTCTGCAGTTTCAATTCTGAAATTTTACTCCTGGTGATTTAAGAATCTTTTTAGAAGGCAAAGAAGTTAATAAAAGAGAAAGCAGCTTTTCAGACATCCTTCTCTCAAATGTATCAGAGTTCTAAAGTCTTCAGTAGTAATCTTAACGCAGCATGGGAATACCTGGGAACTGCACCTGTTTTAATAGAGGCACCATCTATTTGCTGCACATGATCTCATGTTATATCTTTCTGGCCAACTTTCTGAGTCTTCTTCAAAGTGCACCCTATGTAGAGATCATTGCAGTAATGCAGTTCTGATACAACCAAGTGTTACAAAGGTTAAATCCATGTTGCTTGAAAAAGGCTAATGGCACAATAGTCTTAGCTAGGCAATCCTTTATATGATGCTTTTTCAGTGTTTTAAGTCTAACATACTGTAGTATAACAAGTAATGGCATTTCAAGTCAAGCAATAAGCAGTTATGATGCTTCCAAACAGAGATTATCATACCCTTCTGGAGATTGTTATCTGATATGTGCAAGATTTCTTTTGTAGACTATATTTTTAGTTTCTTAGTTGTGCTCTATATTCTGGAGATGGGAAATAGGCTGTCTTGTTTATTGAGTTTCTTGCACATCAAGAAACTTCATAATTGTTGAAAGCCATTATGATCCCTCTGATCTAAAGCAATTTTTAAGAAGTATTTGGGGGTAGTTGGCTTCAGGAGCAAAGGAAGAATGATATATGGTTAGAGACTATTCTGCTTGCAGAAGAAAGAACACAGTCAGGTACTGTATAGTCTTAAAAGTCCTGGAAGTACAGTACTTTTTAACAGGGATTCTTGGTTCCATGCTTTTTTTCTTGACTAGGATAAGTTTCGATGTTCTGTTGGACAGGCTAATTTGAAATAATAAAGTAGGCTTTGACTCTTATCAACACACTACTAAGATCACCTATCTACATTCTGAAATACAAGTCTAAGATATAAATTATTAAAACTCAGAATGTTTTGAGAATGTAGGAATATGCTGTGGAAGACTGTTGCATGAAGTATCGTTACATTATCATCTGAAAACTGATGTAAAAATCTGACTTTAAATTTTTTTTGATAGATTTTACTTTAAATACATACATACATACATACATACATACATACACACATCTTATAATTAATGCCAGAATACTAATATTTCTAGAATGAATGCAGTATTAGAATTTGCTTCCAATTTCTTAGGAGTTTTCTTTTCCAGTGAAACAGATTTCTATTTTGATTTATTGTCAGAATACTTAGAATTTTTTCTTTATAAATTTACCTTGGTAATTTTTTCCAATTTATATTCTACAGAATTTCCCAAATTTTTCTGGGTCCAGCACCCTTAGAGTCACAATAATTTTTTCACACATTCTCAGTAATTCCCAAACTGTATGGTGCAGAGAACTCATTGATACAGGTACTCCTCAACTTACTGCCGGTGTCTTAATGAAGTTATGATGGACATGGACACACATGCACACACCCCTACCTATGGTCATACAATCTCATTTTGAGCAACTTGCTCATCTATACAGCAAGTTGAAGCATCCTGCTATCACCTGTCCAGGATTTGTGATTTTTTTTCCAGTTTCTGGCAAAAAATGCCCACTGGAGAAAATGGATTTGCTTAATGACCAGTGCCTTTTCTTAACTATCATAAAAAAACAGTCATCACTTCAAATCCGCTCATATGTTTCCTTAGCTTATGACCAAACTATTTATTACTGTAACTTCAGACTTACATATAGTTGTTAAGTCAAGAACTACTTGTAATTGCCATTGGTTAAGTACCAAAATTATTCTGCTGCATGTTTCTGAGTTTGCTGGGCATCCCAGGGCACCACAATGCATAGTTTGAGAATTGTGAATGTACTGTGAAAACAGTAGTCTTTGTAAATGTCAAAACACACCTTTCATCACCCCCAAAACTGGTTCTAACATTCAAGCATCACTGAAACTTTGTATATCTAGAAATACCAACTTCTCCTGCAGTTTAGATGAAACCATTTATTTTTGCTGTTTATAAGGTGTCAGATTAGTGTTAGTTTTTTCCTGTTCTCAGAACAAACTGAAAGTGTGCGAAAGTCAGATGCATAACAGCATAAGAATCTTTTCTGCTTGTTCAGTTTAATGCTTAGATGAGTTCTTTTAAAACAAGAATGATTATAAACATTTCAGTAATCAAAATTATCCAATGATGTTATTACCTACATGTTGCTTTTCATCTGCATGTTTCTCTGGAGAAAGAAAACAAAGCTAAAGTTGCAAATATATAACAAAGTCATAATGTTTATATCAATTTTATTTTATATCAATTTATTTATATCAATTTATTTAACAAGCAACATCACATTTTGAAATCTGAAAACCTGGCTGCATTCCTTTCCAACATCCCCTCATTTTTCTTTCTAAATCGCGGTGTTTATCAGATACAATTTTAATAGATTTGTGCAATTAGTGAGGCACAAACTGCCTGCATCCTAATTTCAAAAGTATTACATTTCAGCAATCAACAGTGGAACTAAGACAATTTTTGTGTACCTGTGCACATAACCCACATTACTGAGCATTATCGAGAATACAATGGATTGGTTTAGAGAGGTCCTATCTATTCAGCTTTGCATGCTTACTTGAAACCAAGCTGTGTGGTAATGGTTAATAGGGACGTTAGCATAATCATTCTGCAAGCCAGTAGATGAGGGAGGTGATTATCACTAGGAACAGATGGGCAGAGTTCGAAGCATTGCCAGATCCTGCACCAGCTACGTTTTACTGTAGGTTTTGCTCTAGCATTTCTTTCTTTTTAAAACAAAATCTTGGTGTTATTTCTATGACGCTTTAAAAGCTGGTTGAATTAAAGGTTTTTGACTGATGAGTCTGCTGGCTAAGCTTACAAATGTAGACATGGTGTGTTTGCATGCTGTCACTGTCTCTCTGAACGGATGGAGCAGATGTCATATTATACAGTACCTCCCTGAAACCTATGGAAGGCTTCCTCTTGTAAGCAGGGTGCTGCTGTTTCTCTGCCTTTTCCTATAGCTTCTTGTGGATTATATTGTGTCTGGAACCAGAAATGATATTCTCTGAGATGAGCACATTTTCTGGGTCTCCTAAGTTGCATCCTCCTAATGGGACTCGGTTTTATACTTTCCAGGTAAGGAGTAACATTTTATTACTAACATTAGGAAGTTAACTGCTACTAAAAAGTTCAGAAGAGGGTGTAAATTAAATCAGATCTTGTAAAAGACTCAGCAACAAATACTGAGAAATCAGATTCAATTTGCAGGATGCATTGGACCACTTGATGTTACTGATATTGTTTGGTGTTACTGTTTTAGGAAAAACTGCATTTTTTATGATGAGTGGTAAGAATATTTAGGAAACAGGAATAGTGTTTTAATAAAGCAAACTATCTTCATTGAAAGTTTTCATGTCACGTACTAAGAAAAGAAAGTAAGATTGTTGCAATCTTTACTTCCCTCATTTCTCAGTTAATTATGCCTGAATTTTTATTTGGAGGGATTTGGAAGGCAGGAACAAATCTGCAAAAGTATAATATGCATCCCCACTTCTACCCATGAAGATCTTGCTTTCTAACCTAAGGCTAAGTTCAGCTAAAATTAAGCTGCTTCTGTGCTATAGGAAGGATAACAATTTTTTGTATTTTCTTGCTGAGATGCCGATGTCTCATTTTCTCAACTCTCTCCCATTGTCTGAATAAAGATATTAATGATTGGTTTAAGAGAAATATGTGATTTTGCCTCAGTGTACTCACACATACACACACAGATGCATAAACACCAGTTTCCCCCCAGTTTCTTGATTATCCAGCAGGAAATAACCATGAGTAAACTCCGCAGCTATCTATCCCTGCACACAATCTACTTTTATCTTTACTTAAAATAACAATACCCTTTTAACTTCATCACTTTTAAGATGTTTGGCACAAAAATAAACCTTCCTGTGTTTCTTTTTGTAATCTATTTCTGTTGTGGCAGTTACAAAGTAATGATCACAGTATGTCTGTCATAATAGAATATATTCTATAGAATATGAATATATTCTCTCAAATAAAAAATGATTAAAAAAACAAATAGGTTATACAAAACCTATGAATAATCCACCAATTGATTCTTCTATTGGTTTCAGGTCATATTTTCCCCCCCTCATTAGGATTCTATTTTTAATCCTACCATCCTGTCCCTTTCTACCAATAGCTGCAGGCTGTGCTGAAACAATGTGTTATCTTTTTCACAGTAATATTTTGCTGATGCTGGCAGTGATTCAGAGACATGAATATTCCAGGACCGGTTATTTACAGCTTATTTCTTCCTACCTGTGCAGGAACAGGATTAAACTATTCTTGCAGTCTTCCAATTAGATTCCCAGACATTTCCATGTACAATATGTTCT
The DNA here is from genome assembly GCA_009733165.1 of Naja naja. Classification (NCBI taxonomy): domain Eukaryota; kingdom Metazoa; phylum Chordata; class Lepidosauria; order Squamata; family Elapidae; genus Naja; species Naja naja. Next base: position 10,434,518 of record CM019154.1, on the reverse strand, counting down.
CTATCCAATATACTTACTTCTTCCCAACCCCTAGAATATCTGCATTCCAAATATGTCCTTAACAAATACATCAGAGGAAGCATTTCTCTTCTGGTGTTTATATGTACTATTAAACCTTTTTGCAGTTTGTTTGGGGTTTTTAGTGTGTGATGTAAAATCAATCACCATGACTTGTGGTTTAGAATATAGCAGAGGGTGAATACCCAGTCAATCATAACACAGATAATGAAACGTGGTTGAATGTGTGTTACTACAAGACCCAAATTATCTCCTTTTATGAGTATTTTCTTCTTAGAAGAGAATAGAATTGTGGGACATGCAAGCAGAATTAATTTTTCAGATGTAAAACTTAAGTCTAATTTTGAAAATTTGGCACATTCCCCAGTATTTAATTTTAAATTTATCCTGACATACCTAACTCTCATTTCTTCATGCTAAAGTGAGCTGAAACATGCCTTCTTATGCAGTCATTACTCAAAATAAACCACATAGTATATTCTCTTTTTATCAGCATACATACATCTTAAAGTTTGTTCAGTCATGTTTCCATCTTCAGAAAACATCCTCTCAAGACACACAAATTCATCTACTCCTTAAGTTTTCACCATTTATGTATAACTTGTTCAGTCCATTTCCTCTAACATTTACTGCAAATCCTTTGGATTCTTAGCTAATAAGCTAGCATAGAAATAGACATTCACATCCTCAAGCCACACAACTCTGCTGTCACCCCAAGCATTTATTTCACATTTATCCATAAATATATTGAACAAGGTGACACCAGCCATCTTTGTCACTCTTCAGTGTTGAACTATTTCCAGATCATCCCTTTTATTCTCATGGATTCTTTATCTCTCCAGTGCTTACTGCATTCAGCAAAAAATGTTCAACTCCAAATTTGTGGAAAGATTCCATAATTGAAGCTTATTTTATCACTTTACTATACATTTCTCTACATCAGTAAATATACAGTAAACTAGCTTTCTCACTTTATATATTCCAGTGTTCTGCTGAAAATCACCAAATACCTCTCCAGACACACTTAACATGTTAATCCCCATATTTTTGCACTTATTCAAACTATCTCCCCTCTGTAGACAAATACTTCCATCAGCATTCTTTCAGTTTTCAGACAGATGCAGATGTCATCTTAAACAATTTACACAGCCACTTCCACATTCACGTTTTAAGATTTCTCAAGTTCCACCATATGTGTTTGATGATAGTAATGCTAATTTCTTGGGTATTTTTTATTTTTTGTCCAGACTGCCATAACTACTGGTTGTTAATTAGTACAGTTTTGTATTATCTTACAATCAGGATTTGTTATTATCACTACAGTTACCTAGAATCGCTTTTCTTTTTTGATGTTTACTTTTTACCAATGCTGGGGGGGGCATTCATTTGAGTTCCAACCTTCAGCATTTAATTTTCATTCTCATAGAGTTTCCTAAAATACTTTATCTAGTGTTCTGTCAATTCAAGTTCATCACAAACAAATTTTATTACTTTTAATAAAATTCATTTTTCAATAGAACTGTTAGGCTTGTCATCTAAAGCCATGTACAAAATTGTAAATATGGAAGATAGAGGCTCAGCCCATGCTCAGCCTCATGATTAGTTTCTCATTCTTGAATGGCAGCTTACTCCAAAATAACCAGTAGCTCCCAATCAAGTTGTAAACTATATTCCAGCTTTTAACTAAATACTAAGGAAAAAGGATGCACAGAGGGCATAAATGTAACTTCTGTATACTTTTTACAGAAGTTAGGAATTTTCCTGGGATTACACAACTGTCCTCTGATTTACAAATCCCATTACCGCCCAAAGAGGCACCTCAGTAACAGCTTAGTAAAGTCTTTTACTAGCACTACCTTCAGATGTCTTCATTCTTCATTTAGACATACCCTTTCTCTGGGAGGCCATGCATAATTATATATGATTCTAATGTGCTTCAGTTAGTAACTTTCAAAAATAAAAGTACTTTTAAAATTAAAGTGACAAAACCTATCAAATTTATCAAGAACCTTGAAATTTCAGGATGCCTTAACAAAAGAAGCTTGCTGGGACCCCACAGTGTAGCAAGACCTCTACATGACTGTTCTGCCACAATTTAAAGGCAATATTTCCCATACAACTAAAATAAATACATTTTTGTTGGGCCTTTGCAGGAAACAATTCCTCCAGGGATTTCGGTATGTACCTGGAAGGTTAAGTTGTATGGAAAATTCTCATTGGATATATAAATATTCAGGCTGTAGCCTAAGCAGATGATAAAGATTCACAAATCACATTCTCCTTTGAAAAGAGTTGGTTTCTAATTTAAATATATACTCATATATACTCATATATAAGTACATTGCAGATAAACCAACTGTCAAATCTCTAACCCTAATACCTTGAAAATTGTATCACCTAGGAATAATCTAACCCCAAAATTTTATATATTTTAATTTTCACAATTGGCTTATCTGCGGGTGGCATGGAATTGAGTTAAAAATTCAGTGCTCTGCTTATCTATGAATGAGCTTATACATCAGTATAAAAGTAGTATATGGGTACTACAGTATATACTTGTGAATAAGCCACCCACAGATTAGCCAAACCCAATTTGGGGGGATATTTTGGCAACATAAAACTCTCCATTTATCTGCAAGTAAAAGGTAAAGGTTTCCTTGGTCTGGTCGTTTTCAACTTTGGGGGCCTCATCTCCATTTTTTTAGCCAAGGGTGCTAGCATTGTCAGAAAACATTTATGTGGCCATGTGGCCAGCATGACTATATGCCTAGCACGTGGAATGATGTTAGCTATTCTGTGTTCTAACTGTTATATGGTAACTAAAATAGAAGTAATTTAATTGATTTAGGCACTACCTTACCTCAAAACAACTCTGGGAAGCTTATATAATAACAGACAAATTAAAATGCAATATGAATAAAACAAAGACAAAAGAAGAAAAAATATAAATAAAGAACAAGATGGAGAAACTGACCAACAATTTAAAACACATATAAACATGTCCCCAGTCTTGGAAAAAGCCAAGTGTTTAAATTTTAAATTGTGATTTTAAAATGCATTATTTCATTTCAGATTTCATATTAGAAACTAACTCAAGCTGTGTTAGGTTAAAATGATTAGCTATATATTGCCTTGAAATTGAATGCTAATATAATTGTTACAATTTGAAATATATAGAGCAAATGAGATATATTAATAGCACATAATAGAAATATATGAATATTCTTCATTGGATGTCATGTAATATAAAATTAGTTATTAAAATATTAAAAGTGCTTGCCCTATTATTCAGAAAACACCATATCTCCCAATACTGCAGGAGTTCAAATGCATTTATACTAATAGTAGTAGAATGGTGATCTATTGAGTCTCACAATCAGTCTGGATTCATCCCAGAACAACTCAGATTATGATGCAGTGCTTACTGAATCATTTGCTGGAATGTAACATGCATTATTCCAACATGGTTGTCTCTATTTTCAAGGTGTAGTAACAAAATAAATAAAATCAGAAATCCGCAAAAGTTAAGGCAAATAAGCATCAATGTAATGGTATGACATTCAGAAATTAAAATAATTTTTAAGCCTTAATTAATTGACACAGGCAGCTGTGAGAAATGAAATTAACCATTCAAAACTTGGAGATTTTCAGTATAATCCAATTAAATTGGGCCAATGGACTATACATGTTCTTTTAAGTACATATAATATGATTTCCATCTACCTCTGAAGAATAAATTAATGCCTTTTCTTTTTCTGGGAAAAATGACTTGATGTACTTTGTCTTTTGTGTACACTGAGTATATCCCCTTCAAATCACAACAATAATTGTGAAGGAATCACCTAGTTTTGAATGAATGACAGGTTTCAATATTTGGTACATAACACCAGTCTGTGCTGAGACAGATAGGCAGACAGACGAATAGATAAATAGATAGAATCAGTGCTGGATTCATCAGAAGAATACAAGTAGAATTAAGTACCAGTAACTTGAGATATGACAGAAAAAATCTGATTTAGATTTTTAGAAGGATATTTATTTTGTTTCAGGCTTTCACTGCATTTGTGGTTGTTTTCTGTTTCCAGAACAATCATTCAACTAACACCTACGTAAATTGGTGCTCAGAAAGTTACTAGAAAATTTTAACAATTTCATACAGTGAAGTTGACCTAGGAAAAGGAAATGTTAAAGCCACAAGAGAAATCAATACCTTGTTTTGTAATTTAATGAATTATTTAATGAATTATTAAAACAGGTGAATTATAGTTTCATTCACAGATCAATAAGTCCATATAAAAAGAATGTTAATATTGAGAAATTGTAAATGTGTCAATTCTCTTAATTAAAGTAGCTTTTCAGGGTGATTATTTATTTATTTATTTTATTTTATTTTATTTGGATTTATATGCCGCCCCATCTCCGGGGGGACTCGGGGTGGCTTACACAGAAACATATACACAATTTAAGCTCAATTTGCTTTTGTTTCTAATGCAACCACATTAAAGTAGTAAGTTTACCAGGGAAATTGAACTATCATTTGAACTTAAAAATGTTGATGACAGTGGATGAAAAGAACACCCTTTTATCTGAAAAAAAATTGACAAATGTTTTTTCAGATAAATATATAACAGAATAACAGAGGTGGAAGGGACCTTGGAGGTAGGCAGGAAATGGTTGTCCAATCTCTTCTTAAAAACCTCCAGTGTTTGGAGCACCCACAACTTATGGAGGCAAGTCATTCTAGTGATTAATTGTTCTGATTGTTAGGAAGTTTATCCATAGTTCTAGGTTATTTCTCTCCTTAATTAGTTTCCATCCATTGCTTCTTGTCCTGCCTTTATACGGTTCTTCAGTATACTGCTAGTAAATTGTGAGTTGTTAATAATAATTAACATGTGCATAATTAATTTAGTAATATAAATAATAAATAATTATGTATTTCATATTGGTCTTGTAACCATTGTTACAAATAAATATATTAAACTTTTAAGAATGGAAATTTAGCATTCTGTGAATTAATTTTTTCTCATCTACAATTTTCATTATTTGTAAGTAGCAAGAATTTAATAGCCAAATTTTTAAAAAGTTGTATATGTATTTGTGGGCAGACAGATGTTAACTCTAGATTAGTAATATATTTTCAGAATATTTAGTATTTATTTTTATTGACATAGTGAATTAATTCTGTGAATTAATTTTTTTCTCATCTACAATTTTCATTATTTGTGAGTAGCAAGAATTTAATAGCCAAATTTTAAAAAGTTGTATATGTATTTGTGGGCAGACAGATGTTAACTCTAGATTAGTAATATATTTTCAGAATATTTAGTATTTATTTTTATTGACATGATGAATTTAATGGAGAGAAAGTGGCAGCTTGATGAGAAACTCATTAAGTTTCTATGAGTGAAATATTCTTTCTCAGAATATTCATTGAGGAAACTCTTTCTCAATCAGTCTTCCATACTATTTCTGGCTTTTGACAATAGACATACAAATACAGGCATGTAAATGAGCAACTGTGTCATTCACATTTATTCATTTATTAGTGGAGAAGAATTTTCAAAATATACGTGACTGGTCTTCATTAACTCTATGCAGGAAACTTGCTCATTTTGCAGCTGGACTTTTGCTATGTGGATTAAGATGGGCCTCCTATGAAGATGAATTTAAAATACAACTGATCTGAAACAGAGGAGTTAGTAGGGAAAATCTGCTACCGAAGAATAATATATATATATATATATTGTCGTTGCTGCATTAGTTACCAATAGGTCTGAAGACCCAATTCAAAGTTCTGGTTGTTTTTTATCAAACTGTATTTGTATAGCAGGGAATGATATGAGAGACTGCCTTACCAAGTAAGATCAGGACAGCTACAGAAGATCTGCTTAAGATAGCATTTCTGTGAGGAGTGAGAAGGACAAACCTTGTCTCTTATTGTTCCATGCCCCACATTGTGGAATAGGCTGCCTTAGACATGTCTTCATTCTTGAAGTTAGATGGTACTGATTTTTTTTCTTTTTAATTTTAAAATAGGCTTTTGACATCCAATGATTTGACATCCATAAATTTGTTCCTGGTAGTTTTATTTATAGAGTATGGTAATATGGAATGTTTTACATCACTGATTTATTGTACACCATCCAGCTTCTTGGGATATAAAATTTACTATATCTGTAGTGTGTGTGTGTGTGTGTATTACACACAGATACACACACACACACACACACACATGCACACATGCACACACAGGCATGTATATCTCTGTGTTTGTGTCTGTGTTTGTGTGTGTAAAACATTTAAAACATGAGACGCAATCTTGGTATGTTTCTCTTCAGGATATGAAATTCATCTGTGTTTTGAAATGATTTTTCTATGAGCTTCAAAACCATATCCATGCTGCAATACAGGCTGTGTTCTGGTGCTTTACTTCTGTTTTATGATCCATCTGTGGCTGGTGCTAGAAACCAAGGTAGCAAGGAAAGCTTCCAGAGAGCAGATTGTTCTGCTGAAGGCTGGAGGTAAAATGAGGTGAAAGTCTTTGCACTTAGCCTAATACTCTAAGTTCTGGTTCTTTGCTTGAAGAAGGTGAATTCTTAAGGCACTAACACCCTGTTCTGAAAATAAACATTTCTTCTTTTAATAGACTCGTAAAGGTCATTCACCCTGTGATTCTGGCCAGGAACAGTAAAGTGGGAATCACTACACCTTTCAGATGATCCAAGGATCTGTAAAGTTGTTCCAATGGTTTTTGGTTTAGATTTTTCAGGATTTTAACCACTAGCCCAAGCTCAATGTGATTCATAATTTCCAGATATTGCTAATTTATCTCCTCTCAATCAACTGAGATAAAGTTAAAGTAATTTAAATTCATCATAGTTCAAGATGCCTTTGCATTCTGAGATAATTCCTCTAATCTTGTGTGATAAGCTTCCAGGTTTTTCCACAATATAAGATGCTATTTTTAAAATGTGGCTCCCAAAGATCTGTCTTTGTCTATAGTCTTTTGATTCATGCCTATTTTCAGCAATGATACTTCTTTTAATCCCAGTAATGGCTTCAATTATTATGAGAATACATTAGTCTGTGGATTTATGCTAGCAACAGAATTAGTAAAGAAAAGAAAAGAAAGAAAAGAAGCCAATTAAAAATAAGGACAATCTGATCACCTCTCTTGAACATATATTATATCAAAACATGAAATGAAACATATTTATAGTAAAGAGTCACTTCAATATTCAGTATTCTTGAATAAGAAACAGGATTATTTTATGCAGGCGGGGGTTCTTAAAGGTAAAAACTGTCAACATAGTAGAAGAAATTAGAGTTGATCTGCAAAGAATGCAAAGCAAAACAAAATGAAATTTGCAATTGTTCTCAAAACCCTTGGGACTATCTAAGAGGAGACTTCCTGATGAAGAGCATGTAATTGTCAGGAAATGAAATGACACCTCAAAATTAGAAAAGTTCTGCATTTTTGTGTTACAGTACAGCTTTATGCTGCATTAACTTCAAGGAATCTTAATTCAGCCTACCCAAAAAAAGATGGTAAAAAAGCAAATTTCTAAACAAAAGAAATGTCTGTTTAACTTGATTTTAGTGGATTTAAATTAAGTCATTATTAATTAACTTAGTAACCTTGCAAGTGCTAAAAGGAGAACATTATTTATCAAATAATGGAATCTCCACTCACCTGCATAGATTAAAACCTGGAAATTCTTGGTTAATTCTTTCCACTGCAAAACCCGCCCCCACAATATATTGGGAAGAATCACATGACTTTAGTGACAGAAATACACACATCCTCTTCTGTTCATGTGAGAAGTATGAAGAGAGCAAATGTAAATATCGGTTAGAATTATGACTAGACAAAAAACTGCTTAGGGGTGGGTTTGGGGATCCCTTTTATATCCTGATAAATTGAGCAGATTTCCTTCCTTCCTTCTTCTCCATTTCCAAAAGGGAAATGGGCTATTTGAGTACAGAGGTGATGGAAACCATTAAATAAATGTATCTACTGAATGTATATATACAATCCCGTTCATATTTTCAGTGTGCACAAGTTCATATTGTACATCTTTTTTCCCCTTCTGCACAACTCTTACAGTACACTCCATTTAGTTTTCAACCATGTTTTGAATAAACTCATTACATTGATCTCCAAAATCTTTTTCTCCCAAACTGCATTCCAACATCCAGGGATCGGTTTGACTCCTGTTAATGCAACAAAAGTACTAACAGTGCTTTTCCCTGCAGTAGGAAGCTGGTCCCTCAATCACGGGCTTCTTCCAGATTCTTGGTCATTAGTTCTATCATTAGTTCTCCAGGCTGTCAATCACCTCCTTTTTCAACCTTAGAGAGTCTCTATATAATGGCTTAATTTCAGTTTCGAAACTGTTTGAGGTATGTTTAACTTCACACATGGCTGGTTTGGGCAGCTGGGTGAGTTTGTTTCTGATTCTTTGCTAACTTAATTGAAACTAAAACAGTGCTATTTCTTTTTATAGTGCAGCAGTTCTGAAGAAATTTTGGGAATGCTTGCTTTGCTCAAAGTCCTGTATCCAAGGCAGACATGACTATCCCTCTGTCTGAGTTTCAGTGTTCTCTCTGTAGAAAATACCTCCCACGCTCCAGTCATATGCAACCATGGTTACAGTTATTGGAAAAAACACCTGGCTGCAAAAAATGGTCTCATGCTATCCTGTTACCTTCACAGTTGAAGAGGCTTAAATTTAACACACACACACAAAAGTCATGTTTGCAGCCAGCTTCTTTGCATTCTCAAACACTGAGAATTTTCTTTCTTTTTGCAAATGGCCAAGCAAATACATGCATCTTGAATTGAAAATCTGGTTGCGAAGTAGCAATTTATTTTGTAAGGGTAATTGTGTTGCTCCAGGATCTGCAGCTACTCTTGATAAAGAGTTTTGCAATGTGCTATTAGTCAGCTGGAGGGCAAGCATTGATTGGCTGTTAGCATGTGCTTAGTATTCCCAGCATTTTGAGATTGAGGTTGGCAGAATGAGGAAAAACAGCAAGTCGGCTTTTGAACTGATTTATGAGGAATTGGGGAATGGAAATAATGGTGTGTAGGACCTTTCAGTTTTGTCTTTGTGAACTGAACCGTCAAGAAACAGTTGTAGGCTTTTCTTCCACTTAAAAAAAATACCAAGGATGGGAAAACAGACATAAAGCAGTAATTCCTAAGGCAGTAATTATTCTTTCCTTTGGGGGGGGAGAGAGAGAGAGAGAGAGATAATAACAAATCTAGAACTCATCCACATCCTCTCCTTTCCTCAGCTCAAAGGTGTCCTGTTTACCTGTTGCAGAGGATGTATCTTCACAACTGAATCTCCCTTTCATTTCCAGTCAGGTGAAATCAGATCATAGTGATCTGGCAGGAAAGTGGTGTTTTCTGTGGAAAAACTGATGAAATTGTCCTGGCCAAAGTTCCTATTGGGTTGCAGGAAGAAGTCTTTGGAGGTTGGCAACCTGTAGGGTTCCCATTGTCTCTTTGCAGCATTTCCATTCCCCACCCACCAAGTAGCTGTGTGCATCATTCTTTGGTGCTCATTTCTGTTGCAGCAACTAATCCAGCAGCTATTTTCTGCTTTGGGTGAAGGCAGGAAATATCGGCTTTGGAATGAGGAATAGTATGGAAATGGTTGTGATGCTCTGATGCAGCGTTCTGGACTCAACAGGCCTGTTTTAAGAACAGATTATGTTCAAAATGCCAGAAACTGCTTCAGTTTTGGAAAACTGACTAGCAGAAAACTGTCAGAGTACTCTCAGAATGGCTGGATCAATATGGTCAGGAGCAAAATGTGTGTCAGTGTTCTAAGGAGCCTCCATTCTAATCAGTAACTCCGAGACAAGCATAATCTCAAAAGTACTTTTATTAGAATAGCACATCTGTGGAATTTCGAAACTAAAAGTTTCCCGGACTTCCCACACTGTCCCAAACTACAAACCATCCCCTTTTCTCTCATCATCACATCACATGAACCAATCCCAAAGTAAGTTCCTTTTTTCCTGCATCACACTCTTTGACTTTGAACTAACAAAAGAATTCTATTTTGTCTACTAAGAGCTACTCACCCCCCCTCCCACTTTCTCAAGCTATGTGGCAGCGATGAATGAGGATTCCAAAGCTAACAATGTGTTCATAGAACAGTAAGTTTTGCACATATTTAATTTCCCCTCTCTTCATTGGCATTAAAGCAAAGAATATTTTGCTAGATTAAACCTATATATCTATATATCTATGTATACACATTTATCTGAATAGTACTTTGCTTTAATACAAATGCTGAGTTTACATAATTGATACAACTGATACAAGGTAACCTCTTAGAACACTAAGATATTTTTTGTCCCTAAGTTGTATCTTTTACTCAAAGTTTTGAACCTAATTACCCAACTCTATTCAGCTTCTGAATTCAAAAGATATTGATATTTTCTAAAATCTTTAATAGAATAATGCCACTAAATGAACCAGAGCTAGAACCTGTATGTTTGCATATTAAAAATAACATATGAATAAAACCTCTCTAACAAGACCACACTTTGTGCCTTGAACTTCCAGACTTGCCATCATCAATATTATTCGCTATTGATTAGATAACTGGTCTGTCTGCTGTGTGTGATGACCCAGCGTGGGATACAAAAGCAACAAAGTCACAAAAACAGGTGAAGTCCCTTTAATTCCTTCAACTTGGCTTCAAAGGTCCAATTATCATTGACTGGAGAAAAAACTCCCCCACAAACAGTTGCGAAAAGGAACTGTTTCCATTCAGACTCAAAATACATATAAATTATAAATAGAAGAAAACAACACAAACCACACTGAAGCAATTAATGAGACAAGCCAGGATAAGGGCTTGAAGACGTCCACAAATATCGAAATATACACACTGGGAAGGAGGCCAGAACTCAGATAAGAACTGACAAGCTAGAAATATTTTCACGCTTCTCCCTTATCCGCTCCTCCCTGCGTGCCCTAGGATGAAGAGGGGATGGGCCTGGGTCTTCCTCTGAATGCCCAGCTGGCCTGTGCCCTTCCCCAGTTTCCTCCACCTCCAGAGCCACACTCCCACTCCCTGTCGGCTGTTCCTCCTCTCCGTTGGAGTCAGATTCTAACAGGGGCATGACACTGTGCCTCCTTTTCTATGCTGCTGTGGCAGCATGCCAGAAGAGGGCATTATTGGCTTGGTATCCATTGCAGAAAAGATTAGGGTAGCTACTAGTTTAACCCAAGTGACGAAAGATAAGCAGAATACTACCCTAAACTAAAGCTCTTAAAAGTCTTTTCTGGATCCTTTGTCTGAATAATTGTCTTCAGTAAAAACAACCTACTTATATTTCCTTGACCTTACTTCCTTGTCTCCTTTTCTGCCTTTCACATTTTTGATTACCTTACCAACTAACTGCTTGCCAGCAGATTGATCATCAAAATCCATCAGAATGTTTTGCTATAATTCATATAATTCATATATAATTCATTGATTTCAGAAATGTCTGCGCCAAATTTGGTAATGATTAAAAACAAAGATAAAGGCACCATCCAGGTGCATCAGAATAAAGAGATCCAGGAAAAAAATTAAAGACACTTCTATTTGCAATTCATCTGCAACTTGGAATCACATTTTTTTTTCACATTTTACCTTAAAACAAAATGAAAATGGACGAGGTGTGGAAATAGGTTTCACACCATTGGCCTTATCTGAGAAACCTCTGGCTTTGATGACCACCTCTGGAGCCCAGAGAGAGAGAGAGAGAGAGAGTTAATCTCTGGATCTCTCTAGAGAAAGTCAGAATGGTTTCCAAGGAGGCCTTTTAAGATAAGTTGATCTGCTCTAGATGATCACGATTGCTTAGAAGTGTTGTAAAGATAAAAAATATATATTATTTGGGCTGAAAAGACTGGGATCCCAGTGAAAGTGGTTTGAGAACTGAAATAATATCAATCTTTGCATAACTTACCATTTTAAGAAATTGGCTAAAATGTTATACATGTACCATAGTATGATGATATTCTTTTGTTTCATTTCTTGTTATTAAACAAGATTAAAAAATCTGTAATGTTTCTTTTCTTTTTCCTATGGTCTCCTGATTTTATAATGGAAAACTATCTGAGTGTATAAATGGTACAGAGCACCAAGCACCCTTCAAATGGTACCATTCTTTAGAACTACCAGTTTGAGCTATTTGGGTGTTTCCTTTTATGGAACTTAAATAGCCGGGAATAAATGAGGATCTGAATATTAATAAAAACAAAAAAGAGGAATTATTATCTGCAAATGCACAAATACATATACATTTATTGATTCATAAGAGTTATAAGGTAGAGCAAAAGCCCTGATATAGTCCCATTTAGTGTTTGTATGCAGTTTGTACAATTACAGACTTGTAGTGATGTATTATGAATGTACTGTACTCTCACCAGGAGTTAGGGCTACATCATTCCATGAATCCATCTCTGTACCCCTTGTATGTATTCTTGTAGATGCCAAATAGTACACTTAACAGCTCCTGTATCAATTATTTTGTCCTTAAAGTATGTCTGGGAAATATGTATGACATAGTAATATCTGGATTTTAAGCTGAAGCTAAAAGAAACAGACTGAATGGTCATATCAGGGAGCAGGAATGACAACTACTGTATGCTCTTCTATCCCACATTCTAAAACTAGAAATAGAGAGCCAGAGAAAACAGCTTAAAGGTTTTGGCTGACAGTAAGCATCACTTTTTCTTCCTGTCTGCAGGGATTCTGATGAAAGACTTTACATTAATAAAGAAAACAGATCTATATGACTGTAGGCTTCTATTTTATTTCAACCAACTAATCTAAAGAAACAAATTCAACACAACCCATTTGCTCTAACAATGAAATGCAAGTTCTTGTTCTTTTCTTACTAGTGCATCAAAAGTTTATGAGTAGCCTCCAAGCACTATGAATAAATTCCAGATAGTGCTTGTCCCGTTTAGTTTTAAACCACTTCTTTGCAACTGATTGACAGCTTGTATGAAATAGAACGTCCGGCAACCCTAAGAAAGATAAACAAGCACTGATGATGCAGCTCCTCCAGTGTTTATTATGTTTTCTACTTCAAAAATATGTGATTTTCAGGCCATATTGAAAATATGGAACAGATACAAATCCAGGCTGTCTCCAAAAACCCTATGTGGCTCTCAGTACAAGAGGTATTCTAAGATTATAGACCAGAAATACAAACACAAATGGTTAACATATCATGAGATGCTAACATTTTGTCAAGGGTCATAATAAATAAAATCAAGGTAAGATTTGATGGAAGAGGAACACACTTGTCAATGGTTTTTTTTATTTATAGTTATCAGAAATATTTAAAGTGGATAAAAGAATTTATGGTACTGAACATAGAAGTGATTTTGAAACACATACTTTTGTATACACATAATGAACATGTGATTGCTAAAATGTATAAATTTTCTGTTGAAACTTGAAACAGAAAAACAAGTTCTCCTCTACCACAATGATGATATGAAAGCATCTAGCAATCAGACAGCTCTAGTAAATTATTAATTTTATCTTATATTACCAGACTAATCCCCTTTTTAATTATTGGACCCTGTGCATAACTGTATTTGACTAACTCCAAAGCAAATGATCAAGAATTAAGAACTGTTTAGATGCTACCAGCAAGATGATAGCACGAGAAAGAGGAAGAATGAATCTTGGAAAACTGCCCAAGCAACCAAAATAGATGACCTCCTACTGGAGTATTATTTTTTTAAAGTATCTGAAAACAAAAATATAAGTAATGACAACACTAACATTTTTATTATTGCTATACCAACCCCTGGGCATATATTGAATTGGACCATAGGAGAGGATAGTACAGAGGAGCATGCCGCTTTCCACAGAAAAATTGCTATACCTTGCCAGAGCAAGAAGCCCTGTATCCAAAATGCTCAAGTTGCTGTATATCAAAACAGAGACTCTATAACTAAACTGACAGAGAAACGAAATGATGGTTCACAGTTGTATATAACTACTGCTTTGGAGATCATCTTTATTCCCTCAATTTTCTCAGTTTCACTCCTGTGTGGGAAATTGGTAGCATTTACAGTAACCACCTTAAAATGGGAGGCTCTATAATTGCCTCTTCTTTCTCCTCAGTCTGCCTTCCACTTCCTCCTTTTGTTTTCTCCTGTCACTCAAACAGCCGCCCAACCAATGGTGTTTCTATCAGCCCTTCATTTCTGTTCCTTTTTTTCCCTATAATCTCAGCAGATAAACAAGGATACCAAATGCTAGTGATGGACCCCCTCCCCTGTGTTCCTGCCAGATTGCTTTATTGTCCTTTGTTCACATACCCAACGAAAAGAAGTACAATAGGTGTCATTTCATTTTTTTCATTACATGCACAGCAACAGATAACTGATACGCAGCGAGCCATTGTTTAGGTCAGCAGCTAAACAATGTGTAGAAATATATTTTAAATTGGCTATAAATCCTTTATGTTTGAGATACCAGTTTTCAATCTTATTACTACTATAAGACACAATAAACTGCATGTTTTCCAGTGTAGGAGACTGTTCAAATTATTTCTCTCTGAATATAATTACAATGTGTTTGAAATATCAGTGCACTGAAATGCTTTTGGATGCAACTTTATGACTCAGAATTCAGTAACAGCTTTGGAAGTAGGTTAGTAAGCTAGAACCACATATGCAAAAATATGAAACTGCATCTGTTTAATATGGCATAATTTTATTGGCATCACTGAAAACAGGTATTTGACTTTACATTTTGTTGGACTTATTTTTGGTATATTTTCTATCCCTGAGGATTTCCACATTGTCAGTCAAAGTTTAAGATTATTTCACATTGGAACTACGGACTCCATTTTTACGACTGAAACTGGGAAAATATGAACGGTACTTCCTCCTGTTTAATTGAAATGCATATTCAAGCTAGGTTTATGCTGAAATCTGCCTTGCACATTTTCAGGGTTTTTTTCTCCCCTGCAAAAAGGGATTCAGATTTATTCTCAGGGTGCTTACCATTTTCATCTGAATAATTCTTGGTGGTGTTATTTTTGAATGCTATTGGGCTTTTTTTACGTATATATTTTTATCACCTGTGAGGGTTTTTCAGCTGAAAAAGAATGATCTGCCCAAGTCCTGAATAAGCCTACTTGTTTTATAATAAATTTATAAATACATGGATGGTACAGAAATGTGAAATAAATAAATTCAAGAATTTCTCCCAAGCATCATTGGTAGTACCACTGTTTTAGAATAATTGCATAATATGTCAGACTATACAAGAAATCTGATTTTGCGAAAAGCAATATTCATACTGTTTTTCATTTTCCATATCTACTCACAACTCTTTCAAAAGCCTTGGATCTTTACATAGAGATCCAATGAGTGATATAATTATTTTGCTACTTATAGTCCTAAAGTAAACTTTCTCCCTTTCCATGAACAAATGCCAAGGGGATGACATTAGTAATCTGGAGCAATTTTGAATTTCATCCCTCCAAAATGCAAGCATATTTCCTTGTTGAAGATCACACTGCAGGGAAAGTTCTGCTTGTCAGAATGCAAGATGTCAAATGAAGAGTAAGAATTCCCTTTGCAATGAAAACTGATCACAACCAGCTGTAATTAGATTTGTTTATGTCTTCTGCCTTTGAAAATGAGACAGAAGCTTAAAAGCTGCAGCTCAGTGTCTCCCGAAAAATTAGTGTCAAGCATTTTTGTTCCAAATCAGAAAAGGATTAAGCGTATGAAGAAAATGAATGATGGAAATAATAATTAAAGTAGAACTAGGTTAAACCTCAACAAATGCATGCTGAGATTTTTTCCCCGCAGTGCTCCAATTGTCATAAATTGACTGCTTATAACATTGAAGATATAAATAATCTGGATTAATTAACACTGTAAAAGGAGCGTTCTCAATCCTTTGAGTCTGTAAAGCCATTTTATGAAGTGTAATCTTGTCTTGTATTTGGAATCTAAGTATTCTTTTTCTCTCTTCTCTCCACACACAAACCTACCCCCCCCCGATTTTCTTAACTTTAATGCCTTAAAACAAATAAAGACAGAGAAATAGGAGTTTGTGCTTCTTTTCCTGTTTTCATAAGAAGAGTTGTGAATTATTGTTTTATTCTGTGCAACAAATGCAGATGGGTAATTAGACCCAATATAAAATTAAAAATTATTCAGCATAAGTAGTTTAGTAGTGAGTGCAGGGAATAATTTGCTATGGAAATAGCAATACTGTGGAAAGAGAAAAGCTAAATCTGTCCAAAGCAATCAGAAAAAAAATCAGATTTACACCCGTTGCATAAAAATATCCATATGGCTTGAACTTACATTAAAATAATAAATTAAAATAACTGCAGCTTTTGTAAAAGGTTCTCATTGTTTGAATTATGTCAGACTCGAGCAATTTTTTCCATTATATATTTAGGTAAATTTTAGCATTTTTCCTTCAAAGTCAAATAAGTTTATTACTAATTTTTCCCTTCCTTTTTATATATATTTATACTTACTATAAAGTGGTTTTCTAACATAACTGAACTTTGAACTATCATTAGAAAGAAGTTTTAAATAGAGGTGTATGCAAAAAATCATTGCTTGCTCAAACTTTTTAATGTCTGGCTTGGATGAAAATACTCTAGGGGAAATTCATCACATTTTTATGCTGTATGATGTCTTTCTACTGTAGATGAACTTTCTGAATGTATTTTCTGCTCTTTGGAGGTAGTCTCTGATGGCACAAATAAGCTCACTGGAAATTTAGCAGTTTTTTCTGATATTAAATTATTCTCTAATAGGCGAGGTTAGTAAAGAGAACTGTGCTAGTTCTTTCATCTGTAACAAAGGTGGGTACTGACCACAATAATCTAAGAGAAAATTTCATCTTCGAGAGATGCAAAATAAATTTATGGTTTTATGGTTTATGGACATTCAGCGTTATACATGAAGTCAATGTGCAAAAAACTTATTCAGGATTCTTTTATGAGGTGTCTGCTTGGTAGCTCAGCTAATAGATCCATAATGCTACATAATTTTGCTAATAGGAACAGTAATTTAGATTTCTAGCATTATAGTGTTTTTTGTGTGTTTTTTGTACAGGTAGTCCTCTAGTTACAATTGAGCCCAAAATTTTTGTTGCTAAGTGAGACGTTTATTAAGAAGTTTTCCCCATTTTACAATATTTCTTGCCAGAGTTGTTAGGTGAATCACTGCAATTGTTAAATTAGTAGCACGGTTGTTAAATGAATTTGACTTCCCCATTGACTTTGCTTGTCAGAAGGTCACAAAAGGAGATCACATGACCCCAGGACATTGCAACAGTTATAAATGTGGGTCAGTGTCATGCCCCTGGTGGAGACTGACTCTGAGGGAGAGGAGGAACAGCCGACAGGGAGTGGAAGTGTGGCTCCGGAGGTTGTGGAGGAGGCTGGGGAAGGGCAGAGGCCAGCTGAGCAGTCAGTGGAGGACCCAGGCCCGTCTCCTATCCATCCTAGGTCATACAGGGAGGAGAGGATAAGGGAGAGACATGGTCTACTCGAGAGGAGAGGGCCTTGATCCTCTTCATGGGCTGCAGCTATGACAACTGAATAAAAGTTTGGACCTGCGTACTGGCAAATGCTGGAAACAAATCGTGTAAATATCTCTAGTTTATAGTTCCTCTCTGAGTTTGGCTTCCTTCCCAGTGTGTGTTATCTGTGGACATCCTCCAGCCTTATCTTGCCTGGTTTGTGTTGCTTTTTTCCTTCTTCGTGTAACTATGTGGGAGGTTTTTTTTGTCTTCCGTCAAAGATATTCGGAGCTTGGAAGCAAACTGAAGGAATAAAAGGGGCTTCACCTGTTTTCTGTGACTGTGTTTGTTTTGCATCCCACCCTGGGTCATCACAGTCAGTTGCCATGCATCTGAATTTTGATCATGTGATAATGGGGATGCTGCAATGGTTGAAAGGGTGAAAAGTGGTCATAAGTCATCTTTTTCAGTTCTGTTATAACTTCAAACGGTCACTAAATGAACTGTTATAAGTCAAATACTACCAGTATTTTACTAATTAGATTTATATTGCTGTGTTTCCATGAAAATGAGACCCTGTCTTTCTTTCTTTCTTTCTTTCTTTCCTTCCTTCCTTCCTTCCTTCCTTCCTTCCTTCCTTCCTTCCTTCCTTCCTTCCTTCCTTTTTTTTGGCCACCGAAAAAGGCACCAGGTCTTATTTTCGGGGGATGTCATCCACTAACTGACCTTGCTTGTGCACGTAACCCCCGGACTCCTTTTCATTGTCAGATGCCTTCAGGAACTTCTGCATCTGGCAAGGCTTTCCTGAAGGCCTCTGCAGCCAATAACAGAGCTCTGCATCAATCCGGAGCTTTGTCATCAGCTACAGAGGTCTTCAGGAAAGCTTTGCCAGCCTTGCCGGATGCAGAAGAAATGGGCTGGCAAGGCAGGTGTCAAGGTGTGTAAGGCCTGGCTACAACTGTCCAAAGGTAAGTAGTAGGGCAGCTCCACCACGCCCATCTGGACCCTAGCTTAATTTTTACCCATGCACTCTGGAATGGGTGGGATCTTAATTATGGCTTATTTTGGGTATTTTTACGTGTGCTTATATTGGGCACATGTGTAAAAATCAAGCTAGGACTTACTTTAAGGATAGGTCATATTTTTGGGGAAACTAGGTTCTGGTTCAAATTAGCAAGGCAATTTGCTTTTTAATTTTTTTGTGTCACATAACTTAAATTACAGATACATGTGCAAAAATTTGGTTAGTGATTTGATTTTGTGGGGGCAGGCAACACATGGACAAATACAGCTAGGGCCAACTTGACAATGTGGGAAACAACTCTTGCAATTCAGCAGGTTCTGACCAGTTCTAGAGAATTGGTAACAGAAATTTTGAGTAGTTTGGAGAACCGGCAAATACCGATTCATCTTGATCCCCTGAGCTACTATGTACCTTTCTCTTTTCCCAGCATCTGGGACTTACACAAATTTAATTGAGCAAAAAATAGACTGAAGGTTACTTAGGTACAGTTTCTCATTCTGTAAGAATTGGAATTATATTTCCCAAAATTGGGGGGGGGGATATCTGAGGCAGATATATAGATTATACCTTATTACAGAAGTTCAGAGTTGTGTTCTTGTTAATAAACTATTGTTCATCAGAACAGCTCTCCAAATATCACACTCCACCTCAAACACACATCTACGACTGGAGAGAGGTATGATAAAAGTTGAGTCCAGAGCAGGGATGGGATTCTACCGGTTCTGCCCGGCTCTATAGAACCAGTAGCTCTGAAGAGCAGCAGACACAGAACTTGTTTGTTCTGTGTCTCAAATAAATAAATAAATAAATAAAAGTTGAGTCCAGAGCAGGGATGGGATTCTACCGGTTCTGCCCGGCTCTATAGAACCAGTAGCTCTGAAGAGCAGCAGACACAGAACTGGTTCTGTGTCTGCTGCTGTTTGGCCCAGCCCCCGCCCGGGCTGTTACCTGACCTTTATTTCCTGCTTTTTCAACCTCAGCTGCTTTGTGCGGCGCAGCTGAGGTTGAAAAAGCAGTAAAAAAGGCGTTTTTCAAACGCTGCCAAAACGTAATTACCGAATTGGTAGTAACACTGGTTGAATCCCACCCCTTGTCCAGAGCGCATCTAACTTCCATAGATCTTTGGTTAAAGCTCACCTTCTTTATTTATTTGTTTATTTTATTTAATGGACTTGTATGCCACCCCATCTCCGAAGACTCGGGGCAGCTCACAACTAAAATCATACATCCACAATAAATAGTTAAAAAAGAATTAAACCAAAACAAGCCCAATATTAGTCCGTTATTAAAATTAATTTAAAAACCACCCCCCCCCCGAGAAGGTCATCACAGCCCTGCTTGATCAAATAACCAGGTCTTCAGGTCGTGGCGGAAGGTGTGGAGGTCAGGGGCCAGACGGAGCCCCAGGGGTAACTGGTTCCACAGGGTGGGAACCGCCACAGAGTAGGCTCGTCCCCAGGGGACCGCCAGCTGACACTGGCTTGCCAACGGAACCCCAAGAAGTCCCTGCCTGTGTGCTCGTACAGGGCAGTTGGCACTCGATATTGGCAGGAGTCGCTCCCTTAAATATTCTGGACCCATGTCGTGTAGGACTTTGAATGTTAAAACTAGAACCTTGAATCTCACCCGGAGTGCAACCGGCAACCAATGCAGGTCGCACAGGAGGGGGGTTATATGGGAGAATCGGGTAACTCCCATCACCACCCACGCGGCTGCATTCTGCACCAGCTGCAGTCTCCGGATGGTATGCAAGGGCAGTCCTAGATAGAGAGCATTGCAGTAGTCGAGTCAAGAGGTGACAAGGGCATGAGTGACTGTATGCAGAGCATCTCAGTCCAGAAACAGGCAAAGCTGGCGAACCAGCCAGACCTGGGCAAAGGCCCCCCTGGCCACAGCCCCCACCTGTTCCTCCAACCGAGTCCATCCCCCAGGTTCCGTGCCCTATCCACAGGGGCAACACATCTCCCCCTATGGCCAACGATGGACATTCCTGACTGGACCGAGATGCCGGTATGTACAGCCACTCAGTCTTGGCCGGGTTGAGTCGAAGCATGTTTCCGTCCATCCAGATCCGTACCACATCCAGACAATGGGTCATCATGGAGAGGGCATCACTGACCTGGTTTGGGGTGGAGATATATAACTGGGTATCATCAGCATACTGGTGATACCTCACCCCAAAACCACGAATGATCTCACCCAGCGGTTTCATGTAGATATTAAACAAGAGAGGGGAGAGGACCGACCCCTGAGGGACCCCACAAGTGACCCCTCGGGGCTGACCTCTGCCCCCCACCAACACTGATTGCGAATGCCCCGTGAGGTAGGAGGAGAACCACTGCAGAACAGTGCCCCCCACTCCCAACCCCTCAAGGCGACGCAAAAGGATACCATGGTCAATGGTATCAAAAGCCGCTGAGAGGTCTAATAAGATGAGGACAGAGGAAAAACCCCTGTCCCGTGCCCTCCAGAGATCATCCATCAGTGCGACAAATGCCGTCTCCATGCTGAAACCGGGCTGGAAGCCCGATTGGTATGGATCCAGGTAGTCCGCTTCATCCAGGAAAAGTGGAAACTGCTGAGCCACCACACTCTCAACAACCTTTGCCAAAAAACGAAGGTTGGAGACTGGACGGAAGTTATCTAACACGGTCGGGTCCAGGGCAGGCTTCTTCAGGAGGGGCCTCACCACCGCCTCCTTCAAGGCAGAGGAAAACACCCTCTTAAAGAAGCATTGACCACTGCCCGGAGCCAACCGCAGGTGACCTCCCTGGAGGCATAAACCAGCCAGGAGGGGCACGGGTCCAACAAACATGTGGTGGAACTCAGACGCTGCATAATCCTGTCCACTTCATCCTCGGAGACAGGATCAAACTCAGCCCAGATCACATTGGCCAGACTGTTTGCACCCCGATCATCAGACCACTGCAAATTAGAGCACAACCCACCCCGAATCAGTGCGATCTTATCCGACAGATATTGACCAAATTCCTCAGCCCTTCCCCGCAGCAGGTCCACTGCCTCCCCTGGATGTAGGAGAGCGGGTGACCCTGAACAGGGCGGCTGGGCAGTTATCTGCGGACGCTATGAGGGTGGAGAGATAAGATCTTCTTGCCGCTCTCATGGCTACCAGGTAGGTCCTAATATGGGCTCTTAGCTGGGCTTGATTGGATTGGGAGCGGGTGGACCTCCACCTGCTCTCTAAGCCCCTCCGACGGCGCTTCATCTCCTGGAGCTCCTCGGTATACCAGGGAGCCACCCGGGATCCACGGCGTGTGAGGGGATGCATGGGGACAACTCTTGTCGAGGGCACCCACAGCAGCCTGTTGCCAAGCGGCCGTCAGGTCCTCAGCAGAGTGGGCAAGGGAAGTGGGAAAAAAACCCAGCTCTGCCTGGAACCTCTCAGGGTCCATCAGGCGTCTGGGGCGGAACCATCTAAGTGGCTCCTCATCCCAGCAGTGAGGGGCAGCTTGTTGGAAGACCAGCCGCAGGAGATAGTGATCAGACCATGGAATGGGTAGTGCCATAGAACTGGCCTCCCCTCGATCACTACGCCACTGTTCTGAGACAAAAACTAGGTCGAGGGTGTTCCCCCCCCTCATGAGTCAGGCCTTGAATCAACTGGGTCAGGCCCATGGCCCCCATGGAGGCCATGAATTCCTGGGCCAAACCTGATGCCCCCCCCAGGGAAGGCAGGTTGAAATCACCCAGGACCATAAGCCCTGGGAATTCCACCCCCGAGAGGACATCGAGAAACCCAGGCAGGGCCGCTGTCACACAGCTGGGGGAGAGGTATGTCAGCAGCAGACCCACCCGACCACCAGGCCCCCACCTCAGGAGAAGGCTTTTACTCCCCCCTATCTCAGGAACAGTGACCTCCCTTGGAGTCAGGGTTCCCCGAATAACAACAGCCACCCCACCACCCCTCCCCTGGGCCCGTGACCAGTGCAAAACCTGAAAACCTGGGGGGCATAAATCAACCAGAGGGACTCCTTCCTCTGGCCCCAGCCAGGTCTCAGTGATGCAGGCCAGGTCTGCAGCCTCCTCCTCGATCACCTCATGGAGGAGGGAGGACTTATTAGCCACAGACCTGGCATTAAAATACACCAATCTGAGCCCAGGGGTCCCAGTTCCCGAGTCTCCAGGTAGTTGGGAGGAGGCCATAGGGTCAGAGCGTGCCACCGATCAGAGATAGCGGGGGCGCACTCCCAACACATGATATGGCCCTATGCCTCGTCATCTCCTGCCAATCCCAACCATCCTGAAAATCACAGTCCCCACCCCACTCTCCGGGGCCCTGCCGGCCCCCAACCCCCACCCCCGCCACGATTCCAGGCCAGGCTGCAGCACACCTCCTCACAATCATTTCCCACCCTCCTCCCTAACTTTCTTAAGAACTTATTCAAAAATTTAACTAAAGGGTCCCTAGTGACCCTCTTTTCTTTCCTAGAGCCCCAACCCCGACCCTTCCCCCCGCCATGCCATCTCTCCGGGTTCCATAACCCATCCTTGAGGTAGGCCGATGATAATATAGCAGGCCGCACCCAGGAGGGAGGGAACTCCCTCAGGGCCTGCAACTCTGCTGCCGTATAGGATCGAATCATGCGGATGTAAACATATCAGAGGGAAGGGCAGAGGGTCTATGGGTGGACATAACAGTGTCCGGGTTATGGGACCTCTAACCTTCTTTCCCCAAGGCTTAGCACCATTGATCCTTCAGGACAGTTTTCAATTTACCTGGATCACAGCTGTTGAATCTTAACTTTCAAATTTAAGCTACTCTTCCTCCATAATTTTTAAGATGGAATATGATCAGGTGAAACAAATTCTGAAGCAAAGGATAAAACATTCAGAGAGGCAAGCAGATCTAAAGGAACCTCTAACCTTCCTATCACCACTACATCACAGGTATATTATTATTATTATTTATTTAGACTCACTGCTGGTGCCAACTACCTTACACAGCTAGAAACATCTAGCCATCACAAAGCTTTTTCTCTTGCCCAATGCCATGCTCTCCCCTCTGTAGTATTGGAGAATACATATTTAAAAATGACATTGGCTGAAAGGCTTTGTGGCGTTCCTATGTTTCTGGACAGGTAGAAACTAAAGAATGCAATCTTCTTTGTTTTTCTCGTTGTGGAGACATTTACATTTATGCTTCTTCTGATTAATAGATATCCTGGTCACCAGATTCAGCCTATGCCCAGATGCTGCTCATACAAAGTACTCCTTGTTACGTAACTAGGTTTTGCACTAGGTTTTTTTATAGGCCAATAACTCACAATGCATGTCCTGTAACACTAATTCATTTAAATTTTGGATATTGTCACTTCACTATTATTAATAGTTTTAGTTACCTTTACTTAGTGGTATTTTTAGGTATCAATATAATTTTAGTGTTAAAATTATAATTTCCTACAGGCTATTCCTGGATTTCACTTATTAGATCCTAGTTAGATTATTTTACAATGTGTTTGAAGTCTGTCTTAAATTTTATTTATTATCTATATTTGTTCTTGCTAAAATGAATTGAATTAATTGAATTGAAGTTTGGAACACATACTGTAAAAATAGAGAAATGAAATTCATGAGCTTTCCTTGGAGCTCATGAAATGTTATTTTAGGTAAAGATTATAAGGATTATGCTATGCAAATGTAGTTAATTATTGTGTTTAGATTTCTTCAACAGTTTAATGAAGGGCCATGAAACAGAAAAGTTGACATAAAATGATTGAAACAGATGTGTAATGTTTTTAGTTCAATTTTTTTTTTGCCAATGAATGGTACTCTAGGACATTCAAAAATGAAGACTAAATTAAACTAATTAATTAAATGAAAATAAATAAACATTTATTTTTGTGTTTAATAATTCTCCAATTTGTCATTTACTTCTGGGGACTCCATAAATTGATTCCAAACACAAATTAAAAAGATCCACATTTTTACTATGTTATCTTCCATAAAAGATCCACATTTTACCATGTTTCACATTAGAAATATTTTATAGCATCGAAGATGAATATTGGATCTGTAAACTGTTGCTTGGTCAAGAAATAAACTGGCTTAGTTACAACATTCTGTAACTAACATTTTTGCTCTGCTTTGTTCTTTTATATCAAATCTACTATATCATTAGCCCATGTTATTTTTGAACCAGAATGTTTGCATCAATTACTGCTCTTGTTATAATTAATTAAAATTCATTTAATTAGTGTATGTTTCAGTCACAATATTTTAAAGTGTTGGCTGGTAGGGACTAGAAGATGGGCTTTTTCAGCAGTAGCCCCTGCTCTGTGGAATATCCTCCCCTCAGAGATTACACTGGCCCCAATGCGTTTAGCCTTTCATATAGCTCTAAAAATCTGGCTGTGTAGCCAAGCCAGGGGTGCTGAGCGTGCTGAGGGCCCCACTTTCTGGCTTCATTGTTAACTGACCAATTAAGGCTGTATTTAGACTGCTGTATATATTCAAGTTAGATGTTTTTTGTAGTTTTATATTGTTTTTGTTGTTTTAATTGTATCTTTTTTCTGAATTGTAAGTTGCCCAGAGTCATTGATTGAAATGGGTAGGTATAAAAATTGAATAAACAAATAAATTCCCTGAATTCCCCAAGCAGCATCCTGGCTGACAAATTCTGAGGACTGAAGTCCACACATCATAAACCTGCCATGGCTGAAAAACACTGCTCTGTGTTCAAAAGTTTTAGTGATAGGCTATGTTTGATCAAATAGTCCTTCCTCTTTACAGTTAGGCTGTGTCTGAGACTAACTTCAGGTTTCCAGGCAATGCAAAAATATATATATTTTGTTGAGTCAGCATTGGGATAGAAAGATTACAGCCGAAATTTTTATGGCTTTGCTAGTCAGGGTGTTGTGTAACATTGTATAGTGTGGTTAAAAATATAGATATACCCAGACAATTTTGAAATTCCAGGGAATGCAACATGTGACTTTCTATTATAAAAATAGTGTATATTCTATGTGTTTATGTAATGTGAAAATCACTGAAAATGTTATTGCTACAAAGCAGCATAACTTGTCACAGACTTGCCAGCTATTCAATTTCTTACCTTAAAATAAAGTATTTTAGTTTTACAAAATCTGGTTGAGACCAAAAAAGGCCTGTGATAAAATCAGCACAAGGACCTGATTAAACAGGCATAGATAATAACTATCATGACAACACCAGTGTGCTAAATATATGACTTAGTACAGATGGAAGAGTGGGTTCTGTATGCCAGCTGTATGGGGGTGTATATAAAGCAGCTACAGATCAGTTCAGCTTTTTAATTGTGCATATTTTTTCTAAGAAATAGTAACTCCTCTGTGTCATGCTTTAATAAATTGCTAGCTATAGGAAAACAGTTACTTCTGCACGAGATGTATTCTTGGTTAAAAGATGCAGTGATACTGCAAAATAGCTTAAACTGGAATAGGATTAAGGTTATTTTGTGTCTGATTCTGCACTTCTTAAATAATTAAAGTGAGTTCGGTATGTGGAACAGTATACTCAGTCCTGATTTAAAATAATAGTGAAGACTAATAGAGGGTTTAGTTATTTCAGTTAAATTCACTGGGTAGCAACACATCGTCTAATTTTTCTGAAAAAAATGAGATAATTATAAAGATAATATAATCCATTTCACTGTCTTTGAGATAAGAATTTTTTTTTCAACAATTCAGTTTGGGACAGCTTATTTGAATAGACTATCTATATAAAACAATGAGAACACAAAAACAAATTAGAATAAGTTTAGTGCAAAGGAGACCTTAACAATGCCTTAAAAGTAAAGCAACTAGTTGAAAGGGGCCATCAATCACTTTGATTAAGCTGAATCCAGTATGGTGTTAAGACTTACTGTTGAGCGAACGTTGCAATGGTAGCTGTAAAATGATGCCTGGAGATTGTGAGAAACTGGATGGGATGAAAACAGCCCAGATTAAATTGTTGTACAAAAGAGGTTCTAGTTATCCATAAACATCTTTCAAATTTCATTGTATTCGTGGAATGCAATGACAATAAAGGTATTCTATTTCTATTCTATCTAAATGATCTTATACATCCATCTTATAGATGGGGATGAGGTTGTACACCCACCAAAAAAACAAAAGGTTTGTGATTTAGGGATCTTTTTGGACTCCCAGCTCCTGCTGAAGCAGCAGATGGAAACTGTCCATGGTGAGCCTTCTTTGTCACCATTCTGCTGTTGCTTCTCTAAAGAGCATGGCACAACGGCACACAGCCAATAATATTTCACAGTTGAGGGAGCAGTCCTAGATTATTACTCAGCCAACATTACTGAAGGTGGTTTGATTCTGTGACTCCTACTAATTTAGTGCTGAAATTGTATGGCAGTTGAATAATGGATCAAGACTCCCTTCCCCTTGCATTGTTGCTCAAATGGAACTTGAAATCTGTGAATTGGCATTTATTGCTTTATATAATGGAAGGAAAGAAATAGGAGCAGGAAAGCAATTCATAAATATTTTAATTAAAAATCTAAGTGTGTATGTGTTTGTACCCAAATCTTCAGTTGTTGTTGGTTTTAAAAATCCACTAAGCTCACATTTTGCGTTCTTTGCTATCCAAGAAGACAATTTAGCAATTATATTGTGCCTTGTAGACAGTTATTGTTTTTTTTCACAGAGTGGTTTTTTGTCTTTGTTTAGAAAGCATTAGTTATCATGTACCCTCCTCCAGTGACAAACTGCAGTGATTTTGGAAGCTTCTCTCAAATTTGTGAGAAGAACTTTATGCTCTGTGAAAGAACTGGTACTGGGAAAAGGAGAAAGAGAACAAGAATGCTTCTGACATTATGGATCTAGTTGTGTGTTTCTTTGGATCCAAATTTGTTAACTTTGACTAGCTTCTTGAACATTCACAATTTTTAAGATCAGAGTCCTTGAAGCAGTCTGACACACAGATTAAAATGAAAACATTTTGAAAAAGAAGCAAGGCAACTTTGGTCTAATTGCTTTCACTCAGTCTTAGGAAAAAGGCAATAGCAAATTAGTTCTAAAAATCTTGCCAAAAACTAATCCAGGCAGTTGCCAGGAATCAACACTACTATAAAAGAAAAGAAAAAAAATTCCTGTCAGGCGCTGGAAGGGAAACTGACATAACTCTTATGAATTTCAGCTGCTTAAAAATAAAATAGATTTACAATGCCATTCTTTATTTTATTTGTTTATTTGATTAGTCAATTGCTTACAAGATAATAGGTATAAGTATAAACATAGTTATAAATACATGGATACATATAAGAAAATAAAAGAAACAATAGGACAGGGACGGTAGGCACTTTGGTGCGCTTATGCACGCCCCCTACAGACCTCGTAGGAAAGGTCAATAGTAGATAGTCTAAGGTTAAAATTTGGGGGGTTTGGGGAAGAAACCACAGAGTCAGGTAGAGTATTCCAGACATTGACCACTCTGTTGCTGAAGTCATATTTCCTGCAATTAAGCTTAGTGCGGTTAACCATGAGTTTGTATCTGTTGTGTTCTCTTGTATTGTTAGGGTTGAAGCTGAAGTATTCATTGACAGGTAGGACATTGCAATGTATGTTCTTATATACTATACTTAGATCGGACAGAAGACGGCATAGTTCTAGGTTTTCTAAGTCTAGAACCTCAAGTCTGGTGGCATAAGGTATTCTGCAATGAGTAGAGGCGTGGAGAACTCTTCTTGTGAAATATTTCTGGACTTTCTCTACTGTGTTAATATCAGATACGTAATGTGGGTTCCAGACTGGTGAGCTGTATTCAAGTATTGGTGTAGCAAATGTTTTGTATGCCCTAGTTAGTAGTGTGATATTACCAGAGAAAAAGCTACGTAGGATTAGGTTAACAACTCTTAATGCCTTTTTGGCTATGTAGTTATAGTAGGCTCTAGCACTTAGATCATTAGAGATAAGTACTCCAAGGTCCTTGACAGAGTTTGGATCATCAACAAGGTCTTGACTATTCAGCTTGTATTTTATTTTCTGATTTTTTTTTTGCCAATATGTAAGACAGGGCATTTATTTGTTGAAATTCTTCCATTAGTAAATTGGAGAAGGAGCCCTGGAGAAGGGAGACAGGAAAGAAGGAAGCTCAGCCTTTCACTTAGCAAATAAGTGAATAAGGTAGAGTTATTTTCTATAGGTGATGGGAGATCAATTCACAATTCAGCCTGTTTGTGCCTTTTTCTCAATTCTCGGTTACAGACATAGAAAAAGAAGAGTTGGAATCTGTAATCATACTGTGAGACTTTCCCTGTAAATGGAATCCTCAGCATTTGTTCTCCACTTGCAGAGAGAGGATGCTTAATATTTTTTTTCACAGAGATATCCACACAATTGGCCCCTTGAGAGGGAGTATTCTGCTTTTGTAGGCTGTGTAATAATGTAGATTGTTACCATCAGAAGTTCCCTGCACAGAGCACTAAGCTAATGGTTTGAAAATTTATTTATTTATTTATTTTATTCATATTTATATGCCGCCCTTCTCCGAAGACTCAGGGCGGCTTACAATTTTTGGGATACAACCCAGTGTGCTCAGCAATAGCCTTCATTCCATTGTATATGCCTGCTTATTACTAAGCGGCATTTTTACAAAGTCAGCTTATTGTCCCCAACAATCTTGGGTCCTCACTTTACCTACCCCGAGAGGATGGAAGGCTGAGTCAACCCTGAGCCTGGTGGGATTGGAGCCTGCAGCAGTTGTAGGCAGCTGGAACTAAGTGCTAGGCGTTTAACAGCCTGTACCACCAAGGCTCTGTAAAAATACTCTGTATTCAACCCAAATTATATTAAACAAGCTCCATGTTATGGTTTTCTTTATCTTTTTCAAAAGAGATTTCTTCAGAGAATCAGAAATAAAAATTCCATTTTTAAAAAAAAAAAATTATGGTAACATTTCCTAATTAATGCAGAATATCCTTTCACAAATCAATTCCTATGTGAGCATAAGTGCTGATAGTTTCCTGGAAGCTCTCCAAAGCAACCTGTTTCTTTACAGGGCTGATGTTGAGGATTCAAATAAATACATTCTTATTTCTGACAAAATTCTTTTTTTTTTGAAGCCTTTTGATTTTAAAAGGGTGAACTTGACATTTTATCAGTGAAATTGTAAAAAAAAAATGAGTGAGAGGAAGAGGGGCTTACTGTCATGTTTGAAGGTTGTTCAGAGCAGCAATCAGAGACGAAATAGTCCATGAGTCATTTCCCACAGGCAGTAATCATCCAATGCCAATGAACAAAGGCAACACCAGGAGAACTTCTAAAAGGTCAGGAATCAAAGGACTGAAACTAGGCAGATGCTGCTGCACTGTGAGTAAAGGACTGTAATCCAACACATCAGTGAGCTGGTTACTGGGAGGCATTTATTGAGCAGCAGGGTATCAGATTTTCCAACATTGGTCAGTTCTCAGCTGAATGCTTGTATGCCTTTTCTCCACAAAGAGACACTCTGCCCCAACTATAAGACAATAGTAACCATTCAGGAATAAAATATTATTTGTAAATGGACTTATTACTTGCAAGAAAATTAACCTGGTGACTGCAAACATTTCCTGTTGCCAGTCCTTGAATTTTCAGGTGCCTGGATTCTCTAGAGCAGGGGTGTCAAACTCGCGTTGTCATGGCAGTGTCATGTGACATATCGGGACTTTCCCTTCGCTAAACCAGGTGCGGGCGGGGCCAGCACGTGACCCATCTGGCCTGGAGGCCATGAATTTGAGCACCCCTGCTCTAGAGCAGAATCCTGCTCTAATCTAATTCTTAGAATCAAGCATGACAGGGTTGCCTGTTTAGAGATCTTATCCCTAGACCCAGGGGTGGGATTCAAAATTTTTAACAACCGGTTCTGTGGGTGTGGCTTAGGTGGTGGGTGTGGCTTGGTGGTCATGTGACTGGGTGGACATGGCTTGGGGGTCATATTATTGGCTGGCTGTAGCCAACTCAATATCACTTACATTGAGGCATGCATCTCCTCACCTGGCCTCTCCTG
The DNA here is from genome assembly GCA_009733165.1 of Naja naja. Lineage (NCBI taxonomy): Eukaryota > Metazoa > Chordata > Lepidosauria > Squamata > Elapidae > Naja > Naja naja. Next base: position 10,403,939 of record CM019154.1, on the reverse strand, counting down.
ACTGTGGGGATGCTGCAACAGTCGTAAGTGTGAAAAATGGTCATAAGTCACATTTTTCAGTGCCATTGTAACTTTGAATGGTCACTCCACACAAGCAAAGTACCAGCAAAGGAGGGGAAAAAACTCCAGAGAAGTTCCAGAGACAGGAAGTCTAGTCCTAGCCAAGAATGTAATAAGGGTTAATGGAGAGGCAGTTTCTGTAAGCAACACCAGAATGTTTCCTTCCTGCCTTCCTTACAGGATTAGGCCAGTATTTCTTCTAACAACCGGTTCTCCGAACTGCTTAGAATGTTAACAACTGGTTCTAGAGAATAGGTGCAAACTGGTAGAATCCCACCCCTGCCTAGACCTGATGGCTTATAAAGGCCAATGACCTAGCTTCTTTCAGAGGTTCTTGAAAACAGCTGTCTCTCTGAGATTTGGTAGTTTGATTTGTCCTCTTGTGAAAATTCCTTCACCAAATGCATTACATAAACGTTCAAGGGCACTGGAAACTGTGGGTATATTATTCAGAGCAGTTGTATTCTACATTTTCCTTATGTAGAGATAATTATAAAGCAAAATAAGAATACTAAGACATGTCACCATCGGAAACAATGCCCCAAAAGCACGAGGAGAGAGGAAGTCTAAGAATTGACCAGAGTTCATTAATTAGCCAGACTGAAACAGACTTTGATCTTAGAAGTCTTACTGAAGTCAGAGAGAGAGAGAGAGAAAGAGAGAGGGGGCGGTTTTAACACTGAAGTCATTCCATAACCTCAGAACAATTGAGATTTTGTTTTAGTGAAACAAAATCCATTGCTTCTGATAGCCATTTGTCTTCAGGAATAAAAGTACTGTAGACCAAACCCCAATCCCCTAAATGTAGCTGAAAGAACGTATGTCAAACTTGGCAGTTTACTTCAACAAAAAGCAAGATTCTTTCAGAATTGCTTTTAACAAGATTTACTGAGGAAGGACTGGACTAAGTTACAGAAATCTCAGCTATTCTGTCTTTTGGTCCATTTGCTGAATATAGAGACAGATAGATAACTCTACAAATTCTTCCATACAAAGTTTCTTTTATTAGATTATATTAGGTATCCACAAGGTGACTCACAGTTATGTCAAGATGCATCTAATGTCCAATTCTTTGTACAGTTGAAATCGTAGTGTAAATGATGGTAATCTTTCTATCCCATATTTCATCCCATAGTCATAGGGGCAGGGGGTATAGCTGCCACCACGAAGCTGTGATCAGGCAAGAGTGAGGGAGCCTCCCCCAACCCCACAAGGATCAGTTTAGTGACCAATCAGGATTACAGATGTGACCACATGACATGGACTACATTTCCCAGGATACCTTAACTACATTTACCATGATGCATTCCCTTAAGGGGACAGCTCTTAATTCCTAACTACCTATCCCAAGTCCCATTAACTCTAAACTGGCTGGACAGCACAATCAGCAATATGATTGTTGTCAGTTTAGAGTCTAATTCACCACTGGATTGATAACACATTTTTTTCTGTCTTTAACTCATTATTTCTTTCTGAGATGATAAGGTAGCTGTTCTTTTAACTAGTAAGGAATAACCAAGTGATCAATTTGTGAATCTCTCTCAGATTCAGAACATACTATTAGCAATATTGATCTGAATTTTATAAATACGTTTATTATGAAGATTAGGCAGTAAGAGGATAGTAGAGTTTTACAATAATTAGAAAATGTACTCTTTGTATACTCTATAGCAGTTTGGGGACAGCAAATATGAGAACAAAACTGAAAGTCAGGTAGGATGCTGCTAGCAACTGAATTGCCCACTGTAGCAGAAAAGGGCTCATTTTTTTATTGAGGAGGTTTAATATTTACCCTTTCTGGATTTTATTACACTCTTGCTAGCCAGAGAGAATGAACCTTAGAAAAATCTCCATTGACAGTGAAGCTTTCAAAAAAACCTTTGTGAGGCATTAGCCTCACAAATATTATAGATAAAGCACTATTTTTTAAAAAAGTGTTTCTTTAACTTAACCAAAAGTTTAGCTGCCACTGACATTAGAATAGAACGGAATGGAACAGAACAGAACAGAATAGAATAGAATAGAATAACAGAGTTGGAAGGGACCTTGGAGGTCTTCCAGTCCAACCCCCTGCCTAGGCAGGAAACCCTACACCACTTCAGATAAATAGTTATCCAACATCTTGTAAAAAACTTCCAGTGTTGGAGCATTCACAACTTCAGGAGGCAAGTTGTTCCACTGATTAATTGTTCTAACTGTCAGGAAATTTCTCCTTTCTTCTAAGTTGCTTCTCTCCTTGATTAGTTTCCACCCATTGCTTCTTGTCCTGCCCTCAGGTGTTTTATGGCAGCGCCTGAGATATTGGAACACTGCTATCATGTCTCCCCTAGTCCATCTTTTCATTAGACTTGTCATACCCAGTTCCTGCAACCGTTCTTCATATGCTTCAGCCTCCAGTCCCCTAATCCTCTTTGTTGCTCTTCTCTGCACTCTTTCTAGAGTCTCAACATCTTTTTTACATCATGGCGACCAAAACTGAATGCAGTATTCCAAGTGTGGCCTTACCAAGGCATTATAACATGGTATTAACACTTCACATGATCTTGACTCTATCCCTCTGTTTATGCAGCCTAGAACTGTGTTGGCTGTTTTTGGCAGCTGCTGCACACAGCTGGCTCATATTTAAATGGTTGTCCACTAGGACTTGGAGATCCCTCTCACAGTTACTACTATTGAACAAGGTACCACATATACTGTATCTGTGCATTAGTGTGTGTGTGTATCTGTGTGTGTACATTATGAGTCAGTATTCTTCAGAATGATCAATTCAAAATACAAACTATTAATTTTAACTATTAATCTTCATGTGGAAATCAACATCATCCAGGGAAAAAGGGTAGAATATGATAGAAGTGAAGGAGCAAAGATTATGGATAGTAATAATATGATAGTGAAATTGTTATAAAGTTATGTGTACAGAAATATGGCCGCAGCCTCCTTGTGAATAATCTGGTGGCATTCCTCCCTAGTAAATGGTTTGAGGATATTAATTATAAAATGAAATTAGCTGGCTGAGCGTGATAGGAACAAACCCAAAAGCTGACTCAATTAGTGATTTATTTTTGTGGAGTCAACAAAAACAGTATGTTTGATTTAATACTCTTAATAACAAAAGATCAATGCCAGTAGAACAAGGTGAGTGCTATAGATAAGATGACATCATCAAAACAACTTTGATGGAATTAAAAAAAATCGGTGGTATAATTCATCAAATGAAGGGCAGTTCTGAACATATAAAGAACATATAAATGCAACTTCAAGTGCTCATATTTTTAACATATTAATTAAGAGAATAGAATATATAATGACTCGTGCATTTGGAAGTCATCTGTGTAGTCTTCTTCATATACTAATAGTTGTTTATTTTTATTTCTGTAAAATTATAATTCCTTTTCCCCACCAAAAAGAAGGGATTTTTTAAAATGTAAAAATAAACATAAACTCAACAAGAACCCATAAATAAAACTATTGATCAATTTCAAAGCAGCATCTGAAAAGCAAGGCAGATGCCATATTAGAAATCAATACATTCACTTAGGCTTAAGAGAAAAAAAGGTGGCTTAAAAAGAATAGCCTTCACTTGCTGATAGGAGCCAATAAAGAAAATGGCTTAATCTCACAGTGCTGGGAACATTTGAAGCTACAACTAATCCTCTACAACTACAAGCAATCATGGTCAGATTTTGATTTGCCTATCTAACACCTGTACTCAGAGGTGCATTTATTTCTAGTTGACTTTAGGCTGGTGTCTTAAAAGCCTTACATGTCCCAATATCTGGATATCTTTGAGATTGCCTAATCCCAATTGCATGTGCCTGCACAGTAAGTTCTGCTAATGTAGGCTTCTCCTTATGGATGTCACTAACATGGATCTTAGGAATGATCTTTTCAATTCTTCTCCCATTCCTTCTGTGGACCAGTATTTACCAGAAATCTGAATGGCCTTTTGTGTTTTTAGGAAGTCCATTAGAACTTGGATGTTTCAAGAAGCCGTTGGAGTTGGGATCTTTTATAGTGTTATTTCTGCCATTGGAATATACTGTACGTCTTATATAATTAATACTCCTGTTGTATGTGTAGATGTATGTTGGTTTTCATGTTGTAACTTCATCTTATTTAATCTGATTTATAAGGTTGTCAGTGATCAAAATAGCATATATGCCTAGTAAATAAGTAAACCAGATAGTATAAAGAGAAGCAGCCATTGAGTCTTGTAAATGTGAAGGATGGCTTTTGAACTGCTATCTCTTCAAACAAGTCTTTTGACTTGTATTGTGATGTTTGATATATTTATGTATTTTACATTGTTTGATTAGTTTTCTTTTACTTCTGATAGTCACCTTGCTTATTCAGTTTACTGGAAAGACTAGATGTAATGAATGGACAATTTAAGGAGGCTGGATTTTCTGCTGAAAATATAGTCTCTTTCTTAAAATTGCTCTTTCCTAAAGTGGCACTGAAGAAAGGCATACCAGTGTTACATAAAGTGCTGTATTATAGTACAAGTATTGAAAATCACTTTGTATTTAGTTCAGATCTGGAATTCTTTGGCATCATTTTAAAAAGCAGGCCAATTTAAATTATTCTAATAATAGGGGTGTCAAACTCACATTGTCATGTCGTCATCACATGACGTATCTGACTTTTCCCCCCTTCACTAAACAGCGTGGGCGTGGCCAGCACGTGACACATCCGGCCCATGGGCTGGAAGTTTGACAGCCTTGTTCTAAGACATAGTATCAATTGTGGGCACCAATCAGTTGTTTTCTGCTTTCTTGAACACAGAATCACTATTCTTTTTACATATATCTGAAATGGTGCTTGGACATGAACTATTAGATGAACAATTAAAATACCAATTGTGATTTTTTACAAAATGGCACTATTAAATAGTATAAAGACTATGTGTTATAAAGGAATCAGTGCTTCCAATAATAGCACCAGTGAATTCAAAGGCTAAGTTGATTTAGGAAAACACCCACATTAAATTATGGTGTGAATAAAATCTGTTCAGCTTCCAGTAATCATGAAGGGCTTCTCTTGAAAAGAAGGAACACCCCAAAAATGAAGCAACGACAGCATAAAAGTAGCCATTTTGCTGAGATAGACCTTCATAGAATCAGGTACATGATCATTATGTTGTCAAAATGGTCTCCTTGCAATCACTTTGTGATCTCACTGAAGCTGCAGCACTGGTGCCATATCTGCCTTTAATTGAAGCTGTCAAGCTGTCTTTGGTCCCTGGATGGTGGAAGAGGAGGGTTGATAGCTGTAGCTCTGTGCCTTGAAGAGCCTTTAGGGCTCTGGGTTATCATCTATGCCACTGTTTTATTTTAAGCACTATTAATGGAAGCCTGGATAAAGTTGAGTGCCAAGGCTGGAGCAGAGAAATGACTGCATGCCACATGGCAAGTCAAATATGTTCACTCTGTATAGTTGCTCGGATACAGAGGTTCAGAATTTGGAATTCTGGCTGTTGTTCTACACATAATGTGGTAAGTCACTGATACCAATTTGAGCCTTGCCCTCTAAAATCATGAATATAGATATAGTGCCTCATGCCATCTGACTCCAATGCCAAAATCTCTGGTATTAGTATTTCTTCTTCCTCTGGTACCAAAGTTCCTTTGAACTCAAGATTGTCAACCTGCAATTCCAGGACTTTATGAAGCCCTTAAATTCATTTTAATACCCCCTCCACAAAGTTCCTCTTGATCTAGCTGCCTAAAATTTGTACTTTTAATATCTTACAATTTTGAAGCATAGAGCACAAAAGAAAAAAATTAACACATAAAATAGATTTGCTATAGACATAAATGAATACAAGAGAGAAGTTTTTAAATTCTTTCCATAAGTTCAGAGCAAGCAGTTCCTACCAATATGTGTGTAATGGCTGTAACCAACTCTTAACTTTCAACCTCCATTCCATCAATTGCCTACTATTTTAACTGGAAATACCTTTGTTTAGTCTTACAGTTTTAAAGAAAAAGTGCAAATGCTGCTCTTTTCTTTTGTTATTTCCCCTGTAATAAGATCATCTATGAAATTCTGAATATTTTCTTTGAACCTAAGAGTGTAGAAACATTTTGAATGCTCTACAGAGACACTTTCTGTGGTGGAAACTTTCCTGGGGATACAGGGGATCAATATAGAGTAAATTCATCTGGTTCCCTGCCTGTGTTTATAAACATTTGCAAACAGTTGGAAATAGCTGTACCAAAACATTTTAATTTAATGCCACACGCAATTTAGCTTTGACAGAAAAAGAAACTCCAGAACATTTAAAAATATGCAAGAACAAAAGCTATAAGGTAACAGAAATGCCCTACTCATATCAAATAAAAAACAATGGTTGTGATTTGTCAAAATATATCTTACAGACCAGAGAATGCATAATCGAGAGTGTAGTATAAACTATTACTTTTATATGGTGTCTAGAATTATGAAATAATTTATCAATTGGTGAAATGACTTTCAGGTGAAACAATGTGTATATGTTGATGTTTTTCCAGTCATACTCCTAAGTTTCTTCAGAGCACAACTAAAAGTGAACTTGGTAAAAGACACCATGTCCTTTTGTTCAATGGAGTGGAATGCCCTCAACCAATTGCTACCCACTGAATAGATGACAGAAGCACAGTGATTAGTTAAAGACTGGTTGTGGATATTCTACACCACTAAATGTAGACAAAATATGATGTTTTGCCAAGTTGTTTCAGACCTGTTTAGAAGAAGCTAGCTGCATTACTAGCAAAATGTCAACCTATATTCATTGCCTTACATCGTATTGCCAAGAAGTGATGAAAATTTTCACTCTCTAATATTCTCTCCCCCTCTCTCCCTCCCCTCCCTCCCCCACTTTCTCTGTGTTGTGTGTGCGTGTGCCTGTGTGTAACAGATGACTAAAAGACATAGCTTACCTAATAAAACAATTGTGTAACAAGTTTGGGTATGATCTATTTGTAAAGCTCTACATTCATAATATTTAAAAATGTGAAACAAGTAATAGCACTTTCTCAACTTTCTAAGTGTAAATAGCAAGATACTGTGATAAAAATGTGCGACACAAGCAAGAGAGGTTTTCTCTTGTGGAAACTTCATTTAATTGAACAGAATGTTTGTATAAGCACAATACTGCTTATCATTTCATTTCAATAGACCTAAAACAGATCTTCTCCATAAATTCATACCATTCAACAGAAAAAAAAACTGTTGCCTATAAACTGAAGTTATCCAAATTGTATGCATGACTTTATGTTTATTTTTATACATAGTTGGCTAATGATTCACTGTATTTTAACCAATATTTGTTAATAATTTTACCATTTTTTTTACCTTGCAGAATTATGTTTAAGATTAGAGATATTCTAAGCTGTGACATCTAATAAGTTAAGAGTTACAATTGTGTGAAATTAAAGACATTAAATATTTGAATATGTTTTATTTTACAAACAGAACTTTTGAATTCAGTACACTCTTTGTTGCACACTTTTTCAGATGACGGTTGCAGCTGGTACGAGCATTGAGAATAACATTCAAAGGACCATATCCTGCCCTAATGTATGTTTTGCATATCTTGGATTCTTGTCTTCTTTTAATGCAAAATTTTATTAATGTGAATTTACTGTTGTCACCACACTATATTCATTTCCAACATATGTTACATATTTTACTACAAGTAAGGTTTTCTTATGGCTTACAAGAAGAGTCTCTGGTTACATACCATAGTTCTAAGTTGCTTTCTCCAAGTTCTGTGTTATTTCACATAGTGGTTTACCTATCCTATTGGGCCAGATTATTCAAAGGGCTAATATTATTAACCCTGAATCATATGCTTGTAGTACAATATATCTCCCCACAGTTCACTACTACTCAATAAACCTCCCCCTACACATACATTTACAGTTTGCAACAAGAATTACAAATTGGTCAAATCTGGAAAGTAAATTCAAAAGAACAAAATACAGCCATATACTCCTCACAAACTATATATGTATAAGGCAGCGTGTCGGGCTCCAGACGAGTCGGAAAGCACCCAGAGCCCCACACAGTGGTTTAAAAAAATACTTTGAGACCACCATACATGCTTCTACTAACTGTGCAGCTGTATTGTCTTAATTAACAATACAATTTATTCATACAATTTATTTGGGTCAACATCAGTTGGGTTAGACCGTTAGATAGAGTTTATGCTCATATAAATTAATTGATACAAGAAAGTATACCATAAGTGGTTCTGAGATTTGAAATACAATATTGACTTAGCATGAAAAGGCAGAGAAATACTGATCTAATGAAAACACTGAAGTCTATCATATCAATATAACATTTTAAAAAATAAAGATACTGAAAATGGCTAAAATTTACCTATCAAGCAATTTATAGTTACAGATGTATGTAGAGTCATATATACATATACACGCAGAGAGAGTATATATACACACATGTACCTTATTTCACAGTATTTTTGTTGTATTTTTATAATTTTACCAGAATCATCATAACAGAAAAGTTGTTTTATTTATTTGTTTATTTATTGCAAAGTCCAGAGCCATCACCTTTCCTTTATTTATTAGATAGCCTTGTTCGGCTGTTTTATTGTCATACAGGAAGTCCTTGCTTACCAACTGCCTTATTTAGTGACCATTCAAAGTTACAGTGGTGTAAAAAACCCCAACTTTGCAATGAATTATTTCATTTAAGACAGTCGCAGCATACGGTGGTCTCAGAATTGCCACTCAGGCACTTCAAAAGAGCATGCACTTATTTGTAACCATCACAGTATCTCACTGTCATGTGGTTACCATTTGTGTGCCTCTCAACTGGCTTCCAACAAGCAGAGAATGGAATCAAATTGCAAGTTGCAGTCACGTGATGTGTCACTTAACCATAATGCTTCATTTAATAACCAAATGTGAAATGACATTGTAAATCTGCACAGCAATTGTGAAGGCTAGTAAAGGAATTGCTGCTCCCAACTGTGGTCACTAAGCAAGGACTACCTGTAAAGCTTTTTTTAATTAGCTATAAGCAAGACTAAGACTATCTCACAAGGCTAGTGAGAAAGAAGGTTAGTTATTTCATTTAAAAGACTTAAATGGCCATCCTTCTAAAAAAAAAAGCCTCACAGATCTGGGTAGCTTCCAAAGCAATCCTATCATTACCCAGGATGCTTTTAGTACATATTACTTTGGCTTTAGCTGTAAACAAAAGCTGATAAGAAACTGCTACTTCTCTTCTACAGCAATTTATTCTTTGGTGCTAGCTTAGTTGATCTATGCTTTTCTTCGTTGGGAGATATATGTCTGAAATGCCTACTGTATATATGCCCATTTGGCAGATCAGAAAATATATGACAATACTGCAGCATTAGGCTCCAGCTGTTGATTGTATAATATGTTCTGGATGGAACCATGTTTTATGCAGATATGCTTAATAATCTGGATTTCCAGAATAAAGTGGCTGGTATATTGCATCATCTGCCATCCAGAAAGTGAACATAATAAATGGAGGTTGGTAAACAAAGCTTCAACATCCATGGCTGCCAGGAATATTTTCTGGAAGATTGTCGAAGTATTTCTTTCCTGAGAAAATCAATAACATCACACAAAAATTGTTATTTATTTATTTAGAAAATTTAGAAACTGCCCATCTCACTCATACATGCATTTATTGTAACCAAACATCTGTAATGTATAATGGCTACAGCTGTGAACTATGAAGCATCTAGGACTGTTTGATTTGTATATCTAGGATCATAGATAAGGTCCATATTGAATATTACTGATACAGTTGTGCATTTGCTTTTATATATCTATGGTAAAATTCCTCATCAGATTAGGTAATTTGTTATAATGTTCCTATATGGAATATGAGGATAGAGGCTAGTCTTTGACATTCAAGCATTAATTTGTTCCATCCATATTTATTAATTGTTGAAAATGAATAGTTTTATGTATTTTTTTCTCCTACCATATATATCTGAACAGACATTTCCATATTTTTTCTTCCATGGTGTACGATTCTCAGAGACTGTCTGGACTACAATAGTTTTCTTGGCAAGATTTTTTAGAATTAATTTGCCATGGTCTGGCCCAAGATCACCCAGTTGGCTTCATGCCCAAGACAAGGTTGTAACTCACAGTTTTCTGGTTTGTAACCTGATGCCTTAACCATTAGACCAACTGGCTCTACAAAAAAAGGTTGAAACATAGGTTATAACCAAGAAATATCAAAACACCAACAGCTGCAGCATTTTTTTACAGAATGGGTGAAAGGAGCAGGACATTACTTCTTGAAAGTATGAACCAAGACTTCCAATAATTAAACTAAATTCCAACATAAAAATATTCAAAAATTGTTTAAAAAGTAAATTCTTATGAAAGTTTAGTAAGTCTACCACCATTTGACTATTCAGTGTTCTAACTATAGTTTAATGGAAAGACCCTCTGGAGATTTCATCATTTTTTATGTATTCCTAAAACAGGTTTTTTGAAAAAAGAAAAGTGAGTTTTTGTTGGAATATTTGAATATATGATGCACTATGAGACTATTGCAAAAATACTATAGACTTAGAACAAGCACACTATTACAGAACTAATTGTTCTCTTGGGAATTGTTCACAAAACAAGTGAGAGACAATGAATTATTTGTCAAACATGGACTGGTAGCATGATAGTTAAGGAGGTAGAAAGCTGGCTGGCCTGAGAAAATCATATTTAGGGTTCATAAGTCATGCTTGATCAGAATGAAAAAAATATTGAATGTAGAAATATGCAATCATATGCATTCTAATCTTCAGTATTTTCATTAATGTTTGGATAAAGAAATTAAGGGAATTCTTATATAATTTTCTTACATTGCAAAAATTGAATGGAATAGCTCATATTCTAGAACAGTGGTCCCAAACCTTTCCATCTTGGTGGCCTGGCAGAGGTGGAGAGAGGAGATTGTTCAGTGTGAGTGGTAGCTGTGCACATGTGCTAGCACACACAGCTCCATTTGTTCAAGCAGCAGGCTGATGCACCCACTGCTCACACAAATGGAGCTTTGTGCATGAGCACCTGCCATTCACACAAATTGAGCTGTGCGTGCACATGTGCTTGCCTGCCACTTGTGCAGCTGGTTCCAAATAGGCCGCAGCCCACTGGGGTTGTGATCTGGGGGTTGGGGACCCCCTGTTCTACAAGACAAAGTAACCTCTAAAATCATCTTGATAGCAATTAAAAAAACTGAGGAATTGGAGGGGCAAGGGGAATGAAAGAGTTAAATACAGAAGAAATGCAATTGACTGACAAACATTAGTGACACTAGCAATCAGACAAATTGAATGACATTGATAAAAGATAGCAGAGTAGGGTGTGAGAGGATCACACAAGCAAAAATAAACAGACTTGAACCAAGCTACTATTTTCTCAGAATGCTCATTTTTAAATATAGATTTTGATTTTCTATGGAACTGCCATTTGCATTTAGAAACAAAAACCACACAGCTAGTTTAATGAATGAATGGTATTTGAATTATTGCTACCAAAATATCATTGCTGTAGTTTTATGGTTAAAATTATTATTATCATCCACTCATCTCAAACCTTTGCTAATAGTAAACTTTTGTTGTTGCTGTTTGTTTAAATCCCAATTTCATTTTCATGATTTGACAGTCTCACAGTTATGTGAATAGAAGTCACATTGAAAGTGTAAAAGTTGGTGTAAATTAAAAATGATAATGAGAAAAATGCAGATAGTGTTCTCTGATTTACGCCACTTGAGCTTTTTAGAAAATTAGAAAAGCATAAAGCTTTTCATACAGTTTTGGCAATGATACATTGTAATGTTTATTTATTTTAAAATATCTATATATTACTAAAACTCTTGTGTCTGTAACCTTTCACTGGATGAAATGATTGCATTATAGGACAAAACCTTTTCAACCAAGGTGTCCCAAATGGACTAACTTACAGAAAGTGCCCAAAATCCAGGACCCATAACTCCTGTGGAATTGAAATTTGACATATTTTATAAAATATTTTATGATATAAAATTATCATAAAACATTTAATGACATTATAGAAAATGGTGTAAAACATTTCCCGTGGTCAACTGTTAATGTTTGAATAGGCTCTATAGTTCAAGATGGGCTACTTTCAACTCAGACATGTGTTTGAATACCACCCTGACTTTTTAAGAACTTTTCAAGTACATTAAAGCTCTGCCATTTTTGAAGGCATTGAGGAATCTGATCAGGAACTATCTCTGAAACAATGACCCAAAAAGTCATGCGTTGTCTAGTATACTTTGATTGTACTCTAGGTTGTAATGGAGAGCTCTGTGTAGGTACAAATATTTTTAAAAAGTGTTACTTTTCCCAACTTCACAGCAACATAGATTTATTATGTTACAACATTATAATCTATGATATGTAATCTATAATTGCTGTAAAATTGGTGCCATATTGGATTTAAAAGTATTTTAAAATCTGGTATCAGTTTCTATAAGTGTATTTCCAATCATGCTTTCCTGATCATTTCTTTCTTTTAATATTCTATGTCCCTTCACAGACAAGTACTGTAATAAAAGCTTAATTCATCATCTCATCCATTCCTTTTAAAAGGTTCCTGAGCCTCTGAAGTACTGTTTCAATAGTATTAAAAATCTACAGGGTTGGCTGCATTAGTTGACTTGCAACTAATGATCAAAAAGTCCCAACCCAATTTTTTTACCTGTCATGTTCTGTAATATCCCTTTCATAAACATGACAAGTTAATTTATTCATAGTTCTTGCATACAGAAAACTGTGTATATAGAACTTTATTCATGCCCTAGAGCAGGGCTGTCAAACTCGTGGACCATGGGGCAGATGTGTCACGCGCTGTCCATGCCCACGCCCGGTTTAGTGAAGAGGAAAAAAGTCACAATATGTCATGTGACGATGCCGTGATGACAAGAGTTTGACACCCCTGCCCTAGGGTATTCTCCATTTCTAATTATGTAGAAGTGTATGATACATGTAAGTTGAGTATGGATCAAAAGTAGGTATGCAAGGTAAGGTTGATATTACGCTTTAAGAATCCATTTAGAAAGCATAGATATTTTTAATTTTATAAAGTTTTAGATGCCTATCTAATTCATACATTCTAATGGTATCTTAAAGGTTAATAACTATTTTACCAAATCTTTTTCATTTGGTATACACAACTGTTGGCAAAATTAGTAGGTATTTAAAGGATGTGGAGAGAGCTATAGTAAATTACCAGTCTAACTGGAAGCTTGCATTAATTTATAACACATACGCTTTGTATAGTCTTTCAAAGTATCATTGATATGTATGTTTATGGGGGAATTTAATAATGTGTGCTATGAGTGTGCTATGAACATACTACTGTCTGGATTATTTTGCCTTTTCCCCTTGTAGTTCAGGGTTGAACTGTAAAGTTCTTGGTGCTCTCTGAACTTGATGGTTTGTTTGTGAATGTTTCATTATCCAATTAGGTAACATCAGTGTGAGTGAATGTGGGGTTTGTTGCCTATTTATTTATTTATAATTGGACTTGTATGCCGCCCCCTCTCCGCAAGGACTCGGGGCGGCTCACAACTAAAACACAATAATACAAACAATAAATATTTTAAAAAGAATTAAATTGACAAGCCCAATCTTTAAAACCCAGTTAAAATTAAAATAATTAAAAAAACCCGGAGGTCCGTCCAGCCCGGCCTGTTCAAACAACCAGGTCTTCAGATCACGGCGGAAGGAGTGAAGGTCAGGAGCCAAACGGAGCTCCAGAGTGAGCTGGTTCCACAAGGTGGGGGCCGCAACAGAATAGGCCCTTCCCCGGGGCACCGCCAGCCGACATTGTCTAGCCGACAGCACCCCAAGGAGTCCCCGTCTGTGCGCCCGCACAGGGCAATCGGTATTTGATATTAAATATAGTAGCTTGTCAGGCCAGTTGTGGTAGGGCTGTTCTTTCCTCCTTGCTGGTTCTTCGATTAGAGTACTGTTTTCTGCCTGTTTGCATGGCACCAATCCTTGTTTATCTAAGTGATGGCTGCTAGAGAGAATATGTCCTTTTGCTTCCTTCGTGGATTTTATTGTCTTTTGAATAATATAATAATGCATATGTGGTTTATCTCTTTATTTCTATTGATGGATTATTTTTCTGAATGGCAAGGAAGTCACTATTATTTTTGCATTTGGGTTGGCCTGAGATGCTTATAGTTTTCCAACTGAAAATGTTGTTGAATCTGTTCATGTGTTCTGAGTTTCAGGAATTTTTTTTTTTTAATTACATTTATATGCCGCCCTTCTCCGAAGACTCAGGGCTGACTTACAATTTTTGGGATACAACCCAGTGTGCTCAGCAATAGCCTTCATTCCATTGTATATGCCTGCTTATTACTAAGCGGCATTTTTACAAGGTCAGCTAATTGCCCCCAACAATCTTGGGTCCTCAATTTACCTACCCCGAGAGGATGGAAGGCTGAGTCAACCTTGAGCCTGGTGGGATTCGAGCCTACAGTAATTGTAGACAGCTGGATCTTAAAAGCAGGCATTAACAGCCTGAGCCATTGTTATGTCATTTACAGGAGAGCACTAAAAATTTCACTGTTCTCTTACTGGATGATTGATTTCAGTGATTCCAGCAGGGGCATCTTCCAGCATACCACTTTTATTCTATCCTTTCAACCCACTATTTCAATACTTTCCACAAATAGGTATAGTATTAAGTGATCATGAAGCGATCACTTATTTCCTCAAAGTGTTTGTAGTGCAAAAGATTATTTAATTTTCATTCACACCACTTTGACTTCAATTCTGCCTACATTCTGTGTCTCAATTTATGGATGGAGTAACAATTCTGATTCTGATGTAATAAATTACCATGCACTAATTCTATCATCAATTTTACCAATGCACCTCATCAGCTCAACTATTTCTTTAGCATTTGTTTGGAAGTTGAAAGAGAGGAAAAATAATTCTTGGTGGGGGTGGGGAGAAAAAAGATGATTTTTATCTGGGAGAAGATCCCCAGGTGTGCCTTTGCTTTTTTTAAGTAGCAAGTATGAGTACATGCATACTTACATACTACCTTTTAAAAATTCAATATGTAAACTAAATTATATAAGAGGAACTAATAATTATTGTGCATGATGCCTATTATCAAGTTTTAATTGCATACACTGAGCATAGCTAGTGAACTCTTCTGCATGCATCAGTTGCTGAAAGCAAGAGGAGATTTTGATTATGTGTTTTTGCAGACATTTTACTTGTATTATGTAATATTCAATATGGCTTTTCAATGCACTTAATAAGCAATGATTGCTTTCCTTTGTCACTGCATTATTTTGCTTGAGTTAGTGAATCCTTCATATATGTCCCCTTTGTTTCTTTCATTATTTTGAAAGAAGGAACTTTTAAAACATGGAAATGTTTTCTGCCAGTTCCGCTTGCTGTTGAATTTGAAGACTCTGGAAATTTACTTTCTGGACTGTGAATGTATAGCCTTTTAAAAACAGATATACTGTACACCTGGGACATTACAACAATTACTTTTAACAGTTCTTTTTATCACTTAAAATCTGAAGGAAAAATAAGTTTTATTGTAGGTAATAGATTAATTTAGATTGCTGGCAGTTTTGCTGTTAGCACAATTTTTTTGCACTGGTTGATGCCCAAGGTGTTTAATTAATGGTTAGAATGTTTATGTTTCTTTCTATGCTTTTAACACTTCTCTAATGAGATGATCATAGCACTTTAGGCAGGCTGCGGCTATGTTTGTTTCTGCAGGATGTCACTAATCTCAGTTTCTTCACTATCCTTGATCAGGAACTTCTGTTGAAATCAGACCCTGTGTTCCTCTTTTCTCTGTTGGGTCTTTGAATGTGTCACTTGCATGTTATTTTAAAAGCGAAGACATATTTGCTGTGATTAACTATCCATTTGTAACTATTATTTCAGATCCCATTTCTGCCCTATTAGAAGCAATTCTAATGAAGTAAAATCAACACATGTACATAATTTCTAATGTATCATTCAGGAAAACTTGTAAGCCAGCTGCAATACATCCAAAAGAGAGATTCTATTTAGATTATGTAAGTGTTGATCTATTTTAACAAGACAAAAATTAACATAGTGATCTTATGCTTACTTTAACAAATGCATTAAGGACAAAATGCATTTACGGTTAAGTCATTAAATCAGTTTACCTAAGACATGGTTTTTTCATCTGTCTTAGTTTAATGGTAGAGAACTTCCACACAGAAGTCCCAAATCCCATCAATCAAGTGATATCTGAAATGGAGGGACACCACAAGTGCAGATAATGCAGTACAGAGCCAAACAAACAATTATTTTTATCCATTATAAGGCGTTTTTCTCTATAACATAGAAGATATGTTTCTACATGTGATGATGCCTATGTAACAAGGATCAAGCAATAGACACAGAGGGGGAAAAACCAGAAAGGAAGCATTGCTTTTCTACTTAGAAGTCAGTTATGATTCTGATCATCTTCCAGCTGGCATGGGAAACCTGAATTATTATAGTATTGTGTTTCTCCTTCTTCCCAAAATGTCCTGACACTTACAATCAGACTGTCATTGTCTTCTGCTTCTCCTCCTCTTCCTCCTCCTCCTTCTAGATAGGCATTACGATATTAAATAGAAGCATGGGATAGTGGAAAAAGTGGCACCACCACTGGTTATTTTGGCAAAGAAGTACAGAAATTGTAATTATGGGTTATTTTTGTTCCGCTACAAAAAAAGAGAGGAATTTCTCTGCAGAATATTTGTTGTCATAAATCAATCAAATATTTATTAGACCAGCATAAAACACCTGTTGGAAAAATTGCATCCATTTCAGTAATAGTTAACACGATATTGTAATATTAAAATACTAAGATCACTATAAATATTATTGATAATACTAAAACTATTAGTTAAGAAAAATGTAAAAGGCTTAAAAAAATAAAAAGGATTCTCAGTTAATTTATCCTTGCTCACTATCCTTATTTATCTGTTTATAAATTTTAATTGTTTCTGAACAAAATCTAGTGATATAGTATGTAATAAACAGTTGCTTATCCTAGAGGAGAAAATCAACAAGGATATTTTCATTCCAACCTCTAACGTCAGTACCAGAAGAATGGCAGTTTCTCAACTACATTAGTTATATGGGCCATGTAAAGGAGTTTGTATGATGGTCGTCAGAGTGTTTACGTTGTATGGATAAGTTCTCATAAATGTGGGGATTTGGGTGAATCTCTGATCCAGAACTGAGGAAGGTAAAACATAAAACCTAGCTTCGAGAAAGCCTCTTTGCTGGGCTGGATTCCCATCTAGAATAATACTGCTGGCAGTAGTGTGGGCTGGAATATAGCTAACTCCATTCTGGAATTATGTATATGTACATAGGATCTTTCCTCTAATTATTCTTTTGCTCTTGAGGGTATTCCAAAAGGTGCTTAGTGGTGAGTTATTAGCAGTAAGTTTCCCCAGAATTGCGTGTTTCCATAAGGATTGAAAATGGCCTGACAGAATTAATGAAATCAGTCTTGACAGGAAGAAGTGGCCTTTGAGCCAATAGGTCAGTATTAGCAGCCATGCCTCACCTTTGCTTTTTGTTGCTTAATTCCTTTCTGAGCATAAAATTGGATATAGGTCTAGGCACTCAAAAAATGGTTCAACAAATTTTGTATGGCTTCAAGTGATTTATACTGAGGGAATGATTCCAACAAAGCATCACCGCTGAACCAAGGGTTTTGCTGTAAAACATTTTGTAGCTCCTTATATGCATTCAAATAAAAGGGGGAAATAAAATTCATAATACCGTAATTTTACTCCTTTCTGCTTTTGAAGCAGCACAGTCTGTATCCTCCAGGCATCTGTAGGCTGGAACTCTACCACCAAATGCTTGAACCTTTTAGACTGCTCAGTTTCCTTCCCGTCAAGGGTCCATTTAAATCTTCCATTTCCCCCCCCCAAAAAACCACCATTTTGTCTGATATCAATTATTGATAAGTGCTCTTGGCAGAAATGGGTTGAAGTTTTTGAGAGTGAAGGTTTCAATTGAGTTCACAGGCATTGGTGAAAGAATAGTCACCTCGTCAGGTTATAGAAATCCCAGCAATCTTATTGTGGGCTGGAATACTTATCATAGTTACTGCATTTACTTTGAACCAAATGTTGATATACTTCTTAGCATTATACTGTATGATACTTTGCTAAAATATATATATTTACTAGCTGGATACCTGTGCTTAGTGACAACACTATGTGATTGGGCTATGCAAAAGAAATATGGTTCACAATCCATTGGCTCAGTGGTGGTCGGTGATTGAAACACATAAGGGAATATCACTCCTACCACCTTGAGTCTGGAAGCAGTTCCATAGGTGGAAGGCGTAGACATTTTGGTGAGGTACCGATGTTTAGTACTGTAAGGAGCCCCAGACCACTCCTGAGTGAAGGAATGGAACATCTGCCAGTTTGAACTGAGGTAACGGAATGTGAGGCAACTGGCAGTGATCAGGCTGTACAGGAGAAATCCGGTTCACAATCCATTGGCTCAGTGCTGGTCAGTGATTGAAACACATACGGGAATATTGCTCCCACCGCCTTGAGTCCAGAAGCAGTTTCATAGGTGGAAGGTGTAAACATTTGGGTGAGGTACCAGCATTTAGTACTGTAAGGAGCCCCAGACCTCCCCTGAGCTCTCCAGTACCCTCTGATTTTCTGCCATGGAGAAGATGGTTATAGATATACCTCAGTGTGATGCAAAGACCAAGGGTCCTCTTAAGAAGACCGTGTCTGCTGCTGACTTTTACAGCTACAGGATAATGGAGTGTGATAGCGAAAAATGCTACCTACTGCTGTTCCGCAACCTTGTGAGGCAACTGGCAGATGGAGTTCTTTTCAGGGGGTGTGTGTAGAACTCCTTAGCATCAGAGTGTGTTAATTCCTATAATAGTAATGATCCGATGGTCATTTCAAAAAAATCTTTCTTAGAGAGAACCTAGAAGCCAAGAGAAACACACGTGCCAAATTTCAAGTTTTAGGCTTTGCGGTTCTGGAGCATTTGTGATGAGTGAGTGGTACTTGGCTTTTATATATATATAGATTGATTGGAACTTGTGTTAAAATTAACTTTTCAGTATTTGAGAGTAGTGTGATCAATTTAGTCCAATTCAGCAAATCATTGATTGATGACTATGCTATACACAAAAACAAAATATTGAGAGAAAATCCTAAGGATAGGTATGTAGTGTATCACTGATTCCCAGCTAACAATTCAATCAGGACTGAAATATGCTTAGTCGCAACAGATCCTTAAGTGTTGGAGTGGAGAGAGACTATTAAAAGCAGAAAGAAAAGGGGGCAATGAAATGTTGCATACTTGAGCTTCAATGTTTTGATGAAGTTCTTACTTCTAATGTCTATTTATGACATTTGGAACAAGTTTAAATTTAGAAGTGCAGTTTTTGCCACTTTGCCAGCTTTTCAGCTTTTTTTTTGTTTCTATTCAGTAACATATTAATATTCAGTAAAGCATTTAACTAAGAAAGCCATGTTATAACTTTTCACTTTAATTTTATCCTGGATAAAAGCTGTCAAATTCCTGAATCTCAATCTTTGTAACATAGTGTGAATGATGATAAGAAATTTTATACTGCACTGCATTATTTAAATAATTTGTTACTTGTCTATGATACACAATTGTGTTGCTTGAAATTTTTTGGTAGTATCTAATATTTGCCCCTTATTCATAATTAAATAATTAAAATATACTAAAAGATAAAACTCATATTGCACAGAAAAACATTGAACTAGTTTGGACCTACATAACTGTGAGCCAAAAAGATTTTGTCAGACACTTGATTTTCCAATTTTACTTAGCAAGCTACTTTAAAATTTTCTATAGGAATAGTTTGTCATATGCAATTAACTATAACTCTATAAAGAAACAAATTGTAAAAAAAAACTGGACTTGAATGAGCCTAAGTATTCTGATGTTTAATCTGTAATCCCAGAGTAATACTTTAAACTATTGAAAGAATGTTTCGACATATTGTAACTGGATTAGTGGAGACAAGAACCATTTCATTCTTTGAGGAGCAAAATATTAGTATATGTGCTGAAGAAAATTTTAATGGATTTTTCTCCTTTAGAAAAATAAATTCTCCTTGAATTTGGCTCAGCTTCTCTGTATAAACACTTATTGGAAATAATGACTATCAACACTATTTATCAGCCAATGATGTATCTTCTACTTTATGGAATTTTGTTCTCCAGGCTTAGCCTTAAATAGACAAACATCTTGGTTTTATACAGCCAAGATTTCCATGTTTTTCCATCCCTTGAGATAAGAAAAAGCAACATAGATTCCTCTAGACCAGGGGTGGGCAAACTTTTTGACTCGAGGGCCACAATGGGTTCTTAAACTGGACCGGAGGGCCAGAACAAAAACATGGATGGAGTGTTTGTGTGAACTAATATAAATTCAAAGTTAGATTACTTCACGTAGCCTTCTGGGAGAGCAAGAGAACCCTCCGCTCTTTCGGCTACGCGGGCCGGATAGAACAGCCGAATGGGCCGGATCCGGCCCCCGGGCTGTAGTTTGCCTACGGCTGCTCTAGACGTTGAAGTCCCATTCTTATCAGCCATTAGCTAATGATGAAGAATGGTGCAGGTTAATTTAACAAACATGAAAGAGTTTATCATTGCTCTCTCCTGCCTTAACTGGAGCACATTAAAGTGCCTTAGGTTCATTCTGGTCTCATCTCCATCTTTGTACTGGGCCTTAAAAGCTATAGTTATCGAATTATGATCCCTAACCTTTCAGTCCAATCCTTTTCTTGAAAGCTTCATTTTGAATACTGAATTTGTGAACTTGCCTTTCTTGTGCAATTAAAACATCTGGTTTAGAAACCTATAAAACATAACTTACTCAATTATTTTGCGTGTGGCACATTATAAGAAAATTCTTTACACAAACCTGCTTTTATGTTACATCTAAGTTCTGGATCTTTTCACTGTTACAGCTAGCAATAAGCTTTTAACGAAAAGGCTTCATGTTTTGGCAAATAATCATTTAGATTTGCTTTAATAAATAAGCAGATAAAGACACGCCATATGTTCTGGGAATATGGACTGGGAATTTTATTTTATGTTTGCAAGGAGTAGAAAGATAAGGGGAAGACATTGTTTGAATGATATTCTTAGTACTATCCCATTGGGCAAGTAGAGGAATCTAGAGGAGGAGTATTGATTGGTTTGTAGTGTTCTCTGTTGGTTCTCTGTATCTCAAGAACTGCAGTTGTGAAGGGTAGGTAGAGGGAGCTATATGGTATTATATGCAACATATGCACATATAATTTATATTCCACCAATTTTAACAAACTCTAGGCAATACATACAAAAGTATAAATATATTAAACCAGTAATTAAAAGCTGAAAGGATAAATTTAATTGTCCTAATTAAAAACTAATAATCCCAGCTCAGACTCCATTTTTACCACTTTCTGGAATGTTAAAAGTATACAAGCTAGCAGAATTTCTGTGGCAACATTGTTCTAGAAAGATGGGCTATTACTGAGACGGGCTGTTCCCTCAAGGGACCCATAATATTCCGTCCCAATTTGACTGAATATTTTCATTGGAGGAATTAGTCTTCTGTGGCCAGGATCTAATCTGAGCTTTTGAAATGGGAAATTATGCATTTCAACAGTTCCTGTCCTTTGCTGTTTCATGTATTGGTGGAATTATTACTGCTGGTTAATTTAATAACTTAGATTATTATGGTGTTGCTTTGTAATTGTTGTTGCAACCCTGCAGTTTCTTTATGAATTTAATGGTGTAGTTTTGTCTGTCAAACAGTATTAGTTCTGCAGTAGTTTCTGTCTTGAGGCTGCTTAAACTATGACTGACCATGCAAAATATCTAGGAGAAAAAATAATTCTAGATGACAACATCCCTTTTTCTGTGCATCTGTGAGGTAAATATGCAGCCAAGATTATTATCATCAAAAGTTGTTACATAACAAGGTAGAACTAATGTTTGCATTTTAAAATATTAATTTAAATGTTTGTTAGAAGATTCTGCTATTATGCACTTCCTAATGACAAGCTACATGATGATTTTAAAGATAATGTCTAGGCCAACAAATGTGTTCCATAAAGCATGATTTCCTGCTATTATTTTGTATCTCTCAAGATCCAAGCCTGATAGATTAATCTCATTTTAAATATGAAAGATAAGCTTCATCTGTTTCTTTTCACAACAGAGAAGCCAAAATGCTTAGCTCAACTCTTAAGGGTTATCCATTTGATGTAGTAACACCCACACATGGGCTGTGTCAGATCTCCCAGGGTTTCCCACATTCCCCCTGAAGCACTTCACTTTTTTTACATGGGACTCTGCTTAACAACCTGTGAGATCACTTAACAATCACAACTCGGAGTGCAGGGATTGTGGTCATTGACTGAAGCAGTCACATGATATTTTGTTTCACCTCTTCACTGAGATTCCAATTGTGGTCCCAAGTTTGTATAACTATATAACATGGGAAAGTATCTAAAAACTCATATCTATTAAAGCCATGTTGCAGGCTCCCTGTTTGCAAAAGATCCTTAGGCCTAGCTAGAAGGCCATAGAGTTAGGGTCAATCTGAGCTCAGGGGGATGATGTTCCAAAGAGCAGGTGCTATGGCAGGAAAGACTGTCTTCCTGGTCCTATCAGATGAACATGCCCTTCCTGCCAGACCTGAGTAGATCTAATGGAAAAAAGGCAGTCCTTCAAAGATGATAGAAATTTTGTTAGAATTCTCACATACATTTTAATTAATTTTAATATATCTGCATTTGTTCCAAACTCAACTGCCACTTTGAAGGCCAATTTTGAAGACTAAGGTGTATTTTCTTTTGGAAGCATGTTAGGTGTGTTTATCTGTTTTTGTTGAAAATAATAATATGAAATGACTTTTGATCAGTCAATCCTATGATTGACTTAAGTCTAGAGGATCTTGTTAATCTGTCTATATATTCAAATTGTACAAAGGTGCTGAGCCCAGCTTTGTTCTTCAAACCAAAATCTTTATTGTACAAGCAGCTTAATTCAAACAAATCTACAGAAAGACTTTTACCAGTTTCTTGTGCCTTCTTTAAGTTTCTCTTCTCTCAGGTCTTACTAGGTTTCTCTGCCTGCCTATGCAGTTAGGTTTTCTCAATCCTTTAACTTAAGAACAAACCCTATAGAAACTTAGACCTCTTTAAGAGTTTAAACTGTTTCAAGGCTTTTCCCTCTCTCTGTCTCCTTTTCTCTTCTGGCAAGAGGTTCCTCCACCTCAAGCTTCTGAGGTACTCTATTAGAGCAGGCAAGGAGAACAATGGACCCCAATAGAGAATTTCTCTCCAGAAATTCTCCTCAGAACTCTCTCTGTTGCCTTTTTGACTCCTGAGGTAAAATGCCTGTTGGGCTGCCCCTTATATACCAAGGGGCGTGGCTTGTGATGCCACTCCAGGGCATGCACTGTTACCCTGTCATTGGTGGATTTGGTTTGCCTTCAAATCCCCACAAGTTATAAACTGCATAGCAACACCAGAAAGTTCCAATTTCTGACAGTTTTAATGTACTATCCTTTGTTTTGTTAACTGACTCATTTAACAAAATTCTGTTCAATGCAAACTATATCTTTAGGGACAGAGAAAATGAATGTTCTGGCTATATTCTTGTATGTTGAGGAAACTCAAAGCAAGACTGATATTCCTCTTTCTAAAAACTATGTAGAAGACCCATGGAAATTCTAATGTACTTTTAAAGCAAGAATGCATATTGATTCTCCCATAATGCTTTAGAAGCTGTATAAGACTGATAGGTGGAACCACAATACAAAATTTCATTTCTGTTTTGCTACCAGTCCCACCCTGGAGGAGGGAGAGGGAGGGAGGGAGAGAGAGAAACCAAAGAAACAAGGAAACAAGACTATTGGAAAAGATAGGCTTTTACCTTATCTATGGCCATCAATCTTGTCTGTAACCTCACCCTTCCTTCTATTGAGATTGAGTTTAGGATTATAAGGGAGTAATGACCAGAAGCCATTTTAGCATCTGGGCCATTTTAGCCAACCGTAAAACAGAAACTAGCTTTCTGCTCCAACAATCCTGCTAGGTAATTGGGACCAAGTTGGCACCATTTGTTTCCCAGTGGTCAGACAGCTGACTGGTTGAGTACTGAGAAAACAGCTTTGAGGCTCCAAGGTCTCACTACCTTCACAGAGATCAAAGAAACCAACTGCGATGCATATGAGACTAAGAGAGGTCATTGAAAATAATATTGTACACTTTTCTGTCTTTTTAAAATGCACAATATAAGTGAAACAGAACTACTGAGCTGTTTTAATTGCACATGAGTTATTGTAATTATTTTAGCAGGGTTTTTTGTTATGTAATACACTAAAAATGAATTGCCAAAATCATTTTATGGAATGACTTTTGCATGTCAAATTATTGTGAAGACATC
This sequence comes from Naja naja, assembly GCA_009733165.1. NCBI lineage: Eukaryota > Metazoa > Chordata > Lepidosauria > Squamata > Elapidae > Naja > Naja naja. The sequence goes on along the minus strand of CM019154.1, from coordinate 10,379,372 downwards.
TCACTAAGAATAAATACCTTTCCATAATCTGAAGATATTGCTTTGAATGGAAGGGTAGTAATTTAAGTTGAGAAATGCAAGAAGTTCACATCCTTCATTCTTTGTTTATATTTATATGTGTGTTTCTGTGTATATACTTACTATCTGCAAAGTTATTTTATTTTAGCCCATGGCTTTGCTGACAACATCAGGGAACATTGGTTTTGTCCCAGATAAGTCTGTAAAATACACATTGCTGCCTATTGAAATGCATTTGTGTTTGCTGTGTTTGAACATATAGATATCTCCTGTCAAAGTTTTATAAAGTAAGCACTGAAAGAAACATCAATCTAAGTGTTTATAGGTATATCTAAAAGTGGTGTTTTATGGCTGCTAGATTTCTGGATCTATCAAAATATGCTCTGACTTCATTTCTGTCTGTTTGAGTCCTCTTGTAGAGCAGTTGTGCCTAATTCCATTAAAATAAATACCAAAAAGGTTGACTCAGCCTTCCATCCTCTTGGGGTAGGTAAATTGAGGACCCAAGATTGTTGGGGGCAATTAGCTGACCTTGTAAAAATGCCGCTTAGTAATAAGCAGGCATATACAATGGAAGGAAGGCTATTGCTGAGCACACTGGGTTGCTCCCAAAATTGTAAGCCGCCCTGAGTCTTGGAGAAGGGCGGCATATAAATGTAATTAAAATAAATAAATAAATAAATAAATAAATACAAAAACCAAGTTCCTTTGGTTTAATTCAATTAGCCAGGGCTCTAGAAGCTTGGCAATTATTTCTAATTTTGAGGAATTCAGTGACATTCCTTCCACCTTATCAAGGGAAGCCAAAATAAATTGTGGTGTGTTTGAAAGAGAGATCTTTTACACTTTTTAGCAGCTTTCTGAATCAAAAGAAAATTTTCTTCTTTTCTTTCTTTTTTCTTCTTTTTTCCAGTTCTCATAGAATTTCTCTTTAGCAAGAAATATTGAGATAATGGAATGGGTTGTAAGAAATCCAGCAACTGAACAAGTTAGAATCTAGAACCACAATGTACCTCTAGTGTATTACATTGCATGAAACGCATTAATTTTCTTTCTAACAATGACTATTTTTGTGGCTGAGATTAGGTAGATTGCTTTACAAATAACAAGAAAATCTGCATCTTCACCACATAAGATCAAGATTGGCAGATGACATGGCTATTGCTATCCTTCTGCCACTTCATGAGTACTGTTCATATAACTGCTCCCCATCATAAAGAGTAGAGGTAGTCCTTGAGTCCTTGACCACAATTGAGTCCAACATTTCCATTGCTAACAAGACAGTTGTTAAGTGAGTTTTACCCCATTTTATGGCCATTCTGCTAAAATTGTTAAGTAAAATCTCTGTAGTTCTTATGTTAGTAACATGATCGTTAAGTCATAAATTTGCAAAGGTGGTCTGTCACATGACCCTAGGGTACTGCAACCACTTTAAGTACATGCCAGTTGCCAAGAATAAGTGTGAAAAACAGTCACGAGATGCTTCTTTTACTGCCATTGTAACTTCAAACTGTCACTAAACAAATGGTTGTAAAGTGAGGACTACTTGTATTACCGGAGTCATGTCCACCATATCATGCTCTGTATCAAGAATATCAAGAAGTATATAATTTCCACTATTCCTCAAAATTCCTCTACTATTTGTACTTTTTAAAATGGGTACGAGAAGGGCCCCTGTAGTATCTCAGAGCCATCAAAGCACCATTTACAGCAATTACACACACCCTGAAAGTTGAACTCTTAGTGATATTTATTTATTTATTTATTATTTAGACTTGTATGCCGCCCCATCTCCGAAGACTCGGGGCGGCTCACAGTTAAAACCAAAACATAACAATAAATTAATTTAAAACAATATTAAATAGTCACAGGTCTATTTTTTTTTAATTACATTTATATGCCACCCTTCTCCGAAGACTCAGGGCGGCTTACAATTTTTGGAGCACAACCCAATGCGCTCAGCAATAGCCTTCATTCCATTGTATATGCCTGCTTATTACTAAGCGGCATTTTTACAAAGTCAGCTTATTGCCCCCAACAATCTTGGGTCCTCAATTTACCTACCCTGAGAGGATGGAAGGCTGAGTCAACCTTGAGCCTGGTGGGATTCGATCCTACAGTAATTGTAGACAGCTGGATCTTAAGAGCAGACATTTAACAGCCTGAGCCACCAAGGACTTTAATTTAAGTTAAAACCCCAGTATACCATTTAAAATTTAACCCTCCCCCCCGGAGATCAGCCCAGCCTGGCCTGCTCGAATAGCCAGGTTTTCAGGTCGTGGCGGAAGGTGTAAAGGTCAGGGGCCAGGCGGAGCCACAGGGGTAGTTGATTCCATAGGGCGGGAACTGCCACAGAATAGGCCCATCCCCGGGGCACCACCAGCCGGCATTGACTTGCCGACGGCACCCAGAGAAGCCCCTGTCTGTGTGCTCGAACAGGGTGGTTGGCAGGAGACGCTCCCTCAAATATCCCAGACCCATGCCATGTAGGACTTTGAATGTTAACACTAAAACTTTGAATTTCACCCAGAGGGCAACTGGCAACCAATGCAAGTCGCGCAGGAGGGGTGTAATGTGGGAGTATTGGGAAACCCCCATCACCACCCGCGCGGCTGCATTCTGCACCAGCTGCAATCTCTGGATGACATGCAAGAGCAGCCCTAAATAGAGAGCATTGCAGTAGTCGAGCTGGGAGGTCACAAGAGCATGAGTGACTGTGCACAGGGCATCTCGGTCCAGAAACGGGCGTAGCTGGTGAACCAGCCGGACCTGGGCAAAGGCTCCCCTGGCCACGGCTCCTACCTGCTCCTCTAACTTGAGCCATGAGTCCAGGAGGACCCCCAGGTTCCAAGCCCTTTCTACAGGGGGCAACACCTCTCCCCCCATGACCAACGATGGAATCTCCTGACTGGACCAAGATGCCGGTATGAACAACCACTCAGTCTTGGCCGGGTTGAGTCGAAGCATGTTTCCGTCCATCCAGGTCCGTACTGCATCCAGACAACGGGACGTCACTGACGTGGTTTGGGGTGGAGATGTAGAACTGGGTATCATCAGCATACTGATGATACCTCACCCCAAAACCATGGATGATCTCACCCAACGGCTTCATATAGATGTTGAACAAGAGGGGCAAGAGAACCGACCCCTGGGGGACCCCACAAGTGAGAGCCCTCGGAGTCGACCTCTGCCCCCCCACCAACACCGATTGCGAGTGCCCCGAGAGATAGGAGAACCACTGCAAAACAGTGCCCCCCACTCCCAATCCCCCAAGGCGCCGCAACAGTACCATGGTCGATGGTATCGAAAGCCGCTGAGAGGTCTAACAGGACCAGGACAGAGGAAAAACTCCTGTCCCGAGCCCTCCAGAGATCATCCATCAGCGCGACCAATGCCGTCTCTGTGTTGTACCGGGGTCGGAAGCCCGATTGGTAAGGATCTAGGTAGTCCGCTTCATCCAGGAAAAGCGGAAACTGCTGAGCCACCACACTCTCAACAACCTTCGCCAAAAAGTGAAGGTTGGAGACCGGACGAAAGTTGTCTAACACGGCTGGGTCCAGGGCAGGCTTCTTCAGGAGGGGTCTCACCACCGCCTCTTTCAAGGCAGCGGGAAAGACACCCTATGATTGCTGCCTGCAGGCAATGTTTCCAAACCTTCTCTTCAGGAATCCCTGCTATAGTCAGATAGAATTTGAAAGTATAATCTGTGCTAGAGTGTCCTCTGAACAAAAATAATGTGTAACAAATCAGTCAATATGCCAATCATCCTGAAAATTAGACCTTAGAGTGATCATGAGTCTTTGGAAACTTCATATCTTTCTTTCCATATCCATGCAGAGGTGGCTCATTTTCTAAGTGCGGGAGAAAATTCTAACCATCAATTATTAGGTACTGACAATACTACCTATTAAACAAGCAGTACAGTTCTGTTTCTTTTGTTGACTTCATTGCATTTATATTGCATCTCCCATTTAGTGTGATTGCTGTTATAAAAGGAAGGCACAATTAAATCGGTTTCACTCCAACAGGTTCACTTTTTTCCTTGTTACTTCACTGTTCTAAAGTCTGATGATGAAATAAGACCAATCTTGGGAATGTTGCAGTTTTGGCAACTTAATGTTGTTTTGGTAGTTAAGTATGGTAACTGTACAGGGCTTCTGCTACAGCAAGGAAATTGCTTTGGACCGTTAGATCTTTAAGATGGGTACTCTTGTATCTCTGCTGCAGGTAATACTTCTTACCAATTTTACATCTTACCTTTCAACCTATCTATTGCCCTGAGAGTCTACTCTTAGCTTATCCTATCTTCATCTAGGGAGCATTTGTAAAAACTATTATTATCCTCTTAATTCAAACATTTTAAATTGTTTCTAGTTTTGCCATATTTATAGTGAGGGCCAGAATTAATGCTCACTTTCATAGAGCATTACTGTCTCCCAGAAGACAATTGTCACCAGTATCAGGTATACTTGCTACTCAATCAGATTTGTGATGTTTAGAGACAACCATGAAAAAGAAAAAAGTTGATCATCTATATCTATTGCTCTTCGAGTTGTAATTTGTGCATTCATATAATGCACCTTCTTGCTCATCTTTGTATACATATGTTGGTGATATTTCTTGTTCCAAAATATTTGTAATAGCTGGGGAGCTATAAATAAGTGAATATGGTATGTACGACTGTTTCCTGCCCCAAATCACCTAGTCTATAGTAGATTTCTGATGGAACTATTATGCACGTGTAGAATGTATGTTTGAATGTATGTATGCATGCATGACTGCACAAACGCATGGATGACCACTTGAAAACCACATATATAGTCACTAACTTTCTAATTTACTAGGTATAAATCTTAGCCATACAAATCATACATCATAGTGCACTATTTAATAACTTCTCACTGATCAGTATTATTTTTAGATTCTGCCTTTGATAATCATTAGCTGAAACAATGACATTGCTCAGCAAAGTTTTGGTGCCAATAACCATGTTTATAAATTTGAAAATAAAATTGGTGAATGATTTAACAGAATAATGGCTATGGAGAGGTTTGCCCATTCCTTTACCTTTTACTTTTTGGGAAAAATTAAGAAATAGTTACAGTGCTTTTTCATTTTTGTTTTATTCAATTTCAGAGTCTCTAACAAAATAATTCTTAAAGCTGTCTGAATGTTTTTAATAAAAGATTTCAAAAGCATTTCATTATCTTAAATTTGTCATTTTAATGAGAAATTGAAAAATGTTTATGAAATTTTCTGAAATAATGCATTTTTTAAAACTGCAGGAATTTGCTGCACTTACAAAAGAACTAAATGCATGCAGGGAACAACTGCTGGAAAAAGAAGAAGAAATTTCGGAATTGAAAGCTGAAAGGAATAATACAAGAGTAAGTAGAAAACTACTTACAGTATTATCATAAGACTTTTATTAATAGAGCTGAAGAAATGTAACGATGGCTGTATTAGATCTGTATAGGTCTTGTCAGAGCAAACATCATATTCTAAGTTAATGCCATTGCATTCTTTTGTACTGTCTTTTTGAAAATTCAGATTTTTATATTTTTGAGATTAATTCTATTTTCAGGTTTATCTTTTCCAGCCATTTTTAAAATAGGTTTTATTGAACAGTTTAAATATCACCTGACTTTTAATAGTTGCCCAGAGATTGCTTGGTTTAGTTTTTGACCCACGTATGAAATTGAATAGCTGACACCTGAACAATGATTGAGAAAATTGTGGCTATTTATCTACTGACGCCTCAAGACCTTTTAATGATCACTGATTATGAAACATTTTGAACTCATGAAGTGATGAGTCTTCCCAGATAATTCTTAAGAAATCCAACTGTTCATAGCAGGTAAGTTCCAGAAAATGCTAGTATACAATGGCTAGAAATCTTTCTATACCAGAAATCTTTCAAAAGCAGTGCTACAAAATTAACATATCCCTGCTTTTTGCTGATTTGGTATTCAATATGCCAGAATTCTATACAAAATTTAGAATCAAATCGTCATGAATAGGATTATGAGACATGTTCCATTTGTGGGAATAGTGACACTCACATCAAGATAAATAGGTATCTTCTGTTCCAACAACTCAGCTATTAAGCAAATTGGTCACTATTTGAACATGAGAGAGGGACATCCAGATAAAGTTTTATCATCTGGTGGCCTGTGCCTAACTTGTTTTATTTTTCTTTTTGTTTGCCCCCCTCCCAGAACTAAGAGATTACTTAGATAAGCAATCTTCCTGAGCTGTTTTTTCCATAGCTTAACATATCCCTAAAAAGTGCTAACGGCAAGCTCACTGACCTTAATTAGTTGATTAGAACCCTCCAGCTAGCTGGTACTGTTGCCTGAACTTAACCATATCTTAATCAGTTTCTCACTGAAGACTTTTGTTGTCAGGTACACAAAATTTAGTCCTAAATGTGTGCACTGGTCAGAAAATATTTTTTTTAATTTCCATTTATTACTATTGTATTTGTGAATGGTCGCTAAACAAGGGAGTTGGTAATTGTGGAGTGGCTGTAATGGCTAAAGAGCTTGATTAGCCGAAGGGAAACTCAGGTGCTAATCTTCCCATAGGAATGGAAGACATATGGATGACTTTGACTGTGAAGTCTATCTATCACCCTTCACTGGACCGGCATAGTAAATCATGATGCATTTCCATCAGTAAAGTATCCTTCATTTTTGAGTCTCCTGCTGATTTTGATTCTAGCTGATGCTTATCAGTTAAATGTTAACATATTCATAATATATTTTTCACCTCTATTTATATACTGATTGGGTTTTTTTTAGTTTATTTCGATTCTGTCTCAATTGGCAATATATTCATATTATTAGATTTTTTTTCATTTATCACTCATGGTATTGTGATATAGTGAACTTCAAGGTTGACTCAGCTTTCCATCCTCCCGGGGTAGGTAAATTGAGGACCCAAGATTGTTGGGGGCAATAAGCTGACTTTGTAAAAATGCTGCTGGGGACGGGGGTAGAAAGCCCTAGTAATAAGCAGGCATATACAATAGAATGAAGGCCATTGCTGAGCACATTGGGTTGTGCTCCAAAGATTGTAAGCCGCCCTGAGTCTCCAGAGAAGGGCGGCATATAAATGTGAATTAAAAAAAAAACAACTGGACTAGGACCAGAAAGACTCAGATTCAAGTCTCCATCAGCTATGTATGGTCCATGGTTGACTTTAGGAGAATCATTCTCTCTCAATCCAACCTACCCTCATAAGATGGTTATGAGGGAAAGTAGAAAGAAGGTACATCACTTGAGCTCCTGCAGGAAAGAGGGGATATAAATCTAGAACATAGAATAATAGAATTGGAAGGGACTTCAAAGGACTTCCAATCCAATCCCCTGCTCCAATCCCTATACCAGGGGTGTCAAACTCACAGCCTGCAGGTCAGATGCATCATGTGCTGGCCACGCCCACCCCCAGTTTAGTGAAGGGGGAAAAGTCATGATACATCACATGGCAACAATGTGACATCATGAGTTTGACACCCATGCCCTACACTATTTCAGACAAATGATTGTCCAATGATAGAGCATCCATAGCTTCTGAAGGCAAGCTATTCTACTTGCTGTCACTATTAGGAAATGTTTTTTGAGTTCTAACTAATTTCTCCTTAGTTCTAAATTTCTCCTTAGTTCTAACTAATGAATAAATAAATAGCAAATGAAAATGAAGCCATTTACTCTATAAGAGTTCCAATAATAATTATGTACACTTTATTTCCTGCTACCTTGTCTACATAGAAGCTTGTGGGGAAAGTGTTATAAGGTGTCCAGTACTGGAAAACTTGCCACTTTTTGTTATGATTTTGTTTTAGGCTTTAGAAATACAGTGTCACTGAGCTTTAGGTACTAATGAGCTACCTTCTCCATGTTGAAACAGCTGTTACTGGAACATCTGGAGTGCCTTGTTTCAAGACATGAAAGGTCACTGAGAATGACAGTGGTGAAACGCCAAGCACAGTCTCCCTCGGGAGTTTCCAGTGAAGTTGAAGTTCTGAAAGCATTGAAATCTTTGTTTGAGCATCATAAGGCTTTAGATGAAAAGGTACGGTATGGAAATAAATGCTTGCTTACTTTGCACAGTCTCTCTTTGCTTCCCCCGGCCTGAAGATCTGCTCCTCATCCTGGTGACATATGTGATGATGATCATTTCAGGATGTTATTCCTCACCTTGTCTTTTTTGTTGTTCTTCTTGAAATAGCAACAGAGGAGAAAAAAATCTATATGCCAAAATGTTGTGCTGATCGTGACAAGCCTTTATATTGAACAGATGTGATGTGCCTTTCGGTAAAGTCAGTGCCAGACCATTCACAAGGACTAGCTTTCTTGAGGATTTGTATATTCTCCATTTCTTTTTTTTTTCTGTCTCAAAAAGCAAATATTGAACTATTGGTACATTTTTATGACTTTTGAAGCTTATTTATTAATTCGCAGAGCAGATATCAGATTTCACCAGCATACAAATGCAGAGTCTTTTCAGATTATCAGAGGGGCATATATTTCTCTTCCCAAGTTTTTAAAAGAAAGTTCATACTTTCCAACATTTTAGAGGTTTGAAACATTTTTATTTTCATGATAATGATGAGGAAAAGAATTAAAATCCAACCTTTTTCTCCAGGATCTTAATATTGCATACATGAGGATAGGTGTTCCTTGTATTCATCTGACAACAATTCTGTGAGATAGGTTGATTTGAGAAAGACTATGTCACCCTAAACTAAATTTCGCTTAATTAAATATTGCTTGAAGTGCTTCGTTTTTCTGTATTAATTTACTTTGTTAAGAGCCTGCCTTCTATTGACCTAAAATCAAAGAGCTAATGAGGAATATCAAGTTGTCAGTTTATTATCAACAATTTAAAATATTTCTTCAATGGTTGCAGTAAATGAAATATCAGATTGTACATTGCATGGTGCTTGATGAGGAAGTTAGATTTTAACTTTAATAGCATGACTAGCAGGCCTATCTCACTTATCTTTAATGTAATTTACTACAAAAAAGTCACAGTAAGAAAGTAAATAGTAGAATAATATTTTTCCATTTTGCATACTGTAGCATTGATTAAAATAAGTTTTGCTTCCCACTTCCAATGTGCACTGGAGATAGCAGATACATCACATGCACAGAAATCTAAATTCTTAACAATCTGCGGAATCCTAACCAATACAATTAATCTTCATATAAACAAAATGCCCAAAGCTGCGAGCAGAATCCATAGAGGTGATTCCACTCGTGTAGTATTCAAGCTGGATCAAACTGTCAGAATTTGTAGGTACTTCCAAATGAGTCAATTAGCCACAGTTAATTTGTAGAAAACGTATCTCTATACTAGTAAAACTCTTGTTATGATATTGAACAGTGCAATTGCAAGCACCAATTTTGGAATCAAGATGACTTCAAATAGACTAATTTACAGAATGTGTCCAAAATCCAGGACTGTTGTGGTTAGCAGGTGCAGACAGTGGAGGAGAGCGAGAACTTGGATGAGGGTTCGGGACCATCAGGGAGTGGACTGCTGCCTTCAGGGATTATGGGGGCTGGCAGCAGTGATGAGGAGGTTCCCAAGGAGCCTGTGCCAAGTGCGCATGAGCGCAGGATGATTCATAGAAGAGAACAGCTGGAGCAGCACAGGCAACTCGGGAGTGAGGATGCAACGTAATGGCCCCTCCCTCCAGGGAATATAAGCCTGGTTTCAAAAGGTTTTTGCCTTTGCAAAAGGCAAAAATGCTCACGGGACCCATCATTGTGTGTAGAGACTCCGGCTTATCTGAAGAATTCTGTCAAGGCTTTTCTTGGTTGGACTAATTGGCTGCAAGCCATCTTTTATCTACAAAGAAGTTATTCATAGATTAAAGCTGTGAAGGTTTGAGTTACTGCGTTTGTTTGAGATTTTCTTGCTGGTAACAGGGTTGGGTCAGAACAGTAACACGGGACATTCCAGGGAATGAAATTTGGGGAAATTGTGGTTGTTTTGGTATGTTGGCTGCTGCTCAGCTATTGCCACAGCCATATGATCTTTATTTTCAACGGTCTATGACAGTTTCCCAGTTTCACAGAGGGCTGTTAGATTATTAGACGACTAATAAACTATTGAGAATAATTTTGTTCCTCCATTCAAACAATATTATGAAATCCTAGGAAACTTTTAAGTATCTATGGTGGTTAAATTTAATCTTTGTAGTTGGAATTTGCATAATACATTACTGCTGAAAATGGTCTTTGGAGGCCAATATTTTTTCATAATTTCATTTCACTTTACAAAACCAGGGACCCTCCTCCCGAAGCCAAAGATAGCAATGTAGTGTGTTGTTGTAGCATGTTAATGAATAAACCATTAGTCTGAACATTCAAGAAAGAATTTATTTTAGTAAATAAAAATCTCTCCTTCCCCCAACTATTCAGCATTATTTTTAATAAGTGACGAACATTGCATCTTTGGTACATTGATTGCTTAGTTAACTCTACAAGTAGACTGGATTTAGCAGACTGAATTGCTTGATGCCCAATAATATATCAAGCTGCATAAGCACAAAGCTAAATTGATTTGTCATTATTTCACATAAATGTCAGTTAAATAAAATTCATAAAATTTGATAAGCTCAATTTGCAATTTATAATTCCTTATAGAAAAGGATACTTTTCAGATTACAGAAATGAAATGCTTATTACTGTCCCAAGACAGTGTCCCAAGCAAACAGTCTCTGGTCTTCATAGAAAAGCTAATGTAATTTTTGTTAGATGAAAATGAAATGTCTGTTTAAGAATAAAGGATAAAAATGCATATTTAAAAAAACTATTTTACTCATACTCTGTGACATCGATTTGGTTAAATTAATCTAATCTGGGCATGTGTAAGCCTCAGAGTTTAGCCCTTCTCTCTCCGCTTGTCTTTTCCAGCTTGATTGGAGATAGATCAGAAGCATTTGCTTGTATTTTGAACAACACTGTAGTTTACTTGATTGTAAGAACCGTGATGGTACATTAGTTAGAATGCGGTATTGAAAGGTAAATCAGCTCACGACCAGGAGTTTGATCCTCACCAGTTCAAGGTTGACTCAGCCTTCCATCCTTCTGAGGTTGGTAAATGTAGACCCAGATTGTAAGAGACAATATGTTTACTCTGTAAACTGCTTAGAGAGGCCTGTAAATCACTATGGAATGGCATATAAGTCTAAATGCTATTGCTATTACTGTATCTCAGTTGGGATTCCAGCTAGTTTTCTTTTCTGAACAAGTCAAACATCATTATCCAATGCAGAAGTTGTTTTTTTCTGAAAAGTCATATTTGAAACTAACATCTTTTTTTCCAATTTGACATTTTGAAAAACCATTAATTGAAAATGGAAGCAAATCCTTCCAATCACAGTGGAAGCGGAGAGAAGATGAATGTGCTTCAAAAAATGATTGTATATTACTGGTGTGAACAATTCAAAGTCACAGGCCAAACCAAACCCATTTTTCTAATCTTCAGAGCTTATGTTCTGACCCACGCCCTTTTCCGACAAATCAAACACAATTCAAAAGGAACAAAAAACTTTTACCAAAATAATTAGCTGTGAAGCACAAGCCTTGCCAAACTGTGCGAGGCTTGCCAAAAGATAACAGACAAGAAATAATTTGCAATACAAAAATGTTCAAATATAAACTCAGGATACTGGAATGTCCACGAGGCTGTAGTTCCAAAATGTCTTTGCCTTCTGCAAAGAAGGTTTGTTTCACAGCTGGCTTTTATCTTCTTGAGGGAGGGGCCATTACCTTGCAGTCTTACTCCCGAGTCACCCATGCTGTTGTAACTGCTGTTTCCTACAAGCAATCCTGCGTGTACACGCACTTGGCACAGGCTCCTTGGGAACCTCCTCATCGCTGCTGCCAGCCCCCACAATCCCTGAAGGCAGCAGTCCACTCCCTAATGGTCCTGGCCCCTCATCTGAGTCCTCGCTCTCCTCAGCTGTCTGCACCTGCTGCCAGCTAACAACAACAGCTTGTTCCAAATACAGCATTCCTCAAAAGTAATAATACAGGTTTTTTTGGAGACAAATGAAAATGGTTCTATAAATCCTAAAATAGGCTTAAATTGTTTTGTTTTGTTTTTTAAAGAAAAAGGAAATAATCCCACCAAATGTATGGAAGGAAAAAAAAAGAAACTTTTGGCTCTGCCTATTTGTGTGATGTGGACTGGTAACAGAAATTGATTTTTTTTTAAAAAAAAACTACAGCTTAAGGCACCAGGATATAGATTGATGGTCCACTAGAGTGGAAATCAACAGTCTTTCTATGTATTGGTCATCTTTTGTTCTGCTTTTCCTCCAGGACCTCCTATAAACATTCCTTTCTTCAATTTTATCATACAACAATACCTTTTATGGTTAGTTACAAAGAGTGTATCTCATCCAAAGATACAGAGTAGCCATTTTATTGTTACCATGGTGTTTTTATTACTTACGTCTTTACACTTATCACAGTCCTGCTTTACCTTCTATTGGGAATAAGGCCTTCTAGAATACTAGCAATATATTTGCAAAATCTACCTGGGAGGTAGAAATAGAGATGTTCTACTGAAGTAGTAAAATAAAATATAAATTGCAAAGTAAATTATTGAAAATTTATTCTGGAGAAGAGGAAGATGGATAAAGAAGAAATAGAAAATTCAGAATGGCTAAGTGATGAAGCTTCAGTGTTTAGGGTAACGAAGAATGACTTGGTTGAAATAGCTGTATCTTTACCTATAAGCTACCCAGTGTGAAAGAGAAGAAAAGTAAGGGTTCATTAGATTAAAAGAAAATATAGGCAGTAAACATTTCTTAGCCAATGCTTCACTGGGCAATTATTTATCAGATCAGAAATCTGTAGACTCACCATAGATGAAATGTTAGACTCATGTTGCTAAGACTATTTTAATCGTTGGTGGGGAAAGGTTGGTAATATCTAGATTCCTTGTATTTAGTGTCACTTCAATGATGCAATCTATAAACTGCAACATCAAAAACAAATTGTTACATCATATATATTTTCTTCTAGGTAAGGGAACGACTAAGGGTTTCCTTAGAAAGAGTCTCAGCGCTTGAAGAGGAACTAGCAGCTGCTAATCAGGAGGTAAGAAAAAAAATTGGTTAATTCTAAATGGGATCAAACGTTTTAAAAAAATAATTATCTGGATTAAAATTATTTTAATTTGAAGTTAATATATAATTTATAATGTATACATTATAATTTATAATGTATAAATTAATTTATAGGAATACTTTTTTATTGAGGTCATCTTAAGTACAAACAATTGTGCTATGGTATGAACTTTCTAGTGGGTGAAGTCTGAGTAACAGGATATTAGCTTGGAAAACTAAATGTTGACTTGAAAGTTTAGAGATTCTAGAGCAATGTGAGCATCATTGGAGCAAATTTGGCTTTGATTGTTGGCATACAAGCTAGCATGTGTCAGAACAGATCAATGCTCCCCACATCATTGCAAAGAATGCTGCATGATTCCTATTGAGCAATGCCATAATGAGCATTGATGCCAATATTTGTAGACTTACCCATTGATGATAATTGCATATGGAAAATTGTGACTTAGAATGTAAGAATGTAAGTGATAAAAAGAGTAAATAAATAAATGAAAGTATAGTATTGTTTATGAATACATTTAGGGAAATGAAGGTTTAGATTTGAATAATTACTTATAAACTTTCAAAGTATGAACTTCCACCAATATAAACAAAACTGTTTGCAACTCCAACCTAGAAGGTTCTGGAAGTCGGAAAAAGGCAGGAAAGGGTTAGTTTATGGTATGCTGCATACTATGCTTGGCAGCAATATCAACCAAGCCTCCAGTTTCCATAGACTGGGTGGTCAAAAAAAAATGTTGAGCCACGCATGAGCTGGGACCACTGAGAAAGACAGTCCACACCCATCTCTCCCTGAACATCCTCGGAGACATTTGCAGTAGGAAAATAGGGCAGCGCAAGAATGGCTGTTAGGACCAGCATTTACCTCCTCCCTCTGCCTGTGGTCATGTGGGACAGGGGTGCCTGATTGGCTTGCCTGTGGCCTTTCTCTAGTAAGGGTCACAATGGCCCATGGGACAATTGACCCAGCCTGGGAGTAAGGGGCAAGACAAAGCCAAGGCACTCACTACTATTCAGAGGGCTTAAGTTTTTACACTCATTGGACTTGCAAACAAAACAGACTTACAAACAACATATTGGAATGTAACCCATTCATAAGAACAGCACTGAATGTATGTATCCATTGGTGTCCTCTAGATTATTCTGGGTGCAAAAGTAGAAACTCATAGGATAGTGGTAGTTACATGTTATGCACCAGTAATAATGTTAATGGGAGAAATATAGATGAATTTGAAGAATAAACAGTGCAACATTCTGAATGAATGGAATTTAGAATATTAGGTGACATAAATAGCTAGATGAAAGCATGACCAAACATACAGAAAAAAGTGATTGGGCCATTTAAAAATCCAGTAATGAATTAAAGCAGTATTTGTTGACTCTCTGCTTAGGATAAGGTCTGTTCTGAATAGGTGTTCAGTTTATGATTATCCATGTGTGCACATGGAAAAGGACAGAATAGTTAATTAAAAGAGGTAAAGAAAATGCAACACATTTCAATAATTCTTGTAGGTCGTTCAAAATAGTACAAGAGATTACAGTGAGCAAAAAAAGCCCCATAAGGAATACTTGATGGTGACCTTAGAAGTGTGTTTAAATAATGCAAATGTCCTTGTATTTTTTGTTGCAGATTATGTCATGTTCTAGAATTCAAATTATTTGTAATAAATGTTAGGTAGATTGATATAACTCTGAATATGAATTATAAATTAATGTATATTGGTCAAGATAATTTTATTTGACAGGGAAAATGGACTGAATAATAAATAAGTGGCAAGAAAAAATAGAGCAAGTAGATGAATCGTGGCACCTTGGTAGGATGTTTACTGAACATTTTTTTTTAAATGGAACATCAAACAAATCCACTCAGAGTTTTTACTCAGATCATAAATGACCAGCTCAAATTACTTTGGACACATTATGTGAAGATCCAGCTCTTCTGAAAAGTCCATAATTCTGGGAAATATGGAAGCAAAGAAAAAAAGAGGATGACCAGCAAAGTGAATGGACTCAATTATAGCAGCAGTGGGTATATTGTTGAAATACCTAAAGAACTAGAGTGGAGGGAAAGACAATTTATCTGGACGTTAGGTGACAATATTGGCTTGCTACATATAACGATCAGTCAAATGCTGGTAGATTGATGGGGAGAAGAATGTAGTTTGTTTTGAGGAATGAATGTTGAAAGTAGAAAAAAGCATGCTTCTAGCCTATTTGTTGTATCGAAGTAAGAACGGGGTTTGTCAAGAGAAAGATAAACGCAAATTAAATGTATAATTCTGAATACTTAAGTCAATAAGGTAAATCAAGATGGAACAGGGTAAAATGAATGGGTTCAGTTAGTTTGATCATTGTATGTCATAAAGAGAATGAATAAGGATCGAATCACAGAACAAGTATCTGAAGGAAGAATCAATGTTAAGAGGAAGGGAGATCTGAAAATGGTTAGTGGGTTGAACAAAATTCTGAAAAACAGGCAGGTGAAAAGTTTAAAGAGCAGAAGCAAGAATAGTTTGCAAGAGTCAGAAGGTATAAGTATAGTGAATTGTATTGTCATGGATTGTATTTCTTTTCCCTTTCTCTTATTTTATGCCTTTAATTTCTTTTTTTTTATTATTTCTTATTCCTTTTCTGTACTTGGTATAATGTTGCTTACCTCAGAAGGAAACACCATAATGGTAATGTACTATGGCCCATATACTATATTATACACTATAACTATGTGTATATTATATGTTTGCCATGAATTGAAGTACTCATGTGTCTTTATAACATACAAAAGTCAAAAGAATAATTTTGACACGAATATTTTTTTAAAAAAGTAAGTTGTTATGTTCAAAATTTTGTATATTTTCTGCAACATTACTCTCACCCATGTACTAAACTATTGATTAGTTGCCCACCCAGATTCTAGGTAATGCAGCCAACTGGCATCAAGGCTGGGCAAGAAAAGACAACTGATGCAATTATAGGGTTTTAGACAGAGACTGAAAAGAGCTTCATAATTCCAGCACTGTGCTCAGAATTGGTCAGAGAATAAAGAATTAATTGGTCTTCCCCAAACAAGAAAAAAGTAAACTTTAGGGAGCTTAAAAATAAACCCTCCAAAAACCAGGCTTATTGATCATAATTCAAGATCATCTCCTTCACTTGTAAAAGAAAAAAGCAGTAACATGTACGGATTTGCTTAGTTTGCCCATAGAATTGTCCTAGGATCAGTGCAAGAAAGGTAACACAGGAGGAATGTTCTGTCTGAACATTAATTTTCACATTCAGTTTCTTTCTCTAAAGAGTCATTTTCTCAAACACTTCTTTGTTTCTGTAGGGAATAAAGCTGTAATAGCACTCATAGAAATCATTCAGGGGAATTTATCTTGCAGAAAATAGTGCCAATAGAATTTAATGCTAATTTATAAATTAACTTTATCAAGATTTGCAAAGCAGCTTCCCAAAAGACAAAATTCCTTTTATAAAGCAGTTGCATAGAAAATTATTAATTTAAATTATGTAAATTATTTTACCCCATATGTTAGTTAGGAAGGACTCTATTGAAATATTTTTGACACAGGACTTTTTCTTCAGTGAGTTGAACCATAAAGAAGCTTGTTCTAGAGTGAAAATAATATTGTCTTACGATGATGCCAGTCATCTCTTGCAGACCATCCATGATGCATGGAGATGGAACTGCATAGATTGGTGATCTTCTGGATTCACTTAACTGGAATGTCTGTTATGAGACCTAACCCTCATGACTGACTGCTGGCCTTTGACCCTGTTATGTTATGGACACCTCTCTTTTATAACTAATTTTTGCAGTTGGAAAATCAGCTCCATATTAGACAGAAGGCAGAAGTTTTCTAGAAAATCAGTATTTCCATTGGTATACGATACTTGTGATTTACTAAACGATTTAGCAGTGAGAGGTGGGGTAGTCCAGTGGTTTCATTCATTTAGTTCAGAAGGAAAACAAATAATCCATGAACATGACAAAGATTTTTCCACCATTAATTTTATTGTTTTAAAAACAAATAGTAGTAATATTAAAATTACTAATAATATTTAAGCTTCAATTCCATTTTACTATCAAGACTCTAAGAGCCACTGATTGATTTTTTTCTTCTAGAGAATATTATTCTAGACTATGCCAAGATAAACATTTTTGAAAACGATTTAAATGTTTCAGAAGATGAGATTGTAAAGCAAAAGTAGGAAACTTTTGGCCCTTCAGTTGTTGGACTGAATTCCTATCATCCCTGACATTTGTAATTCTGTTAGAGCTGATGGATTTTGTAACCTAACAAAATCTGAAGGGGTACAGATTCTTCCATTGTTTGACAATTATTCTCCTCTTTCTCCTTGCTTGTATGTATGTGTGAGATAGAGACGGAGACAGAGAGTATAGTTTGGGATTTAGCAATCCATATACCAAGTGGTGGGAAGTTTCATTATGACTTTTTTTCTTCTATAATATAAATGTTGCATGAAATTATTCCCTTTGCATATGATTGAGTAACTGTTTGATCAGGCTGTTCTAATTGTTTATTAGTTTTGATGAAAAACTAAATCATTCTCTTATTAGAAGCCCAAAATTACTTTAAAATTTCTGGTAAAAGTGCCATATTAAAGTGGAAAAATCCCTGATTCTGGGGTCTGAACAGATGGATGTTGTCTGGTTTATATATCCTGTATGTAAGGCCAGCTAGAGATACGCCAGGTGGCCTTATGCTTTGTATGCTTCAGTTATCACAATTGACTTATCCATTGGTCAAAAAGGCATATTTTTTATAATAGTTTGGTTAAAAATTTGAGGATCAGATTATCTTTTGGGGCCTTATCTACAAGTATATGCAGGATGTATGGATACTTATGTACATATAAAAATATTATTGCATATGCATGTGGATAAACCCTTCCTGGATAAGCTGAACTCAATTTTGGGGAAGTATTTTGTCCCCTAAAATGTTGAGCTAGCTGCAAACATATATATTATATGAAAAAGAATATGATACAATGCCACAGGGGAATGTATGTATCAGTACTAAAATGCATATAGTGATATTGGAATTTCCTGCATGATGGTATGGAAGGTTTATGTTTCCCCTTTAATCATCTTCCTGAATTTTGTGCCCTGTGGACCTTCTGTATCATTATGCCGAATTCCTAATAATTTAAATTGCTAATTTTAAAACTGTCACACCTCTTGGGATCTGATGTGACTGCAGTCTTGTGTTAGGGGACTTAAACCTCTAAAAATAAATGAAATATAGTAAGGTGTTAATGGCTTAGGGGAGTGTTGATATGTTAAGCAATACTCCAAATATGAACTATATTATTAGGTTCACTGAAGTACTTTTTCACATAATATGATATAAAAAAAGCTTTTTGTGTTGCATAGTATTTTTATTGTGGTTTAGATATAGTTCCACTGGAACTCTGCAATGCAACTTCAATAAACTGACCTGTCAGAAATTACTTAATAAACACATAACCATTTAAAGTACAGCAAATTTGACTGCTGATGAAAAATTAATGATTTGGAAATATATAGAGTCTAAATCTAGATCCTGAATCAAGTTATAAGTTAGACAGGTCTTATAAAGATTTTAGCTTTCCTCTTTTTTAGGTAGCACAATAAAAATAGTGTATAAGTGCATATTCATGATATGTATTAATGAAATGCCAAAGATGGCATTTTCTTGATGGAGTAATTTAAATTAAAGCTTGTTAATGTTTTGCCACATATTCAAATCAATTGTTACAAGTCTTCTTTAAGCATCCTGGGGAAGTTTTGCCCAGGGCGTATCATGTTAATTAAATTACAAACAGAAATATATATTGTTATTTTTTTCTTATTGAAACTAACAAGAAATATTATTCCTATTTAAAATACCACAAATTTCAAAACGTAAACATTAACATCCCATATGGTGTTCATAGATCAAGATTTTTTTCATGTAGAATATATTCTCTTTCAAGAACTCTTTGACTAAATGAAGCAGTTTTGTCCATAGTGCCTCCACCATTTATTTCATTGCAAAGCCTTATCTTCATGTAGAAAAATAAAGAATACATAAATAGCATTATACAATTAGTTACTGTCAGACTTCCAAAGTAAATTAGGCAGGAAACATGATTAGATGAGCTCATTCTACTTTATTGTAAGGATATCTTAACAAGATCTTGCAAGTATGAAAGTTCAAACTTCCCACCACTGCTTTTGATCCATTAGGATGGGTCCTTCTGTCCTTCTCTGACCATTAAGCCACTGGGGGCTCCTGTCTCTCTTCTCTGATTGTTTCCTAAGCAGCACCTCTTTCCTTCTTCCCACAAGGTCACCCACACATTCCATTACAACAGCAAAGATCTGCAACTAAATATGTTCATTTGAATATGACATATTTGAAAACTCTCAGTTAGCCAACAATCCTTGATCCTTTATCCAAATTAAGTAGCTCAATGGACTTCTGCCAACCTAGCAGTTCGAAAGCATGTAAAAATGCAAGTAGAAAAATAGAGACCACTTTGGTGGAAAGGTAACAGCGTTCCGTGCACCTTTGGCATTTAGTTATGACTAAATGCCACATGACCATGGAGACGTCTTCGGACAGCACCACCTTTGTAATGGAGATGAGCACCTCCCTAAAGCCAGAAATGACTAGCATGTATGTGTGACAACTAGCATGTATGTGTGAGGGAATCTTTACCTTTACCTCAATGGAAGCAGTCACTTCAAATTAGAAGCAAATGGCAATTTCAAAAGCCCTTTGGTACAATCTTGATAATATGTCTATAGCTTACAAATACTATTTCCAAAATCTGAACTTTATGAAATTGAAAATCTATATAAAGAACATGGTGTTTTCTCAATTATTGGCATCTTCCAAGATATTAAGCACAAGGTGCAGGTCTGACCCAAATCATTTTATTCAGCCTGTATCCTCTATGTAGATGTACTATGTACTGTACATCTGGGTACTACATACCATGGATCTGTGTACCTTATGCACAATTATGTAGCAAGCTGAATGGGTGAAGGTGAACAGAATTTGTGGAGATAAAAAGCAAACTGAAATAATACAGGAAATCTTCTGCATCTTGATGAAGAACCAGCATAATTATTGTCCACATTAAAAGGTGAATCTGTTAATTGGGAGGAAAGGGAAATTAGGTGTTTTCAGATTAAATCAATTCTAAATATAAACATCTACTAAAACCTTTTAATTATATTAAAAATCAAGTTAAATCATTGTAGCATGTACTAGACAATTTAACTAGAAGCAAATTTCACTCAGTATAATTAGACTGACATAATTTAATGCTTTTTACACATGCTTTTTAAATATGCTGTAATTTAATGAAAAGAGCATTAGTCTATTGGGGAGAATAATAACAACACTCTTGCTAGAGGAGGTAGTAGCATGCTGGATTTTCCTAATATAAGAAGGCAGGCATCATTTTTGGCCTCTATGCTTTAAAAAACAACAATAGATTGCATTCTATGTTATGCATATCTATATTATGGCTTTGTCTCTGTATACTGTCCAGAGTCATTCAGAGGGATATGAGCAGTTTCCAAGTATACTAGATAAATAGAGTAAATTAATTTGTCTTAGCTTATAGAAATTTCTGTTCTGTAAATATATGATTACAGATTATAAATTGAATGATTTTTTACAATGAATGGCAGAAAAAATGTTAAATATTCATTTACTAGGAAACATAGAAAGAAAACTCTGTGAAAACTAATCTTATTTTCCATTTCTTTGGAAAATAGTATTTCAGAGCCACATTATATATTGTGTTGCATCTTTGGGTTTAGATCTCATCACAAATTGTTCTTTCTGTAAAATCTGTTACAGTATTCCATTTCTTGGACTGAGATTATATGTAGTTTACTGAAGATTTAACTCATTTCTACATACCTTAGTTGAGTGAGTTTATCCACCTGTCTCTTCTTACAATGCTAAAACAATGGAGAAAATAATGAGAGTAAAAATATGAGTTTGCAATTTTTCCCTGATACTGATAGTTGGTGTTTCTCAATAAGAGAAAACTTGGTGAAATTAACTAGCAGTAGTAGTAATAGTTGCCAGATTTAGCAACTTTAAAAATTCATATTGGAATATATTAACAGGAAAACAGTTCAGATCTTGGGAAGTAATTACAAGTATCCCTCAACTTACACTACAGTTGAGCCCAACATTTGCATTGCTAACCAAGACAGTTATTAAGTGTGTTTTGCCCCATTTTACAACCTTCTTGCTACAATTGTTATGTGAATCACTGTAGTTGTTAAGTGAATCTGGCTTCCCCATTGATTTTGCTTGTCAGAAGGTTGCAAAAAGTGATCACATGATCCCAGGGCACTTTAGCCCTCACAAATACATGCCAGTTGCCAAGTGTCCTAATTTTGATCATGTCATCATGGGAACCCTACAAGAATCGTAAGCAGGGGTGGAATGCTACTGGTTCGGCCCGATTCTGTAGAACCTATAGTTGAGAAGAGCAGCTGACACCGAATCGGTTCAGTGTTTGGCCCAACCGCCTGCCCGGGCTCTAGGCTGTCCTTTATTCCCTGTGTTTCTCTCCTCAGCTGCTTTGTGTGGCACAGCTGAGGTTGAAAAAGCAGGAAACGAGGATTTTCAAACGCCAGTGCAGCGCTTGTCAGCTGTCCAGGCGGCACACCTGATTATTTCTTGCAAACACTACACACACAATGGTCCGCAGTTCGGAGAACCAGCAAATCGCTCCACTGGCTGGCCCCGCCCCTCCCTGCCCACTCACTCCTTACCTGGCATGCGAGCCATCCAACTTGCCTGGTTTGGTAAGTTGCTATTTTTCCTTTTTTTCCCCCTGACCATCAGCTGTTCTGCTGTGCCGGGAGATTTAGATTAGCTAGAAAGCAGGAAATCCATGAATTTCTTGCTTTCTAGCTAATCTAAAAGCAGAGCCGAACCTTCCTTAGGACTGAAGCTTTTCAGTGCAGACTCAGGTAGATAGATAGATATCTGCCTGCCTGCTTTGCCTGCTCTTTTTTTATAAAAAATTCAATATTTACATACATGGTGTGTTGTCAGTTAATTTTGTGAGTTTGCTTGCTAGCAAATTTTATGAGTTTGCTTGCAAGCAAATTTTATGTGACAGACTCAGGTAGCCGATTGCAGATAGATAGAACTCTAAGTTAATTTGTGATTGTGAGCAACTCAATCTGCTTGCCTGCTTTGCCTGCTTTTGGGTAAAAGTTGCTCTTTTTTTATTAAAAAAAATCAATATTTACATAAATATTTATAATACTTACATACAAACCATGCCCACCCAGTCACAGGACCACCAAGCCATGCCCAGTCAGCAAGCCACGCCCACCCAGTCACATGACCAGCAAGCCACACCCACAAATTAGGCCACACCCACAGAACCGGTTGTTAAAAAATTTGAATCCCACCCCAGTCGTAAGTGTGAAAAACAATCATGTAACTTTTTTCAATGCTGTTATAAATTCAAAAGATCACTAAATTAATAGTTGTAAGTTGAGGACTACCCATATTGCCTAGTCATGTCCATCCTATCATGCTCTGTATCAAGAAGTATATAATTTGTATTGTTCCTCAAAATTATCCTACCATCTGTACTTTTTAAAATGGACAAGAGAAGGTCTCCTGTAGTATCTCAAAGGCACCAAAGCACCATCTATAGCCATCACAGACAGCCTGTAACATTAATGCTATAATTATTGCCTGCAGGGAAAGTTTCTGAACTTTCTCTTCAGGAATCTCTGCGACAATAAGGTAGAATTTGAAAGTATAATCTAGGCTTGAATATCCTGACGTGGTTTGGTTGTGTGTGGGCCATGGCCCAGTAGTAGGCCATGGCCCACAGGTTGGGGACCCATGGCCTACTAGGCAAGCAGTTGAGTTCTATTCAATTCCTTTGCTGACTTTATTGCATCTATATTGCATCTCCCATTTAGTGTGATTGCTGTTGTAAAAATCTGTAGCTCTCTTGCACAAAGTCACAATTAAATTGGTTCCACTCCAACAGGTTCATTTTTCCCCTTGTTATTTCACTGTTCCAAAGCCTGATGATGAAATAAGTCCAATTTTGGAAACATTGCAGTATCTCAGCAACTTATCTATGTAGTTGCCAGGAGTCAAGACTGACTCAAATGAAAATACATTTATGTGCAAAATAATATGCACATTATATAAAATATCACCTGCAGTTACGGAGACAATATAGTTCTTGTTGCCAGTTGCTAGGGAACATAATGAGAATGCTGTTGCTTTCATATTGTCCCCTTTTGGTTCCTTTGTGAAAACATTCTGATATTGATAAGTCTTGGTCTGATGGAGTATAACTCTCCTTGTATTCTTAAATCATGGAGATGAAATAAAACTAACAAAACTAAATTGACAGATTCTGCAATCTTGTTTAGCTCTGTCACATCAAGTGAGAGACTTCAGCTGAATTTGACTTTGCAAGAATTTTGAAACAAAGCTTGGGACAGTGTCCAGAATGTGGCCTTCTGTGTTCAAGACATTTATAACTCCTTTCAGCTTGAAATATTTTGCAGACCTCCACATAAAAGAAACCCTTCGTATTTTGCATGCAAAATGGATATGACCTTTTCCAAGGATTAATTGTGGTGGCAATTTCTATTTTAGAATAAATTGTCAAGCTGTCTAGACCTGGATTCAGCTGTAAATCACAGGCTCTGGACTTTAAACATCTTAATTAATCAACTTGGCTTTAGTCTCTTGGATGTTCAGAATAGCCCAGTTAAATAAGAACTTTTCTGCTGATTAGGTGAAGCCATATTAAATAGTTGCTTACTCCCATTTCTACCACTTGTTGCTCCTCTGCTGCTTATCCCACTTTTCATTGGACTTCTCACAGTGCACTTCATGACACTGAATCTGAATACTTTGGATTGTGACATAACTGTATCTTTGCTTTTAAAACCTCTCGCTTTTGATTTAACTTTTGCACAAATTACATGTGTTACTGAAATCTGAATTAAATCACATAACAGCAGAAATATGTCAAATAATATATGTGTTATAAGGCACCAGTTCTTCATCTGTAATGTTAATTATCTGGGCAGTTAGTTAGATTCTAGTTTAATAAATGTGCCAAGCACATTAAACCTCCATCTTGTAATGCATCATTTAAGCTGCACTTATTTAAAATTATGTACATTTATGTTCTGAAATACTTACATAAATTGCATTATAACTATAGAATTTAGTATTCTAAGTCCTAAATTCAATGTGCTGGCATATCCTACTTCGTGGCTTCACAGATTTTACTGTTCTCATTGCACTGTGTCCTAGAATATAATAAAATTTGATGTGCTTTTTATAGTTTTTGCAATGAGAAAAACATCTGGCCTTCTTTATGTTAGCGAGTTGTTACCCCAGCAAGCTACTAAGACTAAGTTGAAGAATGCTGGAAATTACTAGATCATCAACTTTTGGAATTCTTGCCACTGTTGTTCAACGTTCTCATTTCTTCACAATGAAATATCATATATGGAAAGTATAAAAATAGTTCAAATCATGTTTTGTTTACCATTTTTTATCACATCATCTAGTTGTGGTATTTATAAGACATACTGTAAATTTATGGTGTTCACTGTTTGGATTTTACATTAAGAATTTATTCTAAATTCTTTTCTAGATTATAGCTTTGCGTGAACAAAATGCACACATACAAAGAAAAATTACATCGGGAGAGGGTCCACCTGATACAGAGCATATCAAAGGAATGGAGCCTGGACAAAAAATTCATGAAAAGGTATAAATTATATTTTTTTCTCTCTCTCTTTTTAAAGAGTCATCAGCGTTTGAAAAGCTAGAATCTCTTTATGTTTATTAAGTTATCAAATAGTATAATTATATACAAAAATTGCCCAGAGTAGCTGGAAGCTTGTAGTAATAGTAGTAATAGTTGAATTGCTTCAACACATCTCTGTATAGAATTAATTGTTCCTTGAAAGCAGTTGCTTATTCAGTGTAGTAATTCTCAGTTGGAGAAGAAGCATATAGGCCAAGTACAATTCCATATACATGGTTGTTTCATTTGGAACACATATGAAAGTTCTGTAGTTTGCCCTTGAAGCTCTGAAGAGGTTGAATCAATAGAAAATAATGTCCATTCTGTACAATAATGTACATTCTGTAAAATTAGGCAGCACTTCTCATTGTTCTGATTTTATGGTCCTCCCATTGTATCTATGATGTATCTATTCTTTTTTGTTAGTTCACGTCTGAAAATAAATAAAAAGGTGGTCAAATTTTGTGTCATGACCTGTAAGATTAGAGAATAAAAATGTATCATTTTCCTTTAATTGGAACAAAGCAGTCTCCTTAATTCTGAGATAATTTTGCTTTGTCATTTTTTAGGCTAGATCATCATATACTAATTTATATCATCTTGAAAAGAGGTGTGTAGGATCTGACCATGAAATAAAGTTATTGAATTTTGTTTGACTTGACTATATAAAATAATGTATATCAAATGCAATCTTTATCTAAAATCTTTATTAGCATGTCTCATTTTACAGTATATTGGAAGGCAACATTTAAAATGTTTTTTATATTTTTCTCATTTGTGTAAGGATGATAGGCTTTTTGCAGTTAACTGCACAGGCCTTACAATGCTAGCAAACCATAAAACTATCGGATGTCTGACGCTATTAGGACCTTGGGCTAGAATTCTATTTTTATTTTTGCTGCAAGGATGTTATTTCTAAAAATTCTACTTGTAATAAAATGTGAAGCATTCCATAGATCTGTGGAGGGTTCATAATGTGATTTGATAACCAGAGGATAGCATTTTTTTAAAAAAAGTTTCCTTACATAAAATAATTTCTTAAACGAGACAACAGGCAAAAAAAGAGAGAGAATGCTAACCAGAATCCTGCATTTTCATGTGTTGTTTTCAATAAACAGAGATCCCAGTCAGTATCTGAAGACTGGATTGCTTCAGTCATTTTTCTGGCTTTGTATACTTAGATGAGGCTGCTTAAATGGCTCAAGTAGGAACTGTAGTTCAGCAATGCAGGCAGTCCTCGACTTATGAATGGTGACTTAGCAACTGTTCAGATTTATGACAGACAACCCAGTTGCAAAAATCCAGTGGCCATCTCCCCCCACCTTGTCCTATGAATGCATGTTGGGGACAAAAGGATTTATGCATTTATGACCGTTTGCAGCATCCTACAATCACAAGACTGCATTCTTTAATAGTTTTGCCAACTATTTTCAGTTTTCAGCAAAACTGGCTTATAGGAAACCATTAGTTCACTTAACTACTATAACATGCACTTAAAGAATGCTCAGAACAGGATGCAGAATTGGGTCAGTGACATTGGTGATACATTTTACAGTTGTCTTGATTTGCAACTGTGATGGACAGGCTCCATTATGATTATGAGGACCACCTATATTCAGCACCATTAGTTCTCCTCCACAAGATTTAAGTTCCATAAACTGAATCTTTAACACAAATATAATAATGAAGAATAAGCTAGAGATCCACAAATAAACAAATATACTGACTAGAATAAATTAAGAGTTTCATCAGTAAATGGATGTGGTTTCACTCAACTGGACATGTCTTAGCTGATCAAGTTTCTATAAAGGGTTAGTTCAGCATTTGTTGCTATAGCTAGAGAATCTTTTAAACACAAACCTGCCATATCTTTGTACAAATATGTTTGTAGAAAATTTAGTATAGAATGTTAAATTATATGCTGACAATTGCTAGTATCTTGATGAGGTAATGTATTGTTTTATATGGCTATTTACAATACCTGATAAACTGCATAATTATGTTTTTGAGAATGCCAATATATTAAAACAAGAAAATACTAGGCAAATTTTTTAGTGTAACAAAACTAGTACCGTGTTTCCCCAAAAATAAGACACTGTCTTATATTTTTTTTGGCTCCCAAAAACACACTAGGTCTTATTTTCGGGGTAGGTCTTATATATTTATGGTGCCAAATAGTGGGTGTGAGTGTGTAGGGGGGGTGTTTCGTGGGTGCACGGTTGCTCCCTGAAAAGTCTTCCTGGAACTGGAGATTTACACTAGGTCTTATTTTCAGGGTAGGTCTTATATTAGGGCAGGTTTAGAAAATAGTGCTAGGTCTTACTTTCGGGGTAGGTCTTATTTTCGGGGAAACACGGTAGCAGTTAATCAGATTATAGTCTTTTAAATGATTAATTAGCTAAGCACATCTTTCCAAATATTTTTCATGCCTGAAATATGCCTTCAGAGAATGATCTGTTGTCCTTGCAGCAGGAACATACCGATGCATTTCAGACTCATATAAAACATAATTAGGCATCTGCTAATAATGTCACATTTTCTAGAGAATATACATTTCCCAGAGCACGTTGCTAAAGATTCTATGACTTTTTCATGTGTCAGGAAGTTCAAGTGTGATTCATTGACTCTGTGGAAATCAGCAGGAGGCAAATTGTTTAGATAGCTTTTATGATTTGAATAAAACTGTTAATGTTAGTCATTTATAAATATCAATGATTAATTGCTGTTTTTGAGCCAAAAAATAACTGTGTGAGTCAATAAGCACATACAGAAGTTGACCAAAATGAGATCCCGCTAGCACAAAGTATTATAATCTTAACATCAGGTAAATATTTATATAACAATCACAGTGGCAGCTATTATCTCTTCTGAAGATTTGAATCCTTTTCCATAAAGCTATTGTTATACTTTCTAAATATATTTATCTCCTGTTAAAGCTCAAAGGAGTAGAAATACTTAGAATCTTGAAAGCAATCTATATATTTTATAAATAAGTCGAATTATTCATTCAAGCAATTATTTCTGAAAATAAGCTGAATGATACATAAACTAGGAATTCATTCCAGGACTTTAAAATTAAAGGAAATATTTTAGTATCATCTATCAGTATTTCACAATAATTTTCCTGTTGTATTAACATTAAGTATGTGTTACTTTGATGTTCCAATACTTCCATGTTTGAGCAAATGAATTTCACACTAAAAATTTGAATATAATAATAATACTTACTTTGCATAGTTTGTTTTATCATTTTTTTCCATGTGGAACATTTTTAAAAAATAATAGTTCAGCTTACCACATATATACATTACAAAATATTTGAAGAATAAATCAAATGAAAAAGGAAACAAAGATGAAGAAACACAGCATACACATTACCTAACCAATTAAATGGTAATAGAAAATATTTTTATTTTAATTTGTGGAAGAAGGAGACATGAAAAGAATATAAACTACAAAAACAACATTGAAAAAAAAACTAAAATTCTAAATTCTTCCAAATGTGGCTGGCTTTATAGGTTAAATATAGTTTAATGTTCTTCTAGTACTTCTATGTAGGTATCTAGTATATTTCAGAGAGTGTAACCAATGTAGAGTTCAGAATTGGTAAGAAAATATAATCTACATATCCGTAGTTCTGATCCTTCTGATCCTTCTTGCTCTGGTTCTTAACTGTATTGCTATCAGTGTTTGACATGTTCGTGGGGTTTTTTGAACAGCGTCTATCAAATGGCTCTATAGACTCAAATGATGAAACTGCTCAGTTGATAGAACTGCAAGAACTTCTTGAAAAGCAAAATTATGAAATGGCACAGATGAAGGATCGCTTGGCTGCCCTGTCTTCCAGAGTTGGAGAAGTGGAGCAAGATGCAGAGACTGCTAGGAAGGACCTCATTAAAAGTGAAGAACTGAACAGCAAATATCAGAGAGATATTAGAGAGGTAAATCTCTTTTGGATGTTCATCCTGTCATCTGCTCAGGTTGAGAATAATTTTATTTAGGGAAATGGAGTTCTTCCACAGCCAATAGGGGACAAATAAATTTGCCTTTAACATTGTAAGACATTTAATTGTAGCTGAATATTCTAATAGCAGTTGTACTTTTGCATCCATGTGTAGCAGTTTAAGCACTATTTTGCTATGACTTACTATGAGAAATAAAAAGCTTGCTCTATGAAACATCTCAGAGAGAAAGAGAGAGAGTTAATCAACATGATACACTATAGAAACATAATTTTCAGTGCAGGGTTAGTCAAGAAGGGTAGGTTAATCATCAAACATAATACTAACCATTATAAAGTTGTTTGTAATATATTGTTTCTATGACATCTGGTAGCAAAACTAAATGAAAGTTCCTAAATTCTTCTGCTAACTACTCACTCCAAAATGATGAGATATTGAACAGAACTTTATGTTGTTCTAATTTTGTTAATTTACATCATTACAATGCTCTTTCTTTTGCTATTAAATAATGTGATTTTATTTCATTTAAAATATCTCTTTAATTTTCATGATTTTCACATTGTAAAGAAATACAATAGGATAAAATGTTGAAGAAAAAGCAGGAAACATACCAAATTTTATAAAATATAATTACAGAATATTTATAAAGCATGTTTATAGAAATACAAATTATCCAGAAAAGTAAAATGAATAGATGATTTGAAGAGTTGTTTTGCATTTTAAGATATGTCTATATCTGTCAGGAAAATACTTCATTATGTTTATCTTTTATCATAAGATAATATGAATTGTCCTCATATCCAAATATTAGTTTTGAATTATGGAAAATACAATAGAAAAAAACTAAATTATTCTTACCAAAGACCATGTTCTTTTGTAAACCAAGTTTTACAGGTACATTCACCGCCAACTATTTAGCCCTTTCTTATCTAAATTTCCACGGCACCCTATTTTTATTTGCATTTTCTGTTAGATAACCAGGATAAATTTATCTCTATATTTTATTTGTCAATTATCACATAAAATTGGTCTAATAATATTTTATTATTCTAATTTTGGTTCATTATGTAACAACTTCACCTACAAATGGTTGCCAATAGTCACAGATTTAAAGATTAACCTTGCTTCCTTTGTTTTACTACATGTATTTTTCTGTCTGTCAAAATTATCAGTTGTATTTCTTTTTTCCCCTTTAACTTTGTTATATTGGAAGGATGTATCTGTGCATATTTACTAATTTGTTGGTCACAGTGCATGTAAGAAAGGATGTAGAGGCAAAAAAGTATAAGACAGAACTAGCCATTTAACAATATTTTTGTAAATAAAGTCAATTTATAATAAATGGATGCAATAGTAGACAAGCAAGCAATATCAGTTTCGGATATTCCTTGTCTACAAATCCAATATTTGGATCTGCATCAAGATCTTGGAATTCTAACCTTTTTTTCCTTAGAATCTGCACTTAAATAATTTGTCCATTAGGTTTAATGCTGAACCTGCTTTTCACTTTTTCTATTTCTAGGTGAGTAAATTTCATTGCAAACTTTTCCTACAGTGTTGAATAGGACATCTATTGCTAGCTACTCCAATGTTGTATTTTGACCTGCTGCTTATTCTTTCAAGGCTATGGCCCAGAAAGAAGATATGGAAGAAAGAATAACTACCCTGGAGAAACGTTACCTAAGTGCACAGAGGGAATCTACTTCCATACATGATATGAATGACAAACTGGAAAATGAACTTGCAAACAAGGAAGCCATCCTGCGTCAGGTTCTGTATTGGGATTGCTGCTACAGCTCAAATGAATTGTAGGAGAAACTATTAAGATAAGCTGCCTCTTCCCCTATTTATTCATTACATTTGTAACACACTTGCTTTACATTCATTGATTTCTATAGATAGAAGTCAGGAATGAATTTGTATTGTCATACAATCAAGTTGAGAGGCCAACATAAATCATGTGTAGGATTAAACCTTTAAAAAAAAATAACTTGCTATCATGAGAAGGTATTGTTTTGGAATTTATTTGGTTGTAAGACCTGGTATCTGCCAGGTTAGTATGGTAAACCTTTAAAAATATCTTAAGGTAAGACGGAGGCAAACCAAATGAAAAGGGTGGCCGATACATAGCAGCAAATGTAGGCACACATTAACTGTACAGGTAGTTGTAAGGACTGACAGTATTCCACACATTATTTTATGCTAATAAACATAGTTTAATGGTAAGATACAAAACGTTCAATTTTGATTTAACTAAGAGTAAATCATGGTAAACACAATTAAACACAAAAAACGGTCACCTTTTCAATGAGACTAGTAAAAGCAAAGGGACTGCACTCTAATTTTGGCACAAAAAGAAAGAAAAGAAATGGCAGAATATTCTCCTCTTGGTATATAAAAGAGGTGAACTAAGCTATTAATTGCACTCCCTGCTAAACCTTATGAACTTTACAATCTGCAAATGGCATTCAATCACGTGAACGTTTATTTAGTTTATTTTTATATAATTATTTACCTTGCTTTACCAATTACAGTTTAGGAACAAGAAAAGCAGCTGGCAAAGAATACTAGCTGAGATATAGAACTGAAGTCCATACAAGATAGAAATTAAAGTTTCCAAAACAATGATAATGTAGGAAATTGTGATGTGTGTATATGTGGAGAGAGAGAGAGGAAAAAAACAGTACATGGGTTGTAGAATATATTAAAATTCAGTGTGAGATTTTTATTATGCTAATTTAGAATTTCCTTGTACATAGATCCATAGGTGCTATTTATAATTTCTTCCGTTTTCCTATCTACTAGTATAGTTTAGAGAGAGGTGTAATATTTGATTGATGCAGGAGGAATACATAGAATGGCAATGAAAGCTGGGTTAACTTACTACGTTTTCCCACCAAGACATTTCTCTTATTATTATTATTATTTTCTTTTAATATTTGAACATTATATTTATTGGAAATAACACTGAAAACATTTTCTGTTTCATTGGATTCATTCTGTTTCAATTCTGAAAATCAGATTATTGTAAAGCATAGACAGTTTTTTCTATTTAAATTGAGTTTGTTTTGCTCTATTTCTTTTGATTCCTAAGTTGACAGTGAAGAAAATGGCAGCTATTCTGTCCCACTCTGACTTTTCATCTATATCAAGGGTCTTCAAACTTAGCAAGTTTAAGACTTGTGGACTTCAACTCCTAGAATTCTTCAGCTAACATGACTGGAGGAGGAATTCTGGGAGTTGAAGTCCACAAATCTGTCAAGTTTGAAGACCCCTGGTTTATATTTTAGAGGCATATGATGGGAAAGGATCAGCAGTTGCCACCAGTATATATGCATGTAGTATTTACAGAAGCAGGAGATTTACTTAACCTATTAACAATTTAATTATACAATGAACCATGTTGGTTTGGGAAAATTTTAATCTCCAGATGTTTCTATGAATCTGTGTTTTTTTCTTCTCCATTGTCCAGTTCCTAATCTAACCTTTAATCTTACAATTTCTGGATTTCAGATGGAGGAAAAAAACCGGCAGCTGCAAGAACGTCTTGAGCTAGCTGAGCAAAAGCTACAACAAACGATGAGAAAAGCTGAGACTTTGCCAGAAGTGGAGGCAGAATTGGCTCAGAGAATTGCCGCACTGACTAAGGTAATGTAAGTTTAAGAATAGGTTAGTATCTGAAAATTGGCTTCTTTTAACATTGATTTTTCATCCCTTTCTCCTCTAGCACCATCAGCAACAATAAAAGACTTTTGGAGTGGACAAGATGATTCTACTTAATGGCACCGTAAATAAATATTAATTAGACAAAATTACTTGCTTTAGTTTAATTTAATTTAATGGCAGAGGTATTGCTTTGTGTTTCTTTTATGGCTTGATATATTTCTGCCAATATACCAGAGGAGTTTATTTTATAATACATTGTATTATAAAAGAATTATGATTAACCCAGTTCAGCTAAACATCATGAAATTTATTTGTCATTGAATTTTCTTCATGATTTTCTACATCACATTGATTCAGCAAAACACAGAGATCACTTTCATTAAAATAAATTTCAAGGTTCAATTTTTTTTTTCTTCACCACACGTGAAGGATTCTGTGTTGCATGAGATCATTAAGAGCTTGAATAGGACAAGTGCCTGATAAACTATTCCAGTAATATGCAGTCCACATCTCTGGAATTTACATATCTGCTCCATGGTAAAATGTACAAGTTGCCAACTTAGTTGTTCTGAAAGAACAACTTATAACATAAGTTATATAACATATATTATATAATAAGTTATATAACAGAGTGGTCGATGTCTGGAATACGCTACTTGACTCTGTGGTTTCTTCCCCAAACCCCAAAAACTTTAACCTTAGACTGTCTACTATTGACCTCACCCCTTTCCTAAGAGGTCTGTAGGGGGCGTGCATAAGCGCACCAACATGCCTACCGTCCCTGTCCTATTATTTCTTTTTAATTTTCTTATATATATCCATTTCATGGATTCATAACTATGTTTATACTTATACCTGTTATCTTGTAAGTGATTGACAAAACAAATAAATAAAATAAAATAAAAAGTAAAGACATACTACCACTTGTAAATCCTTTGCAGTTTCTTTTTATTGACTTTCAGACCACAGTATTTTGCTTTGTATTGCAGAAATTGATATTGAAAAGTCTATACAAACTTGTATGAATGATATTCAGTAGAAAGAAAGCCATTTCAATTAAAATGTTATATTTATAACTCAGAACAATAGCAAATGATACAAAAATGATTTTGTGTTTCCCTGCTTCCATTTCAAAATATTAATGGATTATTCCTATTTGGTTATCTATTCAAATATTTTTCAGTTGCTCATGCAACCATTTAATGAGACAATTTTCCTGCTCTGTTAGGGTTTCTGGTAATACATAAGAAAATGGTGTGTTGAAAAGGAAATGAATGTTTCTACATTATTTTCTACAGAAAGAGTACATGAATGAATGTTTTTGTATATTTTATGTATCTTCTAACCAGTGATAGGATTCAATTTTTTTACTACCAGTTCTGTGGGTGTGGCTTGGTGGACATGACAGGGGAAGGATACTGTAAAATCTCCAGTCAGAGGTGGTATTTGCCGGTTCTCTGAACTACTCAAAATTTCTGCTACTGGTTCTCCAGAACTGGTCAGAACCTGCTGAATACCACTTCTGCTTCTAACTAAACAAATTAAGACAAATGCATATATTAATGCTCTATAAAGCAACATTTATTATTCCAATTTCTCTACTATGCAGTCAGGTGAAAATAAGTATAAATTTTAATTTTAAAAATATAATCTACCAAACTGTTTCAGCCTTATCTATTTTCTCTACTGTCTCTATGTTGATGAGGAAGGGTAATATTAATATTTGCAGTGATATTACTTATAAGCCATTTTTGCTAAGCTATAGATTACCTGTTCCCAATTTTTCCAGGTCTGTTGTTCAATAAATATTTATGGTTTATAATAGTTCACTTAGATTTTTATGTGTAAATTAGATTTATGTGTAGCTTAAATGACTTTAATTGAATGAGGTAGGGGGAAGCTATTATTTCAACCAGCCAACTCAATCTGTGTTCTTTCTTGATATAGAGATTTTAACTCTCAAAACTTCCCAACCAGCTGGAAAAACTAAAAGGTGTCTAAGTTAGAGGACCCCAAATTAATTAATTACATTGTACACAATATAGCTAAACTTGGTTCAAAATATATATTTAGTAATTGCCCCTTCTTCCAAGCAAAGTAGCAGAAACACAAAGCAAAAACACAGCAGGGATCTTCTTTGAATTGTGAGGAGTGGTAGGAGTGGTTCTTACAAATTCAGCTCAGGCTCAGCCTTTAATCTTCCATAATATAACACTCAATTGGCAGTTTGCTCAGAGATCCAGTAGGAGGAAGGTATGTTGGATATGTTCATCACCTTGAGTTATTTTAAAAAATAACAATGGCAGAACACAAATAAATAAATAAAGGTTCTGTGGGAAGAGGGACAAATGTTGAAGATAAGGAGCATCAGCCTATTTCATCTAACCAATCCAAATCCAATCACCAAAACAG
Source organism: Naja naja (assembly GCA_009733165.1). Lineage (NCBI taxonomy): Eukaryota > Metazoa > Chordata > Lepidosauria > Squamata > Elapidae > Naja > Naja naja. Next base: position 10,344,329 of record CM019154.1, on the reverse strand, counting down.
GAAGGTGGTTTAATGGCTCCATATTAATATCCAAATTTGAGGGTCGTTGGAAATTAGATTATATCACTATGTCCTTATCTTCTTTTAATGTCTCTTTAAAGTATATAGTAGTTGTGACCCATCAGCTGCCAACAGAGCTAGCAGCAGAGTCAGACGAGAAGGAGGTCGAGAGGGAGCCAGGGCCGACTTCAGAGCCTTTGGAAGGCTCTGATGAGTTAGCAGGATCAGTGGCAGATGCAGTGCCAGGGCCTTCCATCCTCCCTCAGGTAGAAAGGCAGCTGTCTTCAGGACCTGAGCTGAGTGAGGGAGAAGAACAAATGGGGCCCATCCCAGATGTATGTGTGCATAGAGGAAAGAAGAGCAACAGAAAGCAATAAGCCGGCTCTCAGGGAAAAGAAGACATAGACGCTAGCCAGCCCCACATTGGCTGGGAAATAAATAGTAAGAGTTTGGGAGTGGCCAGTTGTTGCAGACAACCATTCATTTTCCAGGGTACATCAATCATATCAGATTCCTTGCCAGAACCAGGTTTGTTGGGAATAATTGCTCTATATTTGAGGTGTCAACGGAATCTCCCTGCTGGGAAATAATAGGGAGTGAATTTGCCTCAGCTGATGTAAACAGGGACTGTTTCTGCTTGGCTAATCATTGAAAGGACTTTTATCTTAAGTTCTCATGTGAACAGAGACTATTCTTGTCCTGTTTTAGAAGGGGAAAATATTTTGATTTGTGACTAATTACTTTTGGTTTTGTTGATCCAATGTGAACAAAGACTGTTCCTACCCTGACTTAAATAAAAAAGGGTTTGTGTTACTCATGAGTAAGCAGTTTCTCATTGCTTGTGAAGGCTAGGTCAGAACAATAGTATTAATAACAAGAGCTCTGATGAAATGTCATGTTACACCAATTTGTCTGATTAAGCTTTTTTCCAGACTGACTGAATTATTATGAATTGTTAAGAGAGCTGAAGCCAGTGGGCAGATTTTAACTCTGAATAAGCCTAAACGTGGTCTTACCTATGATTAAGTAACAGGACAGTGTAGATTATAGGTTTGGTTTGATGTCCTAGCTGGTAGTCCATACAGTTTTGCTCTATGATAAACCATTTTATCTACTTAATGGTTATAGATATAAGAGTTTTAGTAATATATAGATTTAATGCTTCATCAATTTTTAATTTCAAAGAACTAAGAATTTACATGAATTCTATATGACTAAAAAAAAAATCCCGATTAATACCATGGAAGCTACTTTACTGTGTGTGCAGTAAAGGTTCTTGACCAAATTCTATTGCCATAATTGATAGGTTATATTTATGAGATTATTTGGTAAGGACAAACTCTATGTAGTTTGGCCTGGGCAAGAAATGTAACCATTATAAATTAAAGCAAGGGTGACAAACTTTAATTTATAATCAGATGCCCCAGTTTCCCAAGACCACGTCATGGTCTTGGGAAACACGTCAAAATTTGTTATCAAAATGGTCGAAGTGCAACATTATGACTTTTAGAGGGGAGAAGAGTAAAAGTTAAGAGTGATAATTTAATGTCTTTGGGGAAGGATTTTAAAGATGAGAACGAGAACAGTTTAGTTTTCTAGATGATTTCTACTGCTATTCATGCCTTAACTCCTTCAAAATCCATTCATGTGGAGTAGACTGAATTGATCGATATCAGACCATATGATTCTGGAGTATATTGTTGATTCATAAAGAAAATAACTGACTCTGATGAGAGTAATGGAAAACAGAAGGGCATAACACTTTCATGCATAGTTAATCTGTATACAGAAGAGTTTTTTACCATTTCATAATGATAGAATTTTAGTTTATCCACTGAAATAAAATGCAGGAAAATTGTGGTCTGATAGTACAAAGTATTTTTTTCACACAGCACATCAAATTGACGAGTTTGCTATCAAGATAATGGCAGCCAATTAAGGTACAGCAGCTATCAAAGGGTTCTGAAAGTGCCATGGAAGTTTAAACTATCCATGCCAAATAATATTGATATTACTATCTCCTGAATCATGGAGGAACATGCTTTGCTGAGAAATAACAGGAAAGGGGGTTAATGTGCCTCGTGGGCTTCTCACATATTTCAGTGGGCTACTGTGTGATACATAATGCTAGCCTAGAATGTTCTTTGGCATGGTTCAGTTGGACTCCTTTTGTATTTTTATCTTATAGTAGTTTTTTTGTGGATCTGAAAATAAGTAATACAGTAATTGTCGTTGGGAACCACTGAGGGTTTTTTTCCTAGGTATTCTAATTAGCTCCTCCAGGATATTGGAAGAAAAGGAAAACCTGTAAAAAAAATTTTTCTGACAGGACAGTGGAGTCATTTGCCCAGATCATGCAGCACGATTCTAAGATTAGGTATTTAGAAAGTTTGACCTCTGAGATATGTCCTGTTCTTTGGAAATAATATTTTCTTTATGGTTTCAAAGTTGAGAGTTTAGCTTTGTTTCAGATAAGGCCTCTATGTGGTAATTTTATCAATTTGATCCTTTTTGTAGTCAACAGAAAGGACTATCAGTGAAGAGTATGAGAACATCCTCCTTATATTCATGGAATTTTTAGTAATAAAAATGTTTCCCTTTAAATAAAATAGCCATTTTTAAAAACATAGATTGAAGCAATAAATCAGTTTTGTGCTTTACAATGACTATTCAAGCTGTTTTAATTTATTTCATAATCAGTACCCTGAAATAATCATTAGTGTCTTTTCTAATTTTTGCCATCAGGTTCAAATGCTTCTCACTGGTCATCTCTGATTTCTGCCAGAAGCTCAATACAATTTTCTGATTTTAGGACTTGGCATGGATAGTAAAAACAGTACTGGCTGCATTTAGCTGGATAATTACAAATTGTTTTCAATCAGTGTACATGTTTTTACAGAAATAAAAAGGGCTGGCTCAAAAGTGCAAATCTAATATTATACATTTAGACCATAATTATATGTTCATGTACTTAGAAATAAACCTGATTAAATTTAATGTGAGATATATTTTATAAGATTCACTTAAAATCGCATTGCTTGGTAAGTAAAGACAAAACTCACAACACGCTTCAGAGTTTTACTGAGTGTTTATAGTCAGCATAGAGTTTTATGATAATATATCTCCCCAGATTATAGTTTAGTGCACCACAACAAAATGCTGTAGCATATTCAGTTATGGTCTCTGCCCTTGGTAAAGCAATTAGACATTTGCTTTATATTCACTCCTGTTCAGTACTTTGCATTGTAAAAGGACTTCGTTCTTTTACCTAGAAATTCAGTATCATTTAGTTATTTGCTTTTATACCTCAAAATGAATCTTAGTGTCATTATTCTAAAATGTTTAATCCATTTATTTAATACAATCTGTAACACTGTATACCCTGTTTTCATTATGATTGTAGGATAACCTTCAAAAACACATTCTGGCACTGACTTTTCACGCTCTAATTATGAGTTTACCCAAATTCCAATCAGACCTGGTATTTCTCATAGTTACTTTCAGTACCCCTCTATGGAGGAAGAATAATTCTCATCAGCCAGCCATCACTAACCTGGAATTTCCATACTTAGGTTGTTGGCTTTTTTAGCATTCCATTATTTTCACTCCATCTGCATCAACTGCCTCATATCACCCTATTGTAAGTGTGGTTTATTCTACATAAAATTTTGTCAGTTAAAATATTAAATTTGCAATCACACTTTTCTTTTAAGCATTCTGTGCTGTATTCTGTTCAGTGTGGTGTCTTTAGTTCTGATTTTTCAATTTTGTCCCTCTCCTTTTCCTTGATGTTAGTCTGATCCAACCTCTTCTACCTCATCTGATGATTATCAATATGTTATGGAAGCTAAACTACAAGAAATGATCTCCATACGTAGGAAGGTAGTCCTACAGGACTTTACTTTCTATTGCTAAATAGAATCCATCTGATTTTGTTTTTATATTTTTAAGAACTCTTTTAATTTTTGTATTTATTTTATTGATAATCAACCATTGTGCAGTTCAATGCTTAAAGAGCTTACAATTTTATGATGGCAGGTTTGGGTTCAAACCATGCAGTCTGCATGTTACATTTGGCTGATTTCATTGCTCATGAATAACTCCAATGTTTTGCTGGATGCTTGGATGTAACAGGCCTTTGTAGCTGACACATTTCAAGCAATGCTGTTCAGCTGCCTGTTTGAATAAAATTAAGTTTTGCAGTTAGTAGTAGCTTGCTTTATATTTCCTTTTTTGAAAATGACCATTTTGATTTTAAAAGCTATTTAATGTTTCACATCAAATTACATTATTTTTATAGGCAGAAGAAAGACATGGCAATATTGAAGAACGCATGCGACACCTAGAGGCTCAGTTGGAAGAGAAGAATCAAGAACTTCAAAGGGTATAGATGTTTACATTATATTTGAGTTCAACTGTTTTTTCCATGTCACATAAGCCTGTAAAATTATAATAGCAGTCATTGTTATTGTTATTTTTCATGAATCTATAGCTTGGTGCAGTACAATATCAGGATATTGATGGAATAACATACTACAGTCCAGTTTAAAATTATAGTAAAACTATAGACTCCGCTGTGGGTATCAGCAGATTTTTTTGTCCCAATGATAAAAGCAGTTGACTCAGTTAAATGTTTCACAGTTTCCAATTGAAACAGTCTATGTCAGGTCTGTCAAACTCGTGGCCTGTGGACCAGATGCATTATGCGCTGGCCACGCCCACTTTAGTGAAGGGGGGAAAGGTTGCGATACATTATGTGATGCCACCATGACAATGCGAGTTTCACACCCCTTCACTATGTGAACTACTGACAGTAAAAAGAAATTGAAAGGAAGATAGTCTGTTAAGAATGTTAGATAGAAATGGAAAGCAATACTGGATGATAACTGGAATACACAGAAGAAATAATTAACTTTTAAACAAAAGACCAACTTAGGTTTATTTTGAAGAAAATAAGACCAGTTGGTTCATTTAGCCAGCCACAATTATATGGAGTTTTGTGGAGGGATAGAATATGCTTCAAGATGCCCCTATTTAAAATATCACCATTGTTGTTGATCACAGGGATAATTCTTATGAAAGCCTATAGATTACCAGCTATATGCACTAGCCCCAAATTGTAGATTCATTTATTTATTCATCAAATTTATACAGTATGGCACCCATCTCATGCAAAAGTGTTTATGGGCAGCATACAACAAAACTATAAAACAATTAATATATAAAACAATTATTATTAAAACAATATAAATGATTTAAATGCAATAAATTAAAGTATATAAATACACAGAACTAATAATAGCTTAATAAATTGTCATTAGTCATTGGTTACCTAAAATTTTACTGAAAAAGTGAATTCCAAAGACACTTTTCAAACAGCAACTGGATTTTCTTTGCTTTTTCTTTGAAAACATTTAGCTTCTCATATAAGAAGCTTCCTCAGTTTAAGTGCAACGTATGATTATTTGTGGCCCTTCTAAATATTACATTATTTTAAATTACAGTGACCTTTTGAATATGAGTAACAAAGACCGCATATCTCTATTAGAAGAAAAAATTAGAATGATTACTTCTTACAACTATATTTGAATATGTGACTAAACGTTTTGACTAATAATTTTTTTATTTATTTCTCTGTGCAGCTGCTCAATTTTATTCTCTCTTTGAAATAAATTTGCTTTTCTACATGCTATTTGATCATAGTATTAATATTACGACTTCAGTTCAAACAAACCAGTGTGAATATTTGACCAATATTTTGAATTTAATTAATGTTGAACCTGCTTGCTTTTTTCCTTTGAACTTTATTGAAAGGCAAGACAAAGAGAAAAAATGAATGAAGAGCACAACAAAAGATTGTCTGATACTGTGGACAGGCTTTTGACAGAATCTAATGAACGTTTGCAACTACATTTGAAAGAGAGAATGGCAGCATTGGAAGAGAAGGTAAGCAAGCAAATAATGTGCACATTTCTTGCTTCATTTGTGTATATATTCATAGTTATTTTGCTTCTTCACCTGGAATTAAAGCATTAAAAAATCTGAGGCACAATCCATGGCCTCAATAAGACTTTTTGTTGCTGTGTTTCTGCAGTTCCTATTGACTTTCTTCCTCCTTCAACTTGTCATATTGGCAAATGGGACCACCACCAGAATTTAAAAAGTTTACAGCATGGTTTTAGTGGGACCTTGCCCACTTCTACTCTCTCTCATTGTCACTACTTTCACTTCTAATAGCCTTTGGCTAGAATCCCAACCTTATGGTACAGTCATAGCAGATTGCCATCCCTACAAACACTTAATACTTATATGAGATATGCTTATCCATTGTACAGTACTTCTTAGAATGAGAAACTCTCAATGTCTACATTCTGTAGTGTTAGTAGACAGGGGGAATGGATACCATTCCCTAGGCATGGATGGCTGAGGAATTCTGGCAGTCCACACTTCTTAAAGTTGCCAAAGTGGAGAATCACTGTGGTAATGGAATCAGGAGGTTCAATGATTCCTGTTTTCTAGTCAGAAATTCTCAGCCTTTTACAAATGTCCCCTTGTACGTGCTCTGATTGAATGTAATTGACAATGCCTACAGGTCACAAATGAAAACAGTCTCTTAATTTTACATTATTAATCATATGATGATATCAATTTTATATTTATATTAGTGGTAACATCTTTTAACATATTCAGTCGGATTGAATTAATGAAAGATTTTTTAAAATTTACCTATGTTAGAGGAAAAATAATTTAAATATTATTTATTTATTTATTTATTTATTTATTCGACTTATATGCCGCCCCCTCTCCAAAAAGGACTCGGGGCAGCTCACAGCTAAAAATACAACAATAAATAAGTTAATTAAAAGCATATTAAACAAGTTGAAGCTGAATTAAAATTAAAACCCATAGTTAAAATAGAACCAACCCCAGAGAATCAGCACAGCCTGGATTGTAAAAAGAGCCAGGTCTTCAAATCGTGGCGGAAGGTGTGAAGATCGGGGGCCAGCCAGAGCTCCAGCGGAAAAAGATTCCACAGAGTGGGAGCCTCCACAGAGTGGGAGCTGCCACAGAGTAGGCCCTCCCCCGGGTCACCACCAAGCGACATTGAGTCGCAGACGGCACCCGAGGAGACCCGTCTGTGCGCCTACAGGGCGGTTAGTATTTGATGTTGGGAGGAGCCGTTCTCGTAAATAACCTGGACCCATGCCATGCTGGACTTTGAATGTTAATACCAGAACCTTGAATCTCACCTGGAGGACAACCGGAAGCCAATGCAGGGCGCGCAGGAGGGGTGTAACATGGGAGTATCGGGAAGCTCCCATCACTACCCACGCGGCCACATTCTGCACCAGTTGAAGCCTCCGAGTGGTACGCAAGGGCAGTCCTAAGTAGAGAGCGTTACAGTAGTCGAGTTGGGAAATGACGAGCGCCTGAGTGACTGTGCGCAGGGCATCTCGGTCCAGGAATGGGCGTAACTGGCGAACCAGCCGGATCTGGGCAAAGGCCCCCCTGGTCATGGCCCCCACCTGCTCCTCCAATTTGAGCCGTGAGTCCAGGAGGACCCCCAGATTCTGTGCCCTGTCCACGGGGGGCAACACCTCCTCCCCCATGACCAAAGATGGAACATCCAAACTGGACCGAGATGTCGGTATGCACAGCCACTCTGTCTTGGCTGGATTGAGTCGAAGCATGTTCCTGTCCATCCAGATCCACACCACTTCCAGACAACGGGACATCACGGAGAGAGCATCACTGATGTGGCCTGGAGTGGAGATGTATAACTGCGTATCATCAGCATACTGATGATAACTCACCCCAAAGCCATGGATGATCTCACCCAGTGGCTTCATATAAATGTTGAACAGGAGGGGTGAGAGGACCGAGCCCTGGGGCACCCCACAAGTGAGATACCTTGGAGTCGACCTCTGCTCCCCTGCCAACACTGTTTGCAAACGTCCCGAGAGGTAGGAGAACCACCGTAAAACAGTGCCTCCCACTCCCAACCCCCCGAGACGCCGCAACAGGATACCATGGTCGATGGTATCGAAAGCTGCTGAGAGTTCTAACAGGACCAGGACAGAGGAAAAACCCCTGTCCCGAGCCCTAGAGAGATCATCAATCAGCGCGACCAATGCTGTCTCCGTGCTGTACCTGGGCCAGAAGCCTGATTGGTACGGATCCAGGTAGTCCACTTCCTCCAGGAAAAGTGGCAATTGCTGGGCCACCACACTTTCAACAACCTTTGCTAAAAAGCGAAGGTTGGAGACCGGACGAAAGTTGTTCAACGCGGCTGGGTCAAGGGCAGGCTTCTTCAGAAGGGGCCTCACCACCGCCTCTCAAATATTATTGATATGTGCTTAATTTATTTGTTAACAGATTGGGTAATAATTATTTCACTAGACCTTATTTTAGCTTTTATTTCTATCTCCTAGAATGTTTTAATACAAGAATCAGAAAACTTCAGAAAGAATTTGGAAGAATCTTTACATGATAAGGTACTCTAGATTAATTACAGCCTTTATTAATAATGTTTTTTTTAAAAATACAATCATAATTAATTCAAGATTGCAATTATTTGCACATATATTTGAGAGTAAGACAGTTGTCTTTATAGAAATATTCTACACTAATAGATTGATTCAGTGTCTGTCCAGATAAAATTAATGATAACCTTATGTTATTAGTTAATGTGCTCATCCAAACAAAATAAAGAATTGTTTTTTCTTCTTTTGATGCTTATCTGTACCATTTACTGTTCTTTTCAAGACAGGTTTCTTTTTCTGATAAAAGTTTAGATTAGATTTCTTTATTCAAGAAACTTTGGCTTGTACAAAACAGCCACCAACATTCCTAGTGTCAGCTCATAAAGCATTCCTATGCCTGTTTCTGAGTTGCCATAAGCAGGAGAGGGAAAAAAACCTGAAGGAACAGTACAGCAATTAAAAACAGAATACATTCCACGTTTATCTTACAAAGATCGTAGCCTAGGCTACTGGATCTTCTGCCCACGAAAATCCTTCATTGGAGAATATGATTGATGACACCCAGCCCATGTGTCCAACGTGCTTCGTTGGAGAATCTGATTTATGTCACACCCAGGGGGGAGGGGGGGAAGCAGAGTCACAGGTGACTGTAAATTGTGTGTGGTAGAGTTGGCTTCATATGGGTCAATGCCAACGTGTTACTCCTAATAAATCTTTTGGATTCTTTTGAAGCTTGGCTCGAGGCTCATGATTTAATTAGGGCAATTGCCGGAACACTTGACACCTAGCTTTGGTGATTATCTTTCCTCTTTTATATAAAATCCCTTAAGTTTCAAGAGCAGTTTAAGGGTGAAGAGATTGGAATAAAAGTATGATTAGAGTTTCTATCCACCCTCATGAAAAGTACAAAACTGCTATGCATGTGTATGGTTAACAAACATAGTTCTACTATTTGTTCCTTTGTTCTATCTCTAAGCTACATTTTCTCTAACTTGTGGCAGTATACATTTTATTCCTCAGAACTTCTCCTTATGATGTGGAATGGGCCCAAAGGGAGTGATTGGCCCAAGGTTACACAATAGACTTCTTAGTTCAATTTGAATTTAACTAGGTCCCTGTGCAGTTCTAGCATAATATGTTCCCCACCTGCTGTATCAATTTTTTTTGTTCACTATACATTTTGAAAGTCAACACAGGTTGAGAATACTCTAAACCAGTTAAATCTGTAGGCATGTTTTATCAGGTGTTTTTAATGGTTCTTGCACACATACACTTTACTAACAAATATCCTTCTCTAAAGATTTAATCTAATTCAACCTTCTGCTGTCCTCTGCCTCACATAATTCCCAAGACAATATGCTAGATAGTGATTGTGGGAGTAACAATATATCTGCAAGGTATTACAATAGGGAACTAGTTTTATCATTGCCGCCTTCTGGGATTTTTACAGCTTCTCATGAAGATTAGTGTACTGCTGTAAGATTCTGGTCTTCCATCCTAAATACTAACAAGATTTGAGTATGCTTAGCTTCCAAGCCCAGGCAAGATCATCCAGGTGTCATACTGAAGGAAAGAAAGCTAGATAACTCATGTAGAGATTTCTAGTATATAGCTCAACTATTCAGAGAGATTATATTATATGACAATAAAATGTGATGAATAATTTTGAACTACCATGTATCTATATTAATCAATTATTATTATTTCTTTCAATTTTCAGGAAAGATTAGCAGAAGAGATAGACAAGCTGAGAGCTGAACTTGACCAGTTGAAAATACGAGCAGGTTCTTTAATTGAGCCCACATTGTCAAGGTAGCACAAGAAAACAATGACATTTTCTTTAATTACATTATTTTGAAGTTTCAGTCATCATATATTTAAAAAATTCTTCATCATCCATAACAGTGATTGCTGGTTACAGGATTGTGAAAGTTGAAATTTGCTGTCACCAGATATGACAAAGGCACTAATTTAAATGGCATTAAGAGAAAGATTACTTCTCTGTGGATAGGGAATAGAAATATCATGACTATTATTTAGTTAGTCCTTATTTCCAAACTCAGTAACAGATACCCTTATGACACAAAAGCATTCATTCATTCAATCAAATTTATATGGCTGCCCCTATCACCATATAATTTAATAGCTGTGGAAATAAAGAACTATCAACTAAATCAATAATAAAAATGAATCATGAGATTATAGAATCATAGGTTGGAAGGAATCTAAGATTATTATTTAGGTTGTTTCTGGATTTATTTTTGGTAATTTTATTTTATTTTTCAGTTCTTGGAATATTTTAATACGAAATGGATTAGATAATAAATGAATTTCATTTATTAATTACATGTATATTCCTATTTTTTCATGGAATTCAAATATTATAAATGTCATATAGATCAGTAAAATCATTTCTGGTGTATTCATTTTCAGATGGGATGTTTCATAAACTATCCAGTTTTATACTAATTTGTTACTTAACTTTATTAAGTACATTCTTTTGATGATATTTTACCATTAAATATACATTTCTAAAATTGATTTCTTTTTAAATGCATATTTCCAAACATATATTGTTCTAGAATAATTTTTTAATTGAGAGGTGCAGTGCAAATTCATTGGTGTTGAGTTGCTTTTGGTCTTGTTGATTAAACTGTGTCATCTTTTGGAGCTAAATAAATGAGCCATCTCTGTCACTGCATCCATCATTTGAAATCTGAATGGCTGCCATCTTGTTAGAGTTGGGCTGCCTAGATATTTGACAAAGAAACAAATACGTCTTCATTTTAATCTTGGAAGTAAGAAAGGAACATTTTAGTTTATGTTGATATGACCCAACTTCTCATGGCTTCTCTTTTAAGTCCCATCCCCTCCCTCCCTCTCTCTCTCTCTCTCTCTCCTCAAGTTGCTGGTGAATTAAACTTTGAGTCTATAATTCCAGTCTCATTTTTCTGACAATAAAAACCATACTCCTACATATTGATTGGTCAAATGTATATTTTAGCTTTTCTTTTTTCATTAAAATGCAAACCATATAAGTTCCCTTCAGTATGCAGGGAAGCATACTCTATTTTTATTGCTGTGTTGGTAGCAAAGATATATGCTGCATGTGGTGAAAATAAATATATTTTATGTGAAATTGAGGGGTTTTTAAAAATCTAAATCCCGTGCCACTATTGTTTTTCAGGACACATCTTGATTCATCAGCAGAACTGAGGTACTCTGTGAGCTCAATAGTTGATAGTCAACCAGATTATAGGTCTACTAAAGTGATAAGGAGACCTAGAAGAGGTCGTATGGGAATCCGAAGAGATGAACCAAAGGTTTATATTTTAATCATTTTTCCTTTAATAAGATTGCAATCATAAGCACAGCTGATTTAAGACATTTTTCCAACTAAGGCCAGGACTGGAATTAACTTTCCATAGTCCTTGCATACTTCTATAGATAATAGCTTTAATTATCTACATCATGTGGATTCTACAATAGGATAATAGATTTGTTTATTCATTCAGTTGGTAAGGCCACATTTCTTAAACATTGGCTCTGTTTTTGCAATTCATATATTTAAAATGTAAAAAAATATGTGCTTCTGCATGTGCATGTGTCTGCACACACTTCTAATTTTTTAGTCATATTTGGGCCTAAAATATTTTGAAAACCTCAAAAGCTTCATATACTTAGACACTGTGTTGTGCTCAGTGGATAATCTGGTCCTGTCTGAAATTATCTCTCTAATAACTCTCACTGGGTAAAGTATATATTATCTAAAGGCTATAAAACAATTTTGATATTTGAGAAAGAAGTGCGATTACATACTTTGAGCCTTAAAATTACACTAATAATGCAAATCTTTTTTTAAGTTTTATTTGTTTCATTAGTATAATATATAAAATTAGTGTAATATAATATATAAAAATTCCATTTCAATTGAATACTGTGTTGTACAATTATTTTTAGGCAATCATAATCAGGGTGTTTACAATAATGTGTATTACAGTAACATTAATACTATAGTGACAATAATATTTTGTTTGTCCATTTTAACAAATTTCCATTTTAACATTTATCCTTTTTATGTCCCTTTCTTTCTAACTTCTGTTTTTATTGTCTAACCACCGATAAAATAAGTCCCATGTCAAATTTAGTTTCTTCTTTATCTTTGATAGTGTTAGTCTATCCATTTCTGCACATTATAATATTTTCTTAATTACCTTCTCATCTCTTGGGATCTCATCACACTTCCGTTGTTGAGCATATACAATTCTAGCTGCAGTTAGTACATGTAAAATCAAGTATATAATCTCTTTATCATATTTTTCTGGTAGAATGCCCAATAAAAATACTTCTGGTTTCATATCTAAATGCTGTTTTATCATTTTTCCTAACCAGGTATGTATTTTTGTCCAATATTTTTTAACTTGTGGACATGTCCATCACATATGGTAATATGAGCCAGACATTTGATTACATTTTCAACATTTAGTAGATCTATCCTTATACATTTTCACTAATCTTGTTGGTGCAAAATGACATCTATAAAACATTTTATACAGTTTTTCTTTGTATGCAGTTGACATAGTCAGTTTAACATTTCTATCCCACAATTTCTGCCACTTATCTAGTTCTATTACATATCCAAAAATTTTAGCCCAAACAATCACTGTCTCCTTTACCTGCTCACTTTCAACTTTAATACCCAATAAATAACAATATATTTTCTTTATCTATTTTTCATCTGTTACAGTTAATATCTGATCCAATTCTGTTAGTTCTTTATTAAAACCATATATTTTAGCATCTTTCTCGTACCAAGATTGTATCTGCATTTGTGGCCCCCATGTGATGTCCCTCCTTTGACTACTAAGTTCCTGCTTGGTTTTTAATTCCCCTTTTTCATTCAAAATATCTTTATATCTTACAATTTTTTCCATATTAATAACATTAGAATGTATCAACGCTTCCATTGTTGAAAGCTGGAGTGGTATTTTCAGGTAGTGTTGTTCTTTAATTTTAAGCCATACTGATAACGCATTTCTAACATAATGTCTTTGAAAGTAAGTATGTATCTTGTTCTTCCCATACCATAGGAAAGTATGCCAACATAATTGAAAGTCATGCCCTTCTAAAGTTAATAGTCTTTAATGCCTCAAATTAATCCATTCTTTCACCCAAGTTAATATCGAGGCCTGGCAATACAATTCCCAATCCGGCAGTCCAAAGCCCCCTCTTTTTTTGGAGTCTTGCAGCATTTTCAGACCTATTCTTGCTTTCTTCCCTAACCAAATATATCTTAATATTATCTTATTTAATTCCTCAAAATATTTTCCCCACTTTTATTGGTATTGTCTGAAATAAATATAATAGTCTTGGCAAATCATTCATTTCTATAATAGCTATTCTTCCTGTTAATTACAGTTGCAAATCTCCAGGTCTAATTTAATTTGTTGCATCAGTTCCATATAGTTATCCTCTTTAATTGTTACACATTTTGTTGTAAACTGTATTCCTAGGTACTTCACATTTTTAACTACCTGCACATCAGTTCTTTCCATCAACACTCTTTTTTGTATATCTGAGGTTTTTAACTAAGATCTTTTCTTATCTTTGTTTATTTTCAATCCAGTTACTTGCCCATACTCTTCTATCTTTTTAACTAGCTTCAGTCCAGTTTCTAATGGGTCTTCTAATATAAAAACCAGGTTGTCTGCAAATACCTGTAGCTTAGAGTTCTCTTTTTTATTCCCATTCTTTTTATTTCTTCATCTCGTTGAATGTTTCTGGCTAATACTTCCAGAATCAGTCTAAATAGCAGAGGGACAGTGGACATCCCTGCCTCGTGCCTTTTTTTATATCAAAATTCTTCCATTTACCATCACCTTAGCTGATTGTTTATGATATATTGCTTTAATCATATTAATAAATCTCTCCAAAGTCCATATGTTTTAATTGTAATAGCATAAATTGCCAATTAACATTATCAAATACTTTCTGTGCATCTAAGAAGATCAACGCCATTTGTTTTCCGTGATGTGTTTCATAGTTTTCCAGTGTATTCAAAATCACTAATAATATACTATACTTCTAATATGGTATAAAACATATAACACAATTACAAATCAGAGTATAAGAAGAAGAAATCAGATAGAGCCATTTGCTATTTATTACACCCAGTTTTCTGCTCTATGCAATTTTTTCAGGCTAAGTCTTGACATATTAGCTTCTATTATTCTACTTTGTTTACTGGATTGGAATCCATAGACAGGACTTAATGGAGGTTCAGTTTTCCAGTATAGTTGAATTTTATTGAATCCTTAAAAAAATAGCAATAGCACTTAGACTTATACACTGCTTCACAGTGCTTTACAGCCCTCTTTAAGCAGTTTACAGAGTCAGCATATTGTCCCCAACTAATGTCTAATCTGGGTCCTCATTTTACTGAAAGGCTGAGTCAATCTTGAGCCAGTAAGAATCAAACTGTCAAACTCCTGGCAGCTGGCAGTCAGCAGAATTAGCCTGCAATACTGTGTTCTTACCACTGCGCCACCATGGCTCATTATAAAAGTATAGTGTCTAAAAATATTGCCTTTAATCTTAAATAATCCTGGGATATCCATACTACTGTACTATGAATTTAAATTGACTTACAGTGGTAGTGGTCACCAGTGCAGAAAAGAACATCACATTTCCTGCCTTAAACTATTTCGGGCCTCTTGTAAGATAAATCTTGTTATTTTTATAACGGACTGAAATTAAGATCAGTGTGATAGCATAATGCAGCTGTTATAAATTAACAAGAATAGTTTAAGTGCACAAATGGCTGAGAAAATTGAAAAGTGTTAATAATTGCATTGGTGTTTTAAAATATAAGCTGTACTGTGAAAATTAACATTTAGAATCAGTCTGATCTGTATGCATTTCTACAATTTGTAATTAGGTAAAATCCCTTGGAGAGCACGAGTGGAATAGAAGTCAGCCAGCTGGAGTTCTAAGCAGCCATCATTTTGAGAGTGACACTGAAATGTCTGATATAGATGATGATGATAGAGATACAATTTTCAGTTCAATGGATCTTTTGTCACCCAGTGGACATTCAGATGCTCAGACCCTTGCTATGATGCTTCAGGAACAACTGGATGCGATCAATAAAGAAATCAGGTATGCTTACTTCACACACACACACAATAAAACCTTAGAACAATCCAATGTTTTGCCCCCTAATGGGATTAAAAACTAAGTTGATGTGATTTCTGGTTTCTTCGTGGACTTCTGATTTTCTTTGAAACAATATAAAAATGGCTTGCCATTTGCTTTCTTCTGGATTTTTAAAAATTATTAATATAGGTTAATTTTTTGCAAACACCCCAAATTAAAAGATATTAGTTGTCTGTTCACCAGATTATAGTCAGTGTTTCTCAAAGCTAAAATATCTGGGAGAAGTTGACATTAAAATGAAGAGGAAACCTAAACATTGTAAGCACATAGAATATGGCCTCAAAAGCTTGCTGAATTCTTTGTTCATTTCTAAATCTTTCTTAGTCTCTGAATGTTCTTAGACAATTCTAGGCAAGCAAAAATCAGAGATGAAAGTTAGAGCAGTATTAATATTTTGTCTACTCTGGATGAACAGTTTATTTAATACACTGAAAAAGAGGTCCCCATTAGTAAAAGATGAACATGCTATATTATTCTTTGCTATGTAGTTAAAAGGTAAAGGTTCCACTCGCACATAAGTTTCCAGTTCTAGGGCATGCTGCTCATCGCCATTACAAAGCCAAAGAGCTAGTGCTGTCCAAAGACATCTCCATGGTCATGTGGCCGGCCTTACTAAATGCCGAAGGCGCACAGAATGCTGTTATCTTCCCACCAAAGTGGTCCCTATTTTTCTGCTTGCATTTTTACATGTTTTCGAACTGCTAGGTTGGCAGAAGCTGGGACAAGTAACAGGAGCTCACTCTGTTACACGGCGCTAGGGATTTGAACCGCCAAACTGCCGACCTTTCTGATCGACAAACTCAGCGTTTCAGCCACTGAGCCACCACATTCCTTATAACTATGTATATTTCTAACTATATAATTATAAAACTCTAATAACTATGTAGTTCAGCATGGCAATAGTGAGGGGAAAATAATATCCTTTTTCTTGTGCTATTTTCTTGAGCTAAACTTCTTGCCTTGAAAGCCTGTTCAGCCTCTCTAGTAAAAGCATATGAGCACAACGTATTTTCTGAAAGGAGCAAATAATAGCTGGCAGATGTAACTGGAAATGATATGAAATTTAAAAAGTAAACTATCGTTCCAGCAGTTCAGTCAATTCCAATTTGTACTCATCATGGCTACTTTAAAAAAAATATTAAAAGATGAGAAATTTGAATATTTCTTACTAGACACCACTTAAACTTATTAAACAATTTTTTTTAATGGCAATTAAATTTTGTGCACTGATATTGAATCTCCATCCCACTATTTTTGATGACAGCATATTAACTCAGTGGATAAAAGGCGGGAGAGATACTATGAAGCCCTCTGCTCCAACACCTTGCAGTCTTTTTCTGATATCTGACACTTACAGTAATCACTCCAACTTGCTTTGAAAGTATGCCATTCCTGTAAAGTATTCTGAGTAGTGATCAGGGAGAACATTCCCAACTCCTATTAACACTCCTATTAAAACAATATTCTCATAAAAATGACTTACCTTTTCTTGGTTCACCATTACAGGTTAATCCAGGAAGAAAAAGAATCCACAGAACTACGTGCTGAAGAAATAGAAAACAGAGTTGCTAGTGTGAGCCTAGAAGGCTTAAATCTGGCCAGGATTCATCCTGGAACATCTATTACTGGCTCAATAACTGCATCTTCATTAGCAAGCTCTTCACCTCCCAGTGGCCACTCAACTCCTAAACTCACTCCACGCAGCCCAGCTAGGGAGATGGATCGGATGGGTATCATGACACTGGTAAGAAGTACAGCTTTCTCTGGTCACTGCCTTTATTTAATATCTAAGGAATCCTCTATGTAGGGTTATTTTTTCATTTCTTGTTTATTTCTTCTTTTTTTATTATTTATTATTGGTTTCTTTGTGTGTGTATGTGTGCATGTGTGTGCTTGTGATAATGTCTTATTGACTGTTAACACAAGTCATTATAACATTTTTATTTGGACCAATTCCTAGTGTTAATGCAAGATAAAGTAAAAGTAAAAATAAAATTCTAAAAACAGAATATGTTAATAAACTGTTAACATAAAGACACTTGCTATCAGTCGTGCATTTGTAAGACAATACCTGGTTTTTAAAATGTTAATGATATTTCTTAAAACTATACAGTAGAACCTCTGTCACAAATGCTTCTGACCACGACCAAATCAAGTTCCGACCAAAAAATTCACATTTTTTTTTCACGGCCGATTTCCCCTTCTGTGCCATTTTTTTGTAAGTGCCAAATTTCCAAAATTAGGTTTGGGTCATGACCAAATCAGCTTGTGACCACAGTTATGGAATGAATTATGGTCACGACCAGAGGTTCTACTATACATGTAAGTGAAAACCCAGTCTGGTCTACCTCCTTGAGTTCCAGCCAAATTCTGTTTCGGATTCAATGGCAGTAGGGCTGGTGTAATGGAAGGAAATTTCATCGTAAGAGCCAATAGTTCTTATGGCCTTACAGAATCTAAGAATGAATCTTAATAAAAAGGAACACAATGGTTATAAAAATCTATATTTCTGATAATACTCTGTTTTTCTTTTCTTCGTTATCAACTCTAGCCAAGTGATCTCAGGAAACATCGAAGAAAGGTACATTTTAATATATATATATGTATATATATTTATTTATTCTCAGACAAGGGTTAATTATTTCTAGCACTTTCAAATTCAGACCTTTATGAACATTTTCCCCAAGATAGTTTTCTGAGGATATGGAAAGCCTTCAAGTCCCAACCCTCTTGCTTTGTTGTAGTTGAAGCAGCTAATTTGGATGATCCAAGAAAAGATCATTGCATTCCTATGAGGCAGACATCACCTTCTCAGGAAAGCCACATTTGACCTTAGATTTGTAACAAAATGGAGCTGTATCAAAGTGTTTAAGTGTCACCTCTATTAGAAATTATTTATGTGACAGCATCAAAAAATATTTTTGATTTTTTTATACTGTATTTATTAAACATATCTCACCTTTTCCGTGGAAGTGTTTTTTTCCAATTAATATTTCGTGAGGTATGTTGGTCTGAGAAATATTGATCAGATCAAGTCTCTTTGTGTGCTTCCTCAGCCTCTTTATGTTGATGGACTTTTGTACATGCTAATTAATGTCTGATAATTTCCTTACTGTTGCCTCCCCTATTCTAGCAGTAAAATGGTTTAACATGATACAAATCTTTGTGGTTTTATTACTTTTATTATGCTCTAACTTTGCTCTGAATTTTTTTAGTGATGAAAAACGCACAGTAAATTTCATAAAAAATAACAATATTAGCTAAAAGCCAACAAGTTCAAGAATGTCCATTCTCAAAATTGAACCAAAATAAATTAGATTTGTGCCATCATTGAGATTCGTTTTCTAGTAATTTTATTCACAATAATTCTTATTTATTATATATACATATAAAATTACATTTGTTCACTCTTCACCATTTTTATAAAACAGTCTATATTTTAGAGTGTAGAATCTTATACCATCCTCATAGAAATAAATATGTATATAAAATTAATCAAAGCTGGAAATAGAGGGAAGCAGGCAGACAGAACAGCCTTCAATCTGGTGTTGTACTTAAGCCATTCAAAATTACAACTGACTCTCCCATAAGCTACTTATGATCCAGTTTCAAAGTTACAGCCACTACAGCACTCCTGCAGTGATTCACCCTTACAATGAACTGCAGGGATACAGCATTACTCACTGACTCATCCTGCCACCAAAGGAGCTGTAGCCTACATAAATCAGCTAGAGTTTGCAACCCTCCAGCTTCCCTCCCACCCAGTGAGGGAGCAGAGTTCATGCTGGCCAGAGTTTGTAATCCTTCAGTGACTAAGGAAATGTCAGGTCATCTGCAGCTTGCAAGCCTCCATCTTCCTTCCCACCCAGGGACTTGGAGGACTCAGCTGTTCGAGGCCACAGAAATATGCAGCATTTTTATAGAGCCTCATGGCAAAGCAGGTGTTATTCTTGTGAACCTGTAGGGGGCTTCTTTTTTAAGGAAGTTCCATAAATTCCACTAACAAATGGAGCCTCCTTGGAAAATGGAGCCCTTCACAGCAGGGCTGTCAAACTCCCAGCCTATGGGCCAGATGTGTTATGCGCTGGCCATGCCCAGGCCCAGTTAAGCAAAGGCGGGGAAAAGTCCTGATAAGTCACATGATGATGGAGTGACGATGTGAGTTTGACACCCCTGCTCTACAGTATCACAAAAATACTACCTATCGCAGAATAGCATTGAGTTTGTTACAAGGCAAAGAAAGAAGAAAGCTGATCAAGAGCAGAGGGTTAGATTGTTAAATGAGGCCACTTCATTTGTTAAGCAAGGCCACTTCACTAAATGGCCATCACCATTTGCAACCATAATAGGCAGGCTCCAGTACAGTTGTAACTAAAGGATAACCTATATTGGATTCACAGAACATAGAAAAGTCCAAGTATACAAGGGACCAATTTTATCTACCAACATGTCCATTTTACTTCAAACATTATTTATCTGAATGGTAAAGTTTTCTTTTTTATGTACACTGAGAGCATATGCACCAAAACAAATTCCTTGTGTGTCTAATCACACTTGGCCAATAATCACAAATAAATGAGTGAATCATTCACTCATTCATTAAAGGGCAACAAAAATACTTCAATAACTCATTTGAATCTTGTTCTTTGGTCCTTTATTAGGATTTAAAGATGAGAAAAGGTTAAATAAACTTTATTTCCACTTATATCCTACTTTGCATATCCTCTCCAACTGTCTATAATTTTCTGAATTAAATAATAATAATAGCAACCATAGCAATAGTTCAATGTGTGCCTGATGTCATATTCAGTCTTGGAAATTGGAACTGTATAACTATCATTGTATAATTTTTACTTAGCACTTTTATTCTCTATCTTGTTCTAGGAATGGAATGCCATTTGTGTGTTTGGTTGATTGATTTCCTTACTTGGAAAGGAGTTGGCTTTCCAGTAGTTTTTTTTCCTTCCCAGCCCCTTAAAAGGGTTTTCACCTGCATTTTATAAAACTGTTTCCTTGTAGATTGCAGTAGTTGAAGAAGATGGTCATGAAGACAAGGCCACAATAAAATGTGAAACATCTCCTCCACCTACACCTAGAGCCATTAGAATGACTCACACTCTACCTTCGTCATATCACAATGATGCCAGAAGGTAGGAATTCATTTGTTTGGCATAGCCATGTATCTTTTAAGTGGATTCATCCATTTAAGTTTCAAGTTGAGTTTCACATGACTTTTGCTGTGTGCTAGTTAAACTCAATTGTCCTGACATTCATTTAGATCAGTTTTTCAGATATGCTTTCCATTTTCCGTTTCCAATTGAATAACTGGTCTTTAATTTCATGCCCTTTTTGGTTAATCAAGTGAGGCATGATCATTTTCTGATATTTTCTTGTCATGGATTATAAATGAACAAATCAGAGTGTAATTATAATTCACTGTGCTAGCTACCCATGTCACTTGTTATGAAGATAGTTAAATGATAGGCTTTTAATATTTGGATACTGTATTATAGCCAGTTCAGTCAGTATTTTACACATGGATTTTTGATGTTGGGGAATTAGCAGTGGAAGGAAGATATTTCTGAAGTAATCAGAGAAAGAAGTTTCTCATCTCAAGGGAAAAACAGTAATTCAATCCTAGTAAGGAAAAAAAAGGCCTGGAGGAAGTGGAGAGATGCTTAGCGAATTCAGAAATTAGAAGGAATAATTTTAAAAAATAGCATTTGAAAAATAGTAATAATAAAATTGATTTAAACTTTTTTGCTCTTTCATAATTTATAACAATAATCCATAGTAGGAGGATTTTTGTATAAGAACTTAACGTTTGACTGTAAAAAAAAAGTACTATAATTATTTTCACTTTCATCCTAATTGAATTGCTAAATATTGCATGTTGGCAAAGCTAAGTTTGGAGATTTTGCTGTCTTGTGCTCATGTATCTGTATAGCCTTGCCACAGAAAGGTAAATTTTTGCCACAGAAAGGTAAATTTTTGCCACAGAAAGGTAAATTTTTGCCACAGAAAGGTAAATTTTTGGAGGGTAATATAATTACATCAGAAACTTATTTTACATGAAAACTACTGGAGAAAATAGTTGTTAGAGTTACTTCACCTATTAGGGTAGATAAGATCAAAGCAATAGTAATAGTGGTAGTCATGGCTTAGACACCATTTAATCCAACATTTGGTTCTTATCAGAAGTATTCTAAAATCTTTCTAGCCATACTTACATTAATAGCACTTTGATGAATTCTATCTGTCTTTTTATTCAATTATTTCAATCAAGAGTAAAACATAAAAAAATGTGCAGTTCTAAATATTGTGATAATACTAGAAAGATTATGGTATTATCACATTATATATCAGAAATTAATTCGATTATTGTTTCCAATTACCAAGACACTCTCATTAGATTTCATAAAACTTGTTTCCGCAGCAGACTAGTTGTGGACTTCATGATGGGACTTCATCAGGACAATAATAGTTTCTCTGTTTTTTGTGTGTCTTTTTTAGTAGTTTGACTGCATCCTTGGAACCAGAAAGTATTGGCTTTGGCAGTGTCCACAGCAGCCAGGATTCCTTGCACAAAACTCCCAAGAAGAAAGGAATAAAGTCTTCAATTGGACGCTTGTTTGGTAAAAAAGAGAAGGCACGACTTGGACAGCTAAGTAAGACATAGTTCTCCAGGTTCAGATCATAGCTTTCCCGCCTTTTTTTAAAAAGTATTATTTTTTTAATCTTTCATAGATGCTTTAGCTTCTCTTTCAGTTTCAGTTTGCTTTTCTGCCTTTTAAAATGATTATGTTTTTTTCCATGCCATTCTGCTATCATCAATCATATTTACTGTCATAGAATTATATTTTCTTAAGTCATTAAAGGACATAGATTAAGCTTTCAGTGGAAGAGAATATAGCTCAGGGTTGAGCTGTGAGTCCTTGGGGCTCCCTGAAATTGATTGTTTTATTACCCAACTAGGCAATGTACAGATAGACCTCAACTTCTAACCACAATTGAAGCAAAAATTTCTGTTGCTGAATGAGACATCTGTTAAGTGAATTTTGCCACATTTTACAACCTTTGTTGCTACAATTGTTAAGCAAATCACTGCAGTTGTTAAGTTGTTAAGTAAATCTGGTTGTTAAGTAAATCTGACTTCCCCAGATAGTGAAATGGCTACAAGCCAATAACCAAGCTCAGAGAGCATCAAGAATTCCAAAAATTAAGTTTCCTTTGCTAGTGTTCGCTACATTTCATGAAAAGGTTCTATTCACAGGTAAATATGCTCAGCTTTAAAAATCACACAGAGTAAAACTTGGATAGCAATTAGAAAAAATATGTGACAAGTGTGACATGAGACAAGACTATCAACTGCACATAATCATAGCTATCCTCCTGTGACTCTAGCTTATAAAGAATTCTGATAGAAAATAGATTTCACCCATCACTTATTTGGCAAGATTTTTCCTTTGTCAAATTTTTCATTTTTCTTAAATTAAAAACAACTTGGAAAAAGAATCGGCTACTTTATATCTTTCTTGAAGAATTTGCATAACTCTAGCATAAAGCTTTATTTATCATATTTGTATAGCTTTCCATCTCACATTAATATATAGTTTTGTCAGTTATAATACAGTGTAGTAAAGTACAGTACAATTTAATGGTCCCAATATTGATCATTTACTCAGAACTTAAAAACAAAAAAAAGAATAAATTAGAATGCATTCTCATTTGTAAAATAATAAAATAGAATGTTCTACAGTGCCATTAAATAAACATTGACAGCAGAGATGAATGTACTTATCATTTAACCACAATATCTATATGGAGTGATGTAAAATTATGATTTATTTTCTAATATCTGTAGTCACTATTCATGTAACATTTTATATTCTTGTCTATTTATATGATGCATCTACCTAGGCAGCTTCTATGGAAAGGATAGAGAATGTTGTTGTAGGAACTTCTGTTCTGACCCAAATCCTTTTCCAATAAAACAAACAATAACCAAAGGGAACAGAAACCTTTTAATGAGTCTTACGAATCCCCAGTTAAAAGGCTGCTGCAAACTAATTAACTTTGATAAGCACAAATCTTGCCAAAACTGTGCGAGACTGCCAAGAATCACAGATAAGAAATATTTCACAACACAAGAGTCTTCAAATACTAATTAAGGTACTGCAATGTCCACGAGGCTGGAGTTTCAAAACGTTTTTGCTTCCTACAAAGAACGTCTGATTCACAGCTGGCTTTTATCTTCTTGAAGGAGGGGCCATTACCTTGCAGCCTTACTCCCGAGTCGCCTATGCTGCTGCAGCTGTTCTTTTTTACGAGCAGCCCTGCACGTACTTGGCACAGCCCCCACAATCCCTGAAGGCAGCAGTCCACTCCCTAATGGTCCTGGCCCCTCATCTGAGTCCTCGCTCTCCTCAGCCATCCGTACCTGCTACCGGCTAACCACAACAGCTTCACAGTTGGGTCATAGGTAGCTCTTTGGGGTCTGTTGTAACTTCAAACCATCATTAAGTGACTGGTTTAGTTTAGTTTAGTTTAGTTTATTGTCATTGCACCTCGTAGAATGCTAAACTATGCTATTTTAATATTCCTTCTGCCCAAAACAGTCATTTTGGCTTGAAAGGGCTTCTTGTCTTTTTTAGAAAGTCAAATTAGGAGGTGAGAAAACCTGACTAAGGAGAAAATATTTGAACCTTGCTTACAGGAAAACAAAGAGGGGGAAAATCATGAGCACTTTAAAAAGTTATTAGTGGAATCTACATTCTTAAGTTTTATTTTTTATAGATTTCAGGTTATCGTTTTCACCTGTATATGTGTGTGTCAGAAAACAAATCAACAGCACACCTGGTAACATTATTTAAAAAATAAAGATAGAAAATCTCTTTGCTGTTTTAAACACAGGAGGCTATATGGAAACTGAAGCTGCAGCACAAGAATCTCTGGGATTAAGCAAACTTGGAACCCAGGCAGAAAAAGACCGAAGACTAAAGAAAAAGTAGGTTGGCATGAACTTTGAATAAAACACCAAATACATTTGCTTGTTGAAGAAAAATCAATGTATTAGTGCATTTTTAAAAAGCCAAACACAATGAAAGGTAATTTCTACTTTTCTATATGGATTCTATTAAAGAAACATAGCAGGAGGATTCTTTGGATTTGCCTATTGATAGCCTATTTAAAAGGCAGATATTTTCTACTGAGAGTAGTAATTATTTTCAATTCAATCTGCCACTCTTACTTGGCAACTTGGTCAGTGAGTTACTGAACAATGATATGCTGTTTTCCAATGCATTTCCTTGAAATCCTAATTCATTCATTGTGTACAAAGGTATGATAAAGTGCTATTATTTTTTGATACCTATCATGTTCCCTAAAGAAAATACAGGTTTTACAAAATCACAAAGGATACCTTTGGAAAAAAAACTGTGGAAATACTTATCTTCAGAACTTAATTTCTGCTGAACTTTTTGAATTTTTGATGCTTGCTTTACTGGAAATCTTTCCAGAATTTACTTATTTGTATCTTGTGTGGGAAAACCTATTTTGGTAATACACTGTTCATTGCTTAGCTTGAGTATTCTACATTATGATGTAGCACTCTCAGATAAAATATTACTTTGATTATCAGAATGCATAATGGATATGTGACTATATAGAAAACATTGGTAATATCAGACAAGATTATTTCATGCTGTCAGAAAAGCCACTTAAATTAACACTCCAAAAACAGAAGAGATGCATTTTCCCCTTAGGTATATCTATTTATTAATAATACAGTTAATAAATATATTTCTGTTAGGTTTGCATGAAGAGACAGACGCAGAGTGCTTCAAGCTCTTAGTTTATTAGTGACTACAGCTCAGAACGGACCCAATTTGGCTGGCTGCGCTGCTACTTATAGCCAGCAGCCGGTTGCCAGCCAATCAGAGTGCAGGGTTTTCCTGCCTTTTAAACCAATCATTTCCAACATTTTACAAGAACAGTTCAAACTAAACCAATGACTTCAAACCTACATACATAACACCCCTCCCCACTAGGTTCAGTCCATACTCAAACCCCAGCCTATCTAATGTATTCTTTTTAAATAGGTGGGGCTCTTACATGTACATTGAGACCTACATGGTTCAGATGTTTTAAGGTTCTCACCTTGTGAGAGAGGAAATGTGTCTGCTGACATTTCCTTACTTGGACTTGTAGTAATGGTAGAACCTGTTTGGTTACTACAACCTGGTCTCTCCTCCCAATCCATCTCCAACCCAATGTCAGCACCTAAATCAGGTAGTGATGTGCAATCTTCCATTTGTGAAAATGGTTGTTGGTATTGTGACAGGTTTTGGGATGGTTCCTGTCGTGTTAGCTCGTTACACATGGGGTTGATTCTTACTTGCTGATTACTCTCATAATCCTCCCTTCCCCTAGAAGAGGCAGTAGGTATGAACCAGAGAGGAGCAAAAGCGATGCTCCTGAGGCAATCTGGATCTTAACTGATCAATGTGCCTGCTCCAGAGGACACCATCCTCCGTTTGTACCCTGTAAGACCTGGGGCCTGTGATTTGGGTTATCTCAGCAGGAATCCATAATGGTTCACCCATGAGGTTCTTAGCATAAACAGAATCACCCACAGTGAAAGTGCGAATTTTACTAGTGGAATCTAGTGGTGCGTTGGGTGCGTAAGTGGGATGGAGGCGGTCAAGGGGAGACCTGAGTTTCCTACCCATCAACAATTCAGCTGGGGTTAAATTAGTTGAGGGGTTGGGAGTGATATGCTGAACACTGAGAAGTTTTTCAACTCTCTCAGTGATATCCCCTGGACCCAATTGCTGAAGTTTTTCCTTGGTAAATCGTACCATACGTTCAGCCCGGCCGTTAGCGAAGGATGCCCAGGGGCTGTCAGGGCATGTCTGATACCCTGTTGTGCTAGATATGATTCAAAAAGGTTGGATGTAAATTGAGGGCCATTGTCAGAAACAAGCACATCAGGTAACCCGTGAGTTACAAAAGCTTTTTAAGCTGTTTGATGACAGCTTCAGTTGTGGTGGATGCCATAGGGATAACCTCCAGCCATTTGGAATATGCATCAACTATAATAAGGAAAGTGTGCCCTCTGGTAGGGCCAGCAAAATCAATGTGAATCCTGGACCATGGGCCCCTAGGACATTCCCATTCCTGTGGGGGGGAGAGGTGGGGCAGGCCTGACTACCTGACAGTTGGGACAAGATGCAACCCAGTTTTCAACCATTTTGTCAATACCTGGCCACCATACATAACTCCTGGCCAATCCCTTCATTCTGACAATTCCCGGATGACCCTCATGTAACATTTCCAAAACCTCTTTTTGTAGTTTTGCAGAAATAACCACCCTGTTACCCCACAAAATACATCCTCTTAATACAGATAATTCAGTTTGCCTGGATTTAAAAGGTTGGGCAAGTTGAGGTAGATCTTGAAGTGGCCAACTTTTCTTAACCCAGCCTATAACAGGAGCCAATAAAGTGTCTTTGGCAGTCTCTCTGGCAATTTGAGCAGCATGTACTGGAAGTTTGGCAACAGTTTCTAGAAAAAAGGTGTGAGTCTCAGGAACAGGGTCCTCAATGTGTGAAGGAAGTGGGCAGCGACTCAAAGCATCTGCATGCCCAATGTCTTTACCAGGTCTGTGGATCAGTTTGTATGAATAAGCAGCAAGAAATTCAGTCCATCTCAGCATTCTTGGTGACAGGATTGTGGGCATTGGTTTGTCCCCTGCCACAATGCCTAAAAGAGGTTTGTGATCTGTGACAACAGTAAATGTTCTCCCATATAAATACTCATGGAATTTTTGACAGCTGCTACAATTGCCAAGGCTTCCTTGTCCAGTTGGCTGTAGTTCCTCTCTGCTTTAGTCAAGGTGTGAGAGTAAAATGCAATAGGAGCTTCCCTCCTGCTGGGAAGCATGTGGCTCAACCCCCCCACTCCAAAAGGGGAGGCATCACAAGTCAGAACAACAGGAAAGTTCTCAGAGAACTGTATCAGCACAGCATCAGACGTGATTAGTCTCTTGATATTGTTAAATGCAGCTTGTTCCTTCCTCCCCCAGACCCAAGCAGATTTTTTGTCCAGCAACCTATGTAGGGGTTCTGCAATGGTTGCCTTCTGAGGTAGAAACATATGATAGAAGTTAATGAGTCCCAAGAATGCTTGCAAATCTGTTTTGCATTTTGGCCTGGGGGCTTCTTTGATTGCCTGAACCTTTGCCTCTGTGGGGTGGATGCCATGTTTATCAATCATGTAACCCAAGAATTCCACTTTATCTGTTCTAAGTGTGCATTTTTCTTCTTTGACTTTTAACCCTGCTTTTTGAATCTAGTTAAGACTTCCCTGAGTCTCTCGTGTAATTGAGTGTCATTTTCAGCAGAAATTAAAACATCATCAAAATAGGGCACCACCCCTGGCAACCCTTGTAACATTCTTTCCATAAGGCTTTGGAAGATGCCTGGTGCCATGCTTACTCCAAATTGCAATCTTTTGCATTTGAAGGCACCTCTATGGGTCACAATGGTTTGGGCTTCAGCAGTGGCATCATCAACTGTTAATTGTTGATATGCCTGTGCCAGGTCCAACTTGGCAAAACTGTGCCCCCTCCAAGAGAGTGTAATAAATGATGCACTACTGGAACTGGATATGCGCTCTGTTGTAGCGCATGGTTCAATGTCCCTTTGTAGTCTCCGCAGATTCTCACAGACCCATCAGCCTTTACTGGTGTGACTATGGGTGTCTCCCACCTGGAGTGATCAGTGGGCTCTAAAACCCCTTGGGCTATTAGTTTATCTAATTGTGCATCATTTTTTCCTTTAAGGCAAATGGGACCCTTCTGGGTTTTAAACGGATTGGTTGTACCTTGGGATCTAGGTTAAATGTGATGGGGGCCCCAAGTACTTGCCTAATCCGTCGCTGAAGACCTCTGGAAACTCAGACTTCAAGGCCTCTTCCCACTCAGTGTTGCTCACGTGATTGATGCCAGTCACCTCGATGCCCAATGGGTTGAACCACTCAAGGCCCAGCAGACTTGGGCGTCCTTGTCCACGATGGTCAGTGGTAGGCGTTTGGTGTGGCCCTTGAATTTCACGTTGAATTCTCTTGTTCCAACTACTGGAATCTTGTTCCCTTGGTAGTCTTTAAGAGTCAATGCTTGCTTCTTGAAGTGCTTCTTCTGGATGTTGGGAAGAAGTCTGTGAATAGTGTCCCATGACACCATAGATAGGTATGAGCCTGAGTCCACTTCCATTTGGCAAGGCCTTCCTTCAATAAGTACCTTGACATGCACTTTTCTGCTTCTTAAAGGTGATGAATGACCAATAGTTACTGTTTGATGAGTTTCATTCTTCCCATTTGCTTCTGTGCTGCGCCCCATTTTCTCACTGAGATTGTTGGGCCTGAATTCTTTGTCTTTGCTTGTAGCAAACTTTCTTCTGTTGGGTGGAGTTCTGGATGATTTGCAGACTCTTGCTAGGTGTCCTCTTTTATCACAACGGAGGCAAATGGTGTCTAAAAACTTGCATTCAGTGCGGGGTGGCTTCCCCACAACCTCTGCAGTAGAAATCTTGCCTCTTTCTTCCCAGGTCTTTCTTTTTCCGCTCCATTCTGAGTCTGTAAATTCCTTCCTCCACCTCACTACAGTCTGACTCAGAATCTATTTGCTCACAATGAGTTGTTGTGGATTTTTCCACATCAGGATGGCTTGTGGCCTTGTTATTTTCTTCATGGCTGCTGCTGAGGACTTGGTAGCTTCTGCTGAAGAGGCCTCTTCTATTGCTTCCTTCAGCATGATCTTAGGTTTCAGTAATAACTTGCTCTGTAGCACCTTGTCTTTAAGGCCCAGAACAAATCGATCGCGCATGGCCTCTTCTAAATTGTTAAATTCGCATGTACCCCCAATGTCTCTTAAACTTGCCACGAAGTCGTTTACATTTTCGCTTTCCCCTTGATCACGACGCTAAAACTCGTGTCTCTCAATTAGGCATGATACTTGTGGTGCGTAATGGGCTCTTAACAGTTTTTCTAAATCAGGCCAGTCCATTACCTTCACGTCTGCAGCTCCCGCCAATGCCTTCGCCATCTTGAAAACTGCTGGACCGCAGTGTGTGAGAAAGACCGCCCTCTTCCGCTTCTCGGAAATGTCGGCAAGATCGTTTCCCTCCAGATACATTTGGAAACGATCTGCATACGACTCCCAGTCTTCTGCCATCGGATCGAACGGGCTGGGGGTGTTCAGTGCAGCCATCTCGCTCTCCTTCTGTTCCGCTTGCCGTCTTCTTCAGGGGAATCCCACCTTTGTCGCCAGTGTTAGGTTTGCATGAAGAGACAGACGTGGAGTGCTTCAAGCTCTTAGTTTATTAGTGACTACAGCTCAGAACGGACCCAATTTGGCTGGGCTGCGGCTGCTACTTATAGCCAGCAGCCGCAGTTGCCAGCCAATCAGAGTGCAGGGTTTTCCCGCACTTTTTAAACCAATCATTTCCAACATTTTACAAGAACAGTTCAAACTAAACCAATGACTTCAAACCTACATACATAACAATTTCAATAAGAATCATTTTCTTCTAAAAATAACATAGAAGTATTAGATAAACAATGTATTACATTTAATAATGTAAGTTCGCTGGTATGGATAAAATGTCAATGTGACTTCCAATTTTTCTTATTCTTTTTTCTTTTTTGCTGCTGTTGTTATAAGGTTGGAAGGTATAAATCTTGTAAGGCCTTTTTTGTTTCTACTGGCACTTCATCCAAAAAAATAGCATCACTAAATATTTTTATACAACTTATGTGCTAAGTAGTTAGGTGCATTTTGATATTTGTTAATAATAATATTGTGATAATTTAAATAATATTTTGAAGGACTTTGGTCTTGCTTTCTATACTTCACTTTCATCTCTCTGCCTGATAGTTTTGATTTATTTTCTGCTGGCAGAAACATACATACAATAATGAGCATTTAATTTTATTTCAAAATATGATAACAGTTGTTGACATATTTTCCTTAATAGTCTAGTAGAAATTATATTTCATTATCTACATTCTAGTTACTTTTTCTGTTATCAGTTTTCAACAGACAATTCCATGGGGAAAAGTTGTATAAATGAGATTATGATCAGTTATAGTCATAACTCTGACAAGAAATCTTTGCAAAAAAGATGCTTGAAATCTCTGAAATATCAGTGGCACCCTTCAAGCATATAATGACTTCAACCTATTTCTTTATGTAAATTACTCTGAGCTAAATCTGGATTATGAATGAACAAGTTATGTTGGGAGGATGGGATTCTAAAGCAATTTACCATTACATTGGCGCTGGCATCAAAGTTTAGTCAAGATGTTTTACTGTATTTTTTCATTAAATAAGCCCAATTTTGTTGGTACTAACATCATAAATTACAGAATAGTTTTCATAAACATGACTACATTCAAAATATGTGTATTAGGGAAAACCCATCTTCAGTTGCTTAAAATTATAATATTCACTTGTAAGTTGCTTTCCATGACTCCTTTTAATTATCTACCTAAATTTAAAAAGTCCAAGTTTAACAGATTTGTGGAGGCAAAAGGAATGAAAGTTTAATGTTTATTAACAAAGCAAATTCAAAGGCGTCCTTTATTACAGTTTATCATCTCAGATGTACAGTAATTCTGAAGACAGTTGACTTCCCAGTGGGGAAGTTACATGATTTGTAAAATGTGTTTATCATGATAAAAGTATTAGAAAATATTTCTGTGTTCCTTGCTGCTAATTGCATTGATTCATTAGTTCTGAAAGAAAAAAACTTGAGTGTAAAACTTATAATTACCATATGAGTAATTTGAGTACTAGAAGGCTCCAAGAAAGTTCTGCATACTGCTCATTGCTAGGCAGAATAATCATGACTAAATGAAGGGAACAAGGAAAGACTGGTCAGGTTAAATAAAAATCTGAAAGGCAGGAAATGTCTTTTTTCTAAAAATCTTGTGCAGGTGTTTGTTTTTTTACTGACAGAATTTTCACCTTCCTATGCTCCTAAATTATTGTTATTATGATTTGTTGCACAGTCAACCAGATGTTGATATTGGATTTGGCACTTTTATCTGTCTATCAAGTCCCTCCCAAGACAGATATTGTTGTTTGATGATGTTAAAAATGTTGTCGTAGCATGTTCCTAGTAAAGCTGCCTTTGCAATTGACTGATGGCTATTTTGTCAATGCCAGTGGTGTTCCAATGCTGCTTCAGAAGTTTTGGAATTGCACCCAAGGCCCTGATTACTGTGGATATATTTGCTTTCTTTTGCCATAGTCATTCTACTTCTATTTACAGGTCTTTACATTTTGTGTTTTTTTCCCCTCAATTCTTTCTCTTCTTCTATCTCACAGTATTGATGTCCACTATTCAAATTTTTTGTCTTATCAATCATTGCTAAGTTTGGGGTGTTGTATGATAGTTGCTTGTTATTGTTGTTATGGTTCATTGCATAATCAACCAGAAGTTTAGACTATATTTGGCATTTTTATTATTATTTAAAATGTTAGTTTTATCATCTGAGGCTGTATTTGCATATATACAAATGTTGTGCTTTTATATCCTTGGACAATCATTTCTATTAGGAGCATTTGTTTATTTGTTTATTTATGTATATCTCACCTTTATTATTTTTTTACAAATAATTCAAGGCGGTGAACATATCCAACTGTTTTGTCCATCCTGTATCTTCATAGATACATGAACATGCATACAGCAGCTTCACACTATTTGCTTATTTTGAAACATTTATAATATCTTTCTACTTTATAAAATCAACCAAGCTGGTGAATAGAAATAACATCCCATAATTTATTTCTCTTAATTTTAGCTCCTAAATATATTCTTCTGCCAAAATATGGTCTGACAGACAAGAAGTTTTGGGTGTCTGAATACTATGGATTTTGTATTTAAGACTTACTCCAGGAATAATTTGCTGCTAGTTAATTGTCTCTTGCTCATATTAGAATTCAATTCAAATTATTCTAACATTTCAATCAGATTAAATGCATATGGATTGACTACAACTCCTATATATTCTTGTTCTTAATCATGCTGGCTACTGGGGATGATGAAATACCATTATCCTTAGCCATGCCATCACATACCACTCATCTGCACTCTTCTGAATAAAAGTGTAGAAGTATAAAACCTTATTATCATCTAATGTGAAAAATGCATTATTGTGTTTCTGCTAATTATCCATTTGATCTGGATGATTATGTTCTCTGAATGAATACTGATTCAGTAATAAAATAGGTATATATCAAATAGTAATAGTAATTCAAGTTGTAACTTGAATCATTTAATCTCCTATTGGATTTACTATTGTTGACGTATCCATAGCTCTAAATGTTGCTTTGATTTTTTTAAAATGAAGACTATACATGTTTTATGTTCATGCCAAGTGAACTGCTGGCCTTATAATATTCATATTTTGGTCATTTCATGGATTTCAGGCTATAAGAAATCTTAAATGAAAATAAAACTTCAATTTTCATGTATTTCATCCAACCGCTTTTATATGATAAATGTACAGTAGGTGAAGAGAAATAAGGATTGCCTAAATAGTGTGCTGCTCTAAAACACTGCAACAGCCATAAGTTCAAGGATTGTCCGTAAGCTGCCTCTTTCAGAACCATCGTAGTTTTGGCCAGTCACTAAACTGAACAAATGGTCATAAATTGAAGACCACCTGTACAACAAATACCATAGAGACAATTTTTCACTGCAGCAAAAACAAAAGCTCCTGTTTTCTTTATCATTAATGTAAACACCAATCTCTGTTCATAACAGCTGCCTTCTGATGTATCAGAAGAAAATTACTAATCTACTTGTGCATTTTATCCAAATGTGGCACACCATGATATCACATGAATTTAGTTTGTAATGCAACAAAATAGAGCATAGTTTATGCAATTGCTCGCTCTTGTGCCTGTCATTTCATCGATTCCAAATCTCTGCTTTATTATTATGGAATACTGACTGAAAAAAATTCATCAGAGGACATGATAATGACTGCTGATATTGTGCCTAGGCAATAACAGCCGCAAAATCCAAAAGCCCATATTGTGTGCATATTCTCCATGGCCTTTCCAATAACTATTTCTGTGCATTGCCGTTCATAAGGTCAAAACAGGATTTATTGAACACTGAACTTTGTGGACATCCTTTGAAAATGGAGTTCACTTGCTACATTGCTCCTTCCAGCTAATCCTGTCAGGCTTTTTTCTTTTTTTTTTTGTAACATCATCTTAGCACTTTTTAAAAGTGCTATATCTGTTTCCAGAAATAGCTCAACTGACTTAAAATAGTCATGGGAGAGGAAGTGGAAAAGCTCTCCCTTTCAGAAATGTGGGTCATATTTTTCTCTCTCCTGTTTTCCTTCTTAAAGGAAATAGTTTGAGGCATCTTTACAGACAAATATATTATGTGACATTAGCTTTAGGGACTATCTGTTCTATTAAGTTCACATGGAACATGCAAAGAAAGAAATTATTAGTTTATCGAAGCAATTTCTGTGAGGAAATTGTTATTGAATCTTGAGAGAAATATTTAATACAGTAGAAATAATCATAGCCTTCTTTGCCCCTTAATTCCTGTCAATTACTCATATAAAAGGAGAAAGATAATTCCTCACAAGGAAACTCAAATCTTAACACTTATTTTATTGCTGATTAATTTTGGTGATAGAATATACTAGTTTAATTAGGAAAAAATAAGCTATTTTTGGCAAAAATACAACATGAAATATGTCACCTGTACTTTCTATGTGTGCGTGACTA
This sequence comes from Naja naja, assembly GCA_009733165.1. Lineage (NCBI taxonomy): Eukaryota > Metazoa > Chordata > Lepidosauria > Squamata > Elapidae > Naja > Naja naja. The sequence continues at coordinate 10,309,811 of CM019154.1, read as the reverse complement.
TGCAAATCTATAAATAAATAAATCTATCTAGAAAAGCTATATTCTTGATGAAGATAACTAATAATAATAACTTGGTGAGTGTCACATTAGATTTAGATTTGTATATAAAGCAGATCTTAATTGAAGTATCTGTATGTACAGTAAATTCGAAGAATAGGCTATCAAAAAGGGGAAAGGAGACATGGCTAAATAAGAAAAAAATTGTAATTACCTGAAATACATATACTTTTATTTTATTTATTTTATTTAATCCTATAACATATAGGAATGAAATTCTTCCCAGATAAGAGTGGAAGTAATATACAGTTGCTCTCCTTTGCCTATTTAATTAATAATTAATAGTTTTTAAACTATTCAGCTTCATAACCTCAAACCATAATCTTATGAAGTGACGCTCTTACCCCTTCCAATTCACTTTTCCCAAAATGGGGTTGGGTTGAAGGACCCAGCAAACTATCCAAGTCTAAGAGTAAGGCTAAAGGCAGGAAGATTACAATCTAACCTCTGCAGCATCTTTGTGCAGACACAAAGAGCAGTTTGTGTGCAAAGGCCTTTTCGATAGTTTCAGTAAATTGGATCATCTATTATTGTGTCAGAGTTCCTTTTAAATTTTAGTTAAGTTTTAATTACACAAGGTTGCCCTATTCATCTTTAGCTAAAATAACAATTTTACTGTTGTCATAAATAAAATAGGTCTTTTAATAAGCTTAGTAATTAAAAGCAAACTTAAGCAATTGCATTAAGCTATGTATAATAATGAGCATTCTAAATGAATGTTCCCTCATTCTTATTGCTGCAATAATCCATTTGCAGTGCCAGTAGAGTTTATTTTTGTTCAACCCAGAAGAATAATTACACTTTTACTATCTCTTTAATCATTTTTAACAATCAATGTTTGTTGAAGTTGATTAGAATGTGAAATATTATTTGTGTCCTAATTGTATAATGATCATTAGAATCATTATGGTTAATACTGTTCTCTTCTGAACACACAACTCACTCAGTAGAGCATTGTATACATCTGTGCTGGGTGCATCTGCAGGTGGGAGAGTCAGAAGGCCAGTGTGGTAGGCAAGATTGTACAGGGGAAGCCCCACTCTTCATGCTGACTTTACAGGAATGTAGAAGCAGGCAGGGCTTCAATCATGATGGCATACTGCCATCTTGACTATTTTGAGCCCCACTGCCATTTGAAACTTTTTTTTTTAATTACATTTATATGCCGCCCTTCTCCGAAGACTCAGGGCAGCTTACAGTTTTTGGGATACAACCCAGTATGCTCAGCAATAGCCTTCATTCCATTGTATACGCCTGCTTATTACTAAGCGGCATTTTTACAAAGTCAGCTTTTGGCCCCCAACAATCTTGGGTCCTCAATTTACCCACCCCGAGAGGATGGAAGGCTGAGTCAACCTTGAGCCTGGTGGGATTCGAGCCTGCACTAATTGCAGGCAGCTGGAACTTAAGTGCTAGGCATTTAACAGCCTGCACCACCAAGGCTCTTTGGTATATTCATCTTGCCTAATTTCTTGCCAATTAAGATGTGTTCAGGTCAGAGTCTTCTTTAAGTATGGTAATGCTTAGGAACTGCTAAAAAGTGTGAAAATAGCATTGGAGCAGTTCTTGCCCAACCACCAATTTGGAAGTTTGTTTATCATTTGAAGCATTGGCATAGACCAAAAAATATATATTTCTAAACTATGACATTCCATAAAATCTGTGCTTATATCCAGCACCTTTTCTTGTTGTCTCCTACATTCGTTTGGAAAAAGTCCATTCACTGAGAACCAAAGAGGATGAAATATTAATCATGTGGCTTAAATTTACATAGCTGGTTTTTAAAAAGGAAAGAAAAAAAGTATTGAAGCCAAAGTGGTTCAGGGGACTTCAAAGGGTTCAAGAGAAATTAGGACCCTAGCTGTAGAAAAGGATTTTTTATCGTGGCCTCAAGCCAAAGGGCACTTTTACATGATCTTTTTATTTCTCTGCTTCCCATTCCCTTTGCAGCAGTTTGAAGTTGACCTGTTGATCATCCTCAGTTACTTGTCTTGTAACACTGAAAACAATCAGTCAATCAATGCTGTCACTCCAGTCAACCTCTAGGAACTTGTAAAAGAAAAAGAAAAAACAGCTTTCCTTCAGTATACCCCCCTTTTTTTAGCTATGTGATTTCAGCAGTAAGCAAGCAAGCAAATAAATGTGCATCCAACTGTTTACAAATAAAAATAAATAAAAAGCTTGTTTTTTTGTCAGCCACTAGTATTAATATTTCATGTCCAAAGTGCTTTTGTCTGCTGTGGATATAATTGATTGGTGCAGTATCCCTGTGAATCATAGCATGGATACATATATTCACAGAGATAACTGTCAACCATTGATCAAGAACCCTGACCCATTTGATGGGGGAAAGAAAACATGAGACAGTAAGTTAAACTATTTTACTTTGATTATAACAAAAAAGAAAACATTGAAAAATAAATATTTGTAACTAAATTGTAGTAAGTGTAATTAGGACAAATCAAATTTGTCCTACTGAGGTTCTGCTCAATTTTGCTGGCTATTAAAAACAAATTAGTGACACTGTAAGTGAATATATCACTCTGATGAGCTAAAAGATAATAAGGTAAAAAGACAAGGCAGCTTGAATATTGAATTAATAAAGGTGTATATATTTGTGCTGCAACTTGTGATAAACTTGATGGTAAAGAAGCGTGTGGGTATTGTTCCAACAGCATCTTATTTGTAAAAGAAAAAAAAATAGCAACTGCAATGATTCAAGAATTCACCCTACTTTCTTCCTGTCTTGCACAACAGAATAACTGTCTCTCCCCACCACCACATACACACAAACACAGAGATACAGACATACTGACACACAAACATCTGAGCAGACTGGCCTGTTTTGCATCTCTCCTTTGGTTTTCTAGGAGTCACATGTGATTTTTACTAACAGGGCAAGGACTATTTTTACCAGAATCACTAGTCTGCAGCTGATTTTGGACTAGTGCAGTGCACAAGTGTTCCAAATCTATCCCCAGCAGTGATTGCAATTCTCAGTTGGAGTTGAAAAATGTGCCAATGATAGCTGGTTCATAAAATGTCTGCTAGGAAATTTTTTAGATGACCACGAATATCTATTATTTTACCGAAATACTACTTCCTCCCTCTACAGTGAGATTTGCTTCTCACTGTAAAGCAATAATTATATAAGAAAAACAAATATTCTTATGTTTGGAGCAAAGTACAGTACAAGCAAAACATTTTTTTAATCAATGACAAGTTGAACATGAATACTTAAAATGTAGTTCAGGAACTGTTGCAAATCTTAACTGTTGGAAAGTCAAATGCTTAATTGTAACCTGAGGCTTTGTCTGTTGTAACTATTTTTCTCTTTTCTACCTTCAGTGTCTTCAATTCAGAATTAATTTGGGATGATTTGTATCTGTTTATCAAGGAGATCTATTGTTTTTAAATAATTACTGCTTGCATTCTGTTTCAGGAGAGAAAGATGAGTTTTAATCATTTTAATCCTGTTTGCTATGCTGCTTTTTAATTTTCTTACTCTATCATATGATTTATTTTATAAATTGACATGTATTCATTAATATTTATGTGCTTTTCTTTTCCATCCATCTCTCTCCATCTCATGAAAAGCACATCAGGGTAAGTTAAACCACAATGGTTGCTGATCATGTTCATTTTCAGCACTATGTTTAAATTTCCTCCTTTATTTTATTTTATTTTATTTTATTTATTTATCTTACTATTTTGAATTGATGATCTGAGAATTGAATTAAAATTAAATATTAAAATATTTTAAATTGGCAACATTTGACACCCTTTGAAAGTATGCATTTAGTTTATGGATATACCAGTTTGTTTTTAAATGAACTGAATGAAACTCTAAGTTTTTAAATAAATTATCAAAATGTTCTAAATATTATATATGACTTAGATTGCACTCAGTCATTTGATTCATTTACTTGTTCTATATGAACGTTATATAGAACAACACTATTTTGATTTCTTTCACTTTTGGTTTCATCTCTTAGCAATTCGGTTAATTTGCAAATTTGCAAATATGTTTTATTACTCTTGAGATTTTGGCTAAAACAGTAAAATGCAAAACTAGCTTACTTACCTAGGTGAAAGACTCACTGAAGTAAACAGCCCTCATTCCTAGCCAATATGTATAGGAGTGCACTTTTTTTATCTTACAAACAATCAGAAAACCTAGAAGGAAAACAAAGCTACTTGTGAGAATTAATATAATGTAAATAGGATTGGTTTTGGAAATTTACATAAAATCATCTTGCTGAAAATCCAAATCTTATTCATTTAAATTTTTTCAAGTAAAGTTATTACTATTCTGGTTACCGTTGAATATTTTAGTTATTTTTATCCCACCTTTATTTATTTTTATAAATAACTCAAGGTGGTGAACATACATAATACTTCTTTTTCCTTTTATTTTCATTGCAATGACAACCCACTGAGGTGGATTGGGCTGAGGGGGAATGATTGAACCAGGTCTCACCCTGCTGCCATGTCTAAACTGGGACTATGTACACATACAGAGAGGCAGACAAATAGATACATATGTATATAGTAGTTCTTGCCCTACTACTTACTTAATGTGAAGGATGTGTGTTTGTGTTTTATTTTTATAGTTATAATGTACACTGAAGATGGCATTTAATTTCATTGTACAAGGTGTAGTGACAATAAAGTAAACTAAACTAAACGAGTGGTGATGGTTTGAAGTTACAACAGACCTCCAAGAGCCACCTATGACCCAATAGTGAAGTTCCAACAGCTGCCTCGCCACAGTCACATGGCCACATTTTGGGCACTTGGCAATCCATATTTATGGTTTTTTGCAGCATCCGACAATCACAAGACTACAATTTATGAAGTTTTTGCTGAAAACTGGTTTTTTTTCGGTTTTTGGCAAAACCACCCCATAGTGAACAATGGGTTCACTTGTCAACCAACCAAGTTTTCACTTTATGATTGCTTGTGTTCACTTAATGAACACTGCAAAAATGTTTGTAACATCAGATTAATCATGTTGATCATCTGAGTTATGACTCTTACAACTTACAATTGTAACGCTCCGTTACAATAAGAAGTCATGGTCTACCTAAATTATAGTTTTAATGTACCTTAAGTTTCCAGTGTCTGTAATTGTTTCATGTTTACAATAAGATGAGCTTATGTATGAAGTAGTTTGATCAATTCATCATAATGGTGGTATATTAATAGCATTATTACTTACAGATGTTCAATACTGATTACCTTGCCTTCTAAACTGCATTTACATAATATTGATGTTTAAGAAAGTGATAATGTTCATTGTGTATTAAAACAAGATAACAACAGTATTATTTTAGCAAGCTGAGCTTTTATTCAAAGTATATTATATTTTGTTACTATAGACTATATTAATTTTTCTGTCATTAGATTTAAACAATCATTTAAAGTTACTTTTGTTTTGCTTTTCACATTTTTTATCCTATCATAAATTTGTGCTAACAATTATGTGCTTTTTTTTAAATGCAGACATGATAGAGTTCGCTTGCTGCATTGCACTATGTGAACCAAAAAGTATTTTTAAAAAATTAAATTACACAATAATGCACATATGATCGATCATTATTCTAATTTTTTTACTAACTGATTTCATTCCTATCTTTCATTAGTAAATAAATTTATGTGTAGATGACTTTTTTTCCTATGCTCTACGTTGAAATTCAGTTTTCATCTAGATCAGCTTTCTCCAATCTGATATCCTCCAAGAATTTTAGACTATGGTTGTTGGCCATGCTGACTGAGGAGGATGAAAGTTATATTTCAGTATATCTGACAAATGCCAAGTTAGGAAAGCTGATCTAGTTTAACAAAGTGTGGAATATTCTTGCAGGATTCTACCTTTCATCATTGGCACTCTAGATTAGAACCTTTTTTCTAAAATAAATATGAATATTATTGTATAAATTAAGCTCAATGAATTAAAGTTTTGTGTATTAAGCCACATTCCTTTAATATTTAGAAGAAAAATGATCATAAACTCTGTATTTAGGTTATATTTCATATCTAGGTCTGAACTTAAAATAATGCCATCCACTCTCATCTGACATCACAAAAAATATGCTTGACATTCCATGGAAAACAAATGAATATTTACAATTTTTAAACATCTGGATTTGCAAATAAAATGAACTTTCCTTATTACTAATCAGCCTTATAATTTTCAAATATTTTTGGGTATACTATACTACTTAATGGCTAAGATTAATTATGAAGTATTAGTTACACAGTGCAATAATATGTATCCTATTTTAATTCTAGGAAAAAATTCAAATACTTAACATTCATTGTCCAAAAGACCACTTTAAAGCAATTTGCCCCAATGTAATTGAGAACTGTAGAAGATGAAGAGAATCAGGTTGAGAAACTCTGGCATAGGGCACAAATACATTTTTTTTCCTTTCATTCAATCGTGTCTGATTATCAGAGACTACTCTCAATAACTCCCTACAGTTTGTTTGCTAAAAAAAGTTCACAATTGATTAGCCATTGCCTCCTTCCTAGGGCTAAGGGAAAGTGACTGGCCCAAAAGTTACCCAGTTGATTTTCTACCTAAGGCAGTTTCTGGGTTTCTAGACTAATGCCTTAACCATATATATGTACACACACTTACGTTATTGCACAACAGAAAATATCCCTGTTCTCACGATATATTCTAAGCAAAGCTAGCCATAATTGAGACATTTGAAGCTTGTGGCAAAATCCTAGTAAGACAAAATTGTCCCATATATTGTCTAAAGCCTAGTTATTTTTGTTCATTATCCCTCTCTCCAACATGCTATTCTGATTCAATTGTGTGTGTTAGCCTTATTCACCTACTGCATTAGTACACAAATATTCTCAGCCTTGGTTGGGATGCTGCTGATAGAGTTATAAACATATATATCATATATATAAAGTATGATGGATCTGCTGCATGTCACAGCAGTTGTATGGGTGGCAGAGGCCATGTAAAATTGGGGGCTCAGAATGCTATAAATGCAATTCTCAACTAAAGTTATACCTATTGAGTGTCCCCAGTGACATCTGCTCTGCATGGCAAGGAAGCTACAGACTATGCATTTAGATTTTGATTTTCTTTGGGACAGTTGTAATAGCACTCCTATGTTGTTATAATTGGGAATATTACTGTATTTTTTTTTAAAAAAATGTGACTGATACATAAGGGGCATGCATAAGTGCACAATCATGCCTCCTGTCCCTGTCCTATTGTCCCATTTATTCGTACCTATTTCCTGTACTCATACTCATGTTTATTCTTATACCTATTATCTTGTAAGTGATTGACAAATCAAATAAATAAAATAAATAAAATACAGTACAATAGAGGGAACAGTCAAGAAAATATATTGTAGAAGGTCCAGATACTTTAATATAATTGAAAATGCATAGTACTTGGTTTTAATTTTTTGGAATTGATTTTATATCACTCGGAAATACTGAAGTAATAGCTAAATGATAAGTATAAGTGATGAATTAACTTTTCAGCATTTATCTCTTAAGGGAATGGTGGAAGATTTTTCCAAACTTTTCCTGCCTTCAAATATAATTATATATTTCAATTTGAAAATATGTTTAGATACTTTTGAGAATCATTATTAGAAGACTGAGTTAATTCTGTGCTGTGCTACTCAGTGTTTAACAATGTCAAATAAAAGCCAGAGGTGCATGCATTTTCCTCCTTTCTGAAACTACCTTAATCTCCCAGAAAACGGCTGTGAAACTGAACAGGAAGGCTGTTATATTAGACTGAATATCAGAATGTGTCTTACACTTGCAATAAGAGGGAATAATCTTACTACGTTTTTTGAAAAAGGAAGGTTTCCTGCTAGTCTGAGAAATATATGAAAAGTTCTGTAGAAGCCCTGGCACTGCATAGTTAAAAACAATCCCCCTAACACTACCTACATCATTGAACAGGTCACACAGTTTGAGACCTGTATCCCGCTCCCCCAGAAAAGAAAACTGTTATTGCCCTTGAATCAAAACATTATTTACCTCTGGATGTAAGTTATTTATAGTTTCAATGAAAGCTAGCAGACAATTGTAGCAGAATATCTTTTTTAATGGCAATTTTATATTACAATCACAATGATAAAAACTAATACAAACTAAAAGAATAAAAAGAAAATAGAAGATTCAGAAAATACAATAGAAAGGCAAAATAAGTACAGGTAGTTGTAAACTTACAACCATTCATTTAATGACCATTTGAAGTTGCAATGGCACTGAAAAAAGTGACATGACCATTTTTCACACTTACGACCATTGCAACATCGCTGTTGTCATGTCATCACAATTTGGACACTTGGCTACTGGCATGTGTTTATGACACTTGCAAGATCTCTGGTCTTGTGATCTTCTGATAAGCAAAGTCAATGGAGAAGCCAGAGTCACTTAACAACCATGTTACTAAACAATTGCAGTAATTCACTTAACAACATTGGCAAGAAAGATTGTAAAATAGGGTAAAACTCACTTAGTAACTATTGTGCTTAACAACAGAAATGTTGGGCTCAGTTATGGTCATAAGTCAAGGATTACCTGAATATTAAACAAAAAGAAAAGAAATATATAAAGCAATGACGCCCGTGATCACAAGTAATAACAGTTTTAACAACTTAATCACCTATTAAAATACAAAACTATAATTTTGTCATTTCAATTCTAATCAGCAAAAGTCCATATCCAGAGAGACCAGCATATTTTAACCTTGATCGAATAAGCTATTTTTATGTTCCTTCTTTATACTTTTAACAATTTTGATTTTAATCCCTTTATATGTCCCAGAACTTGATTTCTTTTCATTATTTGTCCCATCTCATAAAATTCTTGAAAGCTTTAACAAGCCTCTCTTATAAATTCAATATAGGAAAATTATCGAGACTTGTTACCATAGTTTGTTACTCATCCCTTTTAAATATTAAAAAATACAAAACATATTTTGTATCTCCAGTGTACCACCTTTTTCCATATCACTTTTGTAGCCTGTCATTTTTAAATCTTAAACTTTCAGATAGGTATCAGTCTCAAATTACAAACTCCTGTAAAACTTGTTTTCTTCCATAACATCTTTTAGACAGTCTATCTATAGAGACAAACACTCTTAAAATTCACTTCTGAGTCCATTGTTTAAATATATCCTTCAGTATATCCAAAATTAAAATATGTTCCTCCATTCTGTATTAATAAGTCAATTGAATAATTGTAATATTTAGTTCCTTCTAGTATCCAACCTTCAAAGTCCCATCCTATCGTTTTTTTAAGAATTCATAACAAAAGCAATTTTTCACAGTAATGATTCTTGTAAATAATTCCAAAATCTTATTCAAATGCATCTAGGCTATCAGCCTATTTGTATCTTGCCAGAATAAAAATTTTAACCACCCTTTTGCTCTTTATTAAGAAAAAGGTCCTTAAACTTGTATTTAAAACTTATTTCAGTAAGAATTGAAGTAACTTCATCTGGTCTTTCAGACTCAGTAAAGATTCTCAGTAACTGAAAAGCAATTAACAACTATTTCTGAAAGTGATAAGAAAATATGCGAACCCAGTGTCCTTTTATAGGTGCCATTCATGGTTTGAGCAAGATAGCTATTCCCTCATCTGCCATAGCTCTAAACCCATCAGAGACCACTGCCTTGCAGTCTCCTCATGAGGAGCAACCATCTTGTGGATGATCTCAAGTCCTCTCCTTAACTGCAGAGAAATTACAAAAAACTGGTCTACTCACTGGCTCATCATTATGCTATGGTGTTCAGTTTACCATTTCTTCTCCAAAAGTCATAGTTTAATATTTGCCACCTAGATGATATGATCACTTTTCATCTCTGCAGAAACCATTTCAGAAGTAGGAAGATTTATAGCAGGGATGAACAACTAAAGGCCCTGAGATGTTGCCCATCTACAAGACCTAGTTCTTTCATCACAGGGCAAACTGATTGGAGTTAAAGTCCACCAATATTTGGAGGGTCACAGGTACACATCTCCAGTGTGTAGAACAAACACTTGTGCATTTATAGCCTTGTCAAATTACAAACTATTTGACAAATCATACTTTTGTTAAGCTATAGGAAACTTTTGCTTTAAAAAAAGTATCTGCAGTCTTTTAAAATAAAAATCAATTGCAGACAGATGATGTGGAAAACTACAGCTAACACACATTGAAGAAGCTGTGAAAATCTTGTTTTAAACAACTGGGCATTTTTTTTGCATTAAGTTCTGATTGTTTTCTACTTTATGATTAGAGCATAAATATGTTGGGGTGCTCAGGTATGGCTTCTAACAAAATAGAATAATGACTTTCATAAACCCGTTTGTAAAAGTTGGAAGATGACGTTAGGAAAATTGGATGATTATTTTTAATGGGCCAAGACTAAATGCATCTGTGAAAACAAGAAAATGTTTTCTCCAAGGAAGGTACATACTTTTGCAAAGTGGGGAACAAAAAAGTGTGCTTTCTAAAGTTCAAAGAATATAGCAAACAGGTGAAAAACTTTAATATGTATTATCAGTGACATGATGCATTACAATTTTATTTCATCCATACTGAATTCCATTTGTGATGTTGTTAGGTCTTAGCTCCTGCTTTAACTATCTCTAATGCACTTTTAGGCATGAACTTCTGGAGGAAGCTCGGAGAAAGGGCTTACCCTTTGCACAGTGGGATGGGCCAACAGTAGTTGCCTGGCTAGAGGTAAGTTTTAGGAAAACCTTCTAAAAATATTAGTATACCTGATTTTACCTTCTTCATCAGCGGTTTATAATTTAGGCTGAAAACAGAAATAAAGACCCTGTTACAACTGTTAATTCTCATTTCCCTCTTGAAATAATGTCTATAAGCAGTTCATTCTTACATAGAATGACAAAATGCTTTCCTTTTTAAAAAAAAAGATATTTCATAAGACATATCATACTAGAACTTTAACTGAAAAATTACCCAGTTTAAAAAAAGATCAGCATGTTTTAACCAAAATCTGTAGGAATGAAAAAGCAAAAGTCCACTCATGCTTTGGAAGTTGAGATGTAAGTTATATTTTTATAATCTGAGAGAGAAGGGAAAAAAATTATTGAGGAAGTGAGAACTTTAAAATAATTTAAATGATATAATGTCCATCATGTGATGAATGTGAAATATTTAGCATGTGTAAATGCTATAGCATTTGTTAAAAAAAACACCTTACATAGAATCCAGAAGCAGGTTCTTCATTTTTTAAAATTATACCACTATAAAATAAATTTAAAATCTGCAATCTAGAAGTTAATACAAGAAAGCATTTGTAGCCATGAGTGTTATATGTTGTTATGTTTGAAAGTTACTTTAATATTAACTCTAGTAATAACCCTGGTTTTGAGTTTTGCTTCAGTGATCAATTACTAGATTCCCAGATAATTATAATTTTGTCATTTAATCAGAATAATTATTAACTAAAGCACATTAATCAGATTCATGAGGGCTTTCAATGTGAAAGGCATATTTTTAAAAATTGTATCTTCTTTTTATTTAGTTCATATCCATTCATCATTCCTGTCAGGATTATTTTGTTTTTAGACTATTGTATTTAGATCATTGTTTGTTTTAGGAAAAAAATAGTTTTTCTAATAAAGGAGATGTTACAATGGAACCAAAGCTGATTATGGGATGACACTATTATATTCCTATGTTTGGAGGGAAAGCTCTGGTGGTTTAATGTTTTTCTGAAAGAAAAACTTTATAAGAAATCTAATGTCATATCTAAACCTAAAGACCCTTGGTGGTGCAGGCTGTTAATGCCTAGCACTTAAATTCCAGCTGCCTGCAATTACTGCAGGCTCAAATCCCACCAGGCTCAAGGTTGACTCAGCCTTCCATCCTCTCGGGGTAGGTAAATTGAGGACCCAAGATTGTTGGGGGCAATAAGCTGACTTTGTAAAAATGCCTCTTAGTAATAAGCAGGCATATACAATGGAATGAAGGCTATTGCTGAGCGCATTGGGTTGCGCTCCAAAAATTGTAAGCCGCCCTGAGTCTTCGGAGAAGGGCTGCATATAAATGTAATTAAAAAAACAAAACAAAACCTGAACTTGCTTACCCAATCATTAATATGTGTATTCAATGCAAACTCCCAATTTAATTCAGTCCTGGTAACAAAAATAACCCTATTGTTAATTCTTATTAACAATATTAACTGCTTATTAACTGCTGATTCTCCATCATCCCCAACAGCTATGGCTAGGAATGCCTGCATGGTATGTTGCAGCTTGCCGTGCAAATGTGAAAAGTGGTGCCATCATGTCTGCACTGTCAGATACTGAAATCCAGAGAGAAATTGGAATCAGCAATCCTCTGCATCGTCTGAAGCTCCGTCTGGCAATCCAGGAGATGGTGTCCCTCACAAGCCCATCAGCCCCTCCAACTTCTAGAACGGTGAGTCATCAAGCATAAAAAAGAACTTTGCTGCATCTGTCAAAAAGTCAGTACATATCCTAGTAGGTACCTCTGGGCAACCAAGTAATGAAGAGGATAATAGCTTATTCCTACTTGTGTTCTTCAGTGACTTCTGAAGAAAAAAGCCCTGTTTTGTCATTCTAGATGATAGGCATTGATAAATATGTCCTTTCTCAGCATGTCCTGTTTTCTCTTGTAGAAGGGTGAAACCATTCTAGTCCAGAAGTTAGATTCAGATGATAAACTGGATAACATTACTGTGGGGAAAATGGACTAAAATTCGGCCTATATGAAAAAAGTCATCCTGATGTTATCCATTTTTCTTTGGTGTTAGCAGAAGGCAGTCTTTTCCTCCCATGCCAAGAATGCACCCCTGAAGCAGGGAGCTATTTGCATTTTGCTCAAGGACTAAGATGGCTGCTGTGTGCTTTTCTGATATATGGAAACCCATCGCAGCTCAACTTCCTGGAGCTCCTCAATTCCTTTCCTTGTCAGGGAAAATATTGGAAAGCTCCCAGACCTATTGATCACTATTTACTTTTCTGGATTACAACCGTCAAACTGAAAATCATATGGGACATTTGGGAATTAGTAAGGGGTCACTTTAAAATGCAGAAGCCAAATAAGCCAGCTTGATAGACCAGGTTAGGAGTTCAGGTCAGTTGTTCCTTATTTATTTATTATTTTTAATCTTTAAATAAGGTTTCTTTGTACTTTGTCTAGGATACAGAATTACTGATTGAACTATAATCCTTCAGATGGTTCACCAAGGTTTTTATATTCCTAAATTATGGCTAATATCACTTCAAATGCATTTATTCATTAAAAAAATATGATGCCCAATTGGGATTAAAGTGTTATTTTCTTATATCATCATTTCTTCCATTATACTTCTGGTCATGTGTAGCAACAATTGAAAATACAGTATCTCTTGGATCAACTTCACAAGTGATTTTCCCATATGCAGGACTACACATATAAAAAACAGTATTCTCCAATCTGATGTGATCCAGATTTGTTCAGATTGCAAAAGCTATCATTTTGATATGCTGGCTATGCTGAATAGAAATTACAGATATTACAGTTCCGATATATCTGGAGGAAATCAGATAAAGAAAGCTGCTTTAAATTAATGATGCTTACAAAAACAATAATAGAAGTGTGTAGGGTGTCGCTGGAATCCTGACATAGGGATTATTTGTTCACATTTAATAGAATGTAGATGTTCCCTTCCATATCAGAATAATTCAACCGAGGGATTTTTTGCTGGGGGAAAGCAGCTATTTAACATTGCTTTCTAGCTGCACCTCACCTGAGACAAGGATGTGGTTGTGCTCATTTTGATGCTGTATGCTGTTAACTTACAGTGTTGCTGCCTTTCTTCTTTAACACTGCTTACCTAATATGGATTTTGCCTGACCCTGTGGGTATGGACAATAGCCCTCAGGCAACGTTTGGGTAACCCATGAAGAAATGGAAAATCTTGCAGCTCCAACCAGAACGGTTAGTTCTAATATTGCCTATCGTTGTTGTTGTAGTGTCATCATAGGAAATTTTTAGGAGTACTAAATATAATAATTTTACAAAACAATCTTCTTCATTTTACACAATAAGCTTTGTATGTGTAGGCTATTTTATGGAAATATCTGAAATGTGTTGTAAACAATTATAAACTAATTAAATAATTTGTATCAAAATAAATACAAATACATTAAAATTAAGAACTCTACTCAATCCTCAGTTGTTTAGTGCATATTTGTTTATGTGTAAATCCCACCTTGTTTAGAAAGCTCCAGGGTTAGAAAGCTATCATAACAAGTTGCTCTGACATTGCACTTCCCAAATCCATTCCTTTGTCATCTAGGGAAGAGGTCTGGCCAGGATATCTTGGGGACAGCAGTCAGTAGACTGCTGGCCCAGCTGACAGATAGTTGGATGATTGCCATGGGATTGTCCACAATGTATATGTATTGAGGTTATCTTTCCTGTTCAAGCTTTACAAAAGCTTGCACACAATTCAGAAGCCAGTGGTATCACTGCTCTCCATTCTTGGCTAGTCAAAGCTCTTGACTAGTATCTCCCAGAGAAAGATGCATGGTGCTGAAGCTTTAATCAGTTGGTGCCCATGATTGTCAGCTGACTCACCAACTAGTAAATCTTCTGCCTGGGACTGACTGAAAATCTGGGCCGGCAAGAGGCTTATTTACTGTCTCTTTTCCTCTCCTACTGACCAAATTTTATGACAACCTGGAAAAGAATATGGGATTATAAAGATACATTGTATTACTCTATTTATATCTTATTTATTGGTTTCTAAATAGTCTATGTTTTTGTTCTTAACTGACATTGCTAATGACTCTGTTCAACTTGCAGAAGGACAGTGAGGAAGGCAGCTGGGCTCAGGTAAGATTCCTTTCTTCTGATTTTTTTTTCAACATGACAAACAGTAATTCATTTTCTGGAATTAGGAGTGATCAGCCCTTGTATAGATCAGAACACATTGCTTGAACTGTAGAGCGCAGTTAGGAGTTCACCAGTGTGGTGCCTTTCACATTAATCTAGTATTAAGCAGAGACGTTTGGGGGCTGAAGATGAGAAATTAGCTTATTGATTGGCACAGCTCTACTGCAAAATTCATTTCCTTTGTTTTCTGAATGGCCGTCTACTAATAGGAAGTGTAATTCTGTATGTCTATAATTTGGAAGTTGGAAAGTTTACATATTACACCAGCTAGAGGGTCAATCAGTATTCTGTTGCAGCTTGACAAAATTAATATGGAAATATTTCAGTACCTACAAAGATAATTGGATTGGATTGGATTGAGGTACAAGTCATTGAACTGTGTTCTATGATCCCAAAACTAGCACAAAATGTTTACCCTGGTGAAAACACATTTTAACCTGAATGTCAATACTTTGGTTTTTAATTATGCAGTTCTTTGCATAAGTGCTTTAACAATACCTTGCGACATAATTACACTAAGTAATGATTGTGCTAATTATGCTAGTTATTTCACAAATGATTTCATAACTGAAATAAACCAACCACCACAAAAAATGCACTTCTTTTAAGTTTGCTTTTAGCATTATACTCTAAGTGAATACAACTAATAAATCTTACCTTCACACTGCTTGCATGAACAGCTTCATTTTGGCAAAAATACATGTCCCTAATAGATGATGTGAATTATCTTTTTCTTTCCATATCCAGAATCACTTTTTGTGGATAAGTTTCCTGTTTGTTTCCTTCCATTCTTTTTATTGCATGGCATCAAATTCTTTGTGGTATTGTAGAAGCAGGTTACCTTTGCTTATTTCAAAATGCTTATTATTTTGCAACTCAGATCTCAGATCTGCCAAAATTGATTAGATGTTGCTACCTGGTGACATATCAGATTAAAATGTCATGTAATTAGAGTTGTTCACCTATAATGCACTTCTTCAACCTGATGTCTAGGCTGAGAATTCTAAAATTTGTTCTCTTGAACTTTGTGGTAGATTAGCTATGAAGTCAGGTAAGGTATGGCAGATTCTTTAAGGAACCTTGGTGGTGCAGGCTGTTAAATGCCTAGCACTTAAGTTCCAGCTGCCTGCAATTACTGCAGGCTCGAATCCCACCAGGCTCAAGGTTGACTCAGCCTTCCATCCTCTCGGGGTAGGTAAACTGAGGACCCAAGATTGTTGGGGGCAATAAGCTGACTTTGTAAAAATGCCGCTTAGTAATAATCAGGCATATACAATGGAATGAAGGCTATTGCTGAGCACACTGGGTTGTATCCCAAAAATTGTAAGCCTCCCTGAGTCTTTGGAGAAGGGCAGCATATAAATGTAATAAAAAAAATTCTTCCTTTGCTATTCTTGTTTTTAAATCGTAAGTTGCTTAGAGTCTTTCAGGAATTGATTAAGAATCTTCACAAACATTTCAAATTTAGGGGTCTTTTTCCTTGAAAACATTTCTCATCCAAGAACTGAAGCACCTGTGCGTGCGTGTGTGTGTGTAGTGTTTGGTGTGATGACCCGGGGTGTGGCACATCAAACAGCACACCCAGAGAACAGGTATAACTCCCTTTTATTGCTCCAACTGTGCCCCCAAACGTTCCCACATTTGTTACAAGTCCTGGAGCAAAGCTCTCACATACCCCTTCAGAAGCCTCTGGCTGTGAGTAGTCCAGTAGCAAGGTTAGCAAAACATTAACCAGAGCCAGAAGTTCAGTGAAGCAGGCAAACTGCCAAGCCACACAAGACAGAGCGCAGCAATCTCCAGACTTTGGCAAGTGCACACGAGGCTCTATAGATTCAACACTTACTCTCGACAAATGCCCCTCCCACCAGCACTTCCTTACATCTCAGTCCCCAGGTGTGCCTTGTCAAAGAGGCGGGGCACACTTCTAGCTCAATCTGCATTGATCTCGCCGTCTCTCTTCCCTCCTTGCTCTCGGATCAGGAGGGGGTAGTCCTTGCTCTTCTCCTGAGCTCTCCCTGTCTGCAGGCCTTACTAATTCAGAAAAGCCTTGCCTGGACGGACTCTGCCTTTCCTCAGTTTCCTCAAAGGCCAGTGGGGCTGGCCTCTCAATCTCTGTCAGCTCTTGTTCCAGCTCATCTTCCCCTGTATATTCAGACTCCAAACAGGGGCATGGCAGTTTGATGTAGTAATAAGATAACCATTAAGCTTTCCTATTTTTTTCCCCATAGACCCTGGCTTATGGTGATATGAACCATGAATGGATTGGTAATGAATGGCTTCCCAGTCTAGGATTACCACAGTACCGAAGTTACTTCATGGAATGTTTGGTGGATGCAAGGATGTTAGATCATCTAACGAAAAAAGATCTCCGTGTACATTTGAAAATGGTGGATAGCTTTCATCGGTAAGTTATAACATTTTTAATAATGGACATGCATAATCTTTACTCACAGAGGTCTGAACAACTTCTAAATGAATTATAATAATAATAATATTAATAATTTATTAGACTTGTATGCCGCCCCCTCTCCCTAAGGACTCAGGGTGGCTCACAGTATAAACCACAATACAATAATTTACCTAAAAATAATTAAACATGTAATTATACATGTTTATATGAGAGAATAGAAACATAATCGAGCACCCTAATAGTCTACATATTAATGTTATGATTTCTGCATTCTTCTTTCACTCTAAATTATTTGCTCCAAAATAGTTCCAGTAATTATGAAGCTGAATAAGAATTTTCAATAATGGTAAGACTTTCCAATTGCCTTATGTTATTTTACTTTTTTTTCATAACAGAACAAGTCTGCAATATGGAATTATGTGTTTAAAGAAACTGAATTATGATAGAAAGGAATTAGAAAGGAGAAGGGAAGCAAGTCAGCATGAAATAAAAGGTATGCTTTACTAACATAAAATAAGTTTTTTCAATGCTCATCCTATAAAATATTCTAAACAGTCTCATAAAAGTACATTGAAGTTCAGATAAATGCACACCATCATCTCAAAATGGTAACTACAAGTGAAACTCGAAAAATTAGAATATCGTGCAAAAGTTCATTTATTTCAGTAATGCAACTTAAAAGGTGAAACTAATATATGAGATAGACTCATTACATGCAAAGCAAGATAGTTCAAGCCGTGATTTGCCATAATTGTGATGATTATGGCTTACAGCTCATGAAAACCCCAAATCCACAATCTCAGAAAATTAGAATATTGTGAAAAGGTGCAATATTCTAGGCTCAAAGTGTCCCACTCTAATCAGCTAATTAAGCCATAACACCTGCAAAGGTGCCTTTAAATGGTCTCTCAGTCTGGTTCAGTAGGAATCACAATCATGGGAAAGACTGCTGACCTGACAGTTGTGCAGAAAACCATCATTGACACCCTCCATAAGGAGGGAAAGCCTCAAAAGGTAATTGCAAAAGAAGTTGGATGTTCCCAAAGTGCTGTATCAAAGCACATTAATAGAAAGTTATGTGGAGGGGAAAAGTGTGGAAGAAAAAGGTGCACAAGCAGAGGGATGACCGCAGCCTGGAGAGGATTCAAAGATGTTGGGGACTTTCACAAGGAGCGGACTGAGGCTGGAATCAGTGCATCAAGAGCCACCACACACAGAAGGATCCTGGACATGGGCTTCAAATGTCATATTCCTCTTGTCAAGCCACTCCTGAACAACAAACAACATCAGAAGCGTCTTACCTGGGCTAAAGAAAAACAGACCTGGTCTGTTGCTCAGTGGTCCAAAGTCTTCTTTTCTGATGAGAGCAACTTTTGCATCTTATTTGGAAACCAAGGACCCAGAGTATGGAGGAAGAATGGAGAGGCACACACTGCAAGATGCTTGAAGTCCAGTGTGAAGTTTCCACAGTCTGTGTTGATTTGGGGAGCCATGTCATCTGCTGGTGTTGGTCCACTGTGCTTCATTAAGTCCAGGGTCAACGCAGCCATCTACCAGGAGATTTTGGAGCACTTCATGCTTCCTTCCACAGATGAGCTTTATGGGGATGCTGACTTCATTTTCCAGCAGGACTTGGCACCTGCCCACACTGCCAAAAGCACCAAAATCTGGTTCAATGACCATGGGATTACTGTGCTTGATTGGCCAGCAAACTCGCCTGACCTGAACCCCATAGAGAATCTATGGGGCATTGCCAAGAGAAAGATGAAAGACATGAAACTGAATGATGCAGAAGAGCTGAACGCTGCTATTGAAGCATCCTGGTCTTCCATAACACCTCAGCAGTGCCACAGGCTGATAGCTTCCATGCCATGCCGCATTGAGGCAGTAATTGCTGCAAAAGGGGCCCAAACCAAGTACTGAGTACATATGCATGCTTATACTTTTCAGAGGTCCAATATTGTTCTATACAATCCTTGTTTTATTGATTGCATGTAATATTCTAATTTTCTGAGATTGTGGATTTGGGGTTTTCATGAGCTGTAAGCCATAATCATCACAATTATGACAAATCACGGCTTGAACTATCTTGCTTTGCATGTAATGAGTCTATCTCATATATTAGTTTCAACTTTTAAGTTGCATTACTGAAATAAATGAACTTTTGCATGATATTCTAATTTTTTGAGTTTCACCTGTAAAGCAATAAGTAGTAATAGGTTTATGTTTGCAAGTAGTATCCATCTATTAGATTAATAGATATCAATCTGTAATGGAAAACTACTAATAGATGGCATTACATTAAACAGCTAACATTGTTAATCTAGAGATACATTAACATTGGATAGGCTTTTGGTGTCTATGTGCTTTATTAATGTAAGCTCCTCCTTGTGACCCTTCATATATGTGACAATATAAAAGGGAAAACTTTAAAAATGGCATCCAGCTTCACAATTAAATTTGTACTAAAGTATTTTTCAATTACATTACTAGAGAATATAAACATAAATGTTTCTTGCTACATCATGAATTTATCTCTAGAAAATTCATGTATCCATTTTATGGAAAAATTGCTTTACGATTTATGTATTGATTGATTGATTGGATTGGATTTGATTTGTCAATTGCTTACAAGATAATAGGTATAAGTATAAACATAGTTATGAATACATGAAATGAATACATATAAGAAAAATAAAAAGAAACAATAGGACAGGGACGGTAGGCACGTTGGTGCACTTATGCACGCCCCCTACAGACCTCTTAGCATAGGGGTGAGGTCAATAGTAGACAGTCTAAGGTTAAAGTTTTTGGGGTTTGGGGAAGAAACCACAGAGTCAGGTAGAGTATTCCAGACATTGAACACTCTGTTGCTGAAGTTGTATTTCCTGCAATTAAGTTTGGTGCAGTTAACCTTGAGTTTGTATCTATTGTGTGCCCTTGTATTGTTATGCTTGAAGCTGAAGTATTCATTGACAGGTAGGACATTGCAATTCATGATTTTATATACTATACTTAGATCAGACCGAAGGCAGCATAGTTCTAGTTTTCTAGGTCTAGAGTTAAGTCTGGTGGCATAAGGTATTCTGCAATGAGTAGAGGAGTGGAGAACTCTTCTTGTGAAATATTTCTGGACTTTCTCAACTGGGTTAATATCAGATACGTAATGTGGGTTCCAGACTGATGATCTGTATTCAAGTATTGGTCTAGCAAATGTTTTGTATGCTCTAGTTAGTAGTGTGATATTACCAGAGAAAAAGCTACGTAGGATTAGGTTAACAACTCTTAATGCCTTTTTGGCTATGTAGTTACAGTGGGCTCTAGCACTTAGATCATTAGAGATGAGTACTCCAAGGTCCTTGACAGAGTTTGGATCATCAACAAGGTCTTGACTATTCAGCTTGTATTTTATTTTCTGATTTTTTTGCCAATATGTAAGACAGAGCATTTATTTGTTGAGATTTGAAGTTGCCATTTGTTTGACCATTCTGATACATAGTCGAGCTCTTTTTGAAGGGTAGCAGTATTGTCTGTAGTGTTGAATAGCTTTACATCATCAGTGAAGAGAACGCAGTTGCTCTTAATATGATCACAGAGGTCATTTATGTAGAGTATGAAGAGAGTTGGTCCTAGAACACTGCCTTGGGGGACACCACTGTTGACGGGTACACAATTTGATAGGACGCTCCCAATTTTGACCATTTGCTGTCTGTTTGACAGGAATGCTTCTATCCAGTTATGCAGGTGTCCAGAGATACCATAAGATTTTAGTTGAAGTAGTAGTTTGTCGTGTACCACTGAATCAAAGGCTTTACAGAAGTCTATATATTGCTTTGCCCTGATCGAGTTGTGTAGTCCATATTTTTTTGCAGTATAAGAGTTGCAGATTACAGGATAGTTTTTTTCTGAAACCAAATTGTTTATTAGAGAGTAGGTTGTTTGTCTCTAAGTGGAGGATAATGGATTGGTTAATAATTGATTCCATGACTTTACAGGTGACGCAGCCAGCATAAAGAGATTGGTCTGTAATTTTCAACTAGGCTGGGGGTCTCCCGTTTTGAAGATGGGGATGACCGTGGTTTGTGACCATAGGTTTGGCAAGGAGCTGGTCCTGAAAGATTTTTCAAAGAGTATGCTTAGATGTTCGGCTATGGCAGTGGATAGCATTTTTAAGAAGTAGGCACATATTCCATCCAGTGCAATACATAGAGATGGTTTTAGATTGCGTAGTGTTTTTTCAACATTGTCTTCTGTAAAATCGGTATGTATTAGATCATTGTAGTTTTGGAACAGGTCTAACAATATTATGAGACTACAATATAATTTTAAGTAGCTAAGTTAGGTTTAGCTCGGTTCTTTTATTCTTACATTTTAAAATTTTGGTTATTAGCAAAATTCACCTTTGTCTTTTTTACAGATGTGTTGGTGTGGAGCAATGACAGAGTTATACGCTGGATACAAGCAATTGGATTACGAGATTATGCAAACAATGTGCTAGAAAGTGGTGTGCATGGGTCACTCATAGCCTTAGATGATAACTTTGATTATAGCAGTTTAGCCTTATTGTTGCAGATTCCAACCCAGAATACCCAGGTACCTAAATTAACTATTTAAAAACAATTCAATTTCCATAGGATTTGAAGTATTTTTTACATTATTTTGCTGGGTGATTTGTTTAACCATAGGCACGGCAGATTCTTGAGAGGGAATACAACAATTTATTGGCCCTAGGAACAGATAGACGCCTTGATGAAGTAAGTAGTTTTATTTCTATACAATGAATTATGAACAACAGAGAATAATAGATGTTTGTTGTGTCTATAAAATATATGAAAAGGAAATTACCTTAAAATAGATTGTTGAATATTATTACCATTGGAAATTTAATTATACATAGATGAGAAAATAGATAAAGGAAGGAATTAGATATTATGGCTATGCTAGCTCTATTAGGAAAAAAGGATCTAGTCACATTAAATCAATTCAGAATAAGTTGTGTACCCAACGAGAAAACAGGTCAGTAGCTCATCTGTGTAGTCCTTTGACAGGATAAAGCCTTAGGACACTTAATACATGATATTTTTGCAGAAGTAGCCCAAATTGCCAATATGCATGTTAAGGTATACACCTGCAATTAATGATAAGATATGCCACCAGTTTCTTTTAGCTACATAATTTTCACTAGTTATGAGATTACAACAATAATTAAAACCAGCACCTTGAATTAAATGCAGAAGCAAACTGGCAGCCAGTGCAGCTCATGGAACAGAAGTCTGATGCGTTGTTTTGGGAGTAATGTAACCTGCATTTGTAATGCATTTGCATTAGTTGGGCAGTTCTATATGCAGTGCATTATAGTATTTCAATCTAGAGATGACTAGGGTATGGGTGACTATGAGCAGAGTATCCTGATCTAGTATGGTGCACAAAGCTGTGCAAAGTGCCTCCTAACCACAACTGCAAAATCACATGAAAATCATTTAATCGTTTAATATTTTTGTCATTCCTTTTTTTATATTCTGTAGTTTTTCTAATTATCAGTATACTGTGGCTTTGTCATTATCGATGTAACGAGTTAACAAATGCATGTATTTTTAACCTGTTTTTAAAAACTATCCAAAGGCCAACATGGGACACCATAGAACCAGATAAAGATTTCCATAGTATACATTTTTGCAAAAACCTCTTTTAATAGACAATAATCTACTTTCCTGATTATAACATTTCAAAAACTAGCAATCACAGCTAGGCCAAGGAAAAGATTTCAGCTTTACTAAAAGTTAATATTGTATGTTGCAGAGCGATGACAAGAATTTTAGGCGTGGCTCTTCCTGGCGAAGACAGTTTCCTCCACGTGAAGTTCATGGAATCAGCATGATGCCTGGCTCTTCAGAAACACTGCCAGCTGGGTTTAGGTTAACTACAACATCAGGACAGTCACGAAAAATGGCAACTGACGGTAAGCCAATTAACACCTACTTTCAAAATGAATGTTCCAACTTTGCATGGCTGTTAGTTACATTTAATATAAAATATTCAAATCAATTACATCTATTTCATAGCTAATAAGAGAGTAAAAGAAATGCATTTTCGAGAGGCAGGGAAAAGGCAATGAGAAAATGGAGTTAAGTTTTCAAATAATGTTTTAAACTATTAAAACATTGTAATGGTTGTAAAATGTTTATTAATTATTATTAGCAATATCCGTTGTGAAGAAAGCATGCAAGATATGTGCAAATACGAGAAAACAATATAGGTCTCCCATTCAAGACACTTCACCAAAAATTAAGGGTTTCAGTTGCTGATTAAATATTATTGATGCTTTAATTCCTATTTCTAAATTAAAGTACATTATCCAATGCTGGATTGTTTCATTATTGGATTAATGCATTATTGGAAATCCCAAGTGAGCTTTCCCACCCACAGGTGGACTGTTTTCCCTGTCTCCAGTTCCACTGGATGTCTATAGGTCACACAAGGTATTAAAATAAAAATTCTGATTATATATTCAGGTTTGGAGTTCATTTAGATATGTGCTATGCAGTTTGGACATATGAACATAAACATAAACTCTACTTCAACATTTAGCCTACAGATAAAAAGTAGAACAAATATACCCTACCTGCCTTCTATTCAAAGAGTGATATGAAATATATTGTCTGATTTATTTATATACCATGGAGGCAAATACTTACGTTTGTTAATATTTATGATGAAATAACATCATTTTAGGCAAAAGACAAAAAGAGGAAACTAAGCAATTGGAACCAAATAAGCTTGAAGATAAAATAACTCACAGCTGCTTATTATATTAGAAAAACCTCCATTAATGATGTTTTCACCTTCTTTCAAGTTTCTTAATATTATTAATATTATTGGATCTCTATTTGCAGTTGCTTCATCTCGGTTGCAGAGGTTAGACAGTTCTACAGTTCGCACATATTCATGTTGACATAGCTAGCATGAAAAAGATCTCTGAACTAAAGTGAGTATTCAGACAAAAATACATGAAAGGTTGCATTCTTTACGGAAAAGAAATAACAAGGATACTTTAGGCTACTGCTGGAGGTTTATGCATTTCAGCAATGCTGGCAAACCTGTGACCTGGATTGTAACTAGTGGTGGGATTCATCTGGTTCACACCAGTTCAGGCAAACTGGTTGTTAAATTACCAACCACCCCGCTATCAAAGTGGATCTTGGGCACTGCACCGCAATGGATAAATGGGCAACGGAGCAGCCAGCATGAGGGAAGGAGAAGATGGCTTTCCTTCTTTCTTCTCCCTGCTCCTTCTCCTTCCCTTGTGCCAGCCACTCCGTTGCCTGTTTCTCCACTGCAGCGCAGCACCCAGGATCCACTTATCCACTTTGATAGCAAAGGGGTTTAATTTAACAACCAGTTCACCCAGGGTCAGGTTGCCTATCATGGGAGGCTTGTCCCACGTGTGGGCAGAGCTGGAGGATGGGGATGGGCCACACCTCCCACAACAACCAACCTGACCCTGGGCAAGCTGGTTGTTAAATTATTTGAATCCCACCACTGGCTGTAACTTTTCAGGTTAGGCTGCTCTATTCCTGCCTGATATTGACCCCTGCACCTAGATGCTGTTCACAGTAAATAGTGTGGCATGGGGTTGGGGACTAAAAAACTTGATTTGCTATAAAAAAAATTTATAAAAAAATAATTAGTTTTGAAAGTGTAGGCAAAAATGAACGTTTATCCATGTAATTTACAATTACTACTGTTCAAACTGTGATGCCACTCACAAACCAGTGCAATAGCATCTGTGTTCATTACAACAACGATGATACTTTTTCCAGCAATGACTAGACAAATCATGAAAACATCATCTTCCAAAATGCATATATGTTCTAAAATACACCTTAAACATTATAGTCTTCCCACTAGAGAACAGCAACCTCAGTATTTTTATTAAAACATGCTATTCATTAAAATAAATTTATACTCTAGCAAAATGAAACAATTTTCCTTAATTTTTTTTTTCAAAATAAGGTAGTGGTGTTTAAAAGAAAAAATACACAGAAACTATAATCCTATATAACTGTTTTAATAAATAAACTCCATTGGTTTTACTGAATTTTTTTCCAGATAATCTAACTGTATCTGCATTCTTAATATACAGTATAAACATCTCTACTTCATGTTATTCTAAGATTAGGTTTCAAACAGACATTCAAATAGAAAATTACAAGATTTCTTCAAGCTATTTTAGCTATTCTTAGAGATGAGTTTAAATGCAACCAGTGAATCTTCTATCATGTATTTTTACTGATCCCATCTTCACCCTGCCTTACCTCTTTTCCACCCTCAACTATGCTTTATTTTACAATTGCTACCTAGAGATTATTACTGTAAAAGAATCTATATCAGTGTAAATGTTATTATTAAATGAACTATTTTTCCTTACTTCTAGATGCCACCTCTTTCTTCTATTTTACCTGAAGTGCACTACCACCATCTTAAGAAGCTTTTTATTCCAAGAACAGGGTAATAGGGAAGAAAATATAAATGTTTATCAAACTAAAATGTGTGGTGATCTTTTTACATATTTAGTTGTAATGTGCAACCTGCCAAATACTACTGTCACACAATTTTTTAATCCTTTCTGTGGAGCTGAGACAGAAGTTGGTCACAAGCTCCATTGAAATGACTGAATAGTGTGTGGCAACAATATTGTCCGGATTGCACATCTTATGTAGTTTAATTAATAATTACTAATTTTTAAAAATATACATCATGACAAATTTGGCCAGTGTGTAGAAATAATGCTTTTATCAAAAAGGGGGGGGCCTTCATTTTGAAACGTGTTCCATCTGTTTTATTGTAATATACTAGAATTATATGTATTTATGGTGAATTTCTTTTAACATGTGTCTCATATAAATGGATATAAACATGATTTTTTTAAAAAAAATATGTGGTACATGGGGTCTTAGTGCAAACACTTGACAAATACATTGTCAGGTATACTGTTTGTATCTTTTCATTCCACTATTTTTTACAATTTTGAATTGTAGCAAAGTCAATTGAATATTGGATAGCAAAAGTTATTAGATGCTTCATCTTGTTCCTAATATATATATATATATATATATGTATGTATATGTATATATGTATATGTATATATGTAGGTCTTGGTGTATTCGGGTCTTGTCCCATGTAAGATTGAGAATACCTTGGCGACGTTTCAATGAAGAAACGTTTCAATCAAGAAGCAACAACACAGCCAACAACACAGCCAACCAATCAGCAAACACCAATTCCATCAACCAATCAAGAAGCGACAACACAGCCAGAAACACAGCCAGCCAACCCGCTTACAGCAGAGCCAGCACACCACACCTCCCCTCCAGTATTTATAGAGAGAAGGCAGCTCAGATCACGCTTTGCTGGCAGAAGCACAAAGCCGAAGACACCAGCCTGAAGATGACGGATGAGATTTCGTCGAAACGTCGCCAAGGTATTCTCAATCTTACACGGGACAAGACCCGAATACACCAAGACTTACATAGTGAAAATCTATATATATATATATATATATATATATATATATATATATATATATATTTGTTTTCGTAGATTTTTTTTACACGGGACAAGACCCGAATACACCAAGACCTACATATATATATATATATATATATATATATATATATATATATATATATAAATAATATATATATATACACACACACATACACACACACCACTATTTAAAATGAATTCTTGCCTCTAATGATCAAGAGGTAAAAGATTTAAACATGAAACTTGAGCCAAAAATGAACCTATAAAGGCAAAACAGAACTCTCATACGCATATACAAATATACACAGAAATGCATACAAAATTGTAGAAAAGCACTGTGACTGCTCTTTTTTTCTAAAACCAACATGAAGAAAAACTGCAAAAATCAAAACTAATTATGGAAAACAAGAAACATTTTCCTCAATGGCTACGAAGAAGCAATTACCAAGAAGCAGCTAGCTTTGCTAGTATTTTTTTTTTCAAAATTCTTCGCATACTAGCTAAAATTGGCCTTAAACAAAATTATGAAAAGAAAACAAATCTGATTTTCAATGTTTCAGTTATATAACAATACCCTCCATGTCTTCATTATAATAGGGTATTGTAACAGCTGCTTGTCTAATGTTAGGCTTTCATTCAAAAGTGGCCTTGCTGAGACTTCATTGAAGTCAACTGTATCAGAGGAAATAACTGAAGGACAAAACAGTTATTATATACTGTATAGAAGGTTAGAGAAGAAAATATTACCTGCTGTGGTTTTATTTGATGGTGTTATTGATGTTTGCCCTTTGTTATATTGGAAGTTTCAAAGTAAGAACTATTTAATAATGTAATTTACCTACTCTATTTGCTAATAATCTTGCTGCCTGATTGATCTTATTGTAGCTTAAGTCCTGTCCTTCAGCAGGTTTATCTGCAAAACATCTGCACGTGCATTTGTTTTACTGCATTTTTAAAATTTTAAATAGATTTCAGTTATGGTGACTGAATTTTTTCTCTCCCCCTTGTCAGTAAAATAAAATCAGTGCTCTTTTATGCATTCTGTCTGTGGTATAGTTGCATACATCATGGTTTCAACCTTAATTTTTAAAGACATTGTTTAAGCAACAAATAATCAAGCCATTCTTATTTATCAGGTCATTAAAGTACAGAATTTTTCCCATTCCAATGATTTGGAAATTAGAAAGACCCCATTTTGAGTATGAAGCAGTTGTTGGGAGTTCAAAACGATTATTACACATCACAGTATACCGTCTCAATGATTGTATCATAGATCAATACATTTCTAAAATGTTCAAAATATTAGTTTCATATTTGAAATACAATGTTTTAAAAGTGAATAATTTGATTTACTCAAAAGTATCTGAATTTAAAGTGATTTGCACACAGTAATATGAAATACACCAATTTCAACTCATTCTAGTTATATTGCAAAATGTTTCTTTTCAGTACACTACTGTGTCTTTTCCAGCTGAACATCTTCTGGACAGAAAATACATAATACCAAGCTACAGATCATTCTACACTTCTGTTGCAAGTGTTTTGTGAATTGCATTTTTTTCATGTGGCTTGCTCTTTTTGCCCATCAGTGAATACGGTTCAGTACTCTGTGTTATTAGGCTGCTGAGCGAAGAGCAGACGAAACAGCATTATTTCCGAAGAAAAAATATTGGTGGAGTCTGTTTAGGAAGCCAGAGATCAGGTAGTCTTTGGATTAAAACTCATCCCACTACCCTCTCCCAACCCCCCAAAAAGGATGGCTGTACTTGCCCACAACTGCCTTGTCTAAACCCATCTTTGCTTAACACATAAGAAATCTGGCCTTTCCTTTTAATCCAAGGGGAATTCCTTAGACTGCAGTCTACATTGCATTGTATTAATCAGTGACTGCCATTGAAAGCAACTGGACTCATTCCACAGAGAATTAAAATTTGACTGCAAGAGTTCTCAGCACATGCTAAATTAAAGGAGGGGGAGAGACAGGATAATAGACAAAAGATTTAAATTTATTTTCAATTAAACAGTTGTGCTGACTACCATACAAGCAGGTTGAACAACCCTCAATTAGTATCACAGCTCTTCCCTTAATTTCAAAATTCTTTGTTAAGCAAATAGACAATTCATGAACGCCATCTGTTTTCTAGCACCTTTCTAAGTAAGACAAGGGTAAAGCAAAAGAGGATGTCAGAATGAAAGAGAAAAACTATTTTCATCCCCTCCCAAATACCCTCATTACATGAAAGGCCCCAACAAATTACTCATAGAGGGATATGGTGCTTGACCCTCCTTCCCAAACAAACACTTTTGCGGTGTTTCTCTGCCTTTCACATTTCAGGCTACAGGTAAGTGCAGGTAAGTCCAAGAAAATGCTTTCAGGTATTATAGTAACAGAATGCTTCAACTACATTAAATATTCTCCCTGGCCGCCTGCTCTCACAAGAAAAGAGCCTTACCCAAATTCATTATCACACTATGGGTAACAACCCTGTGAATGTAGGGTGATCAAACATGAATGATGTTTATTCCCATGACTGCCAAATGGTTAAAGCCCCAAATACCTGTTTATAAAAAGGTATAACAGTCTTTTAAAATAATTTGGGTATTTTAGAAAACGTAGCACAATTTTAGAGACTACATCTCTCAATGTTTAACACTAGGGGGCAATATTTCTGAACTATGTAATACTTTTTGGCTTGGTTCCTAACTGAGAATTGTTATGTGGCTACAAACTGTTATTTACCTTGAATATCTGGGCATTCTGATTATGAGATTTTTTTTTTCCTTCCTTAAACTTACATTCATCGCTTGTGGCATACTATACAGCCACAATCACCATAATGGGCTATGAGAATAACTTTGAGAGAGAGGAGGAAGAACAGTCTAGACAATGGTCTGACGAGAAATCTGAGTCTAAAGCAGGAATGGAGCGCAGAGAAAACATCTCAAAATTGACTCTCCCTAATTCTCTGAAATATAAAAGTAGGCCAAGGCGGGAGAACATTTTCAGGCTTGCAAGATTCTGTTATGGTAAGCCTACAATAGAGATAACATATTAGTATTCTTGTTTTGGTTTTCTTGTATGAACTAACTTCACAGGCTGACACTAAAGGATTTCTTAAAGCAGGGCTACCAAACTCCCAGCCCACGAGCCAAATGTATCACATGCTGGCCACGCCCATGCCCGGTTTAGTAAACTGGAGGGGCGTCCTGATACGTCATGCAATGCCAACATGACAACATGAGTTTAACACCCCTGTCTTAAAGGGTTCTACCATGTAACGTCACAAGTCAGATTACACAATCTTTTTAAAAAACCAGTTGGGCTGGTTCAGCACTCACAAAGAACATTCACAAAGAGCAGCCCAATTCTTCCTGGCACTTTATGTTCCCCAACTTCTCTGCCAAGTTACCTAGTTGCATAAATTAGAACCGAATGAGAAAGTTACCATGGAAAAGGACAGTGGGAGATAAGAATATAGTTAATCCTTGACTTAAGAACAGTTCATTTAGTGACCAATCAAAGTTACAATGGCACTGAAAAAAAGGTGACTTATGACCATTTTTCACAGTTGCAACCATTGTAGCATCCTCATGGTCACATGATCAAAATTCAGGTGCTTATTAGCTGGTTCATATTTGTGACATTTGTAGTTTCCAGGGGTCATGTGATCAGCTTTTGCAACCTGACAAAAGTCAACAGGGCAGCCAGATACACATAACAATCATGATACTAACTTAACAACTGCAATGGTTCACTTAACAACTGTGGCAAGAAAGGTCACAAAATGGGTCAAAACTCACTTAACAAATGTTTCACTTAGCAACATAAATTTTGGGCTCAATTGTGGTCATAAGCTGAGGTCTACAATTTGTCAGTAAGGATTATGGGGTTAGCCAGTATTTGTGAAAAAATAAAGTAGCTTATCTCTACCCATGTAGTTTCAACTGAGTTTTTACCATAGCCCAGAAACATTTGCATTCATTGTATCCTGTCCTTAGCTGAAAATGAAGACTTCAGATGACTAAGGGACAGTCTCAGTTAATTCAGTAGCCACTGGTAGGCCTGAATTACAGGATTTTGCTAATACCTCAGTCATTAACTCTTGTTAGCAATCATTTTCTTTACCTAATTGCTCAAAGTTTAAATCTGTATGTTAAAATTACAACAAATTTTAGCTACCAATGTTGAGCTACTTTAAAAACTTCAATATAAGTATGGGTATTTCAGACAAGCAAACTTTTAAGAACTAAGATTCAATTTCATCCTGGCGTTGAAAGAAACCCACACAATTTTAACAAGATTTAAATTATGTCATCTCTTGCACTATATTTAAGAACAATGTGTGCATTATAAATATTTGCTCATGCAATTCTAATTACAATAAAAATTAAAATCATCTAAGTAGCTCATTGTAAAATTTACATTGCCAACTGAATATTAGTTGTTACAGTGATCTAAGATTTAGTAACACATTTACATAAAATAAACATTTTTACTTATTTCTGGCATAATAAAAGGCAGTAAGTAATGCAGGTCTTCCTTACATTTTAGTGATTGTTAAATCTTATTTTAATCCTTCTAACACCTCTTCTACATGTTTAAACGCAGCAGGATCCTCAATAGTTGGAGTTATCTAGGGGGAAAATAAAGAACTCAGACTCTTAATATGGCAAATTAAAATTAATGTTTTCTTTTTTGTGAAAATCATATATAAGTCAGTATTTGCCCATGAAAATACCATGCACCATAGGGCAACAATTAAAGGTACTTCAGATGAGCCAAGTTATAGAATGTGTCCAAAATAAGGACCCATGACTTCTAAGGGAATGCAATTTGAGGAAATTGTACAGCTTCTGTTATACTTTGCTACTGCTACAATACTAGACTGCTGTTACAGTCACACGATCTTCATTTACAATGTTCTGTGACAGTTTCCCAGGCAGTCTTGCAATACCTTGTTCCTTCCCCCATCCAGCAGGAGCCACTTACCTGGCTGTTGCTAAGAGAAAGGAACAAGGAGGAAGGAATCCCCATATACCTTTCCCAGTCCATGCATCCCCTCTTGCATACACTTCCAAACTTTCCTGTGCACCTTCCTTGATAACATGCAGTGCCTTCTGTGCACTGCCATGTCCCCTTCCCAATAGACACTGCACCCTCACCTTTCCTGTGTGGCAGCTCTTGTGTACCTCCAAGCACCCTTCCCAACCCCACAATGCTGTGTCCCGCTGGCACAGTATTTCTCGCACATCCCTGCAACTCCCATGCATTCTTCTTGCCCCACCACGTGGCCAACCCAACCCACACAGAGCCTTTCACATGCACCCCCAGGCACCTTTTCCAACTTACACCACTGATCCACATGGCATTTTTTTGTACATATCCACACAGCTTTGCAACCTATAAGGTATCTCTCGTGCATCCCATATATCATTTCTGACCTGCATCCCCTGGCTCCCTCTTATATGTTGATAGGGAGTAAGAGTCCAACTCTAGGGTGACACAGGGCTTAGTGCTTTCTCCATTCCTTTTTGAAATCTATACCAACTTGCTGGGCAGGATCATCCTCCTGCACGAGCTACATTGGTTGCTGGTTGCCCTCCGGGTGAGATTCAAGGTGTTGGTGTTAACATACAAAGTCCTACATGGCTTGGGTCCAGGGTACTTGCGGGAATGTCTCCTGCCAGCATCAATGTCCCATCGCCCTGTATGCTCCCACAGGCAGGGCCTCCTTGGGGTGCCGTCAGCCAGACAGTGTCAGCTGGCAGCGCCCAGGGGGAGGGCCTTCTCTGTGGTAGCACCCACCCTGTGAAACCAGCTCCCTTTGGGGCTCTGATTGGCCCCGGACCTCGGTTCCTTCCACCACAACCTGAAGACCTGGTTTTTTCAGCAAGCGGGCCTGGACTGAAGGGAAGGGGGATGGGTTTTTAACTGTATTTTAGATTAGTTTTATTGGTTTTAGGGTTTATTGGGCTTGGGGTTTAATAGTGTTTTAATTAAATTTAATTTGTATTGTGTATTTTTACTGTGAGCCACCCTGAGTCCCTAGGGAGAAGGGCAGCATATAAGTCCAATAAATAATGATGATGATGATGATGATGATGATGATGATCTGTCATCACGGGATGAAGTATCACCAGTATGCTGATGATTCCCAGTTATACAGATCCATTCCAGGTAAAGTGGTGATGCTGCGTATGTCTTTTCACAGTGCCTGGAGGCAGAAGGAGCCTAGATAGTGGGACAACAACCTTCAACTGAACCCTGGTAAGATACAGTGACTCTGGGAAGGGAGCCCCTCTGCATCCAGGATTTTTTCATGTTTAGACTTGGATGGGGTTGCACTACCCCAGACAGACCTGGTGTGTAGCATGGAGGTCTTCCAAGACTCATGACTCCTGCACAAAAGCAGGTGGCAACTGTGGCTAAGAGGGCCTTTGTGCAAATTTGTGTTGTGTGCTAGTTATGTCTTTTCATGGATAGGGAACTCTGGTCAATCACTCTTGCCTGGTCATCTCCCATCTGGACTACTGCAATGCGTTCTGCATAGGAATACCCTTGAAAAGTATCCAGAACCTTCATGCAGCCAATTCTGGACACCCAAAGAATGGTGCAGGAACATTTCTGCTGAACAAGTTGCATTGGGTGCCTATCTGCTTCCAGGCCCAATTCAAGGTGTTGATTTTGAACTTTAAAGCCCTACATGGCAAGGGGTAAGGTTAACTATGGAACTTGACCCCATTACATCAGTCTGTCCCACAGGGAAGGTATACTGCAGATTCATCAGTTGAAGAATTCCAACTGGTGAGGTCCAGGAAGGGAGCCTTCTCTATCAGTGCGCCCACCCTATGTAAGACTCTCCACCTGGAGATGAAGTGGGCACCTGCTTTCTTGGCTTTCTGTAAAGGGATAAAAACATGGCTTGGGGTGCACAGTTGAATATGCAGCTGTGGGGGCTGGTTGGTGCTCTGAAAGCCCTCCTCTTTTTAAATCAATTTTTAACATTCCTTGCCTCTTAAATTTTTACATAGTTTTTTTTATGCTTTTAATATCTAATTGTACACTGCCCAGAGTCTCTGTGAAGGACATGACAAATAAGTTGCTCCCTCTTTCACTGAATTTTTGTCCACCCATGGTCATTCTGTTTGTCTATTTGGGTTAGGAAGTATCTCTGAAACAATGACATGTTGGGTCACAGGTTGTCTAGTAACTATATATTCTATTACTGGCAGTTACCTTGTATGGCTTCCCATTCACAAGAGAAGCAAGAGCTGACCGTGGTATCTTGCCAGAACGGGTTTTTGGTATTTGTTTCACAAATATTGCTTTCCGAAATGCTGCCACTGGACCAATATCTTCTCTAACTCGTGCAACAATTTCTTCTAAAAGTTGTTCCTCTTCAATATCAATTCCTAGTAGCATATAAGAGCACAAGGGTCGTTAAGTGGCTTTATTGCTTTGTGTGGGTACAATTTTGTTTCTCACCGGCTATCCCAGGCAAATCAAGACAACAATCTCAAACCAATCATTCACAAATTCAGAATTCCAAAATCCCAACTTTGTAAACAAACAGTTCTCACCATTTCTCAGGACACACAATGCGAGAGGAACATGGCCCTTTAGTCGATCCTCTTGGCCAACAACGGCACAGTCTGCCACAGCCGTATGGGAGAGAACAGCCTGAAGAGGGGACAGAATAAAAATACTTTATTAGACAAATATAAGAAACTGCATGTCCATTACTTATTTGACAAGGCGCGTCCAGCAATAGCAGTCTATGGACAATAAGATGGAGCTCTCCATTAATAGGAGGCTTGTGACCAGCAAGTATTCCCCTTGGCCAGATGCAACTGACCATCTCTGTCATCTCATTTGCATGCAAACCCATAAAAACTGTTCTACACAGTTTTGAGATCTCTTAGGAACATGGGGGAAGTAGCCTAGGATGAGGCACAAGAATTAGGCTACAAATGAATGTTCTTTTGAATGGGAGTATTCTGAGCAGAAATTTGCTCGGGAATTCATTTAAAACAACAACAATTCAAGGTCTGAGAATGTGAACATCTAGATGTCATGGTCTATTCATTTGTAGCAATAGAAACTAATTTGCATATTATATGGTGGCTCTTTCAAACATTAATGGGAACTTTTTAATATATAGCCTGAAAAGCTCTGTGCTTCCCAGCCATGCTTGACTGAGATTAGGAGTTAATATGTGCTTAAACCATATGTGATTATAAATGCTTTATGATAAGGTAATTTATGTGGTGGTTGGCTCTGATACGTAGAAAAGGGAGTGTGCAGGAGTCACAACATACAGTATGAGTAGACGGCTCATTTCCACTTGGACCTCAACACTAAAATAGATTATTTAAACTCCTAAATTTGAGATTAGCATGGAAAAACCATGAAATATAACTTTTCATTAAACAGCAAGGAATAAATTTCCAAGCATTTGTGTGGGGAAGAAGCCTGTCTAATTTCAGTGAAATAGGCGCATGGTTTTGAGTTAGATCACACTCCAAACTTCACAAGGATATTTCAGTTTGAAGCTTTGATCAAATCTCTCTAACAAATCAGATTCACAAATTAAAACTGAGACCTGCTTTAATCCATTCAATCAAAATGCATAGATGAAAGCCCTGTGCAGCCTTGTGCATGGAGTCCTCAACTTACGACCACAATTGAGCCCAAAATTTCAGTTAGTAAGCAAGGCAGCTATTAAAGTGAATTTTGCCCCATTTTAGGAAATATTTTTTGCATAGTTGTTAAGTCAATCATGTGGTCGTTAAGAGAATCTTTTCTCCACTGACTGCTTGGGAATGTTACAACAGTCATAAGTGTAAAAACTGATCATAAATCACTTTTTTCAGTTTAAGTTCAAATGCTACACTAAATGAATGGTTGTAAGTCAAGGACTATCTGTAAAAGATTTCATAACTTCTATATATGATCTACTGCCTCTGGAGTTGCTACAGAAAATATATGATGCAATATCAGTTCTACACAAAGAGAATGCAACCAATCAATTTTCTCATTTGGTTAAATTCCCTGATAGAGCTCCTTTGGATGGCAAAGCAAACCTTAGTTTGAGTTGCTCTGATTTGCCCAATTCTCAGCTTTTTTAAGGTGCTAAGCAAAGCCACAAACTTAAATTTAGTTCTTTTTGTGTTAATGGAATGATAAGGCTTCTGTGCCCTGTCCCGCCTGTACCACTTGCAATGAAAGCTGCAACCAAGTCCTGCTCAGGAATTGCAAACCTTGCTAATGTGCCCTGTCCAACTTACCCACAATGCTGAAGAGATATTTTCCAGGACAAGCAAATTTGCTAACCAGTTTTGGCATTCTTTCTGGCACCTTAGAAAGCCAAGTGATCAGAAGTGACAAAACTACCTGGTCCAAAAGGTGAAATCACTGAGTTTTTCTGGATATCACATCTGGCATGAGTTCGTTTTAAAACCTTAATGTTTTAAAAAATATTTTTAATTTGGATTCAAGCAATTTCTAAATTAATTCACTGAGTCTCTATAGGCTCTGCTCAATGATGGCCGTTGTATTGGCCTTTCCTCGTGTTTACTGGTTCACCTTTAAAAAGATGTGGAGAAATATTTCAAACAAATATTTACAGTGAGGTCCAATAAACCTTGGCAGATTAATATCCCTCATAGAAGTTAGACTTGCTATTCTGGTCCATTACTGCCTGCTTCTAAGTGGAGTGCTGCAGGAATTTTAATGCTTCCTCATTCCATGCATGGTTTTTTTTTCTGTATCAAATTGTAAAGCAGCTCCCATCAAATCATGCTTTCTATCCTTGATTCGTCTTGAATTCAAATCAAATTATGCCTTCTTAGAATACTGAATGACAGTTTAGTGATATTCTTCACTAAACTCTCACCAGGCTAAACAATGCATCCTCTCTACCTATCTTAAAAACAACTATTTCTTTTTCCTGCATTACAATCAATGGTGTCAGGGACCAACTGTTTATTTTTTCTTCAGTGTCTCGGATAAAGCAGTAGTTAGCCTAGAATATTGTCAGAAGTTAATACAGCATAATGGCTTTTAGTGACTATGTAAGAGGAACAGCCTGGTAACTATAAGAGCACTTCTCCTGTTGCTCCACTCATTCATTAAGTCTTCATGAAGAAAACTTTGCTAAGGAAGAGACTCACCAGGAAAATCTTTGCCCCTTAATTCTGAGACAGATCCCCCTCCACCTTTTCTCTGCATTTGAAACTAAGGTACCATTTTTCCTGGTTATTTACCTCTTCAATTGCACCTGCTGAAATTCTATGGCCTGCAACATTGATCACATCATCCACACGAGACATGACATATAAATAGCCTTCTTCATCCATATAACCTGCATCCATAGTATCATAATATCCCTAGGAAGAAAAGTAGATAAATGAAAAATGCTTCAGAATATTAAACACAACAATATTACATTTTTGCTCCTAAAACAATGCATTGCCAAAGAAATATCTCGTTTGATCCCTGGCATTTGTTCTAAGTTCCAGTCTAGAGTTCGTGGTTCTATTCATGGAAGATGACAGATTGAAACATCATTAAAGTGGTTTCCACATAAACTCAATATGGAACGTACAGGAGTGTTTACCATGGGTGCTCTTCATCTTCTTTGTGATCCCATTGGATAAAGTCTCGGAAGAGGAAGAAAAATACACAGATTTGGCATAACTGAACCTTTTGCTGTCCTAAATATGCCACATATGTGTGTATCTGTGTGCACGTGTGTGTGAGTTCAGAGGATTTTTTTTAGCATGTAAAATATTTTAATATAAGGTGATATATTTTAACTAAAATTAAACCAGTCAGCAAGTTTAAAGATTGAAAATTAAACGTTTCCATAAAGCTAAGAAAAACTTTTAGGATTCAAGGGCCAAATGAGAAATATTTTTACAAGAAGTATAAGGGATGTGATCAATTTTGAGCCTCTGATCAAAATGAAAGGAAAAATATAGAGCAATTCATACTATTTTCAATAATGTATACCATTATATATTTAATCACTTCTTACCGGAAATTTTTGGAAATATAATTCTTTATAAAGCTCTTCATTTTTCCAAAGACCTAAAAAGGCTCCTGGTGGCAAAGGTAACCTGTTGTATATTTTGTTTAAAGAAAAAAAAAAAAGGGGGGGGTTGTATAACTGCAAAATACATTAATACAGAAAACTCAAAAATAATGAAATATGTTTTTCTAAACTCATACTTCTAAATACAGGGCTAGAATAGTTACTTTTTCCTCAACTTTGAGCACAGGAACTTCCAGTTATCAGCTCTGGTCCTCCAACCACAACATGCTTAAGACAGAGTATTTGTCTTTGCTCATTTCACACAAACAATTATCCCTTATAGAATGGCTAAGAGAAGAGAAGCAATCCAAACATGGTTAATAGCAGTGATTTTCATTCTCATACATTGTCAATAATTGTTATCATTTAGAATACATAAATTTAATTTATAGCTATAATACCATCAAATGTATTACCAGGAGAAACTCATGAGAGTTGTCTAAACAACTCATGAGAGTTGTCTAAAGAATTCAATACTCAAGAGTTTTCCACAACATTAGTAGTATTATGATTTCATAATTTATTGTTAAATAACCCTCTCAAAAAACCCTTTCAAGAAACAATAAAATTATATTTTCAGTGGCGTTGCAAGTATAGAAGAAGTAAACATAAAAAATCAGGCATTTATTTCCACCTTTGTGCCCCCAAAAAGAAAGATATTTGAGTTCATAGTACAATCTATATTAAAATTTAAATCATTATCTATCCAGAAAGACCTTCACATTACAACACAAAATAGCAACAGAAAGTGATTCATAATTTAAACATCTGAGAGTAATGCTGCACACTGTGAAGTGTTATGCAAGTAAATCAACCTAATTTTATAACTCTTGGGCCATGGAATCTTATTCTAGGTATTATTTTCTTCTTTGCTTCTATCTCTGTGCTTGTCTAGACAATATATATAGAACAACGTAACAGGTGTCTAGACAATATATAGAACAACATAACAAGTGTTAGAATTCTATCTGGTGACTTGCAACAGATGTGCTTAGGTAATAATAAATGGAAAATGTAAGAATTTGTGATGGTGTTTTACAATATCTGAAATTGGTATACAACATCTGCTAAAAGTCATATAAAGATCCACAGGTTTCTCAGTGAAGCTTCCATCATAATGATGGCTTTTATTCGATATTGAGATTATTTACCAAATACTGGTATTTATAGCTCTTCATTGTCATTTAATAAATGAGCTGGTTTGATTATTGAGCTAATTATATATAATGCACATAGAAAGCAGCATGTCCTATAGACTGTACTTAATGCATTGTTCATAAACAAACAGGAAGGTATTCTGGCCTATAATAGAAGTCATTTTGAATACATTCTTGTTCCCAAAACAAAAAACAATTACTACCAACCTGCCTTCTGTATACTGCACGAGTCAAAAAGAGGGCTGTGAAAATATTTACAGACCCCTCACATCCCTCACATAAACTGTTCCAACTCCTTCCCTCAAAACGACGCTATAGAGCACTGCACACCAGAACAACTAGACACAAGGACAGTTTTTTCCCAAAAGCCATCACTCTGCTAAACAAGTAGTTCCCACAACACTGTTCAACTATTACAAAGTCTGCACTACTATTACTGTTAATCTCATCACTCCTTATCACCCATCCCCTCCTCCACTTGTGACTGTATGACTGTAACTTTGTCACTTGTATCCTTATGATTTATATTGACTGTTTCCTAGTATGATTTGATTGCTTATTGTACCCTATAACTATCATTAAGTGTTGTACCTTACGATTCTTGACGAATGTATCTTTTCTTTTATGTGTACTGGGAGTATTTGCACCAAGACAAATTCCTTGTGTGTCCAACCACACTTGGCCAATAAAGAATTCTATGCTATTCTATTCACTCCATCTCAATTTACTTTGCTCAGTTGTAAATGTTTGGGAAATCATGAATTGCTTACTTTACCACTATGTTTCCTAGAGTCTTCACTTTTACAGGTTGCTTGTTGTCATCCAGAATCACAACTAAAACAAAAAGGCATCACGAGTCATAAAAACAAAGACAATAGTTTCAATTTTAATTAAAATAGAAGTATTTCAATATTAATCAACTTCAGAAAGTTAAATGGAATAAAAAATTGTTGCTTGCAAAATTTACAGTCTTTAGAATAATGAAAGATGAGGAAGTAGAAATTGACAAGCCAATATTTATTCCTAGGTTTGCTTCATCATCACCATGCATCTTATAAAAATAAGAAAAAAATATATAAAATTTTTAAAGCATGAGGGAAGAAGCTAGGTGTCTTCAAACATGGCAACTTTAAGATTTGTGGACTTCAGTTCCCAGAATTCTTCATGCTAGCTGGGGAATTCTGGGAGTAGAAGATCCACAAGTCTTAAAGTTGCTAAGTTTGGAGAGCCCTGAAATAAATAATGAAGGTACAGTAATAAATACAGATTTAACCATAAACCACCCAAACTGCTTTGACTAGTGGGCAGTTTATTTTTATTTTTTAAAAGTTCTAAATAAATAGATCTGTTTCTTATGAGGGAAGGATGAAGATCTCAACATTCCAGGGAATTAGACTGTATATTCTATTTCTTTATGGCATTTACATGGCTGTCCATCTTAAATACATGACTTTGGATGATTAACAATGGCTAAAATGAGATCAATCCCAAGTAATAAAGTATAGAAGCCATTAAAAAAAACAGCCAATAAGAATTGACACATCAAAAGACAAATCAAGGAACTATAAGGAGGAAACTACACCTCTAAAGCAGCCTTTATATAAAAAATAATCAACTATTTTTGAATTAATTAAAATAGCTTGCACTACATTTCATAATTTCATTTTACAATTTTAGCTTTAATTATATTTTAAGAGAAAATATCTCTTGCTGTTCAAAGTTAAATCACAACATTATGAAAACTGTTACTCCTTTAATTTTGATTGCACATGTTCTATTTTTTTTTCACTTGTCATTCAAATAAAAACAGCTATTGCCTTTTTATGCACGCTTCATAAAAGTCTTCCTGATAAAGTAGTTGAAGTCTAGATAATTTCAATAGAGATTTTCTGAATGGTGAAATGTATTTTTGAAGGTTACCAAATTGATACATTTTGAATATGCAAATACCAAGCTCAAAACCTTTCTCGATTTAAGATTTCTTTCATATACTGTAATGTACATATAAAAATGCAACAACATAAAGCATCTTATTCAGAATATGTCAGGAACACCCATGGAATGCAGGGCAGTTGCTATGATTCCATTATAATCTACACAACTCATTCTCCCAGATAGATCTTCAAAGGTATCTGCAGCTCTCGCCTGACTTGCTATGACAGAGCTAGATATGTTTCCTAGCCCACAAGCAATTTAATCTCTATGAAGCAGTTTGCATATAAGTTAATTTTTTGACTTTTATTCGTTCTGCCCCATACACTTTTAATATATAAGCTATTCTCCTGGGTACTTGTGCTACAGAACAGAAAGTCCTATATGGGTTGGGATACTCTGAACCAAGGGCCTCCAACCTTGGCTACTTTAAGACTTGTGGATTTCAACATGCTGGTGTTGACCTATAAAGTCCTACATGGCTTAGGACCAGGGTACTTGCGGGAGACCCTGCTACCAGTAATGGCTTCCCAATGTCCTGTGCACTCCCATAGGCAGGGCCTCCTTGGGGTGCCGTCGGTCAGACAGTGTCGCCTGGCGACCCCTAGGGGTAGGGCCTTCTCTGTGGGAGCACCCGCCCTATGGAATCGATTGCCCCTGGAGCTTCGGGTGGCCCCTGACCTCCGATCCTTCCGTCGTGGCCTGAAAACATGGCTGTTCCAACTTGCTGACCTGGACTGATGGAGGAGATGGGGGTTTTAAGGAATTGTTTTATTAATTTTAACTGATTATTGGGTTTCGTATTTAATTTCTTTTTAATATTGTATTGTATTTGTATTGTTTTCATGATTGTACGCCGCCCTGAGTCCTTCGGGAGATGGGGCGGCATAGAAATCCAATAAATAATAATAACAACAACAACAACAACATGGCTGGTGGGAGAACTCTGAGAGTTGAAGTCCACAAGTCTTAAAAGTTGCCAGGATTTAGACACCCTGCTCCAAAGAATCCAAGCAAAAGATGAAGCAATAACAGGCCACATTACACTATGTTGTGCCTTGATGTCAGAATGAAAACAGTTACTGCAGCTTTAGAAAACAATTGATCCATGGTACAATTTCATAAATATATTGCATAAAGATATGTTTTGCAGGGTTTCTTTCATCGTGGAGATAACAGGAATTTTGAAGTAGTTAAAAAAAAAAGATCAAAGTTGCTTTGGTTCTAAATTGTCAAAAGAGCAACTCTTAAGCTTTAAAGATTGTACCTGTTCCTTTTTGTCATGACTGGAATTGCTAAAAATTCTCTTCCCCCTCTCTCTCATACACACACACACATACAGATAGTATTTTAATAGCCTCTACTTTGCAAGTTTACCATTGTATCCTGGTACCAACTTTCCTGTCTGCCCTGGAGGAGGAGTTAGTGAGTTTCCTAAGCCAATGCAGGAAGCTGTTATTGCCGAGCCTGTTTCTGTAATTTAAAAAAAAAATTAAGATTTTTTTTTAAATGTTGTAATTAGAAGTTATTTTCATGTGTAAATTAATTGGCTTTGAGGTTCACATTAAAAACAACTTTCTTTTTTTAGAATTTAAATAGCCTGAGACAGTGCTTCCTAAATATTTACCCTCATTTACCCAAAACTTAACCTCATTTAAGTCCTTTTTACTGCTTATCTGAAAATTCTTCTTTAAATGTCCCTATTGTGATTGGGTAATGGATTCATTCATCTGTCATTTACCCAAATAAAACCCACTTTTCCCAATCTTGGGTAATTTTCTCAGGTTTGGGAATCACTGACCTAAGGAAGCTAATAAGCACTCTTGAACTGTCACTATAGAAACTCTGGTAGAAGTCCTTAATAGAGCATTAAGCTCATTAGGTGAAGTGGAGCCAGTTATTATCACTCAGTCTAACATGCGTAACCGAGTGTATCTGAGAATAAAATGAACTGAAGAACATTCAATCCAGTCCCTCATATGATACTTCTGCCAATGTTAGAATCGGTGTAGAAAGCATACAAATCCTGTTATCAAATTAACCTGACTTTTAAGGATGACTTCATCACAAACAATGGATTGATAATATGGCATACAGGTAGTCCTTGTGTTATGACCACTCATTCAGTGACTGTTCAAAGTTGTGATGGCATCAAATGAGGGGAGCTTGTAACAAAGTGCAGGTGTCACAGAGTCCCCCAGATCATGTAATCATGATTTGGATGTTTGGCAACCAGTTCCCAATTATGATGGTTTCAGGATCCTGTGGTCATGTAATTGCCATTTGCAACCTATCCCTCCCTCAAGCAAAGTCAATGGGAAAGCCAGCAGTATGTCACAAATTGCTGCTGTTAAGTTGTTCTTGCTCCTGCCACTTTTCCTCATGAGAAGCCCCTGGTCATCATGGGGATCTCATACTCCATACAGCCCACCTACCTACACTCTGAAACACCTGTCCATCTTCCATAATGCCCATTCATGGCGCCCCCACCCATTCACCTGCCTGTATGTAGTACCAGTACCTGCTTATCTGCCTATCACTCTGAACTACTAGCCTGCTTGTCTGGAATGCAGTTTTAGTACCTCTTCCCACATTGTGGTCATGTGGGCTCCTTGCTTAATGACCTCTGCGATCGTCATTGGCGTTGGAAACTGACAGGAGTGCCATTGGTAAGCAATGCAGTCATGTGACTTCACACTTTATAACCATATCACTTAGCAACAGCAATTCCAGCCCCAAACGCTTTCTGGACTATCTGTAATACTGTATTCATAATAGTACAATTAATGTTAAGCAACATTTCTATTCATGCCTAACCAGAAGTGAACCCTCTAAAACATATAGGGCACTTCCACATAAATGTACATGCATTTGCAACCTGAATCTTGTTGAAATCTTCTGCAATAAGGGGTATATTGAAAGCATCACAATGAAGAGACTATACAGAAAAAAAGAAAATACGATGAAAAAAATATCTTCAATCTCCACAATTGCAAAAGACACGCACTAATTGGCAACAGAATAAGTTAGATAAATAAAAGATAGTCTTGAAAAAGGCACCTCATGATCAAAAGGGGATAAAGTGAATAAATGGCAGAAATCTGTCTTTTATAAAAT
Organism: Naja naja; assembly: GCA_009733165.1. Taxonomy (NCBI): domain Eukaryota; kingdom Metazoa; phylum Chordata; class Lepidosauria; order Squamata; family Elapidae; genus Naja; species Naja naja. The sequence goes on along the minus strand of CM019154.1, from coordinate 10,265,573 downwards.
CAAATCAATCTAGTATTTTGGACATTGATGGCAGCCACTATTTAAGAGTTTCAGGCCGAATTGTGAACTTGGATCTTTCTTTATGGTGCACATGCATAACATCAGTGTGCCTCTCAGTTTTTGTCGTTACCCTGTTTCCTTTTTGGTCACTTATCTCTGCCATTTCTCTCTGATTTTAACAGATCAGGTGTTTAAATACTTCCCCCCTTTTTTTTGCCAACTCTGTATCAATCCTTCCTTCTATGAAAGCTCCATCCTATGAGAAGCTAAACTTCCTTCTAGTCCCAACATAGCAGTATTAGCAGTATTTTGCCTATCAATTTTCTTGTCTGTTGGAACAGTGATAGATTTAAGCCAGTCTTTATAGGAAATGACAGGGAATTGTTAATATTAATAACCAGGGGGCTAACATGAAAGCCCACCAGTCAGAATCTTTTTCTGGAGCTTTATCTTTTTTCAGTTGAGAGATTAGGGGGGTTTTTTTTGTGATTGTGACACTGAGACTTAATTGGAAAAGGACTGAACAACCGGAGGGCAGGGTAGGGGGAGGTGAGTCACTGAGTCAATTAAACACAAAAATATCTGGTCCGGTACGCTAAAGAAATTAGGTTACTGGCACTGAACTAGGTTTATCAGAAAGATGAAAGAGTAGATACCAGGGCAGATGATCAACTACATAGGTCTGGGTTTCTGGTTTTATTTTTGTAGTGAACCCAAATTTGTAGGACGGCAGTACAGGCTTAATAGTCATATCTCTGAAGACCCAATTAGAATAAATTTGAAAGGATGCCAAATAATTTTGCAGTCTAATTAACATCTGGAATTGTAGAAAATTAAACTTAGGAAAATCATACAAATATCGCTTGAACTGGAAAGCCACTCCATGGCTACTAAATGTACTTGAGAAACTTAAATACACAGCAACAGACTCAATGAAAGAGTGGCTTTTTAATAGAAATATTAATAGAACTCCAATTTGTATGTATTCCATTTTATTGAGGTGCAAAGGTGATCCCAGGGGATTCCTCCATCTGTTGCAATACCTGTTGGGAAAAACTTTAGAAGCATTTTTCCTTAATGGGTTTTTTATTCAAATATACCAGGAAACCATAATCAGTCTTCTAAAAATACTGATTTTCCAGCAGGTCTGTCTGAGAAGGACATGTTAACAAGAGATTAAATCATTAATCTACATCAGTGCGCTCCATCAATGGAGGTTTTTAAGAAGAGACTGGATAGTCAGTTATCTGAGATGTTACAGGTTCTCCTGCTTGAGTAGGGGGCTGGACTAGATGACCTCTAAGGTCCTTTCCAGCTCTATTCTATTCTATTCCATTCTATTCTATTCTTTATTACTGATTTGATTTCTCCAGTTGAGGGAGAGCAGTAGACATATTCTGATTGTTTGGAGTTACTAGCTCTGTTCAGACTTTACTCCTGATGTAGATTGAGACTCAAAGTGAAACCTGTACTTTTGGTGTAGATCTATGAGTCAGGACATTTTCTCCATTAGACAGATAAATTAAAAATATATATCTAAAAGTATCTTTAAAAGGTATTGGAAGGTATTGAATTAATCTAAGCACAGGGTCATCTAAGTGGATAAAAATAGATTTAAAACCAGATAAAAATAATAAAAATAGAACTTTAATGAAAAGGAGATAGGCGAAGCAGAAATAAAGAGAATGGCCATCATAGGCAAAAATCAATTTAAGTAGACAGTACTTCAGTTTCAGAAGCACTTCGTTGCTGAATATTTCCTTGTGAAAATATTTTTCTAATGAGAGATAGCATGATTTCAATGCCACCTTAAGATCTGCTACTTTAAACATAAAATCAATGGTGGGAAATTCTCATTGTTTAAATGAAACTTCTATTAAAGTAAAGCCGTTTACAAAATGAGAAAAATCACAGGGAGGAAGGAGAAAAAAGAGGGGGGAAATTTGCTGTGATTCATGAGCACTATGGCTTCATCTGCCACTATATAGTGAACAAACATGATCTTCAAACAGAAAATGTGTCTCATCCTTTATCTAAATGCTTTGAATGATGGATCCAAAAACAAAAATGAGCATGAAAATAAAGCTGGATGTCTTTGGGCCAGTCTCTCTCTCTCTCTTAATGCAACTCACTTAACTGGGTTGTTGTGGGAAAATAGGACAAGGAAAGAGTATCAGGTATATTCACCCCTTGAGTTATTTATAAGAATAATAAAGGCAGGATAAAAAAAATCACATAAATAAACTCAATTCATATGTGCTGCCAGTTACATCCCGGCAGAAATAATGCAGGTGAAAGCAGTTTTTAAGATACTGTTTGAAATAAGGCTAATTCTACTTCAGTAAAAATAAAACTTGTTCCTTCAGAAGACAGGGGTGGGGTGGTTGCTCAGGGGTTAAGACTTTGGGCTTGTCGGCTGGAAACCAGGCAGACCCGGTTCTACACCTGAGCACAATGCGACCAGGTGAGCTCCCATCCTTGCCCCAGCTCCTGTATACCTAGCAATTCGAAAGCATGCAAATACGAGTAGATAAACAGGTACCACTTGGTGGGAAGATAACGGTACTCCGTGATGTCATGCTGGCCACATGACTGCAGAAATGTCTTCAGACACCACTGGCTCAACAGAATGAGCACTGCCCCCTATAGTTGGCAACAACTAACTGAGTAAAATCCACAGGGACTCCTTTATCTTTTTTTTTTAACCTCCAGAAGACAGGAACAGAGGCACACTAACACAATTTCATAACTTTTACAGTTCTTAAAAGATATGTCAGCATGACCCATGCATATTGCCAAGGCCATCTGGCAAGTTTTTCTAATCTGGTAGAGAAGTCATGTTTTTCACCTTCTCCTAAAACAAACCTTGCTATTTCCATGATGTGTGAGGTCAGTGCATGGAGTGTGACCTGCTCTACCAGTTGCTTTTGATTGCAGCAGGCAAACCTATTAACCAATACAGCTAACTTTTCTACATGGCCTTTCTGCTTTCCCCTACTGGACTGCATCCTATTGCATTCACAACAAGTGGCATCATTGAATTATTTACTTTTTAAAATTCAGACAGTGAAATGGTCATTTTACTTATTTAATTCCCCACTTTGAAAGAGAAACTTTCTTTCATAGTACACCCTACAGAAGGGAGAAGAAAGCAATAAGGATCTCAACTGAAACTGTATTTTGGAAAGGAGAAGATAAACAGACATAACTTGTTAAGGCAAAGTGGCAGAAACAACTTCAAGACTATTGCCAGTACTTTTTACTCTCTTGTGTACCAGCACATCAGAACATTTAATGAAAATCTTCCTTTTTTCCAATTTTGAATAGAATCAAAACATCTTACTCATTTCCATCTTTAAGGTGCTTAACAATTGATGTAAAATGGACAAGACACAGGTGATTAACACAAAAGAATCTCATATAGCAGTGTTAAACATTTATAATGTAACTGCTTCCAAAAAAGCATTATGTCTGCTTTAATGTCAGTAGCCCACCATAGACAAAAGAGAACATATCAGACAGCTGCTATTTTTAAATATGTGAAAAACCATCTACAGCAGGGATTAGTGTTTCATAACCTCTTTCGTACTCTTTCTCCATGCAAAGATCCATCAGGGCTGCCTTAAATGTACCAAAGGATTATTCTTTCTCTAAGAGAAATTCATGGAGTTTAACTCTCAGTTCCCTATTCACAAACCATCAGTAAAAATATCTACGTTACCTAATGAAGCCCCTAGTCACAGAACAAGGGGAAAAGCCGTTGCTAGGCAACAGAAATGACATCAGCAACCTGTAACATTTTCAGAGAAACATATAAAACTAATGGCAGTCAGAGCTTCTCTCATTTATGCAAATGAGATTGAGAAAACTTCCCCACCATCTCCCTCTCTCCTTTAGCATACCTTAAAATTACTTTGAGATTAGATCCATGTCTGAACTTAGATTAGTCTTTCTTTTACTGCAATCAGTAAGGGACTGCGCAAGGCAAGGAAGGAGCCGGAAAAGAAACACTGGATTCATGCTTAACACACAATTTCAGAAGAAAGTGTGATGCCATACATATGCAGTTCCAAAATTAGAAGAAATGAGAGAAAATGCTTGTGGGGATACTTTCAGAGGGATAAACCTGGGCTACCACCAGAGGTGTTGAAATTGGGGTGGGGTGGGCACATGTATATTTCTAATTTTGGCAGCATTTTGAAAAGCTGGCTCAAGTAAATGGTGATTCACAGATAAGATTTGTATCACCACTATTAAAAATTTCAGAAGACAGGAAGGAAAATGAAGGTATTAGTAGTACTGCTTTCAAAACATTTTATCCTCTCTCACTGAATAAATGCCATCTTCTTATTTGGGCACTTGAGAAACGAAAACCACTCAAACCCTACGATTTCCATAATGTTTCCTTTAACTCTATAGTTAGCAAAATCTTTTCATCACTTTTATTTTTAAAGAGGGATTCAAGTTGGTATACTAACATGACTACTATTACCAGATATGTTAACGAAACATCTTTTTATTTCTTCTGTATGACACATGATAATAAACCATGTATATAAATTATGTGACCCTTGTCTTTATTTTATTAATTCAGTTTTATTCAATTTGTACACTGACTGATTCCCAACCTGAACATCACTTTGACTTGGCTATTCCCCACTATCTGCTACATTTAAGAATTTATACTAATTAATCTCTACTTAATTAGTTCAAATTCTTAAACATCTCTACTTAATTATGTGTAATCTTACTTAATCCTCCACTTAGTGAGACTACACTATAAATCTGCCTCTCATGTCCTAGGCTCTATGAAAAAAAATCCCCAGTTCTGCTATGCGTTATACATTCTTGTTCACATCTCAATGTCAGCTGCAGCTCCTTCAGATATTTGGGCTTTAATAAATAGCATTTGAACTGTCTGCTAATAGTACATTGAGGAATGCTATAAAATTAGTTACAGTGACCAATAATAATGGGCATAGCAGTAAGAAAGCTTTGACTTAACTGAAGAGAAGGAAGAACTTTAATATATTGAAGAACCAAAGAGAATATAATACCTATTTACTGGGATCATTTACTATTTTAGATGGCTCTAGAGACAGTTGTTATGGTTCATCTATTTAAGAGGATGTTGATTTATTCTCTATAGTGCCTGAGAACCAGAACCAGAACCAAGGGATGAAAGCTTTAGAGAAATTCAAACTTAAAACCAGCATGAATTTCTTGATCTTGACAGCCATTAAACAGTGGCACAGCCTGTTTCCTGGAATCAAAGGTGGTCATCATTGGAAGCTTTCAAAGATTGGACAGCCATGAGTCTGGGATGGTCTGGGTAACTGTGCCCTCAACAGCAGTTTTGAACCACTTCAACCTTATTTTATAACCCGAGAATAACCAGATGGAGCAGAGGGACTCCACCCAGCCTTTTCTAGACATAACTGGCACTTCAGCTGCTACTCAATTTTATCCAGTTTGTTTGTTTGTTGTTACAGCAACATCTCCATGAAGCCAATCTCAAAGAGACTATCCGTAGTCACTTCTCAGTGGTTAGTTACAACATATTCTAGCATTGCCCAGTCATCAACATGATAAAATAAAACTTCTGTTCATTACTGTTAAATAAACATCTTAGCCAGTGAAGATAGATAAATCATTAATAAACACATGGATGGAGTTTGGTTGATGGTTTTTTTCGACTTGAGCTGCCCTTTCCAGGATGACACAAAAAAACAGCTGCAGCAATGGCTGTCTAGCCTCCATGTCTTTCAGGATAGACTATGAAAATAGCTACGACAACAAGGCTATTCAAGAAGTACTTATGATTCAATGCATGAAGGAAACTGCATCATCTCTATGTTCTTCATGTGTTCAACCTCATGGTAATATTGGGACCAAAGGCAGAGGATAGTGAATTTGCTCTCTGCAACCCCTCAAACAATCCAAATGGCTATTGATGGGTGGGGCTAGGTAAAGGAAATGTAACCAGCAGCAAAAGACTCATTTTGCAGATACATTTTCTCCAAGGTCAGTGCTCTCCCCATTTAAAACTCTACCTTTTTTTTTCAAATATCTATCAGATTGTAAATGGTGGATATTTTCTCCCAATGTTTGCTACCAGTTTTGAGGGTGTGATTCATATGCAACTCTTGCTTGCTTACAACTGATCTGAGAGTTAAAAAATTTTTTTACTGTATGTAATTTTTACATATCTGGAGTTTTCCTACTGGTACATTTTAACTCTATTCCTTCCCATTTTACATACAGATAAGAAAAATATTTTTTTCTAATAGGTAAGTGCATAAAAGTCTTTTGTTTTCCCAAGACAATAGCATTCAGTTAATTAATGATTCTTACATAAATGCAATAACTCAAAACTATAGTATATAGCAAACAGATATAGTAAAAGAAACCAAAATAAAGTGGGAAGGCAATACAATAGCTATAAAAAGGAATCCAAATTAATGAAAAAATACAAACTTATTTAATTAGCCCCACATGTGAACTAATCTGAAATACAAACTTCAATCAGAAAAAGAGAAGATTCAAGGTGCTGGTATTAACCTATAAAGCCCTTCATGGCTTGGGTCCAGGGTATTTGCAGGAGCGCCTCCTACCAGCATCGAGTTCCAATCGCCCAGTGCGGTCCCAACGGCAGGGCCTCCTTGTGGTGCCGTCGACCAATGTTGGTTGGCGGTCCCCCAGGGGAGGGCCTTCTCTGTGGGAGCGCCCACCCTGTGGAACCAGCTGCCCCTGGGGCTGCGGTTGGCTCCCGACCTGCGTTCCTTCCGCCACGATCTAAAGACCTGGCTGTTCTTACAGGCCGGCCTGGATTGAGGGGGATTGGGGCTTTTAATCGGGCATTTTAGCATGTAATTGTATTGGTTATTTGGATTGGATTAACATTTTTAACTACTGTATGTATGTTATATTCTTGTGTGAGCCGCCCTAAGTCCCCCCGGAGATGTGGCAGCATATAAATCCAAATAAAAGAAAAAAAAGAAAGAAAGGTAAAACTGTTTATGTCAATTTGTTTTCAGACAAGTATAATCAACTCACCAGTTTGCCACCAATGATCCAAAACTGGCACCTTGAAAATTTTTTTGCACCATTCTAATGTATCCACATCACAGCGTTCACCAGCTACAAATAACGTTCGAAACCTACATTAAATAGGATTATTTTCAACATTACTTTTCCACTAAGAAATATAAACATAACAAAAGATGCAATTATGTATAGTATTGTTTCCTATTACAGAAGACTTGAATGCTATACCAGCAGTGAAGGCAGGATAAAAACTCAAGATGACTTCATTATATTCACATTTTCAGGTAATGAAAAATAATTACAATGAATTTATTTACTATCAATTATTATCAATTATCCTCCTATCACTTTAAGAAATACGATCTGTAACAAGTTTGGGAGGTTTCCAAGTTCATAAATATGATTTTTAAGGATCACTTATAAGCCTGGAGCCTCAGATTCTCTATCTTACAAGGATTTCCAAATAGGTAATCATGTTACTTTACTGCAGCAAAAGATCCTGTGACAGCTGAGACAAACACGTTTACTTTAGCATAATGTCCATAAATTGGATTGATTGTTCATTGTTTGTTCAAGGAGTATTACATTTTCCTTTTGCACAGTAAATGTACATAATTTTCAAGTACCTGATGGCATGTGCTGCTGAAACAAGAAACAAGCACATTGTTAGATGAAGGAAATTTCTTATGTACTGTAGCTGTAGAGGGCAGAAAGAATGGCCGTGAAGAAGATGAACAGTTGCTATCAAGGCAGTGGTCAGATAAGATGGGTGCAAGTCTCAGCAAATACAGTAAAATGAGTAAATGGCTCAGACAGGTTCCTCCATAGATAGCACAAAGATAAAGGAAGGATTCCGACTTGCAGGATTCAGTTACTATAGCTGTTACATATAGCTGGATAATAAGTGAAGTTGTGCAGATGTGTAGTGGTTTGCAAGGAAGAGTAAGGAAATTAACTTGAATGCTAGGGATCTGATTCAACAAGTCTGTAGTGGATGGAAGTTGGAATCAAAGGCAGTAGAACCATCAGATACTAATGTACTGTATGCAGAAGTGATAAAATACTTCTTGCTTGACAGCATGACGTCCAGAAGAAAAACAGAACAGGTGACCTTCCAGAATGGAGAGGTTAAAAGAAATAGAGAGAGAAGAAACAAAGATTTGTTCATTAAGAAAAGAAGAAATGTCATTGTGCATGCAAACACAGACACACAGACACAGACCTATAAAGACAAATGAGAGGAGCAGAAGGAATTTATCTTGAACAATAGCTAGTAAAAAGAAATTAGTGTAAGAGACAGCTTGGGGAGATAAAGGGAACAAGGGACAATGTTTCTCTTCTTGCAGTACTGTTCCTTTAGAGATGTGCTGAGATAATTTTGAAGAAAGTATGCAGTAACAGTTAATCAAAAATAAGAGACAGTCCTGGGAAATTAAATAAAGCATAAGAAACAAACTCAAAATAATTCCACCTTAATTCTGTCTGGTATACTAGAGAGCAAAAGGAAACTCCATAGGCTTTCTAGTTTTTACTATTATACCTTCCAACAATCATGTGGTATTCCTGTAATCTTTGTACTGCTCCTTGACCAATCACAAAGAACTCACAACTCCCTGCAGCCACATAATGCTGTGGTTAAGTGTGTAAGATTCAGATTAATTAGCACAGAGTTCAGAGGCAGACAGGGTTTAAATTGGCCAGAGAGGAAGATCTGGGGGGATCAAGCAACCAAGAGAATGACACAACTCCACAAAATTTTTGTAAAAGCAGCTTGTGGCTGTATTTTTATTATGGGAGCACTTTAAGCAAGCATTGTGCTTTTGAAATGTACTGTGCAGAAGAGTGCTCAGACTATTGAGAGTATGAACTCTCTAGGCAAGCCTCACATTCCCAGTAAACTTAGTAACTGTTACCTCAAGTGATTCTTGTCGCTGTGTAATATTGCCTGTGTATCTGTATGGCTATTGTTTGGTTAATGCAAGTAGTACACTTTTTCTTATTTTCATAACTAAAGGTTTCTTTTTTTCCCCTTATTGGATGTCCCAGGAGGGAAGGAGAAAATCATCCTTTAGAGCCCTCCTGCTGACTCGAAGACTAGGCAACAGATGTCTTTAAAGTGAATTAGATACCGTAGAAAAATGATCCTGCTGAGATTCCATGTGGAATCAGCTTCTTAAACTCAGTACCAGCCACTGTGCCAAAACAATGCAACAGTAAAGTGGATTATTGCAGAAGATAATTACCCTGTTCAATTAAAAATACAAGTTCACTCCAGTTCATTATGCAGTTCTATCTAATGTAAAAGTAGAAGTATAGAAAATAACACTTTTTCACCAACGAATTCTAATATGAGTTCATGAATTAAATAATATGAAAAGGCCTCACAATAATGAGAAGTGGCAATAGTTTTAGAAGATGTTTTCTGAAAGACAAAGAGAATTAGGGTATCAGGTAACTGAAGTATAAGATATCTGACAATATCTTTCAAACAGATTCCTGAATAAAAGAAATGAGATTAGAAGTGTATTCAATGATTCAAAAAGTGGGCCCTGCACTTGCAGAAATATGCTAGAAAGGAGGAGAAGAAGAGGAAAGATTAGAAATGCATCTGCCACAGATGAATTATCTGGAATAAACACAAATCAAGTGTAATGAGATCAAAGCCACATTCAGAGAGTGTTGTTCTTCCTGTCCTAGTTTGCGGAGCTTATTAAAGCCGTTTGTTCAATAATCAAGGTCCATTTTAATATTATTTCTGTTTTCTAGGGCTTTGTTATCATATCCAATTTTGCATCATCTGCAAATATGATAAGCAAAGAGACCAAAATTCACCTTGTCAAATTGTACTGTTTCCCCAGGACAGCCTCAGGGTCCTGTTGACGGATTGCTCTAATTGCAGTTGGTGCAGTAAAAAGAGCCACTACTCCATATTCTGACAGCACACGGAAAAAAGCACCTGCATCTGGAGTTCCTACAGGTTTTCCCTATAAAGAAATTAGTTTTAAAAATGTAATTGTTTTAAAAAGTATTCCATGATTTTTTTCACAGTTTAAGGGCTCATTGCAACATAGCATCAACGTGTCAACAGAATGCTGAAACAGTTATTAAAATGCATTTGTACAAACATGAGGAAGTTATTCATATGCACCCACATTAGCGTGTCAAGGCTGTCTGGTGATGCACTGAATAAATTACCAAGTACCAAAAAAAAAACCATGTCTTGCAAGTACTGCATTGAATTGTTACCAGGTAATTATTAACACATTGCACAGACATCTCAGCAGATACAAAGCCAGGCTGACCTTGTTTGGGTTTCAAGTAGCCTCAACAGTAGATACCACTATTTGGGAATCCCAGACCTATACGCTAAACTAAACTCATTCCAAATTGTTATCAAGAAAACTACATGCAAGTATCCATGAAAATGATCAAAACTGAGCTCAACTCAGAGTCCTCACAAGGGCCTTGGTGGCTCAGGCTGTTAATTGCCTGCACTTAAGTTCCAGCTGCCTACAACTGCTGTAGGCTCAAATCCCACCAGGCTCAAGGTTGACTCAGCCTTCCATCCTCTCAGGGTAGGTAAATTGAGGACCCAAGATTGTTGGGGGCAATTAGCTGACCTTGTAAAAATGCCACTTAGTAATAAGCAGGCATATACAATGGAATGAAGGCTATTGCTGAGCACACTGGGTTGTATCCCAAAAATTGTAAGCCGCCCTGAGTCTCCGGAGAAGGGCGGCATATAAATGTAATTAAATAAATAAATAAATAAATAAATAAATTCATTCTCTTTTATGTTTTGGCTGATTTATGTTCATAATCATATACAGTTTTTAAGCCCAGGTATAAGCAGACTTTTAGTCAATGGAGACTAGACCCTTTTTTGTGCAAGTGAGGACCATGGTGGATGGGGTGATGATGAACACCTGAGTTGGGGGGGAAGGAACTTCTCCTCTTTCCATGAGTGATTTTTTTTTTTTGTTCCTCTTACCTATCTCAGAGGCTCAGAGGCTAACTTTGGGTATACTTTCTATTTCAAAACTAACTTTTTAAGTTTCTCAATAACTTGGTGCTATTAATCTGCCTGGGCCTTGCAGGCATCTTTGGTAAGAATTCACCCTGTTCCCAGGGAGTGAAGCAATTGCTATAAGTCACAGAGCCTTTAAGGTTGTGAAGACCACTGACGAAATATCCTACTGGGGAATGCTTGCCTGGCACCCACAACATTCCACTTCTCCCACATATGTCAAGTGTTTCTCTGTAATCTTAGTTCAACCTTCTAACAAAGCCTATAAGATGCAGAAAAACAGCTTGAGCATCCAAGCCCCTAATTTTGTCAAAATTACTACTGATGATAAGTTTACAAATTGGTTATTTGCTAATATTGAACAGCTGGTTGAGCAGTCTTATCTCAAGATGGAAGAGACAGAGAGAGAGAATATATATATTAAACTGATTTGTTCTCATGACTTAAGATGTTTATTTAGTTATTTTAAAATAACAACAGAAAAAGAAAAAAAACATGAAGATAATCATGATAAAAATACATATATTATCAATGCAGAAATGCACAACATGTCCTTTTTTAAAAAGGTGTTTTTAAAACTCACTACTTAGAAGCTGAATAAAATATAGTTCTCCAGATGGCATACAATAAGGGGAAAGTACTTTATTTAAAATCAGAAGAAAAAGCTTTCAATCTTCACCTCTAGTAGAGATGTGTAACATGCAAACTTCAGGCTTGTTGTAGCTTGCTTACATAGTGGGAAACTATTATTTTATTAGGCTAACAAACATAAGCTGCTAAGCAGATGAGTGGGCTCTACAAATTATGTTTCTCCAAGGAAGAAAGCCCTCCTAATCATCTCATGACCAGACATTCTATATGAAACTGATGAAAAGCACTATTACTAAAAGTAGTAATAGTGATCATACATTAATTAATAGAGTTGTATGTGTCTATTTACTGTTTGCTGAAGAGAAATTCGAATAAGTTAAATAACTAAAAATTTAAAAATGATCACCTCATATAAAACTGTTGTATTCCCATGCAGAAGAGGTCCATAGCAAATGTAAGAATGACCAACCACCCAGCCTAAATCAGATGCAGCCCACCAGACCTAAAAATGAGATATAAAATATAATTAAAATATAGGCACTGATTTTCTTAATTGAAACATATTATATAAACTGAAATTACCTCTTTAGACTTAAGTCCATATATAGCTGACATGGTCCAGTTAAGCATAACTGCATAGCCACCTGTTGGTCTGACAACACCCTGAATGAAAGAAATTTGATATTTAAATAATTAATTAATTAGAATTAAATGAACTCTTGCAGGAAATTAATATCCCTCTCCTTAATTCTAGGAGCTTTCAGAATTCCAAGAATAGATTACAAGATGCATACATTTGTTCTTTATTCAGAATCTAGTTCTTACATACAATATGGGGAATGTGTAATTCTATCATAGTAGGAGAAAAATTGAGATTCTGTTGTTTATCTAATCCAAATGCATTTTTAAAGCATGGTGACTATTCTGCAGTCTTTCAGATACTTCTGAACTTTAACAAGGTCATAATAGATGGACGTGTAGTTCATGTAGATATGCAGAAAGTCACAAGTTCCCATCCCTTTTTAGGACCACAAATAGATGTTGGAAGAACTTCAGGTATTTGAAAGAAAACCAGCTGTTCTCAGTGGAACCACTACAAAATACAGTTAGTATTTCTGAGGTGTATTGCTTCTATTTTCTAACCCACACCATTTTCATGTGGAAATGATACAGGCTGGTAAATCCACAAATCTGAATTGGCATATTCACCATTTCTGGTGTTTTATTGATGAAAACATCTTTCGGAGGGACATTTTATGGGTCAAATCATTCTTCAATTTGGTGTGTGCATGTGAGGCAGAAAAGGAATGCAATTCAGTGCAATGAGACTGCTGTTACTTCTAACCCACATGTATCCTTCTAATTTCAAAGAGGCCACCCATAACTTAGCACTGCTGGTTTACCAGCTCCTTCCACGGCCAGAGAAATGCTACAAAGGCTTAATAGACCTAACACAGAACAGCACTGGAGAAGACCAGGTCAGATTTAACTCTGGCTTTAAAAAACTGGCCTTCCCTGCACTTTCCAAAATGCATGCTGGAGCAGCACATCCCGCCAGTTACTTTCTTTTCTCCCCAGGTATTTAGAACAGCATGGACCACCTTTCCTGGCATTAGCCAGCCACCCTTACAAATCTTCAGAGTCAACTCAGTGACTAACTGGCCCAGCTCAATCACAGATCTGAGTGTGCAGCTGGCTAGTTTGACCATATACTGTTTCTTAAGGGATGTGTGTCTATAACTTCCCCTGGAGCCCCACCTTGCTCCTTAATAAAACGGGGTGGGCTAATTGAGGGGCAAGTATAGAGGGGCAAGTACAGAGAAGCAGAAGACACCTCCCCACCCCCAAAAAGGCAGCAATATTCACAAAGTGGGGGGGGGATGATTCTAGAACAGGTTGAACAGCAACCTTGTCTATCAAGATGCATTTCAACAATAGGTGGAATAAGAGCTGAAGTAATTGAGCCACGAACAAGAAAGAGAAAAGAGAATGTACTCTTCCTTCCCCATTTCCAAATGTTGAAAAAGCCCGAGCCTGGTAAGTTTGAAAAACAAAGCCTGTTCCTACTTGCCTTATATCTTTCCTCAAACAACCCATTTACACCAAGACTGAATATATCGTAAAATAACAAATGGATTTTAGAGGTTACCCAATGTCTGCCTATATCTTTTTAGACAACTAGGAAATATCTTTGTAAAAATGCCCATGTTTTTATGATGCATAAGCATTTTCTGTCTCTTTGATTTACAGCTAAATGTACCTTTCCTTTCTTCATTCTCATCTCTGTTACAGAAGGAGGCTGTGTTGCGACAATCTCTCTTGTTCCTATGGGAATTTTTTAATCTTTTGTTGCTACTTCCTTACCCACACAGTAATATTCCACTTATTTTGACCATATTTTTTTATTTTTAATTACATTTATATGCCGCCCTTCTCCGAAGACTCAGGGCAGCTTACAATTTTTTGGGATACAACCCAGTGTGCTCAGCAATAGCCTTCATTCCATTGTATATGCCTGCTTATTACTAAGGTCAGCTAATTGCCCCCAACAATCTTGGCTCCTCAATTTACCTACCCCGAGAGGATGGAAGGCTGAGTCAACCTTGAGCCTGGTGGGATTCGAGCCTACAGTAATTGTAGACAGCTGGATCTTAAGAGCAGGCATTTAACAGCCTGAGCCACCAAGGCTCATATGCCACCAAGGCTCATATGCCACCAATACACAAGCTGAGCTCTATAATCTTATCCTTCACTCCATACAAAAGCAAAGTTGTGCCAAATCAGTTAGGAGGATGAAGAGAATTTGAACATCAACCCCCAACCCTAAAAACCTAGGAGAAAACTTAAAGGGGGGGGGAACAGGTTTAATGAAATTAATTAAATATTGCCTGATCTGGAATAGAACTTAACTTGATGACAAGTATTTCCACTGAAATACAGACCTACCTTGGGTGTACCAGTAGTTCCAGATGTATAAAGAATATAAAGTGGATGTTCTGAATGTACAGGAAGAGCATCACATGGCTTTGCTTTGGCCACTTCTTCATTCCAGTCCAAATCACGTCCTGGTTTAAGAGGAACAGCTGCCTGTATACAAGGTACTAACTTTATGTCTTGTAAAACCACATTTAGGTACATGCACAGAGAAAAGAATAAAATAATAATAAAGTCTTCTTTATGCAAGAATGTTAGTAGATATAATAGCACATATAAATGTATTTTAAGGCTGTTCAAGAGCAGGAAATTCAGACTAAAATGATGAAATGCCAGAATCCAGTGAAATTAGAGACTGCAATTAAGCTATTTAGGGAAATATGATTTAAAAGACTAGAGCAATAAGGAACATAAATTTGGTTGCTATAATTACCATATTAGGGCGGCTATAAATCAGAACTCTTTCTGGTTGATGACTGATCATCTCCAATGCATTCTCTAGAAGTGGCACATATTCCACTTTTCTTCCAGGTTCTATTCCAAATGTGGATGTTACAACCAGTTTTGGCTAAAAAAAGAGAGTACATACATACATACATACATACATACATGAATATACATATACATACATACGTATACATATATATGCAAGTCATACTAAGCACCAAGATCATACCTCCTTCTCCACAAGCAAAGAATCCACTCAGCGTTGAAGAATCCCAGGATCTTTCCCCCACAATTACATGCATAAATGCTTGTTTAAGTAGAAAAATGATGTGCATGCATTTGCAGCAAGACAAAAGAATGACTTGTTTTCATGTTTAGAATTACAAGTTGTTTCGAGTCTTGGATTCATCACCCTGTGGCATAAATATGTTTTTAAATTTAAATTAAAAACTTTTATTTTTCCCCAATATTTAGTGCACACCACACACTAAAAAAAACTAAGTGATTCTTAGCCTGATGCAAAGTCTGAACTCAGTGTATCTTTTGCCTAATCTAGGGGTTTTGCTCATTACGTCAAATACAGATTTAGATTGTGCAATCAGTAATGCCATATTAATCACAATTCGAAACTTCCTTCTTAGGCATATCCTCTAATGCAGAGGTTCACTAACCATTTCGTTTTTCTTTAGGTTAGTCCAAAAGGTCTGAAAGATTAAAGACTAACAGCCTGTACAAATGGCAAGGTTCTCAAAAGAAAATATTTATTATTATAATGAAAATGTTGCATGTATACATGTTGCCTATATATGTAAAGTCTGGGTAATTGCATATTGGTTGTATCTCTGTATTTCCTATACTGTAGGGAAATTGCATATCTTTGCAATTGCGTATCTCTGTATTTCCATATATTGTACTTCGAGTCATGTAATAAGGAAGGAGGGCTTAGAATGGAACAGTTGGCAACATTCCAAAACTCTACCCAGCTGCCCTTCCTATGGAGATCCATTAACAAGATGGGAGGATATTAATTTCTTCAACAACTCCTAGCCAAATCTGGTCCATCAATTTTCTGGCTTCTCCCCCACATAACATTTAATCTTATTCTGATTTGGGGAAGTTATCCTATTGATGGGTAAACAGAAAAAGCCCTGAGCCTTTTTATATGATTCTTTCCAACATTTCACTGGATTACAAAAAAAAAAAAACCAAAGGCAGTATGAAAAAACCTAGTCTAATTTTGCTCTGCAGCTAACACCCAAACAAATCACCCTCTCTGGAATCTGAAAGAAATTTCATTCACTTTTATTCCTACCTTTAAACTATACTTTCTGAATACTGTTAGTCTAGAGAAAAACAAGAATTAGCCACAACACAATAATCTGCAAAGCAGGCAAGCACTAGCACAGAAGCAGTTGGAATTCTTTCTTTTCAACACTGTAATTGATGAATATTACCTGTAAAAAAGATAAGAAACAAATGTTCATTGCAGTCAATGCATGGAAGAACTATCTTTAATAAACTTATTGCTAGAAGATCAAAGGAAATCTTATTAATAACATTACTGATAAAAGCCAACATTCATTGCTATTATATTGCTTTTTAGGTTATAGGCTTCTTGCCAGGTGACTTCTTCAAAGTTTTGAGTGAAGAAGACATGAAAGCTGGAGGTGGTAGGGAATGATAAGAGTATCCTTTCAATACATATATGTTTTATGCATTGCTGCAGCATGCACTCTCTAGTTCAAATGTGTCCAATGCTAAAAAAAACGGACTCTTGATTGAAAGGTTATATTGATCAGTTGAGCTTCTGCTAAAGGAGTGTCCAAGTTTAAATTCTGTCTAAATTCATGCTTTGTGCTAAGTTCTCATGAATTCAGAAAAATCAAGACATAGCCTGAACTGAGAATGTATGTACTATTCTCTGCTTCAAGCCTGGGTCAGCTTACTTATAAGAAAGTTGCTCTTTTAGGTGCAACTTTTAGGTATGAAATTACTCCAAAGCAAGTATAAGCATTTTTTTTTCACAGCTGAGTAATAAAATACCTATCAATATTGGCTACTTGTGGTATATAAACAATGTAAATGGCATCAGTTCTGATCTTCTCACATAATTAAGCTGGGAGAGATCTGTGAAAGAAAAGTTCATTTTAAAGTATTTATTATAAGACTGCCACTTCCTCTCAGAATATGAGACATATTTATTACCTTGGCATGATCAATGCGACTAGAAAGCTCTTTTGAAGCAAATCCACCAAAAATAAGACTATGTATAGCTCCTATTCTTGCACAAGCCAACATAGTGTACATTGTCTGTGGTATCATCGGCATGTAGATGACAACACAATCTCCTTTCTTCACACCATGACTCAGCATAACACCAGCTAACTTGGAAACCTGTAAAAGTAGCAATTTACAATTATTGATATGAACTTAAAGTATGTGATATTAACTATTGTTTAGACTGTTAAAATAACTCATGTGATAAAGAGGTAATTCCATAGGTTGGGTTTACAGTATATATTAGTGCAGAGTAAGTTTCACTTTGATACAAAATCATATACCATGTTTCCCCGAAAATAAGACACTGTCTTATATTTCTTTTTGGCTCCCAAAAACACACTAGGTCTTATTTTTGGGGTAGGTCTTATATAAATATATATATATATATATATATATATATATATATATATATATATATATACATATATATTAATGAAAAACACCATATTCATGTAGAACAATGTACATTTATTCATGTAGAAACCACGAACAAATCATACCGTGTTTCTAACATAAGACACTGTCTTATATATTTTGGCTCCCAAAACACACTAGGTCTTATTTTCGGGTAGGTCTTATTTCGGGTAGTCTTATTTTCGGGAAAAACGGTAGTAGAAGCCACCTAAACTTTTCACAAGCTTACCAGAATATACAGTATATATCATTTGCTGCCATTTCATATCCATTTTTATAAAAGATGGAGAGAACATAGAGGAATGTACTCTATCAAAATTTGATTCAACATATGTATTTTAAAAAATTAAACAGCAGAGTTTAGGTTGTTTAATACTTAGAGGTTCTTTTTCATTTCCTTCTGTATTTAGTATGCATTCTTTGTAACTGTAGACAGAATTGTAATAAGCTTGTATCTTTACACATTCAATCTCATATTCTTATTTTGTGTGTATGTGTGGTTGAAGTAATAATTTAAGGTATTATTAGAGATATGTTTTATTATTATTATTATATGATACTTAGATTAGATTGTTTTCAAATGCTACTAACAGCTTGTAATTTGTGAGTAATCCCATAAATTTTTATGCTGGTTGAAGACCAAAATAAAAATGAACCCAGTTGCAATAATGTATATGCTTATTTCTTGATGCAGACCAATTTACCTCTTAAAATGTATTTCTGGTATTTCTACTCCTACAACACTAAGATTGTCATTTATATTACAAAATATTATTCTTTGAAAAGAATTCACATAAACATGAAAATTCACATTATAAATACAGGGAAAAGACTACATTTGACTATATTCTCAATTTCACTTACAAATAAAACTGAATGAGCAGCAATACAGAATACAGAATTTGCATTTCGTGATATTACATGTTCACATGCAAGGACTTACATGGGGAGCTCTTGTAGAAAAAGAAAGATCAAATACACAAAAATATTTACAAGGCCCAAAGGCATTTCAATTCAGCTGTCCTTTGATATAGTCCCTTGCATTTCTATTGTAGGCAATCAACATGCAATTTATGTAGGCAATTGACTAGTCTCTAAACACTTGTCAGAAAAACAAAATATCCCTATCCAATATCAGAAAAAAGGTAATGTATCAACAAGTAAATGTGCTATTCCTATTTTTAAAATATTAGTTGTAACATACTTTCAGAAAGAAATAAGCCCTTAGCAACCTATATGTGCAGTGAGTGCAATGTATCTTATTCCTTTCATAATCACTAAGCACGGATTGAAGAAATAGATTGTCCTTTTCAAATCCTATGTAATGGGGAAAGAAGCAGGGAGTTGTGCAACTTGCCCAGAAGACACTCCAATATCTATTGCTCAATGTTTCTCAAATAAAGTCCAACTATATGTAAACCTTGATGCTGGTAGGTAGGAGAATGTAGTAACAATACCACCCATATATCATATTCATGTTACATTTTGCTCGCAATTTAATTCACTTCACATAAACTCTTATACACCATTTTCTGAATAGAGGAATTTCAGTATGGCATCAGCGTGAACCAACATTTTTCACACATTTGACCAAGAAAATAGTTCAATAGCTTTTATCTATATAAAGTTACATCTGTATAATTGCCTGTTCAGGTAGTCCTCAACCTATGACAACAACTGAATCCAAAATGTATGTTGATAAGTGAGACATTTATGTGAATTTTGCCATATTGGACTACTTTTGTGGTCACAGTTGTTAAGTGAATCATTGCAGTTGTTAAGTTAGTAACCCAATTGATAAGTGAATCTGGTTTCCCCATTGACTTTGCTTGTCAGGAGGTCGCAAAATGTCATTACTTGACCCTGGGACACTGTAACCATCATAAATATGAACCAGTTGCCAAGCATCCAAATTTTGATCACATGACCATGGGGATGCTGCAACAGTCATAAGTGTGAAAAATGGCCATAAGTCACTTTTTTCAGTGTCATTGTAACTGTGAACGGTCACTAAACTGCAAGTCGAAGACTACCTGTATAATGAAAAAATCTGAGAACCACATAAATACTTAGATAAGGAGTAAAAGCAATACAATATTCTTAGAAATCTTTTAGAGGTCAGCAACATGCCTGCCTTTACCAGAACAGTATGTTTGATGTTTTTTACTATATATTTCAGAGCATATTTTCATTTAGACTTAAATCCTCAGAATTCTCTTGACCTATCAAACTTTTATAGCAAGGGCATAAGAAATATATCCACTAATTTTTCTTCTGTGGCCCCCAGACCCACCAGAACGCTGGTGGATTTCAGCAAACATTTTGACTTTTTTCCAGTATCAGAAGTTGAGATAACAACAGCCAAAATGGGTACCTAAAGCTTTGCAACACTTAATACATTTATTTCACCCTGTACAATTACTGAAACCTCTTCCAGAATGGGTCCTGGCCCAGGTCCTAACCTGTCTACTTCTGGAGTACAAACATCACCATTTCAAACAAAAATCTCAAGCTATCTGATATCTTGCCTTTTAGGTACAAGACATGGTTACATTTTATTTATTTATTTTTGCTCTTTTTAAAAAAAATGATGGAACTTTTTACCTTTGGATTCAATCATTATAACTTAGAGGAACATTCTATTTTCTATTAAGTCTGATTTCTGATTCTTCTATGGGAACTTTAGCACATTTTCTTCTTGTAGCTTTCAGGTAAGCAATGCCTGTGCGTAGTTACTTTGGTTTCTCCTCCAATGAATTCCAGCTAAAATAATTTTTTCACAGAGTTGGCCTATAGCCAATGAAGTTTTGAAGACAGATTGAAGGAGAATGGAGTTTATTTCCCAGCTCCTAATTGGGAATCCTTGTTCTAAACTAAAAGAAGTTCATAGAAATTAACACCCATTCTTCTTCAAGTAGTACAGGGAGAGAGCATTACTCCTCTTCCATGAAATCAAGCCAGTGGCTCAGCATGATAAAAGCAATAGAGAGGCTTATTTTTATCCACCTCTGAAAGTACGTTCTAGATCAGGATGTCAAACTCACGTACAGTGGCACACGTCACATGACGTATTGGAATTTTCCCCCTCACTATACCAGACGTGGGTGTGGCCAGCGCATGACACATCCAGCCCACGGACCAGGAGTTTGACAGCCCTGTTCTAGATGTATATTATATAAGCAAGGGAAGGAAGGAAGAAGAAAAACAAGTTCTTTGAGAAGAGAAGCCATACAGAATGCTCACTTAATTACTTGTCTGGAGGATGTGGCTATTTCTTCTATTGAGAAAAAACAGCAAAAAATTATCCTAACTATTGACTTGAGGAAAAGGCATAAACCCAATTAATAGGCATGTCGTGGTGCCTCGTAGGGGCCCCGAGAGATAAATTTGAGTAAATGGTTTAGCTATGCTAGAATATTAAAGTGGAAAAGGCAATTTAGGGGATAAAGAGTGAAAATCAAACTGAAGGAATCACCAAAATAACCAAATTTCACTGCATTTATAGAATAGAGAGGAATTATACTTACACTACATTAAAAAGAGAAGATGTCATTTTATTTATTGTGGAGCTTGCCTGTAAAACTTAATCTGTTCAGTTCATAAATATATCCAGATTGTTTTCTGGGAAACAATATATAAGTGTTCTATCATTGTCATCTACTAGAATATATTCCCAAGTTTAATGCACTGGAATTTTTGGTCTCACATCCATATACTAAACAGGTTTGTCCCTGCTTACCTGTTCAAAATCAGATTATGTATTTATGCCCATGTATTTAGTCTGAAAAATATCATTCAAAAAAATATTTTATAACATATAATGTTAGTCAATAATTCAGTACAACCAGACAAAATAATAATACATTGTCTCATGTTAATAGGTTTTAAATCTTTGTATCTGTATATCAGTAACCTAATGGCATCTAAACTAGCATAACAAAGTAAACACTTTAAATATTGATAATTATAAATTAAGGAAATATCAGACATCAAAATATTCATGACATGTACCTTCTCCTTGGTGTCATATGGGCAAAATGTTGGCTTGGAAGAGCTTAGAGATTCTAACTTGCATATAGTGGTGTGAGTATACTTGATGTGAACTGGGCTCACACCAATATGCTATATATGATCATGCATTTAATTCAAAAATGGAAAATAGGAGACTATTTTGAAATTATGCAACCCAGCAGATCAAAAAAGCTTTTAAAATGAAGTTCTTACAACTCTCTTTTAGGAATGAAAGAACAATACTATTTTAAGAATGACAAAATCACAATTTATTGAGAAGATACTTTTGCTAATATTCTTAGCCAAGTTTTCTTCTCACACATTCATAAGAGCCTGAAGAGCAAACATTAGTTATATTTGGTAACTATTTTTTTCTTAGAAATTTCCCCACATTCTTGTACTACATAAATGCACTTTCTCAATCTTCTTTAAATAAATCTCTTAATATGGGCCGGATCAGTACTCATGCAGAATCAGATTATGGATGGTTGTTGCTTTCTTATTTACTAACATGGCATTTGCTATACCACGAATGATTTCAAAATTGAGCTACCTGATCTATAAGACATGAACAATCTTCTGGATTTAGATCTAAACCCGATTGTTACACAGAACTCTTCCTATAGTTTTCCAGATCTTACCTACAGTATACAGTGCATTCAGAAAGTATTCAAGCTCCTTCCACTTTTGTCAATTTCGTTGTGCTGCAGCTTGTTTGTTTGTATGTTTGTTTTATTTGGACTTATAAGCCGCCCTCTCTCCCGAAGGACTCAGGGCGGCGTATATAAAAGACAGAAAGTTAAAAGAAATTAAAAAGATATTAAATTATGCCAAATAAACAATCAAATTTTAAAAAAATTAAAAACCCCGATCCCCTGTCAGTCCAGGCCAGATTGCAAAAATAGCCATGTTTTGAGGTCGCGGCAGAAGGAGCGGAGATCAGGGGCCAAGCACAACTCAAGGGGTAGTTGATTCCAGAGGGTGTGCGCCCCCACAGAGAAGGCCCTACCCCTAGGGGCTGCCAGCCTACACTGACGGTATCCCCAGGAGGCCCCATCTGTGGGAGTGCACAGGGCGATTGGTATTTGTCAGCAGAAGGAGACGTTCTTGCAAGTATCCCGGACCCAAGCCATACAGGGCTTTATAAGTTGTTACCAAAACCTTGAATCTCACACGGAGCGCAACTGGCAACCAATACAGGTCGTGCAGGAGGGGTGTAATATGGGAGAATCGGGACGTTCCCATCACTACCCACGCAGCTGCATTTTGCACCAGCTGAAGTCTCCGTATGAGATGCAGGGGCAGCCCCATATAGAGAGCATTGCAGTAGTCGAGTCTAGAGGTGACGAGCGCCTGAGTGACCGTGTGCAGTGCATCTCGGTCCAGATATGGGCGGAGCTGGCGTACCAGCCGAACCTGTGCAAATGCCCCCCTGGCGACAGCTCCCACCAGGAGGACGCCCAGTTTACGTGCCCTATCCACAAGGGACAACACCTCTCCCCCTATGGATAATGTTGGAATCTCCTGGATTATCCGAGATGACGGTATACACAGCCACTCAGTCTTGATTCTACAGTCTTGATTCTACACTCAGTCTTGATTCTACAGTTGTTGAAATTCATTTTTTTCCTCATTAATCTACATTCAATACTTCATAATGACAATGTGAAAACATAATTTTAGAAATGTCTGTGAATTTATTAAAAAGAAAAAAAACTGAAATATCACATTGGCATAACTATTCAGACCCTTTGCAACAACACATAAAATTAGGTCAACTGCCTCCCATTTCTCTTGATCATTGCTGACCTGTTTCTACACCTTGAATGGAGTCAACCTGTGGTAAATTAAATTAAAATGGGCTTTCATGTGTTTTGCACTGAGGAAAGGTTTCCATCTAGCCACTCCTCCATAAAGCCCAGATCAGTGGAGGGCTGCAGTGATGGTTGTCCTTCTGGAACACTGTCCCATGTCCACACAGGATCTCTGGAGTTTAGTCAGAGTAACCATCAGGTCACTTCTCTTACTAAGGTCCTTTTCCCTGATTGCTCAGTTTGGCCGGGCAGCCAGCTCTTGGAAGAGTCCTGGTGGTGCCAAACTTCTTCCATTTGAGAATTATGGAGGCTCCTGTGCTCTTAGGAACCTTCAGTGCAGCAGAATTTTTGTTGTAGCCTTCCCCAGATCTCCGCCTTGCAATAATCCTGTCTCTGAACTCTGCAGGTAGTTTCTTTGACCTCATGGCTTTTGCTCTGCTACAGTATGCATTGTCAGCTGTGACCCCTTCTATAGAGAGGTTGTGTGCCTTTCCAAATTGTGTCCAATTTAATTTACAAGGTGTAGAAACATGTCAGCAATGATAAAGAGAAATGGGAGGCATTACAGTTAAATTTCACATGTTGTTGCAAAGGGTCTGAATAATTGTGTCAATGCGATATTTCAGCTTTTTCTTTTTAATAAATTTACATGTATAAAATTCTGTTCTCACTTTGTCATTAAGAAGTACTGAATGTCGATTAATGAGAAAGAAATGAATTTCAACAACTGTAGAATCAGGCTGCAGCATAAGAAAATGGCAAAAGTGAAGGAGGGCTGAATACTTTTTGAATGTACTGTATCTATAGTCAATCCTCATTGAAACAATAACCTTTATAAATAAGAGTAAGACAGATGCAATCTGAAAGCATATTTAAATCTGTTCATAGAAGACAGAAGCTTTCATCTATATAAACACAGAACCATACAAAGAAACCAATACACCACTTTGTGGTTTCATCTTCTCCACTCATACAGCTCTTCAGTTATACAAACATTACATTGACATTCAGCTCAATATTCAGTACAAATTAATTATACAACCTCTTATTCTATGATTAAAAATCTATAATTAGAGACGATCTTCTAACGACTTTCAATTGTTAACCTACTGCACTGTCATGTTACATGTAATTAAACTGAAAAGATTAAAAATAGTAAATAGCCACATCAGGGGGGCAGCATCTCTCTGACCTCAGCTAATCTCAAAAAGTCAGGCATGAAGGACACTTGTATAGAAGGGGTGCGAATTAAATTGGGAAACCACATTTAATACGGTCAAGAAAACAACACGGATGTATCTGTACAGTCATCAGGAGTCAAACTCAACTCAAGAGAAACTTTCTGAGAAAACAAACAAGAGAAGGGGTTCTGTGGTAGAACAAACTCAATAGCAACACAGAGCAACCGTATGTTTCAAATGAACTCTAACGGAATTTATGTATTTGCAATTACCTATTTTTTCTATTTGAAATGTTATCAAGATGATACTATAGGTTTTATAATTATTGTCATTTAGTTTGAATGTTTGTATAAAGCATACAAGGTGTTAGTGATAACATACAAAGTCCTACATGGCTTGGGTCTGGGGTACTTGTGGGAGTGTCTCCTGCCAGCGTCGACTTCCAATCGCCCTGTGAGCTCCCACAGACAGGGCCTCCTTGGGGTGCCGTCGGCCAGACAATGTCGACTGGTGGTGCCCAGGGGCAGAGCCTTCTCTGTGGGAGCACCCACCCTGTGGAATCGACTCCCCTTGGAGCTCCAGTTGGCTGCCGACCTCCGTTCCTTCTGCCGTGACCTAAAGACCTGGTTGTTTCAACAGTCCGGCCTGGACTGAAGGGTAAGGGGTGGGTTTTTAGGCTTATTTTAACTTTTATTGGGTTTTAATCTTTATTGGGTTTAGTTCACTTGTTTAATGTATTTTTAATTAATTGTATTGTTATTTTTTATTGTAAGCCGCCCTGAGTCTCTAGGGAGAGAGGGCAGCATATAAGTCCAATCCAATCAAATCAAATCAAAATCATACCTGTTCAAGAACTTCGTTGTAAGTTATAAATTCTTTCACATTTGTTACAGGACTGTCATAGATAATAGCAATTTGATCTCCTTGTCCATTCTCAATATGGCGATCCACAGCATTATAGCAAATATTCAGCTCTCCTCCAACAAACCTAAAAGAGGAAAATGGATTGGAAAATTAGATTTAAATACCAATATGGTGGGCACCTGATTAAATTTATTTTTCTTTCCTGGTTTTTTTCCCGATTTGTGTACCATCACTTCAAGTACATAGTACCAACAAATCTAATTACAATTCCTATATAATATCCAAAGAATATATAGATATCAAAACTAACCCCACTTTGTATTAGAATTAGGCTACCGTGCAGAAGTATGTATATATTATGCTATAGCACAAGCTGAAAATGTTGATGTAGATTGGAGTAATTATTTGATTTTGAGATTTGCAGCTGATTTTTGAGACATCAACCTGGAATCTTGATGAGATACACTGAGACACAGTAACAGGTGACAGAGAAATTTATGCTTTGTGGCATAAATATAACCTAGAATATAACCTAGTTAGCCAGTAGGAGCTCTATTTATAAGTGGTGGCACTAAATTTGGCACAATCAACGCTGCTCTTGAAGAAAAAGATTTCAAGATCCATAATTAAGTCTAGGGTTCACAGTCTTCATTTTTATTGGTTGAAGAGGGATTTGGTTTTCTTTTTCAACAATCAGGATCTTTTAGCCTAAATAACTCAAGCTGCAAAGAAAGTAAAATCTGAAGTAAAAAAAGAACAGCAGATCCCTGAAATATCTTTACTTTTAACATCCAAGTACAATTTGTATTCATGTTACAAATAAATGGTCATGGGAGAGAAGAAGACTGCAGTGTCCTTTAAAAGACATACTAATGATAAAACATACTTTTACCCAACTGAGACATTCCTTTGTTTGGATCTACAAATTAAAAGTGAAAACCTCTAACTGTATTTTTGTGGTCAAATTATGTGATTCGTAGACCAAATGCTGAATCAAAATATTTATATAAGAAAATCTGCAAAGCAAAGCAGTGCCTTGTTAGCTTGAATCAAGGGAATCAATTAAACAGAACAACAACTTCACAAACTGTTTCATAGGTCTTTGGAGAGGGAAGGTCGCCTAAATATTTCCTTAAAATATTTATATCCTTATCTTCCTTCAAATGTGGTGAATGCTGCAAGACAAGAATTAACATAAACATGGATTTTTAAGTTAAAACTGAAATGGCACCAAGTTACCACAAAATGAAAGAACAATAAAATAAATAAATTCAACTAAAATTAATTGAATAAAATTACCATTTATACGTCAAATAATTTCCGATACAGGAGGAGGTTAACTAATTTACCTTAGATTGTATAAAATAGGATGAGATGGGCCAAATCTCAGGAAATCCCAATGCTTCCCACTGCTTTGACAGCTCTTTGATATACTGAAAGTCTATGATAAGGGCAACAAGAGGCACAAATAATGCCACTTTCATTATGAGATCATAATGCAACTGACATCAGTTATGTAATTTACATCAGTGCCATCGCCTTGACTACATAAACTACATGTTATCTGTGCAATGATGTTATGACATAGATGGTGGGACAGCTATACTATGTGTTTGAAGTCTTGCTTCCACTGTGTAGTAACTTTCACCTATAGCAAAGCTTGTCTTCACTACAGCTACCCTCTGGAACACCACAGCACCTGACATTGGGGACTCACGACCCTGTTGGCCTTTTAAAAAGCCATTGAGAATTTGCTATCTTCCCAAGCATGGGATAGCAAGTTAGTTGAATTGATTACTGGTTTCTTTATTTGTTATAGTATACTTCCCACTATTTTGGGGGGAGGGGATTTTTTTAAAGTGTTAGCTGACAAAACTCATGTTTGAAGATGGCTGGCCTTTTAAATTGGTAAAAGAAATCAGTAACAAATTATTGTTATTTACTATGCACCATTCTGAGCTTTTGCTATCTCTGTCTCCAGGTTCCTCTCATCCTTGGATTTTCAGTTTCACTGTAAGAAGCTAATTATCCCTTCCCTCAGAGGACTGTACAGACATGCTTACAGGTACACAGGGACTACTGTGTATCCACTCATTCTTAAACAATTTTAATACCTCAATACATACATACATTTCACAAGCTTCTTTGAGAATTATCTAAATTACTTATATCAAGGCACAAGGACAACCCAAGACTTACATCCCATTCTTACACATGAAAAACAGTCCCATCCCACCTCTTCATTTCTGCACATGCACACAGTACATAATAATAATAATAATAATTTATTCGACTTGTATGCCGCCCTACTCCCTAAGGACTCAGGGCGGCGAACATTAAAACAGAAGAAATTTACAATAAAAAGAATTAAACATATAAACAAGCCGAATACAGTTAAAAGTTAAAAATTAAAACCCAACACACACCCCCGGGTCATTCCAGGCCGGCCTGTTGAAACAACCAAGTCTTCAGGTCCCGGAAGGAGCGGAGGTCGGGGGCCAAACGGAGATCCACGGGGAGCTGATTCCAAAGGGCAGGTGCTCCCACGGAGAAGGCCCTAGCCCTGGGGACCGCCAGCCGACAGTGCCTGACCGACGGCACCCCAAGGAGGCCCCTCCTATGAGAGCGAACAGGGCGATCGGAAAGTGATGCTGGCAGGAGGCGTTCCCGCAAGTACCCTGGACCCAAGCCATTAAGGGCTTTATAAGTTGTTACTAACACCTTGAAGGCGACCCGGGAGGTGACCGGCAACCAATGCAAGCCGCACAGGAGGGGTGTAACATGGGAGTATCAGGACACCCCCATCACAGCCCGTGTGGCCGCATTCTGCACCAGCTGTAGCCTCTGGATCGTCCACAAGGGGAGCCCCATGTAAAGAGCATTGCAGTAGTCAATTCTAGAGGTGACGAGCGCATGAGTAACCGTTCAAAGGGCATCTCGGTCCAAATAAGGGCGAAGCTGGCGAACCAGCTGAACCTGGGCAAAAGCCCCCCCTTCCACATAATGGAATATTGGTCAGGAAGGGTTTTGCTTACAGAAAAGGTTTATATGGGGAGACACACTGAAGTTATTTATTTATTTGATTAGTCAATTGCTTACAAGCTAATAGGTATAAGTATAAACATAGTTATAAATACATGGATACATATAAAAAATAAAAGAAACAATAGGACAGGGACAGTAGGCACTTTGGTGCGCTTATGCACGCCCCCTACAGACCTCGTAGGAAAGGGGTGAGGTCATTCTAAGGTTAAAGTTAAGGTTAAAGTTAGGAGTACAACTTTTGTACTTGTAAGAAAGTATTTTTGAAACTGCATTTGCATGAAAGAAAATAAAGGCAAGCTTTATTTAAGAAACAACATCATGAAAGAATGAATCTCTCAAACTCTCTCTACATTAGCTCCTTTACCAATAGATTTATAGGTTCAAAAAGCCAATGTATGTCAAGTTAATTTTCAACAAGTGATTCATGCAGGGTGACTATGAAGTGTGCTCCTATGGAGTGGTTTATGGCTAAGCATGCAGTAAATACTTAGCCAATTGCTATTTATATGTTTATTTATAGTGTAGTACATTAGCATACCCTTTCCAATTTTACAAGCCTCATTGCAGTTTACCAAAAAAAATCAGCTATTAAAACGGTAGGTGAAAGCAATCAATAAAACATGCAATAAATCATTATATAAAATACACACAGATAATAAAAAAAATCTAGCACAGTAATTCTCTAAGTGTGGTCTGCAGACTGTTAGAGATGCATAGGGCTCCAGAGGTAATCTGCTACAATTTCACTCATTCAACAGCCTCAGCAAATTGTCTCAGCGGTAAATGAGTGTTGCTAGAAATGGCAAAGCAGGGCTGAAGGCCAAGTCTGGTCAGAAAAGGCTGACTTGAGCCAATTTGGTGTCTCAGCCCCCACCTGAAATGATAGATACTTAATCTTGAATTGCGTTTTTTATTTTGAGGTTAATTTGAAAGGACCTTTAAAACTGATGTGATGGGAAGGGATACAAATGGAACTCAGTCCATTTACTTTATGGGTCAAAAAGGTGAATTCCTTTGCATAGAGCCATGGTGGTGCACTGGTTAGAATGCAGTACTGCAGGCTACTTCAGCTGACTGCCGGCTGACTGCAATTTGGCAGATCGAATCCCACTAGGCTCAAGGTTGACTCAACCTTCCATCCTTCTGAGGTGGGTATAATGAGGACCCAAATTGTTGGGAGCAATATGCTGACTCTGTAAACCGCTTAGAGAAGACCGTAAAAGCACTGTGAAGTGATATAAGTCTAAGTGCTATTGCTATTGCGATGGGTGGGGATGGGGATGGGTATATGGAGAGTTTGTTTAACTGGGCTGTCCTTGCAGTTTCCAAACTTGCATTTTGTGGTCCCAAATTGCACAAATATTGAGAAGTGCTGACTTACAAAATCACAGCAGCAATAAGAACTTGAAAATATAAGAACAGCATTGTACATTGTTTATAGGTCTCCAAAAATAAAAATGCTTTTCCTGGCCTAGAAAAGATGATGTGAGATGTACCTCTCTGGCGACAGCATTCCGAAGTCAAGAAGCCAACACTGAAAAGCCTCTTCCTGAGTACTCATTCAGTTAATTAACTGATTAACTGAATAATCACTCATGGCATATTCCATAGTAGGATATTCAGAAAATGCCCTATATAGATAACTTTAAGGTATACATAGGATCATATGAAAACAGCAGCCCTTCAAAAATTCTACTCCCTCACAGTGCAAGGTCTTTACAATTAATACCAGCACTCTGAATTGGGACTAGAAATAAACTGGGTGTCAGTAAAAATAGTAAGGAAGTGATATTGTATGTTTATATTGCATTCTTGCAATTTTTGTACTAATTAATTTCTGAACTATCATTAATCAGCAATCTGAAAAAGAAATTGCCAGGGCAGGATTTATTCAAATAAGGTCATAGCTGATGTACCAGCTTATGCTAGTAAAGGTGCTTCTTGCCAAAGAGGCCAGCTACTTAGCTTATTACTCAAACCAGGCTCTAGTTCAGCAATGTTATTGCCTCATCTAAACCCAAGGTGTAAAAAAAGGTCAATCTAGATGTCATAATCATATTAATACTTTACCCTAAATCTTGAAATCATCTCACTCGGTGATTTCACGTAGCTGTTGGACAGAATGAAGGATAAAACAGAACTCTGCAAAACTCCACAACATAAATGCCATGTAGTTGAACAGAAATGCCTACTGGTTCTCAACCAAACTCATTGGAAAATGCTCCAGAGTTTCTGGAATCCTATGAAATCAATCATCCTCCAAAGGCAGATGATTTTAATATATATACACACACACTTAATTGCAGAAACAGTTGCAGCAAATTATTTAAATCTCAACCACAAGTAATGTAACTGACAAAACAACAGATGCAACAGATGACATTTTCAGACAGTTCCAGTAATGGGGAAAAAAAATAGTCCAGAGCATGACCTGCTACGGGTGGTAGTAGTTGAGACAGACCCACAATTGACATATCAGCTTGCTAAGACAGCAAGAACTCCCTTGCTAAGAGAGTTCTAAGCTGAATGCTAAAGTTACCTAGAATTAACCTTTTAGATTTATTTTATTTATTTATTTTATTTATGAGATTTCTATGCCGCCCTATCTCCTGAAGGACTCAGGGGGCTTACAATAATAAAAAAGAACAGTACAAAAATTAAAAAGCAATTAAGTAAGAAATCTCACAAAGCCAATAAAATCTACAAAACTACTGCTAAAATCCCTTCCCCTCCATCAGTCCAGGTCGGTGAGTTGGAAAAGCCATGTTTTTAGGCCACGACGGAAGGACCGGAGGTCAGGGGCCACCCGAAGCTCCAGGGGGAGCTGATTCCATAGGGTGGGTGCTCCTACAGAGAAGGGCCTACTCCTGGGGGTCACCAGCTGGCATTGCCTGGCCAACAGCACCCCAAGGAGGCCCTGTGGTGGGCTTCAACTCCCAGAACTCTCCAGTCAGATAAAGTGGAAGAGGGAAAATATTTGTGAGAAATGTTTACTATGTTTTTTGCTTGTCACACTTAAAAGGCCATTGGACACTCCATAAAGGTTGTGACAGCAATAGAAGTAATGAAGCAAAAACCCCGGTCCTATGCCATGTAGGGCTTTATAGGTCAACACCAACACCTTGAATCCCAACAGTTCATAAAGGAAGACGGTTGATGTCAGAATGGGTGGACACAATCACCAGTCTGGTCCATATGCCCCACCCAAAGACTGAGAACTCTGAATGTCATTGAAAGAGTAGGGAGTGAGTTTGCACAGGCTACAGCAACTCTTCCTGCCCAATCACTGAATGAGCGACTGGCCCAAGGCAACTTAGCTGGCTTTTGTGCCTGAGACGGGACTAGAACTCATAGCCTGCATGTTTTTAGTCTGATATCTTACCACCATACCAAAGCCAGTCACTACCTCTTAAGGAAGAAGTAATGGCAAACCACTTTGGAAATCTTTCTAAGAAAACTGTGGGGAATCCTGACAATCACCAGGAGTCAACACTGACTTAAAGGCACTTCAAAAAAAAAAGCCTTCAAGCACTATTCATCCTATAAACCAAGAGTCTGTATCTACATAACAGGAGTTAAAGAGATTCAGAAAAAAAGAAAATTTAATCTCTTAGGACTAGTGCAACAACAACTTTTGCACATATCCCTCACTTCACATTCAAAAGGCAAAACAACGTATATGATTAAGCTTTCAACAAGTCTCAGGTCAACAGTACATTTTTTTTCTTTTAATCTCTGTCAACACAGAAGTTGTTGACACAATTAGGTTGTTACACTTGTCAACAGTAAAGTATATTTCCAACGAACAGCAAACTAATAGAAATAATACTCCATGAATCATCTCATATTATAAATAATTTCCAAATGCTCATTAATTCAACATTAAAATGCCAGCAAGCTAGTACGCTTTGCCCATTTTACTCAGTATGAATATTGGAGAACTATTTGTTCAGGTTACTGAAGCTTTTGTTTAAAGGTCAAAACTTTACGACAACTTTCCCTAGCCTAAGGTTTTTACACCTGCGCCAATTAGGATGATCATTACAGCGTTACTGAAAGCAGGACAAACCAGATTTTAGAGCTCAGCTATACGAAGAAAAAAGAGGCAATTAAATACTGATATTGTCCATAGTGTAACCACTTTTAATTCCCAAGTTTCCTACAATTACAAATGTTCATTATGCTAATATTATAAGGATAATCTACCCTATGGGAGGAACATCAGACCAACCTTTTCTTGGGTGACCTTCTGGCTAGTAGGTAATATTATAAACATATGCAGAGAGCATTATATTGGAAACCAATACAATCTTTCTTTCTTTTTAAAATTACATTTATATCCCGCCCTTCTCCAAAGACTCAGGGCGGCTTACAATTTTTGGGATACAACCCAATGCGCTCAGCAATAGCCTTCCTTCCATTGTATATGCCTGCTTATTACTAAGCGGCATTTTTTACAAAGTCAGCTTATTGCCCCCAACAATCTTGGGTCCTCAATTTACCTACCCCGAGAGGATGGAAGGCTGAGTCAACCTTGAGCCTGGTGGGATTCGAGCCTGCACTAATTGCAGGCAGCTGGAACTTAAGTGCTAGGCATTTAACAGCCTGCACCACCAAGGCTCTTTTAACATCTAACTAATCACAACACATGATACATATGTCTAATCTTATGTATATGATGCACATTAATAATCTATTCAGGTGCATAAGAATTTGGTGTACTTAACTCATATACTGCCTTCAGTATTAATAGCAATAGCAATAAGCACTTATATACCGTTTTATAGTGCTTTACACAGCCCTCTCAAAGCAGTTTACAGAGTCAGCCTATTGCCCCCAACAATTTGGGTCCTTATTTTACCCACCTCGGAAAGATGGAAGGCTGAGTCAACCTTGAGCCTGGTTGGGATTAGATCTGCCAAATTGCAGTAGCTTGCAACACTGCACTCTAACCACGGCGTCACCGAGGCTCATTTATAATACAACGGGAAGGGTATGTACTGGAAATGCAATCCTCACAGCTGTTTCAACAGGACATGTATTCACAATTTGTGGACCCAGCAATATTTAAAACGGAACTCAACTCTGACAAATCTTATGGGTGATACTTATTCTGCCTTTTTTTAAAAAAGGTGCCATCTTCTCCTGACATGAACGTCGCGCCTCAACAACTGTGTGGTCGATAGAAACTCCACGGGGGTCGTTTTTCCAAAGACACGGGGGACTAAAAGACGCGCAGCAAATTTCCCCTGCTGTTACAAAAGTTCCGAAAGGCTGAAGAAACCCGGGTTTAAACTTTTATGACGCTCCCTTTTATGACGTCGGCAGGGCCAGAGTCAAGCGAGCCTCACCAGCCACTCACCAAGAAGTGCTAAAGGGATCTGTCCTTTCCATGGTTTTAGTCCACGGCTTGTGCCACGTGATGCCTTGAGCGGCTTCGGCCCAAAGTTGATCCGGCTCGTCCACCGACCTCTTGAAAACCCTGCCATAGTCACCTGCGGCAGGCGCGGCTGCCTGCGAGACGCAGGTGCTGGCTATGCGAAGCGGGCGAGTTTGAGCAACCAGAGGAAGCGCTTTGCTTGGCTGCGTGACACACCGGAGCCCACCGGTCGGTCCCCGATAGACGCGGCGGCCACAGTGCACAATTTTCTGCAGCAAAGTCCTTTTACCCGGAACTATCATGTTCCCTGGAGACGCCCCGTCCCGTGTTGTAGCAGGCGGCTGTGTATGCGTGCCCCTAAAGGAGGACCGTCCCTTTAGTGAAGGAAAAGTATACAAATTGTTCTCCAAGTCAACGCAAAAAGTCGAGCTGGATTTCTGAACGTGGAAAAGTGCTCGTTGATCTTCGTTTTGCAAATCGCAAATTTAGCGATTTGCAAAACTCCAGTCCGGGCTTTGTTCTTACTTTCCAAATCCTCTCCCTTGTTTGTTGAAAAGAAGGCGATGGTTGCATTACATAATCCCGCACCTTCGTTCCTCTTTTCAGCCCGTCCCAGTGTGGCTCTCGTAACCCTTCATCCCTTAATACTTTTCTTGTTGCAAATACTGCTAGTTTTTTATTTGTCCTTCTAGGACTTTTTTTAGTTTAGAAAATCCCACTGTTTAAATCCTGGTTTGGATAAGAATCTCAGATTACAGGTAGTCCTCGGTATACAACAGTTTACTTAGTGACCATTCGACGTTACAACGACATTGAAAAAAGTGACATGACCATTTTTCAGACAGATGATTGTCACGTGATTTACATTCAGATGCTGGACAAGTGACTCACATGATGGTTGCAGTGTCCTGGGGTCATCTTTTTGAGATCTTCGGATAAGCAAAGTCAATGGGGAAGCCTGATTCACTTAACAACTGGGTTACTAATTTAACAACTGCAGTGATTCACTTAATGAATGTGTCACGAAAAGTCATAAAATGGGGCAAAACTCATTTTCTTACTAACAGATTTCTCACTTAGCAGCATAAATTTTGGGCTCATTGTGGTCATAAGTTGAGAACTACCTGTAGTCATTCTGTTTTTCACTGACTAAGAGCTTCTACTGTATTCTTTTAAAATACATTAGTGTTAGTAATACATTAGCATTTCTGGAATATGCCTACAGATTACGTTTTAAAGAAGTTGTATACTTCCTGATTTGAAAAGCAGGGGCAAAGTATTATGCTATATGAAATTATAATTAGGATGCAATTTACATTGGACACAGATCCAAGCAACCTTTGCTCAGAATAAACAAGTTCTTAAGACTGAGTTTGCCTATTGGTAGGCAGATGAGAAGTGAAATATGTACTAGTCTTTCAGGGCCAAATTACCAACACTGAATACTTTGAAATTGCTTAATGTATTCTGTTGAGAACAATGCATGGCTTTGCCCACAGAAAAAAAGGATTTTATTATTTAGGCGGCTGTTGGTGTTGGGCGGGGAGTCCCCAAAAAAGTGCTTACAATTTTTTTTTAATTACATTTATATGCTTAGAAGTCTAAAGAATAAGAAAAGCACAGTGCCTAGCAACTCCAAAAAACCCATACCTGTCCATTCCTCCTATTCTCACCACATAGAAACTCTCCTCCCACTTGCTATAATATTGAGTGTGGATTTCCATTTGGAAATCTGCAAATGGAAGGTATTATTTATTTAGCATATGGCATACAATACCAGGGAGTCTTCAATGTTTACACAAGGCAAAAGTTCTGGCAGCCAACAATCTCTGGTCCCTTCATTGCACTGGTATTCTACCAGGGGTGGGAGGACTAGCTCTGTGCCAGCTGGCCAGCAACACTCTTGCGGGAGTTAGATTATCTGGGCTTTTTCTCCACCAGTCTTCCATCAATTGCATCCCGGCAGATCCAGTGCTGGCTCCTGCTCTCTGCACAGAAGGCAGCTGGCATTTCCCGCCACCAAAATGGTGGCACCTGTTTATGTACTTGCAGATGGTATATTTTCAAACTGCTAGGTGGGCAGGAGCTAGGAACAAGTGACAGGAGCTCACTCCATCACATGATTCTGGGTTCAAACTTCCGAGGGCCGACCATTTCTGGCCAACAAATCCAGTGTCATTAAGCCATTGTGCCACCATGTCCCCTAATAGAAGAGATCACTAAAGAATATAAAATAAACCAGCACAATCATTGTCATTGTAGGTACAAAAATGGCAAAATCCATTCTCTTCAAATACACTTTATAAATTCAATATGGACCACATCAAAGGATGTTTTATGATTTAAATTAAAAACCCAATTGTAACTGATCAGTCACCAAGCAAATACCAGATACTTGACTATATTTCATAAATAAAGTAGGAAAAAATATGGATAGTATTTCACCCTGCAATCCCCTGGTGAATTACAATATATATTTTGTGCCATGCTCATTATGAAACAACATATATGTCTGCTAGGTCTTTCTCTGCTTTGATATTATTGTAATGTAAATGGCGCAGAACAGAGGAATGTAGTAAAATAAAATGATTCATTATAAACCTGCAATAATATAGATGCCAATAGGTCTATAAAAGGACTATAGTATTGTATTTAACTGGAAAGTTGTCGGGGACTTTTTTCTATGAGTATAATATATGTTAAAATTGGATCTTTTAATTTAAATTGTATAAAATCATTTTTTTTATTGGACTTATATGCCGCCCCCTCTCCGCGAGGACTCAGGGTGGCTCACAATTAAAAACACAGCACTTCAACCAATAAATATTTAAAACAGAATTAAATCAACAAGCCCAATTATCACTAAAAACCCATTAAAATACTTTTAAAAACCCCAGGAGGTCAGTCCAGCCCAGCCTGTTCAAACAGCCAGGTCTTCAGATCGCGGCGGAAGGAGGGAATTCAGGAGCCAACCGGAGCTCCAGAGGGAATTGGTTCCACAGGGCGGGGGCTGCAACAGAGTAGGCCCTTCCCCGGGGCACTGCTAGCCGATATTATCTAGCCGACAGTACCCCGAGGAGCCCCTGTCTGTGCGCACACACAGGGTGATCGGTGTTTGATATTGGCAGGAGACACTCCCGCAAGTACCCCGGACCCATATCGTAAAGGGCTTTGAATGTTAACACCAACACCTTGAATCTTATCCGGAGGGCAACTGGCAACCAATGCAGCTCGCGCAGGAGGGGTGTAACATGGGAGTATCAGGAAACTCCCATCACAACCCGCGCAGCCGCATTCTGCACCAGCTGAAGCCTCGGATGGTATGCAAGGGCAGTCCTAAATAGAGAGCGTTGCAGTAGTCAAGTCGGGACGTCACAAGTGCATGAGTGATCGTGCGAAGGGCATCTCGGTCCAGATACGGGCGCAACTGGCGAACCAGTCGGACCATTTGATAAGATCCAGGTTGAGTTTATAAAGTGTGTTTGAAGAGGATGGGTTTCTGCAATTTTTGTGCATGGCATACAGTTTAATGTTTTAATTGTAGGTAGAAATATTACCAAAAAATTTTCTGAATCTATCAAGTGATATTGTGATACCTATGTGAGATTCTTGTCTTCTTTAATTTTGGACTTTGTTCTTAAATCATGAGGCAGTCTCAAGATAGTAAAGTTGTTGCAAGAGTGGATAACAAATATGCAATCTCTACATTATGATATTATAGCTACATTTTGGATAACTATTTAACATGACCAAAGCTCACTGCAGCTGTGCAGCAATATGATTTATATTCTGGTTATCCATTGGGGAATTAATTCAACGGAATGGATCTCTAATTTCACTAGCTTCTCTGTGTGATGTTGCTGCTGTTCCCTTAGCAAACATACTTCTTGTAAAGGAGGACAGAATGTAAAATCATAAATTGAAAATATAACAGATTGTGTATTCAGGAAACATTTATTAACTGCACAGACTGTAAGTTCAATTTTCAATATTCAAGCATTTAACGTCAATGAATAAAAAAGGACCTGTGACTTTCATTTGCTCAAATACGTAGATAAATTTGCAGAATTTGGGGAAATGGTGAATATCCATAAAAATGCAGTGCAAAGCTGAACAAATATTCTAATTCCAGTCTTCATAAAAGGAATATTGGAGTACAGAGAGCCCTCACCATCACACATTGTAAGCATATCCCTACTGTATGAATAATCATACAATATATTTCAAACTAAAGTAATAGGATATCTAAGAATAATCTTATAATTCAAATTTATATTACAAAATTACAGATTATTAGAATATTATATACAGAGGGAGAGAGGGGTGGAGAGAGAGAAGAAAAAAATATTGCTGAAGTCTTCTATTTTTTAGTCAGCTCCACTTCCACTATAAATTGATCTATTGCAGGAGTGTCAAACTAGATTTCTTAGTGGGCCGGATCAGCACTGTAGTTCTCTGCGGGTCAGTGGGAGGTGGGATTGGCAGGAGAGGTCAGCAGGGGGGCAGGACAGATCCCTCCTACAGCACCCTGCTGGCATTAGTAACAACTTACAAAGTCCTACATGGCTTGGGTCCAGGGTACTTGCAGGAACGCCTCCTGCCAGCATCACATTCCGATTGCCCAGTACGCTCCCATAGGCAGGGCCTCTTTGGGGTACCGTTGGTTAGGCATTGTCAATTGGCAGTGCCCAGGGGTAGGGCCTTCTCTGTGGGAGCACCCACCCTATGGAACCAATTCCCTGTGGACCTCCTGGCCCCTGATCTTCGTTCCTTCCGCCGGGACCTGAAGCCCTGGTTGTTTCAACAGGCCGGTCTGGACTGACTTCGGGGGTGTGGGTTGGTTTTTTAGTCTTTGTTTTAATTCTTTTTAAATTTTATAACACTGATTAGGCTTGTATTTATTTATGGTTTTTTATTGTAATTTGTATTGGTTTTTTATTGTTCGCCACCCTGAGTCCTTAGGGAGTGAGGGCGGCATACAAGTCTAATAAGATAATTATTAATAATAATAATAATAATAATAATAATAATAATGGGGCATGGGGGTCCATGTGTGGCTCCCCTGCACCCCGTTTTTGCCCTCCATGGCCTCCTCCAGCACTCTGCCAGCCAAAATGGGCTGCATGGCCTTTTTTCAGCCATTTTTGGCCTGTTTTTGGCCCATTTTCAGCTCATTTTTCAACCCATTTTTGGCCCATTTTCAACTGGCAGAGTGCTACAGGAGGCCATGGAGAGTGAAAAAGAGGCACGGGGGGGATGCACGTGGCCCATTTTAGCCAACAGAGGCACTGTGGACTGGTCCCTTGATATTTCCAGGCCAGCCCCATGGGCCAGATTTAAGCGCCCTGTGGGCCAGATATGGCCCCCAGGCCTTGAGTTCGACAACCCTGATCTATTGATTAATGAATCATCTTCAAGTATGCTAACATAATTCATGCTATGCTATTTAAAATGAAACCATTTTGGAATATTTTTCAAATCTTTCCACTTTGTCTATTTCACAATGGGGGGGGGACTCTTTTTTTCCCCATTTATCCTAAAAAAAAACCCAGGCTGCTCCTTTTGAGGACAATGTGCCATTGATCATAACTGGAAGCATTCAATGGTGACATCATTTCTGACAAGGTGTAGTTTACATAAACATAGAAATAGCTACAGAAGTGGCCCTGGAAACTAGGTTAATTAAATCCTTTGCAGCAAGAAAGAAATAGTGAGAAGATCAGATGAATACAAACACTGTTGGTAACGTATAGCAATGGAACCATTTATTGGTCTTTAGACTCCACACAAAGTAGCAATAATCATAAAAAAAACCCAATACACATCTCTACTACACTGTTATTCAACATAGACACAAAAGAAAACAAAACCAAAGGAAATCGTTATCTGTGCAGTCCACTGAAAAATAACATTCAGTTAAAGAAGGGCTGATCTTGCAGTGGCCAAAGGTGACTGAATAAATCTACTGAACTTGCTTTCAGACCTGGAAAGATTCTAGTTAATGATCTGCATTTTGATACAGTTACATTTTTATTAAATTCACCTCATAATTTAAAGATATTACATGATAACATGTCTCTTCTTCAGAGGTCAAGAGTCCTCCATTGGTATCTGTAGACGTTATGGCCATTCCTTTTGTACTCAGGGTAATGCTGTGGTTGATCTTCAGTTCACTGGGGGATCAGTTCACTGCTGATTTAAATTTAAAACTAAACTACACAGTCTTTCAAACATATTAGTATCCTCTTGAACATTTAGAGTGGCTTTTAAATTTCCCCCAATTATTAACATTTATTTCATGGAATATTTGTTGATCCTAAGGTAGAAGACTGCACTTCCTAGTTAAAATTTATGTCCTTCCTCTATGCAATTATGCACAAACAATCTGGGAGGTGCTTAGGTAAATAATGTTAACATATTTATTAAATTTTATAAGGCTAATTAACCAAGGAACATAGATTCATTTCCTGGAAAAATAGTTAACTCATCCTAAAATCTAGACCTGCTGTGAATGCTTTTTCCCTGCTCTGCATTGCAGATGCTTGAGCAACCACCAAATCAGAAATTATCTGAAAGATTTTTGCATCATAGTGGCATTACATATCATATCATATAAAAACTGTTTGGTCACATTGGTCATCTGTTTCATGAGAATGTATTCAACTCCTACCTTACAATCCTCCAACAAGTTTATTGTTCCATTGCAAGGACAAATTAGATCAATTAACTTACTTTACAATAGTCAAGTCTTACAATACAGAAAGATTGGAGAGGAAGGCATTACAACAAAGCACAGTGTGGAATAGCCCAAGGTATTTGGGTAGCATGCTCAAAGCTGCTGGCACCAGCGTATTACTTTCAATAATTCAATGTATATCTCCTATTTTGTGCCTGTTTGCTGTCTTGCAATCCCTTTCTCTCTATGAAGGTAAATACAGACGTTAATTCTGTTCTTGATATTTATCCCAGCTGGGTGAATGTTCCAAAGGGCAGAGCACCGGTTAGGAGGCATACAAAAACAAAGTTGTGAAATTGGCTTTGTCAATTTCAAGCTAACTTTCCCAACATCACCAGGATGAACTTTCCAAACAGTAGAAAGCAAGGAAAAGAAAAGATAGTCATAGTCGCATGACTCTCACTTAATGACCATTTTGTTTAATGAGAGACCTGCTGGTCCCAATTATGGTCACTAAACAAGGACTACTTTTGAAGTACTAACTCCAGTATTGAAAGATGCCAGGATTTGCAAACCTTGTATAATTCAATTGAACATCTGCAGATACCCTGTTTTTTTTCAGAATTGGATTTTTTAAAGCATTCAACAAGGCAACTATACCTAACGATTATACCACATTAGTTGTTCACATAGTGGGTCAAGGAACAGGTGGAATCCTATACATTTGGCTTACTTCCTATTTGGCATATTTGCCATCCTTCTCCAGAACCTGAAGGCATTGGCATTTTCCTTCATATTTATCTCCAAAACAGAGTTGTGTGAATAGGTTAAGAGTGATTGGCTCAAAGCCATCCAGTGAGTTTTCATAGCTACAAGAAGACTTAAACCTGGATCTCCTATAATAACCATTATACCACACTGGTTTTGAAGAACACCTATTCCCCTTGCAGTAGATATCAACAGACAAGTCTCCAAGCAGAAATAGAACCATTTTCCCTAAGCAGGATTACAGTATCTGTTCTTTAAGAAGAAGAAATCAGTTTCTAACATTTCAGCAGCTCAGGGTTTCTTCCATGGCAATAATATGTTCAAGAGCTTTAGCAAATCCACACAGAAATAAAGTAAATTGCATAGAGAAATGGAAAATAATAAAAACACTAATTACAAATATTGAAAATAAAAATATTTTACAAAGAGTAGCGTCTGTTTATTGTATAATTAACATTTGCATCAATTCCAAATGTCGAATTCTTTTTCTAACCAAATATTGTTTAAGCAAGAAAGCATGAATTTAAATTCCACTGAGGGCTAGGTTATTACAAAGAATGATCTTAGCTACTTTAAAAATAACTAAAATATAATCCACTACAGCGGAGTAAACTTTTGTTAAAGTTATTTTTCAAAGTCTATACAAAAAGAATTCTAAACAGAAATCTCTCTATATAAAGCGAAATACCACTTATGCATCATCACAAAATCTCCAGAACCGTAAAGCCCACAAATTTGAAATTTGGCACATATGTTCCTCTTGGCTTCTAGGTGCTCACTAAAAAAGGATTTTTCAAAATGACTATCAGAGCATTAGTATTTCCTATATTAACATGCTCTGATGCTAAGGAGTTCTATTCCCCCTCCCCACCTGAAAAGAAATCTGTTCCAAATGCAAAACACAAGCAGAGGAGTTTCAGTTTCAGTTTTAGTTTCACAGCACCAAGCAGCTTTAGTACAGAACAGTTGGGCTAAGCCATGCTGTCTCCTTGCTCACACAGCAAATACTGTTTCAGTTTCCAAACAGCCCTCAACTCTCTCACACACTGACAGGACGCTAGCCAGATGAATACCAATGGATGTTGGTAGGCAGAGGCACAATTTTTTTTCTCTTATTTTCCTTCCCCAAAACTAAGCCTGACCACATAGTTTCATACCGAATCACAGGTATCAAGCTAGTATAAGATATTTAGAAGCAAATCACTGTTTAAAGTTTTGCATAGGCTTAACACACAAGACATCCCATTTTTCCCATTGGGTAAATTAAGAAACAAAATAAATATCTGCATAGTTTAAGGCCTCTTCTTCACCCAAAGGGAAAAAAGGTTCAAATTTTTCTCCCTACCCCAGTGATCCATCAAGAGAAGAAAAGTAGGACATCGGGTCCAAATAGGTTGGCTACTTTGAACTATATAAATAATGGCTAAGAATCTATTTAGCCATTAGCCTGTCCTAATAACACTGTTTCTTCTTTTTTTAAAAAAATCTAATTAATGCTCAACAATATGGGCAAATCACTTTATATAATAGTGCCAGAAGTTAAAAGAGCATTTGTTCTCTTTATTTCCTTTTTAATTAGCTCTGAATCTAATGTTTCTCTTTAGTATTACTGGCATATTTATACTAGCATTCCTGCTTACACTTTAGATTATTCATGCCTGAGAAAATAGTTTGAAACACAAAGAGAAAGTTTAATGAGTTTCAAGAGGACATGGTATGAAAAATGCAATCTTTAAAAAGATCTGACAACACAGTCCTATTGTCCATTTATTGAGGAACAAGTCTCCAAGATTGGCTCAAAAATGTGTATGGGTTTGAGCTTGAAAAATCTCCTGTTGAGCATGCTTCGTTTAACAAAAGACTTTATTTCGAACTATAATGAACTACAAGACTATGTGTACTTTCTATAATTACTTGAGAGGCTGGGTGGTTTATTTTTCCCCAATACATTTTATTAAGAAGTATATTAAACAGATAAAACATACAAGAAGCCAGTACAAAATGCATTTTAAAAAAGGAAAGAGAAATACTAAAAAGTGTAAAAACAAAGTCATCCCCTCTGCTGAAAAGAAAATAGTAATTTTAAAAAATTCTCCTTTCATCCCAGAAAGTATATTCAGCATTAATAATTTATCACTGTCTCTTCAACAACAACCAAATACATCTTCATTACATATCTCACTGAGAGGCAGGTTGATTTATAAAGGATTGTACTATTTCCCATAGATTCATGGTGAGAGAAGTAGCAGTTTACCTTTATTTTACATTCCCCAAAATAAGTGCGTACTAGTGCCAAGAACACAATTACTATACCTCAGTAATAGTATTCTCTTCTTCAATGTGCAAAATTCAATAATCTGAAATTCAAATGAAGAGCACAGGTTACCTAAACAACCATTGTGTTGCTATTTTTGCTAACTAACAATAGCAACAAATAACACTGCAGATTGGTAAAATGACTTCCAAGTGAAGCTATGTATAACAGTGTTGTTTTCCTAGCTGTGATGAGCTACTTTCCAGAGTAGAACTGGAACTCAGTTTGGCAACAGATGCCGTGTCTTTGAATTGTGTGCTTCTGTTCAGTGGGACAAAATGTCCACAAGTAATCAAATATTTGTAGTTTTTTTATTGATGCCATTAGTACATTTGTTGTTGCCATTTGTTTTACATGTACATCTTATTATAGGTACATTTATTGTTGCCATGGCCTTTTTCTGAGCTATAATCAAAGAAATAAATTATTTTCTTAAAAGAAAGTTAGAAGATAAACCTGCCATGCCAGCAAGAAGGGCCCAACAAAGTACCTTTGTTGACTACGACTATTTAATTAGGTTCAATTTATTTCATGCAACCATTGATTATTCTCCAGCTCATTTGCATTTTAAAACAATCTGTTTCAGAGATACTATAATGTATTTGTGGTTCAAGATTCATGGTATGCTTCCTGTTGGACATACGGGCCTGCTGCTTTGTTACTGTATGGTCATTATTTTCAGTGCATAATCAAAATCAAATTGCTTATTCATTCTATAGTGAATGGCATAAATACCAAACTAAACTGCAGAAGGAATGCTATACTTTAAAGGAAGAATAGTGTATAATTTGGAAAGCTTAGTTTATCTTTTGGAAAGAAATGAAGAGTAGAATGTTATTGATCAGGCT
Organism: Naja naja; assembly: GCA_009733165.1. Lineage (NCBI taxonomy): Eukaryota > Metazoa > Chordata > Lepidosauria > Squamata > Elapidae > Naja > Naja naja. The sequence continues at coordinate 10,220,932 of CM019154.1, read as the reverse complement.
TCTGTTATATAGAAAAAATGTGGAGATAGAACAGGAGTGGGCATTCAAACTCACCATTATTGTCTGGTGGTTTTGTTCTTGACTTACATGAAAGTATAAACAAATCTTATCTTAAAAAGGTAAAGGTTCCCTTAGCACAAATGTGCTAGTCATTTCCAGCTCTAGGGGGCGGTGCTCATCTCTGTTGCAAAGCCGAAGAGCCAGTGCTGTCTGAAAACGTCTCCGTGGTCATGTGGGCGGCATGATTAAATGCCAAAGGCACACGGAACGCTGTTACCTTCCCACCAAAGTGGTCCCTATTTTTCTACTTGCATTTTTTGAACTGCTTTCCAACTGCTAGGTTGGCAGAAGCTGGGACAAGTAACATGAGCTCACTCCGTTATGGGGTACTAGGGATTCGAACTGCCAACCTTTCTGATCGACAAACTCAGAGTCTTAGCCACTGAGCCACCGCGTCCCAATCTTATCTTAGGCTTGGGCTAAAAATAAAGGTTGTTTTATCTATCTATCTATTGATTGATTGATTGATTGATTCACCCATCTCTCTGAACCACTTCATTCTCAAAGAAATCCTTATAAAATTGTTAGGGCTATGCAGCACTTTGGATCAATTCCAGATAGGTCCTTTGGAGAATGGGAGGATGTGAATATGGCATCTACTTGTAATTCATTAAAACACTTTTATATGTCCCAAAGTCATGTGTGAACCAAGAAAATGACACTGATGCTTTAAAGAGATGCCATAGGTGCTGTATTTTTAGCTAAACATGCTATAAAACATATAGCATGGGAAATGAATCCAAAGTGTTGTACAACCCTAAAGATTACTGTTAAATGCAATTATAAAATTAAATTCACTATGAAATTAAAAAAAACACATAGCAGTTATAAATAGGAAATAAATGATAGATTGTCATGCCCCTGGTGGAGACTGACTCTGGGGGAGAGGAGGAACAGCCGACAGGGAGTGGAAGTGTGGCTCCAGAGGTAGTGAAGGAGGCTGGGGAAGGGCAGAGGCCGGCTGAGCAGTCAGAGGAGGACCCAGGCCCATCCCCTATCCATCCTAGGGCACACAGGGAGGAGAGGATAAGGGAGAGATGTGGTCTACTCGAGAGGAGAGGGCCTTGATCCTCTTCATGGGCTGCAGGTGTGAGAACTGAATAAGAATTTGGACCTGCGTATTGGCGAACGCTGGAAACAAAGCATGTTTTATTTTGGTCTGAAGTTATCTTGGTTGGCGTTCTTCCAACAGACTGTGCCTTGTTATCTCCTTGAATTTGGTAAATACTTCTCTTGTTCCGTTGTGGAAATTTCGTCACTGTAGTTTGTTTGGTTTTTTATTTCACATCTATCTGCTCATTAAGTTCGGACTGTATTGCTTTCTTTTGAAGACTATTTTTGAGTACGTTTTATCTCCACCTGAGTATTATTGAACAGTGGGGCCAAGATGGAGGCATTACAGGACATTTATTTACATTTTGGATTTTGTTACATTTATGTTACACTCTGGGTCATCACAGAGATAGACAGACAGACAGACAGACAGACAGGCAGACAGACAGACAGACATAGTCCTCCACCTAAAACACTTCATTTAGTGACCATTCAAAGTTGCAACAGCACTGAAAAGAGTAATTTGTGACCATTTTTCACAGTTATAACATTTGCACATCCCCATGATCATGTGATCAAAATTCAGGTGCTTGGCAACTGGTTCATATTTATGACTGTTCCTGTGTCCAAGGGTCATGTGATCACCTTTTGTGACCTTCAGATAAGCAAAGTCAATGGGGAAGCCAGATTCACTTAACAACCAGGTTACTAACTTATCAACTGCAGTGATTCGTGTAACAACTATGAGAAAGGTCATAAAATGGGGCAAAATTCACTTAACAAATGTCTCACTTAACAACAGAAATGTTGGGCTTAATTGTGGTCATAAGTCAAGGCTACCAGTAGATCAATATTCTGTAAAGAGAGGGCTTTCATGGAGCTTTGCTCTGCTTGCGTGCTACAACTGTTTAATAAAATGGATTTTTTAATATTTTGATATTCATTTAAATCAGGGATGAATAAACTACAGCCACTGTATGAAATATATTCCCCAGTGATTCCTTAGAGGTCTCTCACACTGTATCATCAGAATTTAGCACTATGGTTTTTAATGAGTTTTATTTTTTAAAATAAAAGTCAAAATAGTGTGAGGCCTCCGATATCATTCATAAAAACACATTTAAAAACCAAATTAACTTCCCAAGTTTTAAAGAAACCTAACTTCTAAATGTATTTTTAAAACCCCGTTCAAAACCATTGACATATTGACACCCCTGTTTTTATTAATTTATTAGCTTTTTAAGATTTTGAGAAGCACACAGTTAAAAATTATAATATTATCAAATATTATTGGATTTGAATGTTGTGATAAATGATGCTGTCCTTTTAATGTATATTTTTAATGTTCATTTTAGTATACAGAAGTGAACAAAAAAAATGCATGAAAATGTATATCTAAATTAAGTACATAGCTTCAAGTTATGACAATAATCCAGCTTGTTGGTTATGGTTACAAATGCTGATGATCATTAAGCAAGGCATCCATGTAATCACCTGCCTAATAGGGCATGTCAAATTTTTCAATTTTCGATTTCCAAACATTAGGGGTGCTCAAAAGTTGTCACATCCCTTGAGGATTGTTAAGATACTTGGGTTACTTTAATATAATTTAGATGTGCTTGGTAAATAACTACATAAATATCATAATTTTTCAGACCAGCAATTTCCCAGCAAACAATTCAGACCAGCAGTTTCCCAGTACCATCAAGGAAGAATGTTATTCTGTATGCAGTGAGCTGGGTGGAAGATATCTTTATCATTTCACTCCAGAGAAAGGCTCAAAAACAAGAAAACCTGCTCAAGTGATTGCAAATAATCTGGTGTATTTCATGAAGAAGAAGGGCATTGACAAAAGCTTAAAGGCCATTAGAGGCGATTCTACAAATGTTAATACTAGCTCTGAAGGTGTCCACTCTGCTGATCGACTGGTCTGAAGGTATATATGAGCCACCTTTGACGTGCAAACAACTACAGCGGAAATAAAGAAGTTTATTGACAAATCAATGCAAGTACCACAGTGGTCCTGTCATGCCCAGTCAATAGAGAGATGTGTGAAACAGGTCACAGAGGCAATAAGCAGAGTGTATATACATGAGAAATGTGAGGGTTATATCAGAGGCCGAGAAGCAAATCAGTGGCTGATGTCAAAGAATTAAACAAAACAGGACTTGATGAAACTCGCTTAAACGTTTTTGTAACTCAGATAATTGCTTTCTGCTGTTAGTTTATGATGGCATGGATTATTTTTTGCTTAGCTAGATGAGATTCATGCAGGAAAAAACTTAAATTTTTGTAGCACAAGGTGTAATTTTGAGAAGATAAGGTTAACAGCATTTGTAGGGTATCTGATCAGACATGGATTTAGCATAGCAAGCTAAACATTGTGCAATTGCAAAAATAACAGCAGATTTGAATTCTTGGTATAAAAACACATTTTTTAAAAAAAACCCTCACTAAAAAAGTTGCAAAAATTAATTTTCACCCCATTAAATGACACGCCCTGTCTAATGCTTTCCCCTCATGTGTTTGTTAAGTGACCTCATGGGTCATTAAGGGAAGCACAGAATGGCAAAGCCTTGGAAATTCTAGTACCAATCCAGGTCTGCCTTGCCTGCGAATCCCATTTGCCTCCCCCACACCCAGGTAGCACCAGGATTCTACAGTTCAACCCTGAGCTAAACATATTCTCCTCTATGGGAAGGGGGCAGAGAAAGGTTAAAAATTGAAATGTAGTATTCCTCTAAGAAATGCAACTGATTAATTTTGAATAATATGCAGAGGAATATAACAATGGCCATGACTCTTTCAAAATCCAAGCTCTCAAATGCTTCTTTATATCAGGTGTTAAAGAGTATTCCACAGAATCTGCTTTGAATCTTCAAAGAGAATGAGGTGAAGTTTAGCTTAAGTAATTATCTGAAACACTTGCCTAATAATCTTATTCATCAACAAATGCTGTTGATTGGATTATTGTCCTGCATGCAGAATCAGAACTTCCCTGGTAGAAAGAGGGAAAAAAGAGTCTACTTGCTAGATGCTGGCTGAGGAATTCTGGGAGTTGAAGTCCACAAGTCATAAAGTTGCCAAGGTTGGAGACCTCTGTGCTAGAAGTCTTTCCAAACAATGTTCATACTTTATTGCAAAGTACATTTTACTACAGTTATAAAGTTCAGTATGCATGGCCAGAAACAAAGCTGCCATACACCTGATGTACTATAAATCTTTTGTCTCAGGTAACAAACTGCGTAGGGCAGTTGAGCAGGGCCAGCACTTAGTGAGACATCAAGGCAAGCTGGTTGTTCTAATTGCATCACCACCACTAATATTTTACTCTGAGGAACCTTCAACATAAATTCCTTAAAAGAACAATTGTTCTAGAGAGCCATGATGGTCTGACTGCTCACTTACAAAGTCATCAAATTGAGATAATGGTGTCTTCCAAAATGTGAACTAAATCAGAATGCCAGAGCCTAAAGGATATTCAAAAAAAGGTGTTACATATGAGGCCTATATTCTGAGTGAGTCATTTGGTGGAAATGGCAGGAGGAGGGATGGTTTTCACTGAGATGCAATGAACCTTTGTTTGAAAAGATGCCAAGGATTTCGTGGTAGATTAAATACTGCATAATTTCTATAGGCGGACAGTTCGAAAACCATTGCTCTGTGTTGTGCCCCCAATGTACATTTGTTTTTTAAAGCCAAATATTAAATCTTATTAACACATTTCTAAAAAAGGGTAAGTATATCTTATACTTTTCAGCTTTGATAGTTTATGAACTTTTAATGGCACATATATTTATACATTAAAAGAAAAGCTTCTTTGTAGTCTAGCAGATCATATGGTAAGCTAAATAACACTATTAAAAAGAGTTTTTAAATTGTGTCTCATGATTCCAACATATTTTTCCATGTATAATGCAAAATGACAGTGCATTCTAATAAATCTTATTTCTTGCCAGTTTCTGCTTTACATGTTTTAAAATATGGGTGACATTTAAAGAGTTATCTCTTTAAGAATATTAACAATGCAATTTAATCTTGCAGCAAGAGATTAGGCAGATAGCAATAGCACTTAGATTTATATAGCACTTCACAGTGCTTTACAGCCCTCTCTAAGCAATTTACAGAGTCAGCATATTGCCCACAACAATCTGGGTTCTCATTTTACCCACCTCGGAAGGATGGAATGCGGAGTCCACCTTGAGACAGTGAGACTCAAATTGCCAAACTGCTGGCAGCCAGTGATCAGAATGCAGTGGTTAGAATGCAGCCTACAGTACTGCATTCTAACCATTGCACCACCATGGTTCCTATAGCATGCAAGAGATAAGATGTATACATTGGAAAAGAGTGGAGATTCTCATTCATGTGCCTAAATAGAAATATGAAAGTTAGTGATGCCTATAGAAGAGAGTCTCAGCCTGGGAGTAAAATGAAAAATATAAAAAAGTTTAAATTAATACTCATATGTTTTAGAGGATGGGAAAGCAAAATTCTGAAAATAGTCAATTAAAACTAATGAGCCTAAACTCCTCTAAAAGTTAATTTCAGAAGGTCTAGCATAGTTTTATAATCACTGCCTCCAGTGAAAAGTAAACACTTCATTTGATGTAAATTATTATTAATTGGTTATAACCAGAGAGTTACAAATTATAACTTAGAAACCATGGTGATGTCAGATAGGGTGGACAAAAGAGATCTCTGGGTAGTTTTGAGTAGGATTTCTGACTTATAGCAATAGCAGCAACAAAATACAGACATTTTACTTAAGCTACAACAGAATCATGATACATAAACTGTATTGTACTGTCCTCCACCGTTTCGGGGAAGTCTGTTCACGTAATCAACTCAGCCTTAAAAATTTATGGCATTGGCTGTTCATCAACAAGTATCATAGTAAAATATTCTTTCTATTACTACCCATGAGGCCAATACATTTAGTTAGCCAATGAGGACAGCAATGAGAATCAGAATAGAATGTAATTACCCCACAAGAAATCATATTGGTACAACAAAGGCTAAATTATTCAGAACATTCTTGATGAGAAAAAATAATGATGGAGTAAAGATAATCCCAACACTTCCTTTATATGAATAGGTTATTCTCTTTTGCCTACCTGTCTACCTACTGTACCTACTTCTCTAGAAGATAACTGGGAGGATTGTAGAAATGAAACTAAAGTTTTTTTTAAATATTTGGTGTTTTTTTTTAAATGTTCCTGGGTATGTTAAAATCACTAATGTAATTATTTAGTTTCTGGGGAAAGGAAATTAGAAATTACACTGTCATTATTTATTTAGTGATTAGATATTGCATGTTGGCAGCTTGGTGTTGGGTGGCTCTGAGGACCACAAATAATAGAGCTGGAGATTGTGTGCAATCAGTTGGCTACATCTTGCCACCCTCGTTTTATACAAATGTGTCAACTTCTTACAGATTCAGATACTATAATGTCAAGAATAATATTGCTGTCCTAAATCTACTTTGAGTCAGTAGAATACAAAAACCCTGTTTGCTACAAATAAAGTCTCAAGCCATCTGCTCTTTGAAGTTATATATTTGTAATCTGCACTTGGTCCAAATCCCATTTGTATATTAAAATAAAACTAGCCTCTGTATTGATGAGAACCATTTATATTCATATTGTCAGATCAATTGAACATTGCATAGGAGGTCCAGATGTTACTATAATAGTGTTTCAAATGTTGTTGTTTTTACAGTTTATTTTTAGATGACTTTGAAACAGTGAATGGGGGGGGACTTTCTTGTGCTTTTGAAACTTCACAGTATTTTCTGAGTAAATGCAGGTTGTGTAATGTGAGGTGAGCATAGTTTAAATTATGAAGTTACCAGTGTGTTATTCATAGAAAGGATGCTGAAGTACGATTGAGAAGACTATAGTTAATCCACAGTTATGGGACCTTATGAAGATTATGACTGAATTATACTTAGTTTTTATCTCAAGACTGTAAGAGGAAGTATTCTGAGTATTGTTTATGTATGCTTGCAGAAGAAACCTGGGATATAAATCCAATAAACAGTGAAAAATACCAAGTCAAACCATTAACCCATGTAATAATGCTGGCTCTGATTAGTCAGAGAGAGAGAACAGAATATTATATATGCCTTCTTAAAGAAAGAAAGGTAGGCTATAAATTTAACAAATGAAGCCAGAAGTGAAAGTAATGAAATAAGGAAGCTGTCCATTCCTCCATAAAATTCAGCTATAATAGATCCTTATAAACCCTGGCAAGACCAAGAGGCTCTGGGTTTGGGGTTCATTGGCTAAGGGAGAATTGCCATCTTTGGTCCTGGATGGGGTGGCACTACCCCAAATAGACCCTGTGCATAATCTGGGGGTTCTCCTGGATTAATGACTTCTGCTTTTTTAAAAAAATTACATTTATATGCCGCCCTTCTCCGAAGACTCAGGGCGGCTTACAATTTTTGAGATACAACCCAGTGTGCTCAGCAATAGCCTTCAATCCATTGTATATGCCTGCTTATTACTAAGCGGCATTTTTACAAAGTCAGCTTATTGCCCCCAACAATCTTGGGTCCTCAATTTACCTACCCCAAGAGGATGGAAGGCTGAGTCAACCTTGAGCCTGGTGGGATTCAAGCCTACAGTAATTGTAGGCAGCTGGAACTTAAGAGCAGGCATTTAACAGCCTGAGCCACCAAGGATCTTTTTGCTTGAAGAGCAGGTGATGGTCACAGCCAGGAGGGCCTTCGTGCAACTGTGGGTTGTGCACCAGTTATGCCTGTTCCTGGACCAACAATCCCTACTCACAGTCACTCATGCCTTAGTCACTTCCCGTCTTGACTATTGTACCACTTTCTACATGGGGCTGCTCTTGAAGAGCATCCAGAGGCTCCAGTTGGTGCAAAATGCAGCAGCCCACATGGTTTTGTGCAGACCCTAGTGTGCATGTGTATCACCTCTCCTGCGGGAGCTGCATTGGCTGCCAATTTGCTTCCAGGTGCAATTCAAGGTGCTGGTTGTCACCTTTAAAGCCCTTCATGGCTTGGGACCAGACTATCTGAGGTACCGTCTCTTGCTGGTCACATCTACCCAACCCATCAGAATGGGGAGGCAGGGAATGTTGCGGGTCCCATCCTTGGGGGAGATACATCTGGTGGGACCCAGAAGAAGAGCCTTCTCCATGGTGGCTCCCTTCCTCTGGAACATCATTCCCACAGAGATTAGACTGGCCCCCACTCTGATTCTCTTCTAGAAGGCATTGAAGACCTGGTTCTGCCAGCAGGCCTGGGAAACCCAGAGCAGGATGGAGCCCATTAAATGGCTCATGGAATCTGCTGTCACTGGGGTGGGGGTGGGAGGTGATTTTACTATATTAATTTATTTGATTTTACAAGTTTTATTGTTTTTAAATTGTGGTTTTATATGTTGTAAGCCGCCTTGAATCGCCATGGCGAATGGGTGGCAATACAAATCAAATCAAATCAATAAATAAATTACAAAAAGAAGGTCCATAATTAGAATATATAGAACTGATGATGGGCTAAATAAATTTAATTAAATAGCCAGATCACAGAGAATATAAGTAAAGACAGCAGAGCTATAGATACTGAAAAATGCATGCTTTTAGATAAGATTGCAGTATAATATCATAATTTCTTTTATTAGCTACTGTCTTAAACGTTCTGCTTTTTTGTTTCAGTAAGAGAGTCAGTTTGATCTTGCGGACATGGAATGAGGAAATCTAAGTTCTAATCCTGCATTAGGCAGAAAGTCAACTGGGTGACCTGGAGTCAACCATTCTCTCTTATCCCTAAGAAGAACACAGTAACAAGCCACTTCCAAAAATCTTGCCAAGAAAACTGCAAGAAATTGTCCTTGTAGTCACCATGAGACAAGATTGACTGAAAGGTGCAAAATCCAAAAGACAATGTGTGTGTGTGCTTTGGAGTCAGTGTTGTACTCCTGGTGACTGCCTGGACAAGTGCTGCAGTTTCTAGGCAAGTTTTCAGAAGTGGTTTGTGATTGTCTTCTTCCTAGGGATGAGAGTGACTGACCAAAGGTCACATACCTGGCACCTAAGATGGAAGTAGAATTTGCATTCTCTTGCTTGATGCTGTCAGTGTTCCCAGTAATGCATCCAAAGAAATCAGAACTCTAAGGCAGGAATGTTCCTCAGAGAACATGTTTATTGGAAAACATCATATCAGCACAGCTAATGAAAGCCAACTCTAAAAGTTTCTCTTGGTTACCATGTAATTAAAAGAGCAAAACTTTCCTTCTCCAGGTGTCACAGGTCAAATTGTCCAAACAAAGCAGGTGGCTGGCTCCCTCAATCACTTCTGCTCTTCCCCCAACTGCCACCTGTTGGGATGACTTTGGTTCCCATGGGAGAGCTCTTTATTTTGTCTACCAGACGGTCTAGCTATTCCCCCCTCATTCTCTCCCCATAGTGCATGACAACTGTGAAGTAGCACAAGATGGCTTCATCCAGGTTTGATTCATAGTTGACAGTTGCCTTTAACCACTGCACCAAACTGGTTCTCCCTTCCCCTTATCATTGGCTAAACATGCAGTGCAGAATACAATTTCCTGGAGCTGCTTTGGATTTTTAAAAATGGGGAAAATACAGAGTTGAGTTTTAGTGGTGGTTTCAGTACACAAAATCTTTTCCTTTCTATCACAAATGGCATTGTATGTGAATTCAGTATTTGATGTGTTAACATATATGAATACATCTTAATAGACAGTTTGTAGTTCAATCGTTTAAAAAAATGGCACACACAATGCTGCTTTTCCATCTTTTTTTTTCCTTCAGTGGGTTTCTGTGATAGGAAAAGAATGGAAGAAACAACAGAAAACACAGAGTAGATTACAAATGTCTGCAAAGTTGTCAGACTCTGTAAATGTAGAGGGGAGGGAATGATGTAGTGGACATGCATGGTGTAAGTCTCCTATAAGGCATAGACTTGTTTATTAGCCAATGAACTATATATATGAATTGCTCCAAACAAAATATGACCTTGATTAGATCTCTATATATCACAACACAATGCAAAACTGCAAAGATCTGTATTTTGTTCCCTAATGGACCAATATTTTAATTCTTTAAAAGCAGCAATAAAATAGGTTTAATATCTAAACTAGATATTGCAGGTTAAAATTGTCGTGCTGAATGTCAAGTCATTTTCCTCAGTGAAATTGGCCAAGCTACCGTGTTTCCCCAAAAATAAGACACTGTCTTATATTTTTTGGCTCCCAAAAACACACTAGGTCTTATTTTGGGGGTAGGTCTTATATATTTATGGTGCCAAATAGTGGGTGTGAGTGTGTAGGGGGTGTTTCGGTGCACGGTTGCTCCCTGAAAAGTCTTCCTGGAACTGGAGATTTACACTAGGTCTTATTTTCGGGGTAGGTCTTATATTAGGGCAGGTTTAGAAAATAGTGCTAGATCTTACTTTCGGGGTAGGTCTTATTTTCGGGGAAACATGGTATTTGCCATAAAGAGCAGCCTTTGAACTCATCTGTCTACATTCTATCAGGAGAAACTTTTGATTATAAATCAGAAGTGGCAATCATTAGAATTTTTATTTTCCAACATGGAACAGAATGTGGCCCTACTTAAAAGCAAAAATGACAGCCTCTACTGTGAACTTTAAGCTAATCAAAACGGTGGCATTTAAGAGTCTTAAGCAGATGGTTTTTAGAGAGTGGTGTTACATAAGTGACAATAGATACCGTTCTTCAGTTTTCAATGAAACTTGGAACAATCTGTTGGAATTCTATTGTCTTTTTAGCAGATTGCAGGGGAACAACCTATACCCTACAAATTATACAGAGATTATACATAATCTCTGCTGTGCCTTTTGCAATCTCTGGACCCCTTTAAAATGTGCCACAAAAATGTGATGTAAATCTGCAAGGGCACAAAGACACCTGATGTTGTATAACAGTTGTATTTACTGACTACAAAGATATTTTTTCTTTAATAAATGAAGATGTGTCCTGAGACGGTTCGGAAGGATTGATGGTCTTATTCACCATAACCTGGATTGCTATAAACCAATGTGGTTGATGCTTTCATGTAAAAGATTGTTTTGTTGGCAAGGGATACGGATTTGACAGACTGACTCACTTGGCAAGCATACCATTCTACTTCAGTTTCTGTAGTACTGCATATTATAAAGTCGCAGCTTCCAAAGTAGAAGTGTAGGACTGATATATAAAAACACCAAAAATACTTTAGAAAATGTTTATTTGGTACATACATTTATACACAGACAGCACAGGTAATGAGCATTAAGCAAGCTTCTGTCCCAATGAGATCCATTGGTTTTAAAGAAACTTAATAAAATATACTTAACATTGTCACTATGATTTCTAATTAATATGTGACTGTTGTATAGAGAAATACATCCAGGTGAAATGGCATCAGCTGTGAGGTTTTCTTTTTGTTTCACTTTTATAATATTCAAATACAACTAAGAGCAGATATAGGAGGTTTGAAAAAATTATCTTCTCAAAGAACTCTACCTCTTGTTCTAAGCTCTTATTATTTTTAAACTGGAAAAAGAAATGCAAAACAGGTGTTCATTAACCTGAGGAATAGTACTTTCAGTCTGCATTCTATGTGGAGAGAAGAGCAGATTCTGTGATAATGTGCTTTTCCTAGCCAGGATTACAGCTGAAAGAAAACAGCATTTGTATTTTATCTTCCCCTGACCTGCAAAACATTTTTTGCCATGCATAAAATGGACTTTAGTCCTTTTGGAATAAATAGGAAATCCCTCCTCATAATTCTTGCTCCTTAAACGTGTTGATAGAAGATCAATTATATAAAACAATTGAAATTGTATAATATTGTGAATTGATAAATTTTGATTAATTGGGTGCCTCATTTAAAATTTTAGGGGACACAAAGGTCCTTTGTAAGTACAGCAATGATACGAATATGGCAAGGCTCTATCACAAATATGGGTGGGGCCAGAATTTTCTATTTTTTTCCTAGTTTTTAAAGAAAATTTTGATGTTCTACTCTTTAAAAAAAACTTTAAACTTATGTTGTCTACTTTAGGACTTGTATTTTTCACGTATTTCATGACTCAGAATGGTGAGAAACTAGGCCACTGATTTTTGGTACTTTGCAACTACCTTAGCCTAATTCTGGGCAATAAGTATAGGATTTCAGTATTAGGTAGCACTAGGGGAATCATCTGCTAAAAAAGGAAAGCTTGCTCTATTTCAGATCTCTTTATGCTGCTTTAATAAAAACAAGCAAACAAATAGATCTAAGTCTGGATGGAATCTCTGAGAGTTTGCTGCCTTCACTAAAGCTAAGTCCTTTCACTCAGGGAATCCTAATTATAGGTATCAGTCAGTCATGCTTCTAGCTGGAGGGCATCTTGAAATTATTCCGTTTTCTTTCTTAACAGGTTTTATTTTCTACTGAGGGGGAAACAGAAGGAGAGCAAGTGGGGAGGTTAAAAACTGGAGATGGTGAACAAAGCTGGACAACTGCATAATATACTCATTTGGAAGCATTTTCACCAACCTCTATGCTTTTCCATTAGTTGCTGGATTCACACACTATGAGAAACTATATGATTTCTTTGTTTTAATGTAACATAATCTTTGAACCCAACAAATTTTATTTATAAACTACAGCTTATGAGTTACGTTAGGTCTTCATCCATTGCAACCTGTGGATTAAATTGCATGATCAAACCACACTATGATTAAATACAAAGCTATAAAAATGTAGCCTACAGGCTGTATGTGACTCATCACTTTTGTCTAGATATCTAAGAGTACTTGTACACAAACATTTGACTCCATATCATTTTATGTTAATACCAAGTTGCAGCTCATTATTTGTAGATCTTCTGGTACACATGTCAAGTGTTAATGTTTTCCAGATATGTCTGGTTATATATTTTATTGGCCCCCTACTTCCAATCCTTTTTCTTTCTGATAAATTCTATTCATACTAATATGCATTTATATGTCAATATCAAATCCAGAGAGATAATTTTAAAAAACCCTGCATCATTTAAAGATGGGGAGAGTTATCCCACCTCCCCTGTGTGTGTGTGTTGGTGTGTGCACATATGTGCATGTGCATATCTTGATAAATTTGAGTTATCTGGAGTTAGTTGCTGACTATGCACAGTGGAGTGAGTTGTGATGTTCATTACTGCTCTCAGTTTGTGGTAATTCTTGGCAGTTTGGATTAAACGAGCTACTTAGTGCTGAAATGTCACAGGTGAACTTGCTGGCAAGAGCAACCTCTTGAGGTCCTCTAAGGTATAACTTGTTTCCAGGGTTTCTAGTTGGCACACTGGGTAGTAAATACTTGAGGAAGAGGTGGGCAAGTAGCTTCTTTTTTGCTTCCCCAGTTTCTCTCTACTTGATACCTTCAGGCATGGTAGATGACTCTCAACATCTCCTGCCCTGGCTAATATTGGGGAAAATATCTGCAAGACACCAACTAAGCTCAGAGAGCATCAAGGTCTCCACATAAGGGTTGCAACAGGTTGCAATCAGCAGAGCTGCCCTACTACTTCTTCAGGCTTGCTGGCCCAGTTCCTTGGTTCACCTCAGCTTACCTTCTTCTGGTCTGCCTTGTAAGCACCTGTAAGGATGCCTCAGTCTCCGGAGACCCACAGAACCCTTCCAAGCCTCTCGGTTTCCCGAAGTTCCCTTGAGCCTTTGCACTCTCGGCCGTTGCCCAGGGATGCGAAGGGCCTCGCGGTGACCCTGCCTCGCCTCCCGCCGCTCTCTCCCGACAGGCCGTTTCCTCATCGCCAGACCGCTGCCTTGTGGTGTTGCGGCGGCGCGCGCACAGCCTCGATCGCGCCCTTTTTCCACCTCCACGCGTCCCCAACCCTCACCCCCACCCCATTTCTCTCTTTCACACTCACACGCACACCGTTCACGCATCTCTCGGTCGCGGCCCCCCTTCGCCTCGCACTCTGGTCCTCCTCCCTCCCCGTAGCCCCTCCTTGCCCCCCCTCCGCTCCCAATCACACTCCCGCCTGATGCTGGAGCCCGGCGTCATTTCATCTTCAGCCGAGCAGCAGACATGGCGACGACGCTGACAGCGGTCCAGCCGCTCACTCTGGACCGAGGTAAGCGCTGCTGCTCCGTGTTCGGCGCCGCGATCTGACGTCCGCCTTCCCTCGCTTTCTCCCACCTTTTTCGGTGGCGGAGAGTCCAGAGGTTGGTTTTGGGGCTGGAGGTGGCTTTAGTCTCCCCCAGATCCAACCTCAAGAGCCTTCGCTACGTTGGGCTCCCCGGAGGCGATTTCCCGGAGGAGATGATATATTTGCCCATCCGGCGGCAACGTGTTGGGCTTTAACCGCCCGGCCCGCTTGCCCCGCGGTCTCTTCCTCGCCCCCTTGCCCCGCGGCGAAGCCGTCAAGCCGATTGGGACCCGCTCTTGCGCCTCCCTATCAGCCCGGGAGGACTTGAGGCAAATGGAACGGGACCACCTTCAGGGGCGCGGCGGGGAAGGAGAAGGGAAGGACGGGGAAACTTTATTGCGAGGCTCGGGTGCCCGGGTGCCAGTTGGGAGGAGCAGGTTTTTAGCATCGCGGGGCGTCAGCAGCAAGATCAGATTTCCTGGAGACCTTGGAGTTGCCTCAGCCAACATGGCAGGTTTCAAAGGCAGCAGAACTGTCATTACAAATAAATACAGCCACCCTCCCAACTGGCAGTTAGTAATGTTGGGGAGAAGAGGCTTGTTCCAGGCATAAAGAAAAGGGTTGGGAAAGGAAGCATTTGGACTTCTATCACTGTTTCACTCAGTAGAGCAAAAAGATCTTTATCAATCTCATTTCCATAACTTTGACACTTCATTACTAAGCACTAACATGCCCATGTATACTGCTATTTATAAGTGCTTTCTATTGATACGTTATCCCCTGTGGTGGAAATGCTATGGATTATGTTTTGTCGATGACTGGTGGATCATCAGTCAACCCTCTTTTCCTTTTTCATTCAATATGTTCATCTGAGATGAGAAAATTTTCAATATGTTCATCTGAGATGAGAAAATTTTCATAGATTTGCAAAACTAAAATTTCAGGTACAGTCCTTATTGCACGCCACCGATAACCGGTTCATTGCAGAATGCAGATGCCTTGATGTAGAGAATAGACATTCTAAAGCTATCAGAATGTTTGCTGTCCACATTTCTGAATGAAAGCAGAAGCCAGCAATTTGGCTGTAATTAAATCCTCACATACTTTTTTTTAGAAGAAAATGTTGATTGACAATTCCAAAAAATAATGAAATTGAGGGACAGATAGACTAAACACCAGATTAACAAGTGGAGTGGAATGAAAAGAAGAGCAGGTGGAAGAGAGAGAGGTGTGAAAAAGAAATTTCAGTGCAAGTATAGAACTGCATTTGAAGGGAAATTTTTTTCCCCTAATTTGAACCAATTCTCTGTTTGCTGAAAGGAAACACCACATTCTCTTAATGTAGAATATAGGAAAGAAAAAGTTTATCTTCTTATTTGCTTTTTGATATTGTTGCCTGTGTGACTCAGGAAGTAAGTTCTACTGATTTTACTGGAACTCCTTTGTAATATGAGTAAAATTGCCAATTTAATAAATCAATATTCAAGAGCCTCAAAATATTATTTTAAAATCTCAATACAATATAATTGAAGCTTCTTAGGACTTCTTAAATCCTTAATTTTAAATAATTAAAGTTAGTAATTAAAGAACTACAATAAATCCCCAAATTCCTGCTTTACCCTCAGTGTAAAATTCAGATTCTTAACATAAATTTGAATACCTTGTTGGAGTGTAATGAAGAACCCTGGAATTTATATGTTGCCAAAGCTTACTTAAAATTCACTTCTGAAATGGGCAATTCACGATAGCTAATCCAAAGAGAAGAGACTATAAAATGTTAGCAGTAGCAATTTGTTGACAGAAAGGATGTCTATTTCTACCAAACAGTAAGAAACTCAGTGTGTAATCTGCAGTTTCATCCCAGTGAACTACTTTAAAGCAAGACAAATTTCTTAGCAAAAGGTTGAACAGATGGTAATCTATTAGGAAGCATGGATCTTTTTTTCCAAAGGAAAGTATGACTACCACATACTATAGTCATTAGACTCTGCACTTACAATTTTTATTGTTTACCAACTAAATAGAATTGAAATTACTTTTCACTTTTTATTTTATATGTTTAAGTCACAACTACAACTTCAATGAAATGTACTAAAAGTGGTAAATAATCAGCTGTGCAAAAGTAGAGTACAAATATTAATAAATAAAATACTAGGGAAAAAAGCTATCCTTAAATTACATAAACTTATCACATGTTATTTAGGTCGGAATTTAATATTGATGTTATATTAAGCAATATTAATTACTTAATTAGATGCTACTTAACATTTCACATGCAACTGAAGATAATTGTTCATTAATAATTGCATTTGCATAATGAAATAACAAGTGAAATGAAATAAAATCATTCATATATGAAAACAACTATGAGCAGCTAGACAGGCATGCAAAACTTGCAAAATATGTAGTCTAATAATTTAAAGTGACTATTCTTCTCACCAGCACACACTAAAAGGCCCCTCTCTGAATGCTCTTCACAGTGCTAATAGGTAGAGGTCAGAAGTTTTCTGAAGAAGGTCATTCATATGGGGTAGAAAATTCCCCATATGAATTCAATTGGATCTTTTCTTGTAAATGTGTTTAGAAATATTACTAATGTTAATGCTGTCAGCATCCTTGGTACCCAGTAAATTATGTACATATACAGGGTAAAGTTACATCCAGTACAGTAAAAACCATTCCTCCAATGCACTTACAGTGACGCTTGTGTTTAGAAAACAAAGTAACAGGGAACTATCTAACATAAAAGAAATAGAAAATGCTGCTCCTTGAAGTAAATAATATCAAGAAGAGTGGAAGAGGCAGAGGAAAAGAATTTGAAGAATTTATTTAGAGATAGCATTTTGTTTGCACAGTTAAAGGGGAGAATTTCTAAGACACCTGGCTCTACATTGTTTGTCCTCACTCTTTCTCTCTTCCTGTCCCTTCTACTCATAGGTATATGTGGAAGAACCCCACTCAAGCAATTTGTCTATCTTAACTACATTTCAGTAGTGGTAGCACCTGACAAATTTTGTCTTGCCTCAGATGCTAAACAAAATAGCATCTTGTTTGCTCTTGGATAGGAGACAAACAAGGAATGCCGGGTGTATGCTAGACTTTTAAGTCAAACAAGCATCCCAGAAGAAGGCAGAGGAAAACCATTTTACATACTACAGCCAGAAAAAAAAATCTAATGTGCATATATCCATGAGGTTACCAATCCTAACCAGACAGCTACATGAAAATATGGTGTCAGCAGAATAACAAAAGCCCAGTGGGAAAGAGTTCATGGCTTTCACTATATTCAACCATCTCTTATGAAAAAAAAAACAGGGAAGGTTGCACTGACAACGTACAGTAATGAACCAGGCTAATCAGAATTACAGATATTGGGACAACTGATAGAGAAATGATTGCAATGATTTTATTTCCTTTTTAACTTAGCCCACTTTCCTTGATTAATTATCAATAACTACTGACAGTTTTCCCTATAGACATATCAATATTTCCACTCTTTTATTGTCTATTTATATAGATCATTTGCAAGATTTTTCATACAAACATTAATCAAGAGAAGGTAGAAATTACTGGAAACCATATACAATGATAACTTTTAGGTTGCAGTTAGCTTACAATGCACATGATTTAGTCTAAGAGCTAAGAAATTTTAGATTTTGATTAAAAGTTAACAAAAAGCTATCTTCTCAGAAGCTGTTACTATGTATTATGTATATTATACATTATATTATATGGGTGCGTGTGTAAATATATATATATATATATATTTGTTTTCGTAGATTTTCACGGGTAAAGGTATGTAGGTCTTGGTGTATTCGGGTCTTGTCCCGTGTAAGATTGAGAATACCTTGGCAACGTTTCGACGAAATCTCATCCGTCATCTTCAGGCTGGTGTCTTCAGCTTCGTTCTCCTGGGAGAAGTGTGTGATCGTGGCTGTTTTTCCCTTTTAAACTCTAGAGTTGGCTGTGTTGTTACTTCTTGATTGGTTTGTGGAGTTGATGTATGCAGATTGGATGGCTTTTTCCTGAGACTCAAACCCAAGCCCACGCCACAGATGAAAGGCAACCACCATCCAGAAACCAGACCATGGCTGCAACACCAGCTGCTACACCCCCCTCCAGCCCCCAAACTAAGCAAACTGACACACGCTATAAATACATAGCCAGACCTCAAACTCGGAGCCAAACCAAGGCCCAGAATGCCACATCACAGCCTTCCACCCAGGATACTACATCACAGAACTCAGGAGATCACAACACAAAACATCAGGAGGTTGCAGCACAGACAACGACCCAGGAGATTACAGCACCACACCCAGGACGTCACAACAATAGAACTCAGAAGGTCATCACACAGCCCATTACCCAGGTCGTTACAACACAAAAGGCTGAGAGACACACAGCCAGCACCTCAGCCACACAGGGTCTCAGGAAAAGCCATCCAATCTGCATACATCAACTCCACAAACCAATCAAGAAGTAACAACACAGCCAACTCTAGAGTTTAAAAGGGGAAAACAGCCACAATCACACACTTCTCCCAGGAGAACGAAGCTGAAGACACCAGCCTGAAGATGACGGATGAGATTTCGTCGAAACGTTGCCAAGGTATTCTCAATCTTACACGGGACAAGACCCGAATACACCAAGACCTACATACCTTTACCCGTGAAAACCTACGAAAACAAATATACATATATATATATATATTCAGTCAACTGTTATTTAGATCTCATCTGTAGAAATAATGTTCTTGCCTTGTATCATTTCTTCCATTTTTTAAAGATTGTTTGCTATCATAGTTTTATTGGAAGGAGATGCAAGACTTTACCATAAATGTAGAGAAGATCTATATTAAAAAAATCTGGACTAAAGAACCCAGTTACCATGGCTGTGAGAAAAACCCACATAACCTCCAAAATCTATCTGTGTCATATCCCATATCATAATGAATCCCACCAAAATAGTAACACTGGTTTAAGATTGTGATGATGTATTTTATTTTATTTTTATTTATTTGATTAGTCAATTGCTTACAAGATAATAGGTATAAGTATAAACATAGTTATAAATACATGGATACATATAAGCAAATAAAAGAAACAATAGGACAGGGATGGTAGGCACTTTGGTACACTTATGCACACCCCCTACAGACCTCTTAGGAAAGGGGTGAGGTCAATAGTAGACAGTCTAAGGTTAAAGTTTTTGGGATTTGGGGAAGAAACCACAGAGTCAGGTAGAGTATTCCAGACATTGAACACACTGTTGCTGAAGTCGTATTTCCTGCAATCAAGTTTGGTGCAGTTTACCATGAGTTTGTATCTATTGTGTGCTCTTGTATTGTTATGGTTGAAGCTGAAGTATTCATTGACCGGAAGGACATTGCAATGTATGTTTTTATATACTATACTTGGATCGGACCGAAGACAGCGTAGTTCTAAGTTTTCTAGGTCTAGAATTTCAAGTCTGGTGGCATAAGGTATTCTGCAATGAGTAGAGGAGTGGAGAACTCTTCTTGTGAAATATTTCTGGACTTTCTCTACTGTGTTAATATCAGATACATAATGTGGGTTCCAGACTGGTGAGCTGTATTCAAGTATTGGTCTAGCAAATGTTTTGTATGCTCTAGTTAGTAGTGTGATATTTCCAGACAAAAAGCTACGTAGGATTAGGTCAACAACTCTTAATGCCTTTTTGGCTATGTAGTTACAGTGGGCTCTAGCACTTAGATCATTTGAAATGAGTACTACAAGGTCCTTGACAGAGTTTGGATCATCAACAAGGTCTTGACTATTCAGCTTGTGTTTTATTTTCTGATTTTTTTTGCCAATATGTAAGACAGAGCATTTATTGGTTGAGATTTGAAGTTGTCATTTGTTTGACCATTCTGATATATAGTCAAGGTCTTTGAAGGGTAGCAGAATTATCTGTGGTGTTGAATAGCTTGAATAGCACCATCAGCGGAGAGAATGCAATTGCTCTTAATAGATCACATTTATGTAGATTATGAAGGAGAGTTGGACCTAGAACACTGCCTTGAGGGACACCACTGTTGACAGGTACAGAATTTGATAGGATGTTTCCAATTTTGACCATTTGTCGTCTGTTTGACAGGAATGCTTCTATCCAGTTATGCAGGTGTCCAGAGATACCATAACATTTTAGTTTTAATAGTAGTTTGTCGTGTACCACTGAATCAAAGGCTTTACAGAAGTCTATGTAGATTGCATCTATTGTTTTGCCCTGACTGAGTTGTGTAGTCCATATGTTTTTGCAGTGTAAGAGTTGCAGATTACAGGATAGTTTTTTTCTGAAACCAAATTGTTTATTTGACAGTAGGTTGTTTGTCTCTAAGTGGAGGATAATGGATTGGTTAATAATTGATTCCATGACTTTACAGGTGACACAGCATAAGGAGATTGGTCTGTAATTTTCAACTAAGCTGGGGTCTCCCTTTTTGAAGATGGGGATGACCGTGACTAGTGACCATAGGTTTGGCAAGGAGCTGGTCCTGAAAGATTTTTCAAAGATTATGCTTAGAATTTCAGCTATGGCAGCGGATAGCTTTTTTAAGAAGTAGGCACATATTCCATCCGGTCCAATAAATAGAGATGGTTTTAGATTGCGTAGTGCTTTTTCAACATTGTCTTCTGTAAAATCTATATTTATTAGATCATTGTAGTTGTCTGTGGTTCGACTAGGAAATACTGGGCATGATCCATTGCTGTTTACAAATACTGAGCCAAAGAACGTGTTAAAGAGGTTTGCTTTAATGGTGTCATCGTTACAGTCTTTACCATTAGGTCCTTTCAGGGGTGGGATGGACCTTGAGTCTTTTAGTTTGTTGTTTACAAAATTGTAGAAAGCGTGGGTGGAATTGGTGTGTGGAAGGTTTTCCTCTTGTTTAATGTGATAATTTGTGCATTCAGTCTTTATCTGGTGGCATAAATTTTTGTATCAGCTTTTGAAGTTGGCAACATGACCAGATTTGTTTTTTCGCTAAAGTGATCTCTTTTTGGGTTGAAGCTTCCTTATTGTTATGGGTAATCTGTTTTTTCTGGTTTGGGGAGTTGTTATTGGTACATATAGTTTGATGATCTTTGGATTTCAAGTAAAAACTATGTTGTAATGGTCTTCAAAAGTATTGCATCCAGTGAATAGAGATTGCCAATCAAGGGATGTGAGATTGTTGTCTATAAGATCATAGTTGCCTTTTTTGTAGTTATAATTGGGGATCATGTTGTTGTGATGATTTTTGTGCTGACATATGTTGAGTCAAAAGTCAATCATGTTGTGGTCACTGCTGGAAAAGGGTTCTATAATTTGTATTCCATAAATTGAATTCAAACTATTGCAAAGATGAGATTGAGGCAGTTGTTAAGTCTAGTATTGTTGGTTACTAGTTGTTCCAGTCCCAGATTTGTTACAGCATTGTAGAAGGCAGCATGTATAGGTTCAGTGTTGCATTCATTTAGGGTCCAGTTAATATGAGGTAGATTGAAGATAAAAGTATGTGGGCAGGATGTTGCCCATGTTAGTAGTGAATTTAGCTTGTTTACATGTTCAATGTCATAATCAGGGGCTCTGTAACACAGTAAGAATCGAAATGTGATATTTAAGGACAGTTCACAGACGATGGTCTCAGGAAGAGCAAGCTCCTGGGTAACTTGGATGTAACAGTCACTTTGTCACTGAAATCTTCTCTGGTGTAAAGAAGTAGTAAGTCCCTTGTCCTTATTTACAGCTGCAGCTTCATAAGATTGCATTGTAAAGCTTTTGAATTCTATTTTTCCTCATCTGTGATAATTGCCTTTTTCCCATTAATAGAGACTTTTACATATGTTATCCAAAATTTGCATTTAATTATTTCAAACTAGAGACATTTTCACTGGTAGGTTAAATTGAATCTCAAGCACATGAACTTTTTTCTGAAATTCTTGTCAGCACATAGCTTCTTAAAACAGCACAGAGACTTATTTCTTTATTATGTAGACTATATTTTCAAAATAACAGAAGATTTAATCACTTTATAGTTTAATCTAAGAAGCTTTATCATTTAGCCTGTACAGACCTAGCCTGGCAGAGCTGGGAACATGCAGCATACAATTAACTAGAAGATTGAATTGTGGATGTTCCGGGGTTTAAGGGATTTGGAATACATAAGATCATCTGACATATAGTGGGTAAGACTGAATGATAGAATATAAAAAGCATTAACTGAGAATAGATAGGAGCTTTGTGTATGGAGAATGGCGAACATGTAAGTAGCCACAATCCAGCTAGCAAAGTCATTGAGTAAGTATCAATATATCAAGTCCAAATTACTTATGTTAGTTGAGAGTCAGTGAAATATGTGACAATTTAGCCATGACTATCAGCCCCATTGATTTAAATAGGTTTGTTCTAAGCATGACTAATTCTGGAACCATTCCAAATGTGGTGTAACTTAATGTTCTAAAATATATGTACAGGAACCATTAATTTGACAATACCACTGAATTATTGGGAGATTCCAGACATTATAAACCATACTATGAAGAAAGCCTTATAAAATTAACTACTTTTCATTGATAATTAAGTGCAGCCATGTTCGGAATGGGGCTTCATAAATGCAATCTAAAACTGAACTTTCAAATTACCTATTAAGATGTAGTGTGAACGGGAAAGGAGAGGAGGAAAAGAATGTGACTAACTGGAAATTAGACAAAGCAGAGAAATTAATATAATGATACTTACTTTGAATGAATACATTTGTTCGTTAAAATACGTCTATCAATTTTAAGTTACATCAATGAACACAGTGAAAATTTCATGTATCCACATTGCTGCTTAGAAAAGCAATGCCAGCAAATTACAGATATTAGTTGTATCTTCTTTTAAACTTATTTCCCTTTTTTTGTATAAAGAACAAAGATCCATATAGCTTCTGCTACACTTATCATCATGTTGTCTATTAATTTTTAATTAAAGGTATAACTTGTACAAAAGACAAATGATAAACTGAAGTGAATTTAATTATAAACCATACAGGTATTAATACATGGGAGTAGGACAGTGGAATTTCTAAAAAATCTTTTTTTTTTTCTCCTATGGTTTCTCAGACAAAATCCAAATAGGAAGCATGGAGTGCTTGAGACTGCAATGGTTATTTTCCTCCATTGCTTTAATGAAGCAGATGAACAGTTTGAGTGATATTGCACAACATCATTACTGATTAGATTTATCCAATATCTTTCAGAAATAAACAGACAGCTGAGAGCTTACAACCAGAATGAATGAACAGGGGATCAAACAAGGACAGGTTTTTTTTTTTCTTTGCAAAAGGAATCTGCTGAATGACGAAGTTGATCTGTTAAGTTATAGGGAGTGTTACGGTATTTGGTTTATTGTTCAATTTTGTGCTTACACAAACTATCCATCTGGTATTAAACACAGGGGCAGCTGCTGCAGATGGGTGGAAATGCAATTCCTGCCTAACAACTCAGATTCAGCCAACACTCTTTAGAAACAGGTCAGGTAGCTGAGACTGTTCAAACACTTTTGTAAGGAATTTAGCATGGGAGGAATGGGTGGTTCTCAGATTCTGCTGAAAAGATGAATATATCCAGCATGTGTTGGAAATCATTTCAAGGCTCATAAAGCTAACTGATCATTATTCATTTCTGCTCAGTATATGAGGTTACATACAATCCAATATTTCATCAGGCAATAAACAAGTATGAAGTCCTAAATAAAAGGATGAAGATTTTAGACAGCACGTAGAGTTTCATTCTTCTTTCTTTTGATGGTCAAAAAACGAGAAGCAAACGTAGGATCCCGAAAAAGAAATATTGACTAAGAAGATAGTATTGTCAAGAAAGATTTGGACTTCTAAACATGGACGACATCACAAATGACTCTGAGGCACAAACAGGATGTACCTGAAAGAAGTAGTGAAAATACAAGAGTAGGGAAGAACCTTGTAAACAGCCCTTAACAGGAGGGCTTTCAATTAGATAGGATGAGTGAAAGAGACACTGATTCAGGTACATAAAGATTGCACGTAATAGTAAAGGTACAAGGCTGAAAATGTTACTTAGAAATCCTCAATATAGGACATTAGGGAGACCAGTAGAGGGTAACATTCCACATCTTCATTATCTATATGGCAATGAACATAGTGGTGAATAGGAAGAACTAAAATCCTACATAGTAATACAAATAGAACTTGATAGGTATTGTGAAAATATAGAGGGATTAGAGTTGTGACTGGAGTGCTCGTGGAAAACAAATTTTATCCAAATATCTAAAAATGTAAACCAGGATTATCCAGAACTACATATCAATTAGTTCTGGACAAGCTTCTAGAGCAGATTTTTAAGCAGTACATCTTCAAAACAGAAAAGAGTAAAAGGAATACCATCATCACAAAGAGCTAACATGGGATTATCAATAAGAAGTCATGACTGTTTACCCTTATTTATTTTTGTACAATGACAGGATTAGTAGATCACAGGAATACTGTACTATAGATTTAGTGTATTTTGATCTCAGTAAAATAGTTGACAAATTCTAAATATAGACTACAATTACTATAGACAGGTGTATGTGAACTAGCTACAAGTAATGGCATCCAAGTAATGTTCATTAGGGAAGGAAATGTCAAGTAATCAATGTTCCCGCTTTATTGCAATGTTCTTTAGCTTCTTTGAATCATCCAAAGGATGAAATAGAAGGGATGCTCCTTAAATTTGTAGGTGATTAGCTAATATTTTTTAAAAAATATTTTAAAAATTACAGTTCAGAATAATCTTGACATATTTAAAAGACTGTAAGGTATCACATTGCATGAAATATATCCTATCATTCAAATATTTCAATTCTCTTTTCATACTGAATAAATTTCCTGGTTTTCTTTGCTATGGGCAGGTGAACATTATAGTAATATATAGCCTTGAGTTAGATTTTTGAGAAGCTTAGTATTTCGAAGGTTGCCAGCACAGAATTAATTAATTATGTAGGTAAGTGACTGTAGGAAAAACAAAATTGCACAACTGAACTGTATCATAATAAAGTCAAAAAGTTAAACTAATTCTGAATGGTAAAAATTCACTGTATGGTTACACTTTATGCTATTGTAACTGAAACAATTTCTCTCTCTCTCTCTCTCTCTCTCTCCCTCCCTCCTTTCCTCCCTCCCTCCCTCCCTCCCTCCCTCTCCCCTCCCTCTCTTTTGTATCTGTTCAGATATTTCCAGAGCAATTGAACTTCTAGAGAAACTTCAAGAATCGGGAGAATTACCAGGACACAAGTTACAGTCACTTAAAAAAGTACTGCAGAGTGAGTTTTGTACAGCTATCAAAGAGGTATGGTAATAAATTTTTGGCAAAACATTCTCTTGCGGGTAGTAATGGTGGAAAGCCCACTGCTGTTAATGCAGATAGAGTGAACACACCATTGAAAAGACCTCTATACCATGCCAATAAATAAATATTGCTCTATGGAGTTTCTGGAAATCATTGGCATGTGTCCACAATCAATGCTGCAATAATAAAAAATGATTTTTTTTCATAAAAATATATAAAGTCTGATCTGACATAAACAAAACCCACCCTACAAAATATTTTATACTGAGGGTTTAGGGGATCGTATTACATCACACACGTAGTGCAGGCAGAGGAATTATGAGAACAATCCAATGAACATGTAGTAATCATTAGTTTCTTGCTATATTCTTTTGTTCTAGCATGCTGGGAGATTCACAGAGCCTGTAGTGTTTGTTGGAGATAGCTCTCTTAAAGATGGGGACAGTGCTAAACAGGAAAGTCCCATCCAATTAAATAATCCTCTAACCAGTGCCTCAATATCAAGGCAGGTACACACTGAGAAAGTTGGTGTGTGCAGATCAATGAAGGCTACACCACTGGATTGATATGCCCAGAAAAATCTGATTATCAATGTAAATTTAAATACATTTACTAGGAAATAGAACTTATTAAGATCAAGGGTGTTTATTCAATTGCAACCCATTGGAATTTGATACGTAAATTTGTAATGTTTTCTATGAAAAATATAATTTTGATTTTAACCCTTCCTTATTTTTAAACAATGCTGACATATTTTATTACATATAGGCATTTTCTTTTATTTTTTTCAAAATAATCAAAACTGATTGCTTTAACTAAATAATTATGGCTTTACTAATTTACTGACTTGTAGTCAGTGGCAAAACATTAAGGTTTCAGTGATTCACATGCTCATTACAGAATCATTTTCCTCCTTTCACTTAAAGAGGGGGGGTTAGCATAGTTTTTATTGGAATGTTTATGAGACCTTGGTTTAATAGTTTTTTAATATTTGTATTTTTTGTATTACTGTTTTTACTTTGTAAGCCGCCCTGAGTCCTTAGGGAGATAGGGCAGCATATAAGCCTAATAAATAAATAAATAAATAAATAAATAAATAAATAAATAAATAAATAAATAAATAAATAGATAAATATTATTTATTTGACTTGTATGCCGCCCTCTATCCAAAGGGACTCAGGGCGGCTAACAACTAAAAACCAACAATAAATTAATTACCTAAAATAGTATTAACTATTACAAGCCAAATTCCTCTAAAACCCACAGATCCTAAACCAAATTTAAACACCCCCGCCGGAGGTCAGCACAGCCCGGCCTGTTCGAAGAGCCAAGTTTTCAGATCGTGGCGAAAGGTACGAAGGTCAGGGGCCAAACGGAGTCCCAGGGGTAGTTGGTTCCATAGGGCAGGGGCCGCCACAGAATAGGCCCTTCCCCGGGGGACCGCCAAGCGACATTGAAATAAAGTTGGGGAATCAAGGCAAATATAATATAAAGATTGAAACAGTATTCCCAACTTTCAAAACCTCTTGATAGTTTTGAAAATGTAAAATTGGTAGCACAGAGTCCTGAGCATCACAATTTTTTACTATCACAAGCAGCATCCATGGAAATTCAAACATTTTAAAATAATTTATATTCCACAGATCTTATGAAATGTCTTTGTTCTTGTTTGAAAACCTACAATATCACATGGTGAAATTTCAAAACTCTTAAGTAATTTTGTGGATTTATGAGATTTTGACATTGCTTTTTACAGTATTTTTTTGGTATTCTTCTTTGATCCATCATACATGAAGAATTATTGAACTCTAATATAAATAACACTATTCAATGTTTTAGAGCAGATTCCATAATAAAGCCTTTAACTGAATCAACCAAATACTTCAAATTGATGACAGAATGTATATAGTTTGGTCTCTATGTCAGAAAACATTAATACCTCAATGACATTGCTTAAATACTTTTTTCATTTTTATATGTGAAAAAGTAGCAGCTAACATATAGCAAAGCTCAAAAATTACTTAAATTAATATTGGTTGAATGAACTAAAAGCTATTTAGCAAGAGCCTGACAATTGACTGTTTTTTACAGGCTGCTGATTTTTTTGTTCCCTATAAGGTATAAAACAACCTAAAAGCATCTTTGCAGAACACTCTGCAGAACTAGAACTACTGCAAAAAATGGGAATGCATGTTCTCTTTTCCCCTTCAATCCGTTTATTAACTTTCATAATCCATTTCTCTAAAGTTGGTGGGAAGAGAAATCCCAATGCCCACTCCAGAAATTGATCAATTTCTAATTTTCCCTTGTTTAGGCAACAAGAGGGTTTGGGATTCTACAGATTTAAAGAATTCCTCATTAGCATCCAGTCTATGCCACCAGCAGAATCATTACTAGAAGCATTACTATTCTATTCTATGGCAGCAACACATAAGCTTTTGGTGACTAGCAGCTGAAGGCTCCAATAGATGGCTGAAGGTGCTGTGATTTTGTTGAAATGGACAGTCTGGGTTTTCCACTGAGGATTATTTGTTTGGAGGAAGGAAATTTAAGTTAGTTTGGACTAGCTTTGTACTACACATAGTTTGTACTTTGTACTTACACATAGTTTTTCAGTTGATGGCTGCTTACAAACAGGCAGTCAACTCCTGGGAATCCCCATGATAATGATGAATGTTGTGGGGAAGGGTATATAGCCGGTGAACTATTTAGAACATTGTACACTCTGCCAAAAACCAATGTGACATATACGATTCAGTGGTGGGATTCAAAATTTTTACTACCGGTTCTGTGGGCGTGGCTTGATGGGCATGGCATGGCTTCTTGGGTGTGGCATGGTGGGCATGGCAGGGGAAGGATACTGTAAAATCTCCATTCCCACCCCACTCCAGGGGAAGGATACTACAAAATCCCATTCCCCACCCCCACCCCACTAACCTGCTTTCCAGCTCCATTCTCCTGTGTAGAGCAACAAAAGAAGACCCAGCCGATCAGCTGGGACTCGGGAGGCAGAAAATAGGTGGGGGCAGGGCCAGTCAGAGGTGGTATTTGCTGGTTCTCCAAGCTACTCAAAATTTCTGTTACTGGTTCTCCAGAACTGGTCAGAACCTGCTGAATACCACCTCTGATACGATTGCATTCTGAGAAGTTTATGGGTAGAAATAATATACCAGCATATACAATATTTTTCTTCGCTCTTAACTTTCTGGTATTCATAGAATAAAGGTAACTAGCTCACAGTTAAAAAAAGAAACACTTAAAAGTCTAGAATGTACCGAAATATACCTGCATTATCAGTTTATGGCGGTAACTGATTAATATTTAGATCATTACTTGGAAGGTCACTTTAATGCAAGTAAATGGTGAGAGTTTGCACTCTACTTAGAAAACAAATTATTTGTCTTTTAAAAACCTGAATCCACTTTAATCAACATTTTATCATCAGCCATGATGGACAAATGTTTAGAAAGTATCATCACAAAGTGTACATAACATGCTTGATAGATTTCTGAACCCCAAAATTATAATTGATTCTGCCGTCTTTATTCCAGACATATGGTGTCATAACATCAGGCAACAGATGGATATCCACAAGTGAAATACATGTTATGAGTAACATTGGAGACTGTCCAAAAATGAGTTTCTTTTTTTGATGAGATTTCTAAGTCAAATTCTTCTTCTAAACTCCATACTGTTTTGGTTGTCTTTGGTCTCCAGAGCAACTACAAGAACAGCATGGAATCTTATTTTTTCTTTCTCCCTTTTCCTTTTCTGATTTTTTTTCTTTCTCTGCCTTTCCTAGATTAGTTAAATAACGTTTTTCTTCCATTAATATATCTCATTGAAGTATTTATTTTTAAAAATTCAAACTTCCTGACTACTGCTAACATTTTCTTCATTTTTTAATCTTTAAAATGTTTCTGATTATCAGTTATCTACCACAGTTATCAAAGACAATCACAGTTTCTTTTCTAACTCTTTTAATTTTGAAGGAAAAATATAGGGAACCAAAGTTTAAATTCACATTCAGGAAATGATGCTGTGAGGGAAAATCAATATGCAGATCGAACTCTTGCTTAGAAAGAATCAATTGCTTAGAAAGGATCGATTCCTCACATGAATAGCATGGTTGCCTGAATCTACACTGACTTCATTATATTTGATACACTTTTCTCTACAAATTTGTTTTCTGCTCACCTTCTTAAGTTGTGGTACATTAGCATTAAGTTATTTAGTTTTCTGTAGAAGTTTACCTTCACATTTTGCTTCCATGATTAGAAAATTTACCTTAGATCCCATATGTGAATGCCAGCCTGTGGCCCATGGCTATTTCCAATCTAATTATCTGTTCATCTCCATGATCTCCCTTCCCTGGTGCCACTCCTGATTCTTTCTGGAATCTATATCGATTTTGGAGCAAATAAAAATTGCCCAAATCAAAAAGTAAGAAGGGAAAGGCACAGCAGCAAGAAATCTAAATTTGAATTTAAATCCAATCATTCTTTCTACAATCTTCCCCTTTTAATATTTGATAACTACCTGATGGATTTTCCCAAGCTAACTTGGGAAAAAACTTCTACTCAATTTATATGCTTTGCATATCAAAGACTATGTTACACTAACCAAGTTTTGTGGAGTCTTCAGTAATCATGTTTTCCTGACAGGAATTTTCTATTAGAATTATAGACTTGCTAAATATGTAAATATTTCCTTGTAATTGGATGGTATAGTAAAAATGTCCAGAAAGTTACATTTTAACTTTCTTTCTCTTTTCTTCAAATAAATTGAAAGAAATTGGTTAAAAGCTATAAGCTTACAATACTTGCATCAGCACTTTTATGGTTGTACTTGTTGATCAAAGGGAGATTAAAAATAGGCTGAAAATGCTCTGTAGAGATAGGGATTTAGCTAACAGTTACTCTACAAATGCATGCAGGTGATAAAATGAAATGAAATATAAGTTGAACATGACCTTGTATTTTTATGACTGACCATAATCACATAATCTTTTGTCCTTCAAATTTTTGGCTTTTCCTCACAAACAAAATAAACATTTTTTTGTTCTAATTATAAATGACAATTATAGATGATGATCAAAATATTTTTAAAAAACAGTTTTCCCTGATGCCAAATGAACAAGGGGGTATTTCTTTTCTTTCACTACCAGTATCTCCTGACTTGTATTTCCACAAAGTCCTAGGTATCATGAATCAGAACTTTTAGGAGTAATTTTGTTTTCATGCATCAGTTTCATGAAATCAGTTGAAATCCCAAATTATTTGAGTTGGCTAGGCAATCGAAGACTTACTGAAGCAAATTCTCTGCTAAGCATATTTATGCTAATCTTTTGTATTATTGGTGGTTATTATATTCTGATATTCTGGTCCAGAAAGTGCAAAACAGCTGTTATAATTACATTTTGCATATTGTTGGCACTCATGGCATAAATGTAATGCCCCAGAACATCATGTTATATCATATAAATGATGCTGTTCTCCATAGAACAATTGCAAAAAAAAAAAGTTCTTATCATGAGAATGTGGATATGCTCATTCAGAATTGCAAATACTGTCAAGATTCCAAGTAATACCATTCAATAAGAATTCTGAAGCAGGCAAATTCCGTAAAGAACATTTCATTGGGATATATCAAATTGGCACGGTCTTGGTGGAAAACCGTTCCTGCCGGTTTTTCACCCAATTAGAAGTAAACTTTGTCATTTCCCCCCAGAGTCTCCAGTCACATGATCCAATCAGCATGTAGTCCAGTTGCTAGGTGACCTCAGTCTCCAC
Organism: Naja naja; assembly: GCA_009733165.1. Classification (NCBI taxonomy): domain Eukaryota; kingdom Metazoa; phylum Chordata; class Lepidosauria; order Squamata; family Elapidae; genus Naja; species Naja naja. Next base: position 10,189,553 of record CM019154.1, on the reverse strand, counting down.
CTTTCAAATACCTGCACCAATGTCCTTGATTCCCAGGGGAAAGAATTTTATTTAGGCTACAATACCCCAGCTAGCTTTACAGCCTCTCCCGGCCCCTTCGCTCTAGGCTGTGTCAGTCCTGAAGCAGTGAGAAGAGAAACCTTCCTAGACAAAAGCTACAAGGGGAAAATGGCTACAGTTAGGCCCGTTTCTGGGTTGACAAATACACGGTAATGTTTATTGTGGTGGAATGCCAAACAGTCCTTGGGAACACAGAGGGGACAGCAAGACTGTTAAAAGAGGAAATAGGGCTCTTAAAGAAGAGATTCATGAGTTCAGGGGAGGGAGGAAACTGTAAGAAATTGACAGTGTAACTCCTTAATTATACTAGGTATAAGCTGAGCTGGAGATTTGCTTTTGGTGGTCTTAAAGATTGTGTACATTACCCTAGTAGCAATAAATATCTTTACAGAAATTGAAATGATTTTTATTTTCTGCCTTGCCAGCTTCACAGCTGACAATTATTAATCATTAATGACACAACAGTTGTTATCTTTTAAATATATTGGTGTCATTCTCATAGCTTCGTATATTTGATTGTTTTTATATAACCAAGTGTTCTTTGCCCTTATTTGTCATGTTTAAAAAGCAGTCTAGCTCATTCACTGCTGTGTTCTCATTTGGTACCTTTTGCATTAGGATAACATGTTCCATAATGTTAGTTAAGAATTGGTCTGTACATAATGGACCATATTAACCTTGTTAATATTTTGTTCAAGTGCTTGGTGATGAATGGAATATTAGATATATGAGAGAACAGGAATTGGCTAAAGGGGAATTTAAAATCAGTTCGGGGACATCCTTCCTTGTATCTGTTCAGTATTATATAATTTCTTAAATGAAATGCTCCATTGTAGTTCATCCTTTTTTGGTTAATTCTCTCTCATGAAGCTAAATGGCAAAGTATAAAATGTGGTAGGGGAAACACATTGTTTCTTTGAACACACCGACTTGTCAAGAGAGATATTTTAAACAATATATCTGTTTTAGAATGTACTATAATCTTCTTAACCTACAATAGTGCTTCAGGTTATTTAACTCCAAATATAAAGATTGAAATTAAATTCAGAATGAAATCAATATTCATAAACATTCACACCTCCACCCATAGACACACGGTGATGAATTTCTTCAGAAAAGAAGTATTAACTTACTCATTTTTCATAGGTTCCTATCATATGGTCTGTAATTAAAAATGTCAATCCTCCTAAGAGCTACATGAGTTCATTGCAAGTCTGGGATTGTTAATGAGTCATCATAATCACTGCATGAGGCAAGATGGCATGTACCTTAACTGCATAGCTCCCAATTGTTCCAACATCTGTTGTAACTATGCAGATGTTTGCTTCTCAGGGGTGACTGCTATCAATATCCTGAATAAAACATGTTACTTCTTTCAGATGAAAAAAAATGCCACAATTCCAGCACAGCTTTTAGGAACTTGAGACCCCCTGAATCTGTGTAATCAATCCTTTGGTTGTTCTTGCTTTTTATTAGTTACTTTTTCTGGCAACCCTGTCCAACTGAGCTGCTTCCCAATCATCAGCCATAATGTAAAAGCTTTTCAAAGGGTTTTTTTTTTTTGGATAAAGAAACGTAGTATACCACTGAGCAAAAATTATTTGCTTCTATTTTGGTAAGAATTTCCAGAGCAACGTACCTACAATAAAATTGAAAAGCTATTGCAATGTAGATAAAACAAGCAAGAACAATTCTAAGACACAGAAACTAAAAGGACAGCAAAGTCTGAAGGTGTCTTTAAAAAAAAAACATGCTTAGCCTCCTTCTCTCTTCACATTGCAGCTTAACTAAGGAATTCCTGGTATAACAGTGCTGGCCCTTGAATCTAGCAGTCCTCTTAATGCTAGGGCAGTTGATGATAACACATCCATTAGTTAGGATTTAATCCTGAAGGAAAGTGCTAGCCTTGATTTCTATTATGTAGTCTGGATGGTAGAAGACAGGGCAGTTTATCTGCTGCAGCTCACTTCATTGAGCTCATCCATGTATCAGGAGGCTAGGACTGGATGGCAAAGAGGTTGAGTTCCTAAAATAGGAACTTTCATCTTATCAGTCAGATGTCCCATCAGATGTTAACATTCGTAGCACATGCTGCTGCAGTTGGGTAACTGGGACATTGTAGAAATGCTGTTAGTATATGCTGAACCCTAATACTACAGAAGCAGCAGCAGGATATTGAATTCCATACGATGATCAAGATCCTATCCCAGCTAATACGGATTTGATAAGTTTCAAGGAAGACGATGGTTTGAAATTATATACTTTAAGTTTCAGGGATAAATAACTGAGAGTGATTTATCCATGAAAGCTGATGGCTGGTAAAAATATGTGAGCGACCAAAGGACTTGGTAAAATGGTTTGATCCAGGAATTAGATGATTTGTATGGTTCAGTGCCCTTAATTTTTTTTTCATATACCTTGATACTGTCAATGTTCTGGCTAAACTGTGGAATATCAGCAGTCTATGGATGGTTAATACTATTAAGTCCTCCTTTGACCAGAGGTCAAATATATTTAAATGAATGAAACATTAACTGTTACATAAATAGATAGAGCACCCTTTCTATTATAAAATCTATTATTAAAGTCTTTGGAAAATATCTGCATGGTCAGTTGCCAATATTTCTGGCTCACTAGAAATGCCCTTCAAAGTTGCTTCTGTACTAATGCCGATAGACTACTTAGGAGTTCCAAACAGGAGGGTTTTTTAGTGGGAGTTATCAGAAAGTGAACTGGAGAATTCAGCAAGCCAAGTGTAAGTTCTTCATTGGATTATCATTTTTCTAATCAATAATGGAAAAAATCTGTTGTAGATATTATTGTAGATTTTTCTTGTTCTTTATTCTTTCTTTTTCTTCAATGATTTATTATGTTGCTCTTATAGGAGGTATTTCATTTAAGTCTCATACTCAGGACTGAAAAATCATTGTTAAAATCATTATTTTATATCATTATCAATAATAAAGAATTGTTGGTGTGCCAGATTCCTCCTTGAGCATATCTTACCAATATATATCACAAAGTCTCCAAATTAGCCTTTAAGAAACTAACTAAGTAGTTTATGATCTTTGAATTTATGTCATTATTATGTAGATATTATATAATGTTTCATTAGTTTATTAAAGTGCCTATGATTAATCACTTTAATTTTCCTGGGGTTCACATTTTTAATAATTATGCACTTTCTCACTTTAATGCATCCTTGCCTGTAGGCCTCAAAGCAAGTTGTTCTATTTCCTGCACTCTTCATTATAACAACTGATAGAAAAAACACAGTGAATCCAACTCAGAAATATCTTTTTTTTCATATTCTGGACAGTAATGATTCTGAAGTAAAAAAAAAAGACTTGGTGCATTGTTGTACTGCTTCACCTTTTGAACCTTCCAATATAATTCACTAACAAAAGAGTTAGTATGCAGATGAAGGCCATTTATTTATCATATTAGCTAATAAAGAGCAAAATGAAATTTCAAGATTTAAAGACAGCATACCTAATATGCTTATTAAAACAATAGGCCAAAGACAGCATGCTTTAAAACACACTAATAGCATGATGTAAATCATTGGGCTTAAAATATGATAATTTGGTTAATTGCATAGTTTAACTAGTGAACTCCATGACTGCCACAGCATTGAATATTTTCTTAGCCCAAATTTGATAACCGAGTAGTTATTTCACACTGAAACACATAGTTCCAAGATGTCTTTATCTTGTTAGAAATTACTGTTACAATCAATATATCTTGGAACCAGGAACATTGTTTTTAAGATACTATTAAATCATGGTATCTTACTTTCTCCATTCTGTGTTCTTGCACTAAGAAAAGAGACATATAAATATCCAGTTTTGAGGGGAAGATATATTTAACTATCATTTTTAATTTGTTTTTAGTTTTCAATTTAGCTCTAGTTATGACTCATATGCTTTAAAATAATAGATAGGACCCCAAACCTGTGTTTCTGTCCTCTTTTTGCATAAGGGTAGAACAAGCTACAAAGAGGTCTTCACCTTCCAACAACTTTTCAAAATGATCCAAAGCATTTATGGCTGTCTGAGTACAGGAGTACACACTGTTTCACTATAACAATTGAATTCCTTTGCCTTAGTCATCCCAAAGGTGCTTTTTCAAAAGGCAACTGGACTTCCTTTGTTTTGCTTGAAGAAGTTTCTCTTCTCATCTAAGAGGCTTCTTTAGTTCAAAACTGAAGTGAAACATCTTCAAGGAAAATAAACTCCAGGTGCTTTTTGAAAAAACACCTTTGGGACAACCATGACTTGGATGACTGAGAGTCTTCATAGACCAGGGGTGTCCAACTCACGTCATGATGTATCGGGACTTCTTTCTCCTTCGCTAAATCAGATGGAGGGGGCAGCATGTGATGCATCCAGCCCACCAGCTGTGAGTTTGACACCCCTGCCATAGACACTTTGCCTATATTTAAGAATGGTTCAATACATTTTGCTGCTTGAAGCAAAACATAAAATGGTGGCTTTTCATTTTAAGTGAGTTTTGCCCCATTTTACGACTTTTTATGCCACATTTGTTAAGTGAATCATTGCAGCTGTAAAGTTAGTAACATGGTTAAGTGAACCTGGCTTCCCCATTGTCTTAGCTTGTCAGAAGGTTGCAAAAGAGCCTTAGACACCACAACTGTCATAAATATGAACCAGCATCCGAATGTAAATCACACATCCATGGGGATGCTGCAACAGTCATAAATATGAAAAATGGTCAAAAGGCACTTTTTCAGTGTCATTGTAACTTTGAACAGTCACTAAATGGACTGTTGTAATTTGAGGTTTACCAGTATAGCACAGGGAGGTGAGACAAGAACAGTATCTGTCATATCAGCTCTCACTGTTTGCTGTATGAAATCTCTGGCTCATTTTCTTTTATAGGACTAAAGCAAATTTACTGTTTTATTTCACTGAGGAATAATAAAGCAGACTTCAAAATGTTTTGAAAATTAGTTGATGGCTTCCTAATTATCTGAACACCAGCATGTTGTTTTACTTGAAGCAAACATTCAAGTTAATGAAGATATACAAATATGATGTATCATATGACTAAGTTATGGTATATTAAATTAAACCAGAAATTACTAAGACAGAATTAATTATTTAACATTTGATTACAGCTACAGGATGATAGTTTGCAGCATACATTAATTCAGCTCATAGAAATAGAAACATCATGATCTTTTGCTCTGTTGCATAACAGCAAAAAATATGCAGTCTCTAGATTTGAATAAACTGGCAAATCTCACATCTTAGCAGTAACAAAAACACCTCTTGTTTTTACCCTCTAAATTACATTTGGAAATGAAGTACATTTTAAGGAAGAAATATTCAGAGATTTATTTGTGAAAATATTTGTATATCTTCTTATTGTAAACTTGTCACTGAATTTTCAGTTTGGTTTCAACATTTTGGGGCCACTATTTTACACATTTCTCTGGCTGGTGAATTTTAGGGCTCGGTCAAGAGCCAATTATGTTCCATAAGGTTATAATTTGTGAACTGTTTCATTACCCTGCACTGAAGCAACACTGTTGCCATTATGGATTCACTGGTTTATTTTTACTGTTGGGCCATAGGAAATTTTAATTTTTTTGTATGGGGGAAATTTTAATCTAGATAGCGCATGCATTAAAAATAATCTGTGACAGTTTATTTTGTGTATTCTGTGTGGCATTATCACTGATAATGACAACTTATATGCCTTTGATATATTTGAAGTATTTTCAAATGTCTGTCTTTTACTTGACTTGCTTTCTATCCAATGCCTTTGCTGAATTCAGAAAATAAATCTCTTGTTTTAAAAAAAAGCTATTCCCTTAGTGAGCTTGGCAGATAAATCAAAATATCAAGTCTAATAAATAAAAATATGAGCATCCAAAATAAGTAATTGTATATCTCCAAAAGAGGAAAATGAAAGTTCAAAAGAGAAGAAAAATGTTGGCATAAAATTTGCAACCATGGTTTTCTACAGTACAGATAAATACTGGAAATCACGTTTATTATCAAAATATGAGAAAAATCAGACCTGTTGATCTACCGACAGGTGATATGTAAATGTAATAAAGATGATTATATTTCATTATCTTATACTATCCATAGGCTTTGTTCTCACTTTCATGTATGGATTTGGACTGGACAACCCTGGAAGCAAAGGATGATGCCACATAAAAGCTAATTGCTCTCTAATTAGCATTTCAATTTAATGGGCCTTGCAAAGTAAGAGACATGATCATCATTCTAAGCCAAGGATGTCAAACTCGCCACATCACGTTGCCATCATGTGATGTTTCTTGACGTTTTCCCATTCTCAGGGCTGGGTTGCACCTGCACATGAGGCATCCAGCCTGCAGGCCAGCAGTTTGACATCCCTGCAGTAAGCCAAACATTTACCAGTTTCTAAAATGATTGTTTCCAGAATGGCATAAGAAATGAAGGAAAATGAAAGACAGAACCAAATGGGCTTCATTGAGTTAATTAGCCACATTTCACACACCAATTAAGAATTGCAGTGGAGTTAGGTTTTGAAGGTATTTCCTCTCTAAATTAAATAATGTTTGAATCAGGTGGGATTCTACCTGGTCAGATCGGTTCTATAGAACTGGTAGTTATGATTTTGCACAGTTAGAAGAATCAGCACATCGTGCCACTGGCTGGCCCCTCCCCTCCCTGCCCACTCCTTACCTGGCATGCATGCCATCCAACTTGCCTGCTGTTGTGCCTTTGCCTAATTTTTGGTAAGTTGCTATTTTTCCTTTCCCCCCCACCCCAACCATCAGCTGTTCTGACTATCATCTGTGCCAAGATATTTAGATTAGCTAGAAAGCAGGAAATCATTGGATTTCTTGCTTTCTAGCTAATTAAAAGCAGAGCTGAACCTTCCTTAGGACTGAAGCTTCTATTTTTCAGTGCAGACTCAGGTAGCAGATTGCAGAAAGGTAGATCTCTGGGTGAATCTGTGATTCTGTGAGCAACTCAATCTGCCTGCCTGCTTTTCCTGATTTGTGGTAAAAGTTGTTTTTTTGTAAAAAAATTCAATATTTACATAAATATTTACAATATTTACATACAAGCCAAGCCAAGAAAGTCACGTGACCACCAAGCCATGCCCAATCAGCAAACCATGCCCACCAAGTCACATGACCACCAAGCCACACCCACAAATTAGGCCATGCCCACAGAACCGGTTTTGAAATTTGAATCCCACCCCTGGTTTGAATATTTAAAAAATTGAAATTCTTCCACATCTTAAAGGTGGACATCTAGCACAGGAGAAATACTGCCCAGACTTAGGTAACATAGGCAGTGTAGAAATCTGGTAAATAAATAAATTGTTAGCAAAAGATACAGAAAAGTCCTTGAAGGTAGGTGTGATCAGGGCAGTGAGAAACTTCAAGGACATTAAAGATTGGTAAAAGAAGCCCAAAACAAAAAAATGTTTTGACTTGTGGAGATTGCACAGATTATTAATTTGCTTTTCATCATTCTCTTTGTATACCTTCAGGTATATCAATACATGCATGAAACCATAAATGTTAGTGGCTGCCCCGAATTCCGTGCCAGGGCTACTGCCAAGGTAAGACACTTGTAGTTTAAGGAGGTCTATTCTCCACATGGCCCAGTAATTGACTGTGCGCGTGTATGTTTCAGGTTTTCGTGTGTACACTATAAGAACATTTAGACATCAGTGGCAGCCCAGAGTCTAGAACCAGTGTGCTACTTCCCAGGTAACAACCATACCGGCAAGTTCAACATTTGTGCTAATCCTGTAGTTTAAGAAAAGAGAATGCTGTATATGGCCAAGAGGCTTATTGGGCATGGGTGAGGGGATGGAGTGGATTGGAGTCACCTTCCAATCAAAGCTTCTACTTACTTGCAATTAAATACTGACCATTAGCACTTACAACTAATTTCTCTAATAGATTCTACTTATATAGTAATATGGCCAAAAAAATAAGGCTGCCAGTTTCAGAAGTGCTTAGCATGTATTTCCTCAACGGAAAAGCAGCAGAAACTCCTGAAAAAATCTGAGGTTAAAATGCTATAAAGGTCCTTATAAATGAGTGTAAGCTCTCTCCATCAAAAGAAATACTATTCTATGAAATAAATCTGAAATTTAGCTTGCATTGCACAGAAATAAAAATTAGTAACAAAATAGGTATTTCTTCAAGAAAACAGTTCCCCTGTTTACTATTGATAAAACTTGAATGAATTTCAAATAGGGTCTCCGTGTGTGGGGGAATATAAAATGCAACATTCGTAACTTAATACATACTACTAGAGAACAACCGTTATGTGCAAGCCAGAATAATAAATGTTACTCTTTTTTTCACAACTATAGCCAGCATCAGAATTATATTAATTTTAAATTGAGATAAGCTATGGAGGAAAAATACTGAAGCCATATAGTATACTTCACATTAAATATATTGAAGGTAATTAAGATATTTAAGAGCAGGGCTGTCAAACTCCTGGCCCACCGGCCAGATGCGTCACATGTTGGCCACACCCATGCCCGGTTTAGCAAAGGGGGAAAAATTCCTGATACGTCACGTGACGCTGCCGTGACAACATGAGTTTGACATCCCTGTTCTAGAGGGTATTGACCTAATATAAATGCTAGAGATATTAATTTATTTGAGTCTAGAAAGATGTTTTTAGATTGTTTAACTTCATATAATATAGTGAAGTTAAAAATTGTCATCACATGGTATACTTAAAATTCTCAAGAAGGTCTTCATTCTCATTTCTTATTCATATGGAACAGGAGGATTGTACAGCTAAGATTCAATATTACAGTATTTCCTGGTTATTTCTGGGCTGTCTGCATTGCATTTTCCTTAACGCATTTATGTCTGGCATGCATGATGACAAATTTTGCATGATAACATATACTGTATATATAACTAAGGGTGTACATTCATGCTATCAAAATCCATCCATTAAATGCGATCCTAATGAAATTTAGCTATCCCTTTACTCTAGGAGATTTAAGACTCATGGAAATGATGCAGCTGAAATTAACCACCATTAAGTGAGATTATGTGCATATTTGATTCGAAGGCAACTTCATCAATTCTCTGAACTGAGTTCAGTATTTGAACTAAATCATAAAATTAGATGTCATCTAATTAATTTTTTTTCTGAAGATATATTCAACTCAATACAGAAATTTGAACTGAACCAGTTTGACTTTCAAATCATCAAATCAAATTCTATTAATTATTCAAATTGGATCAGAGCCTATCTTCACACCCTACTGCCTAGTCTCATATAGTTCAGTATATATGCTCTCTCCTGTTTAAATCAATGAAAGAGTTAATTGAGTATATTCTGTTTTATGTTTCAATAAGTCAAATAAGTACTCAGATATGTGGTGCACTCTGATAAAAAGTTGCTATTTTCGCAATTTAAGTTTGTTTTTAAACATTGCACTCCCCTCCCTAAAGTTAAATTAAATTAAAACCCTTATTCAGGTTGTGCTTCTACTGATCCTTTTAGCTATTGTTAAAATTTAAGAAACCTTTAACATTATATTGACTATACGTACAAAGCTTTCATGTTTTAAAAGATAGTTAAACTTTATAATACTGCTGCATGTTCCACTGCAATATAAAGGACTCTAGTATGCATATGCCTCTTCAGCCTTAAGAATTGCTTTGATTTGCATCTCATCATTCTGCTTAACCAAGTGTTCAATAAAAAGTGGTTTTTTTAAAAATCAGAACGAAGAAAAGCATCTTTTGAAATCTGCTTACAGTGGAAGGAAATGTGTTGAAAATAGCCAATAAGAATTTGAATACATCTATACATACTAATCATACCATTCCCTTTTCAGAAAAGGAAATTTATATTGCAAGTATTAGTGTCTAGAGTGAATTGGGGATCACCTGCTAGAGAACATAGAATTATTTCCATTTCCCTGTAAAAGCTACTTACAGGTAAAAATCTAAAAACATCTAATGTTTACTCCTGAATTTCCCTTTCAAACAATTCTTGTGCATACAGAACACAGAGCCATTGTGTGATATGAATTGCATTGACATCATTGTGAATAACCACATATGCAGGAGTTCCACCTGAGCATACTGTACGTGGAACTGAGACCCCGAGATTTAAGGAGTCCGATCCTCAGAATAACACCACTGGGATATAACTGTATGCAGATGTCTTGGGTACAGCAATATTACATTTTATTAGTTTTTTTTAAATGAAGCAATTAAAAAAACAAATTTTAAAGCATCATTCTTACGAATACATATTTGAAACAAATGAGCAGAAGTGCTCCTAACTGTATTCATAATATGTAAAACAAAAAAAATGCATTTTTCCCCCAGGCAACAGTTGCTGCATTTGCAGCTAGTGAAGGGCATTCTCACCCCCGAGTGGTAGAACTGCCAAAGACGGATGAAGGCCTTGGCTTTAATGTAATGGGAGGAAAAGAACAAAATTCTCCTATTTATATTTCTCGCATCATTCCTGGAGGAGTAGCTGAGAAGCATGGAGGACTCAAACGGGGAGACCAGCTGCTTTCTGTTAATGGAGTGGTAGGTGAACACATTCTGATTTTATTAATTCTGCTTATTAAACTGCTTTGGATTGGTGGCGGGCGGGGGGGGGAATCTGGATGACCACTGCAGTATTTTTGCTGTCTTCTAGTACTATACAGAATTTTGTAACTCAGATCTGGCAGTTCTAGTGTGCATACAAAAGAATAAATGGATACAAATTTGTTGCTTAAAAGTAACCACTTTCAGAAACCTTTGGAGAATGTTTTAGTCTCCTCTTGACATCTTAGTTTGCAAGTGACTATTATTCAACAAGAAATCCAGAGGTTCCACCATGCAATTGCCCAAGTAGTGTACATTAGTATATGATTTTATTTATAGTTTAGTAGTTGAAATGAGTTTTTATTTCCGACACAGAAGGTATCATAGCAAAGTGAAGACTGTCATCCTCTTTATCCATTGTATATAAGAAAAATGTTTTGCATTCAGAAAGTGAAGCGTGGCTATTGGCCCTGTTATTAATATTAAAAGCCGTCATCCCCTACCTTTTTCACAATAATGTTTTGATTATTGAACAAGCAATCTGCGCACAAAGATTTTGCAAGTACTGGAATTCAAATGGCCTTAGTCTCACCCAGGCTCAATTCATTGATGTTGAGATAGGAAGCATCAAACTTAAAAACTTCGGTCGTGACAAGTCCCTGATTATATAAATGCTTGATGTTAGCTTCAGATGCACATATTGATTTATTTATACATGGCGCTTTTGTATCTATATTCCTATACCAATGCTTCGAACTTTTAAAGTTACATATCACAAATTGACAACTGAACTGCCTTCACACCATTTCCATTCTGAAAGACAAAGAAACCCAGATGATGCTCAAAGATGCAATGGTAGGTGCTGGTTGTCACCTTTAAAGCTTTACGTAACTTTGCACTTTGCTACTTCTGGGACCATCTCTTCCTGGTGGTTTATGCCTATCCCAGAGTGAACATGTTCTTGGTGCCACTGCAAAGCATTGTCATTTTGCACCTTCTTTTCTATGGCGCTTGTCCTATGGAATAGTGTCCCCTCTGAAACATGGATAGCCCCGACTCTGCTGGCCTTTTGGAAAGCTGGCTCCCCCCCAAGCATTAGAGTTAGGTTGTTAATGGGGGAGCTTTGGCAGGAATGTGTGGTGTTTAATTTGGGGTTATGGTAGCTCATGTGATTAGGACACTGAATCAAAAGACCACTAAGAGGTCGACAGCTTCAAAGTTTGAAACCCGGGAGTGAGCCACATGACAGAATGAACTCCCATCAATTTGCCTTAGCTCCTGTCCACCTAGCAGTTCGAAAGCATGCAAATGCAAGTAGATGAATAGGTACCACGTTGGAGGGAAAATAACAGGCACATGGAAGGAGCCTCAGACATCCCTGTGGCAACAGTGACATCACTGGCTAATTCTTTCAACCTGGAAGCCCCTTAGTAGGTGCTTCCAACACAAATGTAGAAGTAGTAGTAGTAGTGTTTAATGGTTGTGGTTTTACTGAGCTTCAGTGCTGTTTTAGCTGATTTTTTTTCCCTGTAATGAAATCCTTTGTTATTATTTTGTTTGTAACTTAGATTTTATTGGCTAGAGAGGGAGCCACATAAGTAGGATAAATCAGTATATCATGCATGAAGGTGAATATACATGTCCCAGGATAATGTTGCAGGATCCAGTCTGTACTTGGAAGGTGAGGGATTGATAGCACAAGCAAACAACAACCAACAACTTGATAGCCAGCTATCAACACTCCAGTCAGTATCTAAAAAACTATGCACAACAGGCACCACACACAGAACAGCCCAAAGCATAAACTCTACTAGGGAGAAGTTTCCTGAAGATGGGCTCCAGTATGAGTCCAAAAGCTCAGAAGACAAAACTACTGGTCCTGGTGACCAGCTCAGATTGGATCCTGCAAATAAATATATCACACATTTTTTCTACTTGGAGGATTTTGATGATGCAGTTCCAGCTCGGCCGACTTTGCCTTTCATTTTCCTTTCTCACTGGAAAATCAGTAGCAATAACAATAGCACTTAGACTTACACATTGTACCACTTCACAGTGCTTTACAGCCCTCTCTAAATGGTTTTCAGTGTCAGTATCTTGCCCCCAATAATCTGGGTTCCCATTTACCAACCTCAGAAGGATGGAAGGCTAAGTCAACCTTGAGCCAGTAAGATTCAAACTGCCAAACTACTGGCAGCCAGCAGTCAGCAGAATTAACCTGCAAGTACTGCATCCAAACTACTGCGCCACTGAGGCTCTTAGCCAGAGAACTATATAAATACACCTTACAGTAGCTACTTCCTTAGGGTCTGAAATGTTAGACAGGGGGACAGGCTTAACTACAGATTCCAAAACTATAGTTGGGGAGGCCTAGTGGGACCACGTTCACCCATGGTATAGTTTTTTTTCTCTCTTACTTATAGTTCTAAAGTTGAAAGCCTCTTGTTTTTTGCTGTTTTTAAACATTCCACAACCAGAGTGTGGAAGGAGAACATCATGAGAAAGCAGTGGAACTTCTGAAGGCTGCTAAGGACAGTGTGAAGTTGGTGGTGCGTTACACTCCCAAAGTTTTAGATGAGATGGAAGCTCGCTTTGAAAAACTGAGGACAGCTCGGCGCAGACAACAGCAACAGTTGTTAATTCAGCAGCAGCAGCAGCAGCAAAATGCACAGCAGAATCATATGTCATAGGTGCGTGTTTGACTGCCTTATTTTCAACTGGTTTTTTCTTTAATTGAATTACTAGATGTTCGTCTGCCTCACAGACACACATATTCCCCATTTCCCCATGTCATAATTAATAAATAATTCAGTGACTAAAATATCTGTTTTTGATTTGTTTAATTTAATTTTGATTTAATTAATTTAATTGATTTAATTTAATTTTGATTTAATTATTCTGCTGTGTATAATAGGGGTCCCCTAACCCCGGTCTGCAGCCCATTGGGAACCAGTCCGCACAAGTGGCGGGTGAGCACAGGAAGCTCCATTTGCACAAGTGGCATGCGCACGCAAAAAAATCCCCTCTCTGTTGTAAGGGGGAGTGGAGCAAATAATGCCATGTGTACTATGACATTATTTTGAAAATGATGCAAACCATGTTATTTGTGTCCATTCAGTGATTGCAGCTCATGCCAATTATATAATTCATGTTATTTGTTCAATGATTTCATAATATCCATCTTGATAAGAAAGCTTATACTAGCTGCCTGTACCAGGGGTGTCAAACTCAAGGCCCAGGGGCCAGATCCAGCCCATGGGGTGCTAAATCTCACCCATGGGGCCACTCTGGAAACAGCGAAGGACCGGCCCGTGGTGCCATTGACAGCGAAAATGGAGCCTATTTTCACTGGCAAAGCTCTTGAGCCACCACAGGCACCTCCAACACAACTGATGTCAAGCTGGCCACACCCACCCTGATCACACACACACCGATAAAACACAACCCTGATGCAGCACTCAATGAAATCGAGTTTGATACATCTGGCCTATACAGTCTTAATCCAGGCATTATAGTGCTTTTAAAAAATCTAATCATTTCTAATATTAAGTAAGCTGATATTGCTAATTTTTATGCATATCTATTTTGCTTTTAGATTCACAATTACAACTATAATTCTAAGGGCTTTTAAAAATTAAACCACAATTCTCAATTACATGTAATCCCCATTTTTATTCCACCTTTGTTATTTTTATAAACAACTCAAGGCAAATAATATTTCTTCCTTTCCTATTTTCACCACAACCACAATCCTGTTAGGTAAATTGGTCTGAGAGAGACTGATTGGCCCAAAATCAGCCAGCTGGCTTTTATGCCTAACCTGGGACTGGAACTGTTAGCTTCTAGGCCAATGCCTTAATCACTAGACCAAACTATATGATATATTAAAATTAATAATAAAAAAGAATTGCTCTAATTACTACTGCAGTGCTGCCAGATGTTTGTAAAGTAAGCCGATACATGCATTTAAAATAATAATAATGAGAAATTAAAGCAATTGAGAATGTCAGTCAATTTATGCTTTTGACGGTTTATATACTTTTGTTGTTTAATTATAGATGGCTGTCAAGAAAGACTTTCTAAACCAAGAATGTAACAACTTAATAGCAAAGCTGTGCTTTGTATTCCAACTTTACAATAAAGAGCAACAGTAACTGTGTTCACCAGCAAACTGTGCAAATTTACAATAAGAACAGTTTGGGAAGTCAGCAGCATAATAAACTCTTCATGTGATTTTTCCCAGAATTGAAGTCCTAGGATGAAAGGTTTATTTGAGTCTTCTGTATGGTAAGGTTCTCATGATGACAACTTGTTAACAAAATTCAAGAATATTCTGAGAAATCACATTCATTATGTATGTGTGTTTGGCCCAATTGTGTATCCTTTGCAATGAAATTCAAATGAGAATTTGCCAAAAAAGTGAAAGATGGGCTCCATCAAGGATGAGAATTATCCTGGGTTTGTAGCCCTTTTGCAGTTGTAATCTTTCTTTTAAAATATAAGTAATAGAATATATATATTCTCTCTCTCTCTCTCTCTCCATACATACATACATACATACATACATATAGAATATATATATACATACATACATATATATATATATATATATATATATATATAATGGACAATATATATCCATATACATACAAAATGTTATATATATATGCATAATAATTTCCTTCACAATCATATAGAGTTGTTGCATCCAAATTATCATAATTTTCCATTTTCCCTTCTCCATAATTCTCTTTTTCCTAAAGTTACAATTTTTTGTTGATTAGTCAATTGAACTGATGAGGTATGGGATGGAAAGGAGATTATTCACTACTTGTAGAGTGATTTCTTATCAACTCGTGGGTGGTAGGTGCTATCCTAAAGTAATAATCCATCTTCCCTCTTACATAAGAATATGTAAGGGAGAAATGGTGATAGTAAGAAGGAATTAATGATGTTTCTGCTTCAGTGCAAACTATGTCACTAATTTAAACTGTTTGAAACATATGAGATTTCATACATGTGTATGATTCTGACCTGAAAGCTACATATTTCAAACAGTTTAAATTTGTGGCATAGTTTGCACTGAAGCAGAAACATCATCATTTCCAGTCAGAAGACTAAATTGTCTTTAGTCTTCTGATTGGAAATTCTGGAAATTTCAGTTATAATACACTTGGTGAGTGTTTGATTGGAGATAACTGCTATACTTTTGAGACAATCCTACTGAACTCAAGAAGACTTAGTTTTGAATAAATACACATAGTAGGCCAGGCCTACTATGTAGGCCAGGAGTGGTGCAGTGGCCTAGAGGTAGAGCTCTCGCCTCACAATCAGTAGGCTCTGAGTTCAATCCTAGGTAGAGGCAGATATTTCTCTCTGTCAATATCTGCTGAACAAAACTCTGCATTGGCGACAGGAAGAGCATCTGGCCATTAAACACTCTGCTAGCTCCATTCAGTTGCCCAGACTCCACCCGCAAGGGATTATAGGGTCATTAAAAGATGATGATGATGATGATGATGATGATGATGATAACACATAGTAGGCCAGGCCACATAATCACACTTTGCCCTGAGGTAAAAAAAAATTGTCACAAAATGAAGGTACTCACCATGCATCACTTCTGGATTTCCTGCATGCCCATTACCAGAAAGAGGCTTGAGCGGTAACCTTTCCAGCTAATAAATGGGCCATGGTGGATTTGAGATGCAAGACAAAGTGAAGCTATGTGGTGGCCTAAATCCATTTCTTTATAAGTAGGTTGTGTTCCCTTAGCTTCAAAGGGCTGCTTCAAGTTTATGACACTAGCAAAGTTAATCAGTCTTTTCACACTTGGACCACCTCACCCTATAGTATTAGAGTGCAAGTCATATGCAAAAGTTATGCAGATGTAATCAATTAATCAAGTCATCAAGGAAAATGTCTTTGATTTGATGGAGTCCTTATTTGTATGCCATTCCATTTGTAGATAAAATTCTTATTCCTGGAGAATACCAGGAACAAGTTTAATTCTATCTTTTGTGAGAGTAAAATTAGAAAACTGTATTTTTGAACATAGGCATTCCTATTGTATCTATCATAGTTATATCACTGAATCTAAACTAAGTATACAGTATATTGATAAGATATATATAGAGAGATACTGTTATCTAATATATATGCATATGTTGTCAGAATATATTTGTTTCAGATGTAGGTTCGATACTTAGTATATTGCAAACATTTTTGAGATGATGTTGAAATAACTAATGGTATCTCACAATTTTATCTATTTTTGCAATATATTTATTTCTGATGTTGTTAGATTTAGTACTAAAACATATAGTGGAAACTTCTTTTTGCGTAACAATGCAGCTTTCCCAATGTGGTATGCTTTAGATGTGTTTGCATTACAAGTCCCAAAATTTCTGGCTAATATGGCTATAGGTCCTTTGGAATTCTGGAAGAGACAATCTTAGCTTTTCTGGAAGGCACCACCTTGTGTCACTTAGCATACAGGACTCTTGTGCATATTACAGCTGGATAATTGATTTAAACAAAGCTCTATTATTATTAACTAATTTTATTGTCAAAGTGAGAAGCTATGTGCACCAAAGAGGCACAAATGTTTGTGATGTAATGTTAACTTTAGTTAAGTAGATTAGTTCAGTATCTGACTCCATTCATGGGTATACAATGCAATTATTTACGTTACGCATACTGTCTCTGACTTAGTTGGATATGTAGCAATACATTTTCAGCAACAATATTAAAATCATTTGCATGAAGTCAGCTGGATTAAATCATTTCAATACCCTCTATGCATTGAAATATGATGTTATCAGCTCTCCCTATTTCCTTTTATAAGGAAACATTTCTCTGTTGCAATGTTACAAGAATCCCTGTTCTACCCAGCAGAGGTAAACAAATGAACTCACAGGAATAGAAAATTCCTAATAAATAGTGAAGAAAGTTAGGAAACCATAGCCCAACAATTCTAGAGAAGGTTACACAGAACATAGAAGTGATATTCAAATACTTTTGCACATTTTTCTCATTCTTGCCTTATGTCATAGACTCCTGTTCGGTCTGGGGAGGCCAATTTCTATGTGCTCTTGTTTTTGTAGGGACAGACTTGGTGTCATATTCTTTACTGACTGTGTGAGAACTAATTCTTAATACCAATAACATGCAGGACAATGTGTTTATTTTGCCCCAGGAACTAATAACACTGTATTTGTCAGTTTGTGAGAATAAAACATATCTTTAAAATCCTTCCCATCCCTTTGTTGACTGAAAATCAATACCTGATGTTTGATTTGAACCTTTCCTCTTAGAACTAAGTCAATCAGTAGTTGAGATGAAAGCTCAGAACACCGGATTCTCTTTCTCAAGATTAGGCCAGTTCTGTACTGAGAATCAGAGTGGATAGAAATGGAACACACATAGTGAGACCACTTTAAATCAAAAATTCAACAACAAAAATCCTACCTATCTCAAATATACTGCACGCCCCAAGTAGATTTTAGTATCATATCACATTTGCTACACAATAAGGAATGTGGAAGGTGTTCAAGGTAATTTCAACTGAACCGTTGCTCTGTTGTCCCTCTATGTACAGATCTCTGAACTATACAGCATCTAGATAATGGTTAGAGCTTTAAAAATTATAAAAAACTAGTAAGAGGTTGTCTCTGTTAAGTTGCAGAAAAGCTAAAGAAATGCTTCAGACAAATGCTTATCTGTTCGCCCAACCACCTGGGGTTTGGAACATAGTGCCTAAGTATATAAATGATGCTTGACCTCTATAACCACATGCTAATCGTTTAACTTAGGATATTAGGGAAGATCCAATATATATTTATTAGGTTTTATGGAAGAAGAATTGACTAAAAAGCACAGTGTCTTAAAGTTAGAGTCCGTTTATTGATTATATTATAAAAGTAGAGAAAAATGGCTTGATGATAAAGTGTTTTATAGATTAAATAAGGGGAGATAACAAAAAAAATAATTACAATGGTATAAAAGAATAAGAAATGGTTAATGGATCCATGAAGAAGTGAAGGGCGTCAATGGACTATATGTTTTAGTTTTATATTTATAGGTTTATGTTTTTGTATGTTTATTGCAGTGTTTATGTGTAATAGGTTTTTTTAAATCAAAATATATACCTATAAGTTCAAAAGGATTAAATGTCCTGTGGAAAGACTACTCAAAATATCATTTTCCTAAAATAATTTCTAAAAGTTGATGCTGGGATTTTCATAACTATAAAATGCCAGAATTAATTGAAGTTATGGTAAGCTAATATTGAGGTCTTAAGATTGGTATTTCCTATTCCTTTATATGAAGACAGTCAAAGTTCATTCACCCATTTTTGTACATAAGCGGTGAAATGTATGTTCAAATACACAATCCTATTACTAATAAGATGTATTAGCTTTATGAAAATCTAACACAAAATACATAAATGTGTCAAATTATGTATTATTGCAATGGTGTTTGAACAATGAAGCTATATTTTCCAGCCTTAAATATGTAATGTATTTTGGATTTACTGTGTTGTACCTCATGAAATATTTAACATTTGAACTACTGGATTAGTCAAATTGTAGGTGTATGCAATGCAACTGTTGGAAGCAGATTTCCCCACCTTAGTCTTTAGCACTGCCCTTGTATTACCAACTTCTTCCTTTAAATGCTACATAGTGTGTTGGGGAACCTTGCTAACTTGAATAGAGTTTCATTCTCAAAAGAGGTTTCTATCCTGGTTCATTTTTTCTCTCTCTTCATCTTAGCCTAGCCAATTCAGGCTTGGGTTGAATTCATACACTGTGGTTTCTCTGATTAAAGTATAAGCAACATGATTCGTGAAGCCTATGATATTATTTTCTGTTGTCTGAATCAAATCACTATGGCAGGTGTGTCAAACTTGATGTCGTTGAGGGTCACATCAGTGCTGTGTTTGTCCTCAGGAGGGCTGGAGTGGGCGTGGCCTAGGTGGGTGTGGCCAGCTCAACGTCACTCATGTCGGGGGTGCCTGTGGAGGCACAAGTGCTCTGACAGAGAAAGCGGGCTCCTGAGTTCTGTTTTTGGCTGTGATGGTCTCCTGCAACCCTCTGCCAGTTAAAACAGACCTTGGGAGGACCTGCATGTGGCCCTCCTGAAGTCTGTTTTCACTGGCAGAGGCACCGCGGGCCACTCCTTCGCTATTTCCAGGGTGGCCCCGCAGGCCAGATCTAAACACCATGCAGGCCTGATCCAGCCCCCGGGCCTGGAGTTTGACACCCCTGCACTATGGCATATCATACTTAAAACAAACTATAGTCTAGAAAAAAATGCCAAATTGGCTTCTAGGGTAGCTTTTTGGTGAGGATGGAAATACATTAATGCTCAGTTCCATCAGCCCATTGTGAGTGTGTGTGTGTTATACACATACGCACACATATGCACCATATATGCATGAATAGATCTATTCAGCAAGAGAGAACCATATAAACTAGTTTCATTTTCCAGATCAATTACATAAGAACTATACAACTTCTTCTCTGTATTTAAAAAAACCTCTTCTATTATGAAAAAACGAGTTAGATAAATGCTGTTGTAAAAAAGAAAGTATGTAAATATTGTCACTCTTGTCTAACTAGTGAATATCAACATTTTTGAACCTTAAGATTTAATAAATTATTTACAGAGAATGCTCCTATTTCAATTGCCCTTGAATAATAAGCTTACACCATCCAGAAATATCCAAGCATGGCACATTTTCCTTCTGAGAGTATTTTAAAGAATTTGTGAATTGTACTTAGAAATCTTTAGAGTACATCTCTTTCAAATAAAATGTAGAAATTCAAACTTTCCGCTTTTTCAGATCAAATTTGGGTATGAAATCTGCAGAACATTAAATTATAACTACACTGAAGACAAGTTAGGTAATAAAGTCACTTGCATAGAACAAGAACATTACATCATATTTGTTGATTGTGTATTCCTACTTTCAGATATATCAACATTTGGAATAGGAAAGAAAACTATATTTATTCTTATTATGCTCCTCTTTCCACATCTTTGAACCTGGACCTCAACTTTCGAGTGACATATTGCCCTTAAACACTGAAAATGTCTTAATTTAATTTCCATACCTTTAGCTCATTAGATTTCTTTCCTTGTCCAAATACTCATAATGACAATTTTTAGCAAGCAGTTCGGTGTGAACTTTAATTTTTAATTTTTGATTAAAACAACAAAAAGCAAAAACATCATTCACATAGATACTTATACCATATACTGAACATCTCTAGATCAGAGAGAATATGAAAGACCATATTGGGATTCATAGCTGATCAAACTTAAACTAAGTCAGATCAATGTGATAGAGTTTAAGTTAGTCACAGGTAAAACCATCACCAGAGTTCCACATAGCCAACACCACCAAGTGCCCTGTGAAGAAAGCTGGCAGTAGCCTTCACAAGGGTGTCTTCACCTTCATTCTTCCCCCTCTTTCTGCCTAGTTAGAGAGAGCCATTGCCCCCAAAAGCTAGTGGCAAGTATATTATTCCTTTGTTCTTAAAATGGATTGTTTTTATTTACAATTGTTTATACAGTCCACTGAAAAAGCTCCCTTTGGGTGTCTATTATTCCTAAAGGAATAATAATGCTATTTATTCCAGTATATCATTGATTATAATAAATTATTCTAGTCTTTTCAGTGAATCTGTGAATGCTTAAATTTGGATGTCACCCACATGTAAACCTAAGATCAAACTTAGAAAATAACAATTAAGAGAAAACATGGAAAGAAATTGAAAGTAGAACATTAGTATTTATGTGATGCACACTTGTAGAAAGTGTATGAAAAGCCACACTTTGCTTGCTCAGGCTAATCAGTGTAGGTCCTTATTACACTAAATTACACAAAATTCAAGATACCTGTTTTAAATCTCACTGCACAGGTAGTACCAAATTTGACATATATATTAACCCTAAATCCTAACAAAATGTTTACAAGTAAATTCTCTGATATGTTCCAAAAACAGGCAGAGCCAATTCAAGGACCATGTTCTTTTCCTTGTCTAACTTACTTTACAATGCGAAACAATAAGTTAAAATTCTCAATGCTTCACAAAATATTATTTTTCTGTTTTATGTTATGTTGTATCTCACATATTTACATGTTTATCTTTACAAAGACATCTGTTTGCCAGGTGGCAGAGGGAGATCAAAAACATCTAGATTGGCCCCAGACAATCGGCTAGCCTATTTCACTGCTTCATTTCCACACAGACTAGACAACAACTGTCTCCAATATATTAAATAGCTGATGCAGAATTCCTTGAAATGTTGGTACATCAATTAGTTGCCAGGACAGTTCTGATTACAAAGCTTCAGTTTTGCATATTTCTGCACTTATGGTACACTTGTGCAATGTATTTGATCCACAAATAGCTCAGTGCAAAATTAAGAAGAGCTGTTTGAATACAAGCATGGTTTGACACATACAGGGATTACACTGAGCTTGCCAACTCTGATTCTGGCAATTTAGGAGTTAATATAGGATGGTTCAAGTTCTAAACCTTCCAGAGCAACTTCCTTTTTTAAGCAGTTAGAGTAGCTGTTTGAGCTAAACATTGTTTCAGCTTCCTAACTTCTCTAATAAGCAAGAGAAGAGTGTCTGTATTCATAAATGTCAACATTTAACTCAAGTCTGCCAAAAATCATGGAAGCATATTTTTGAGAGATATATAAATCTCAATATATATATATGTATATAATGTATACACACACACACACACACACACTTGCTGAATAAAATTAAGAAAGATTCTCTTTGGTTCCATCTTCCATCTATGAAGACAATTCAACATGTGGCAAATATTTAAAGAATCAAATACCAACCACCTCCCGTGGATGTTTAAAATCAGTAACAACCGATGATCTAGTGTAGCTCTGCACAACTGCAGAGATGAACGGGCCAAATGAATAAATTAAAAATAATTACAAGCTGCAAAGAAATATTTGGAGCTGCAATTAATTATTTGGTGCCTAGCAGAGAATTGGCAGTGAATTTATTCACCTTTTTTTAAAAAATGCTGGCAGACTGCACAAGGCAGCTTGGAAGGTCACAGGCAACTCATCAGCTGTACACCATGGAGGCCTGGTCTAAGTGAGTACATGCATCTTTGATTTATGACCATAATTGAGCCCAACATTTTTGTTGCTAAGCAAGAATTATTGAATTTTGCCCAATTTTATAACCTTTCTTGCCACAGCTGTTAAGTGAATCACTGCAGTTGTTAAGTTAGTAATGCATTGTTAACCTTGACTCTGCTTGTCAGAAGGTCACAAAAGATGTTCAAATGACCCTGGGACATTGCAACCATCATAAACACAAACCAGTTGCCAAGCATCTGAATTTTGATCACTTGATCATGTGGATGCTGCAATGGTCATAAGGGTGAAAGATGGTCTCTGTAGCTGTGAACAGTCACTGAGCAAATGGCTGTAAATCAAGGACCACCTGTAGTAATATAGAAACCTTAATAATGTTCATGAACCTATTGAAACTACTCATCACTTTTCTCCATTTGAAAACAATGACATATTCACTTGGCATCTTTAGCTATGATTAACCAATATATTAACGGTTGGATTAATCCAGTGCCCTCTGTATCATGGTACCCATTGTCTCTAATATACTTCTTCCTCTTCCCCGACCTTTTCAATAATATATTTCAATTCTTTTAATTAACGAATGGGCATTTGACATCCTTTAACATCATTTTTAATGCCATTTTTCAAAGGAAATTGGTTGGTTGTCTGCAGCCCAGTGGTCTGTCTGGGAATATACTGATCCAAAATTCTAGGTCAAAAAGATGAACGCTGGAAGGGTGGTGAGTAGCGTACCATGCACAGAGGTTATGGGGAAGGTCAATAGTCTGACAAGGAAAGGGAATCAACAGGGAAGCCACTGCAATATCCAAATACACATTTTGCAGAATACAAGATGAGGTTGTGGTTGATTTTGGGTATTCTAACATACACACATTATGCTATAAACTCACTGAAATCTGGTTTCAGCAGGATGTGACAATTATAATTATAATTATAAGATACCCTCATTATTACCACTATAAAGCTGAATAGAGGGCTATTTAAAAACTGATTTCTCTTGGAATTATTTATAATTTTAGCTGATCATGACTATAAATTGCCCTCAAATTTAATTGTCAAGCAAGGATGCATCAGAAGTTTTAAAAGCATACAAAAGAACCTATTTGCAGAATCCTTCAAACTAATAGAAAATGTGACCACTGTTGTCTATGATTTGCAGTAACAATGGCCCCTAGAAAGAGTAATGAAAGAAATACAACCTCTTAAAAATGATGTTGAAAGCAAGAACATTTAGTGTATTCAAGGAGTAACTCTTGCATTGGATCTAAAGAAGACTCTAACAAAAATATACCCAATCTTGGAGCAAAGAAACTGAATCTATAGACATTAAATTAACAGATATGTAATAACAATTAATTGACATAGCAGAGAGCATATAGAATAATGGAACAAGATCCGAAAATGTAGTATTGCCCCAAGATCAGGTAAATGAGATAAAAATCAGATAAATGTGATCTTTATCATCCTTTCTTACTGTTCTATATTCTGACCATTTCTTTGGCATTTGGAATTCAAATAAACTTGAAAATACATTTAAAAAGTAAAATAATAACATGCTTGATATACATTATCAATATAATTTATTAATTATAATATTATAATATATTATTCAACAGACAACCAGTTAGAAATAGAAGATCAAAGGCTATGCAGTTATATATTTCATTTTTTCCAAGTCATGGCTATCATACTTAATCATTGGGGACAGGGGATGTATAGAGGAAACATTAAAGTTATATAATACATTTCTAACAGAATGTGAATATTTGCCCCAGTTTGGGAATTTCTGACAGCAAAAAGTCTGGATTGCCTGCATTAGCAAATCACCTTTCAACCATGTTGGAAAGAATTCAAAATTAGAGAGTCATAGAATTTCATTTGGGAGCAATGGGCATTTAAGGATGCAGAGCTATCCAATCACAAATAAGTAGAACTCATTGATTGCATTTTTACATTTGTGTTCGAGTTTAAATTTAAAAAAATACCAGCCTTTAGTGCAATTTTTTTAAAGTTTCAACTCACCAGTTGAAATTAAATTGCTAAACGTTGACAGATCTTATTTGAGCTGGAATGAATAATTATTGTTCTTCCAGAATATGGAATATTAAATCTATGTATACTTACAATTCTCATTAACATGATATCCTTTAATTGGGTGAAATGGTGCATCATAGGACATTTTTAACCACAATATCTCAAATGGGCTACTTACAGAATGTGTCCAAAACGCAGGACCCATGACTCCCAGGGAATGAAATTTGGGGAAGTTGTGCTGTTTCAACGCTACTGGCTGCTACTGTGCTGTAGAGCTGCTGCTGCCATCACATGATCTTCATTTTTTAAAAATTCATATTTATATCCCGCCCTTCTCCAGAGACTCAGGGCAGCTTACAATTTTTGGGATACAACCCAATGCGCTCAGCAATAGCCTTCCTTCCATTGTATATGCCTGCTTATTACTAAGCAGCATTTTTTACAAAGTCAGCTTATTGCCCCCAACAATCTTGGGTCCTCAGTTTACCTACCCTGAGAGGATGGAAGGCTGAGTCAACCTTGAGCCTGGTGGGATTTGAGCCTGCAGTAATTACAGTCAGCTGGAACTAAGTGCTAGGCTATTAACAGCCTGCACCACCAAGGCCCTAATGTTCCACGACAGTTTCCCAGCCAGTCTTGCAATCCCTTACTCCCTCCAACACCCAGCAGGGACCATTTATTAAAGGGAAGGGAAGGAAGATGTCTATTTTTTCCTGCCAGCTTCCCATAGGAAATTTAATAGGGGAAACTGACAGGAGGCTGGAAGCTGCTCCTTCTCCCATTAGGCTGAAATTAGGCTGCATTAGGCTGCATTAGGCTGAAACATGAACTTATTTTTCTTCTATCAAACACTAGATTTAATAAAAATACTACTCAGTTAACATCACTATTGTGTTGCATAGGATCAACAGCTCAATATAACTCAGAACAACTAAGTACAACATCGTTTCTGTGTGGTTTCTTTTTTGCCTATCCATGATAATTCTGTTTCTCTGTTTAGGTTAGGAAATATTTCTGAAATGACCCATGGATTGCCTAGTTATTTTTAAAAATAGAATGCATTAAAACCAAACTATTATGGATAACATCATTAGTGGCTTATCTACATTTATTTACTTTTATTAATAAAAGGACTGATTTCTTCTAAAAATAATATGATCAAAATGACAACTATATTTTTTAAATGTCTCAATTGCTACAATTATTTATGTGATGCAATGGAATGTAGGCTTGAAATAATAACAGTAATGAATAAAAAGCTTGTATAGAAAGGTGTTATTTTTTCCCCTTTGTTTCCTTCTTTTACTTATGATTTATCATGGTGTACATTTATTTTGAACAGTTAATAAATTAAGCAAATTAAATAATATGTTAATTTTTAAAAAATACGTTTATCTTTTTAATGAGAACTAGGCAGAATAACAAGCACCCTGTACAATATTATCACCTGATTAAAAGCTAGGAAAGCCATCTAGTGTTCCAAAAGAGAATGGCACCCTAAAATTTGTACAATCAACCCTGCTTATATTGTCTCTCATTGAGGTATTTTGTTTATTGATGAATTGTTGGATGGTTCTTGAAAGATTATAGAATTATAAATTATAAACCATTTTTACATTATGTGCAGATCTAACCAATTTCAACTGAGAAGTGAAGTTTGTGTCTTAAAAATACTCTAATCTCAACCTGAAGCAATGCTTTGTTTCTTTCTCTCTCAAAAAAAAAAGATGCAGACTTGACTCTTATCTGGAAGCCACAAATCTTCTGACATGCTTTCCTTCCTGTTCCTAGTTGGCTTGGGAGGGATGCTCAGTGGAATTCCCCACATTAACAGACAAATGCTTCAAAATGTTTAAAGCCATGGAGAGATTTGAACTCTATCAATCTTTTCAGAACATAGAGCTAGTAGACAAAGATGTAATTAAAAGATGTTTTATCATGATGAGTGCTAGAAGAGATAAAGATATTCCTTTAAAAGTAAATGAGAGGTTCACTCAGCTGTTACCAATTTAGAAACAAACTATATTTGGTCACTGGCAATTCTCTTACCTCTTCAAGATAACCATGCTCAGCTGCAGTTTTGAATACAATTAATACATTAAAATGATATTGTATTTTTACATGACACTTGTTGTTTTTTAAATTATAGAATGAATATAACTTTATTACGGTCTTAGACCAGCAATAGACATCACTATTTACAATATACATAAAAATACTGACACATAATACATTAATAGTGGATAAAAACATCTGTTAAGAAAATACATGTTCTCAAACAGTTAGGGGCAGTCCCTGGTTTATATGAGTGGAGAGCCAATAAGTATGTGTGTAAATATCATTTTTCAAAGTTTGTTCTGTCTCCAAAAATTGTCACAAATTGACAGCTATCATTCTGTAACCAATTTTTTTCTAGTAGACATTGCAGCAACACAGAATTTTGCCACTGCACACGTAATAGCTGGGTTTGAATCCTGGAGGAGAAAGTCTACATAAAAATTGTCTGCCCTCCCTGGCAATCTCTCTAGTAAGGGGAGAATATACAATGACCTATAAACTCTGTATAGCTCACAGTACAATAAAACATGTGAGATATCTTCAACTTCTCCTTTACCACATATACATACCCATTCTGCTATTGGTGTTTTCTTATACCTGCCCTGAAGAAGTGCTGATGGGAGAATATTAAATCTGGCTCTGAAGAAAGGTATTCTTTGTTTTGGGAAGGTCAGATCATTCAGATATCTTGCTGATTCTCACATTCCCTGTTTGATTCTGTCCCTGCTATGGCGAGCCAACTTATTTAATTGTTCTTGGAACTCCATGTCCTTCATTCTATTGATTACTACTTGCTCTGCTTGGTCAAAGCCTAAGGACATTAAGAATACTGGTGAGAGTCCAGAGGAGCCCAGCTTGTGGTCTATTGCCTGCTTCCAGGGGGAGGGGTAGTTATCGATCAGTACTAGAGGGGTCAGTCCCTCTGGGAAGAAATGCATTTTTAGCCAATGAATGATCATCATCTTCCAGGCTCTTACCTGAATTTGAGAGATGTACTAACAATTCTTTTATTCATTTCATTTTAGAGTTCTTACTTAGTTCCATGCTTCATTTTTTTTAAAAGGCAAAATAAAATTCCTAAATAAAATATATTTACAAGGTGATAGGTAGGTGTATGTGGATATTATATCCTTCATTTTGTCTCAATCAATTCTTGCTGATCTACAGCCTTCCTAGTTCCTTGTAAAAGCAGGCTATTTTTTGGTTTTAATTTCTATTTAATCCTTATTAATTTTAACTGTTTTTTATGTTGCCTTTTTATCATTTGGTAAGCTGCCAAGAATCAGATTGACAGCGAGATGCGTGGTATATAAATTTATTTGTTTGTTTTGTTAAATCAGGGCAGATGACTAGCAAGAACAGCCACCAGAGGGCAGAATTCAAAACAGTCAGTATGGTAGCCGCAAGGACATGACAGAAGGAGAGCTCTCTTTTAAAATGTGTTGCATATGCCATCTTGACTTTTTCGACCCTCTCTTTGACTTTTTCAACGCCTCTGACAGGCATTGGGGCAGGGCTTCACAGTGCTTGAGAGGAAAGAATAGTTTCTCTATCCTCTCATAAAAATTAAATGAGCGTAAAACCCCAACATTGTTAAAAGATTAAAGACATTCAAAAAGGCCCTCAGATTATATAGAAAACAAAAGCCGCCACCACCACCCCTTTTTTTTTACAAAAGAAGAAAAACTTGAGGGAAATTGGAAGATTGCATTTTATTAATAAAACTTAAATTGTGGTCTTCAGAACTCAGTTGACACATTTCTGTTTCTCTTTGAAATTACAGAAATGAAAATTTAGAATGCGTTCCAGGCTGTGTTAATGCTTATTAACCCAAAGATACATACAAAGATTCTACATTTGTTTGCCTTTTCCTTGGCAATAACCTGTAGTACCAGATTTTTCCAACAGATGTCCTCTTGTATAAATTTAATGATTGAAATCATTTTTTTTAAAAAGGCAAAGACAAATATCTGCCAAGTAATTCCAGCTTCGCCTTAAAAATGCTAACTTCTTTTCTGTATTTATTTCATTCTATGAACATGTTAGTCTTCAATGTAATATTCTTCAGGTGTTTCAAGACAGGGATCTGCAGTCTTAAACATTGCTAACTATTTACTATACCCAGAAAATGGCTGGGTTTGCATTAAGACTTTTAGTGACCTTTCAATCTAATTGCAGGCCACGCCCACCTCAACTCAGCAAAGGCAGAAAACGTCACATACGTCACAATATGTCATGTGACGCAATCGAGTTTGACATCTGAGGCCTAGTGTATCATGGAACTTCCAAACAAGTGAACCAGTAAAATCCTGTAGGAGCAATATATTATTAGCACAAACCAAAATGACATAAATATTGAACAAGCTTCTGGGTTATGCAGAACACTTAATCAGACAATGTTAAACCAAGGGTGGGATTCAAATTTTTTAACAACTGGTTCTGTGGGTGTGGCTTAGTTGGTGGGTGTGGCTTGGCGGTC
The DNA here is from genome assembly GCA_009733165.1 of Naja naja. Taxonomy (NCBI): domain Eukaryota; kingdom Metazoa; phylum Chordata; class Lepidosauria; order Squamata; family Elapidae; genus Naja; species Naja naja. The sequence continues at coordinate 10,160,202 of CM019154.1, read as the reverse complement.
ATGTGACTGGCTGGGCATGGCCAACTCAACATCACTCACATTGAGGCATGCATCTCCTCGCCTGGCCTCTTGTGACTGTGGGGATGCTGCAGTTGTAAATGTGAAAAATGGTCATAAGTCACTTTTTTCAGTGCCATTGTAACCTTGAATGGTCATTCCACACAACCAAAGTACCAGCAAAGGAGGGAAAAAAACTCCAGAGAAGTTCCAGAGACAGGAAGTCTAGTCCTGCCAAGAATGTAATAAGGGTTAACGGAGAGGCAGTTTCTGTAAGCAACACCAGAATGTTTCCTTCCTGCCTTCCTTACAGGATTAGGCCAGTAATTTCTTCTAACAACCAGTTCTCCAAACTGCTTAGAATGTTAACAACTGGTTCTGGTGAATAGGTGCGAATCCCACCCCTGTGAATAGGTGGTAGAATCCCACCCCTGTGTTAAACCAAAGTAAGAGGAAACAAAACAATAAACATGAGTTTGTTATATTGCTATCCAAACCTTTGAGTGATATTGTCTATATTGCTAGTGTTTAAGATGCCATTGATAGACTGAATATTATTGTTGCTGATCAGAATTTTTTGTAAGTCATACAAGTCCCTTGGGATGCAGTGGAGGGGTATATAAATATTTGTAAAATTATTAAATATGTGCTTTGGCTAAAGAAGATCATACTTCATAGAGTCCGTAGTCATTTTCTAGACTAGAACTTTGTTATCAAAGCTTTAATACCAAATTAGTTTTTGTTTCTTCCTGGAAGGCTGTTTTTGAAGAGTTGATTCCCTAAGGCAGGGCTGTCAAATTCCTGGCCCACAGGCCAGATGCATCAAGCGCTGGCCACACCCACGCCCGGTTTAGCAAAGGGGAAAAAGTCCCGATACATCACATGATGCTGCCGTAGCGATGTGAGTTTGATGCCCCTGCTTTAAGGCATTCTCTGTCTCCATATCTTTGCTGCTGTTATAATATGAAGCTCTTGAGTCTATATATTAATTATATTTATAAATCATTGCAATGTTTAAAAATAAATTAGTGCTTTTTTTAATTTTATTTTTGAAATGTTACTATGTTCATTTCAGTGATATTTTAGGGTCATGATTTCCCTAAACAGGCAGTTTGATATAAGGTCATTAAAATGTTTTCAGGTGTGCATATAGTCTTGTGAAATACAACCAGAGGTGGGAGCGAACCAGTTGTTAACTTTTTGCCTAGTTCAGAGACCCCACCCCTCCCAGGAGTCCCCGCACATGCCCTGTTTTGACTTCCAGGATGGTGCAGGAGGCCATCCAGCAGTGGTGGGATTCAAAAAATTTTACTACCGGTTCTGTGGGCGTAGCTTGGTGGGCGTGGCTTGGTGGGTGTGGCAGGGGAAGGATACTGCAAAATCCCATTCCCTCCCCACCCCGATAACCTGCCTTCTAGCTCCGTTCTCCTGTGCAGGGCAACCAAAGAAGACCCAGCCAATCAGCTGGGACTTGGGAGGAAGAGAATAGATAGGGGCAGGGCCAGTCAGAGGGGGCATTTGCTGGTTCTCCAAACTACTCAAAATTTCTGTTACTGGTTCTCCAGAACTGGTCAGAACCTGCTGAATACCACCTCTGCTTTCCAGGCCCAAAACCCCTGCTCTAAGGTGAGTTGGGAATGGGGATTTTGCATGATCATTGCTTATAAGTAAGAACCAGTAAAAGAGGAATGGAAAAATCTCTATCTGTAGATCAGCATTTTTCAGTCTAGGCAAGCAGGCGTACTTCATGCTGCCTGGGGAATTCTAGGAATTGAAGTCCATGCACCTTAAAGTTGCCAAAGTTGAGAAGCATGGGACTACACTAGAGTTTAGGATTTTCCATTCCTGTTTTATTTAGAGTTTGGTGCAATTAAATAAATCAGTTGTGCTTTCATTAACAAATAGTGATAGGATATGAACCATTACTGGACTTTTTGTAAGAAACTGAAATTAAAAGTTCATCTGAGCACTGATGATTAAATAAGGGATTATAGAAATAATGTAGACAAATGTTAATATTAGAGTAAGAGTTGTGTGTGTGTGTGTGTGTGTGTGTGTAGGTCTTGGTGTATTCGGGTCTTGTCCCGTGTAAGATTTATTTATTTATTTATTTATTATTGGGACTTGTATGCCACCCCATCTCCGAAGACTCGGGGCGGCTCACAACTAAAAACAGCAACAACAATAAATAGGTTAAGAAAGAATTAAACTAAACAAGCCCCAAAGAGAATATAATTACAAAGCATACAAAAAATAAAACCACCCCACCCAAAGGGTCACAGCCCGGATTGGTCGAACAACCAGGTCTTCAAGTCATGGCAGAAGGTGCGGAGGTCAGGGGCCAGGCGGAGCCCCAAGGGAAGTTGGTTCCAGAGGTCGGGGGCCACGACTGAATAGGCTCGTCGTCGGGGGACCGCCAACCGGCATTGAGAGTATCTTGGCAACGTTTCGACGAAATCTCATCCGTCATCTTCAGGCTGGTGTCTTCAGCTTCGTTCTACATACCTTTACCCGTGAAAATCTATGAATATATATATATATATATATATATATATATATATATATATTTGTTTTAGATTTTCACGGGTAAAGGTATGTAGGTCTTGTATTTTGGGTCTTGTCCGTGTAAGATTGAGAATACCTTGGCAACGTTTGACGAAATCTCATCCGTCATCTTCAGGCTGGTGTCTTCAGCTTACATACCTTTACCCGTGAAAATCTATGAATATATATATATATATATATATATATATATATATATATATATATATTTGTTTTCAGAGATTTTCACGGTAAAGTATCTTATTGGTCTTGTCCGTGTAAGATTGAGAATACCTTGGCAGCGTTTGACGAAATCTCATCCGTCATCTTCAGGCTGGTGTCTTCACTTCTCCCAGGAGAACGCTGAAGACACCAGCCTGAAGATGACGGATGAGATTCATCAAACATTGCCAAGGTATTCTCAATCTTACACAAGACCAAACACCAAGACTATATATATATATATATATATATATATATATATATATATATATAACATATCTGTACAAAAGAAAGTTGGAAGACGTTCTTTTTCAGTTTTCCTTCTTTTCCTTTCTTTCTTACATTTTCACTCTTTTTCTTTCCTTTTCTTTTTTCAAATCTGTTTTTTATTTGTTTATCCTTTAGCTTTGTATTTTTTTTTTGAGGTATGAAGAATCAAATACTCAGCCATTATAATTCTACATTCCTTTTTTACAGAAATCATATCAAAATTTAGAATGAAACTCACTGGAAGCCATCTCATATAATGCAGGCTCTGAATCCCTCTAACCAAAACATGTTTGTCGATAGAAGAGAATATTTGTAGCTCAGGGTTGAACTGTGGGTTCCTTGGTGCTCTCTGAGCTTGATGGTTTTCTTGCAGATGTTTCATTACCAAACTAGGTAACATCATCACTACTAGAAGGGGTGGAGGTTGCTCTTATTTCCATATACTCATGGCTTACCCTGTCATTGTTGATCAGTTGCTTCACAAAAAGTGTTTCGATTGGTGCCAGGCACCCCTCCCTCAAATGTTAAGATACAGAGTTTCCCAGCATTCCTTTAGGAACCTCCAGCATGCAAACTGTGGTTACTCATCCTAAAATGAATCCTCTTTACCTGGAGCTTCAAAATTTGCTGTTTGCAGGAGAGGTGTGTAGCTAAAAGTTAGTCTGACTTTGGGAATATTTCTTCATAACCAAACAAAAGTGTATTTTCTGTGCATTTCACACCCCGTGCTCACTGGATCTGGATGTCACAAAGCAAAGCCCACATTTTGCAATTAACCCCGTGCCCCGTTTTGGCTGGCAGAGTGCTGCAGGAGGCTGAGTGCTGTCGTACCCTCTGACCACACCTACCAAGCCACACCCATCCAGCCAGTCATTAGGGCAGAGAACCGGTTGTTAATTTCAGTCCTACCACTGAATACAATTCTTGTTAAAACTTGAAAAAAACCTGGAAAAGAACATCTGGAAAAGTTAATTTTGCTTTATATAATTAATTTTAATGAAGGTCATACTAAGTTATTATTAATCAGTTAAGTCACCACCAATGTGAGTTGTCCAATATTTCTTCGGATGTTTTGTGTTTTGCTTTGCTTTAGAATCTCCAGGTGCACAGGCTTTAGTCACACAGTTAAAACTACTCATTAAAATACTGTTATCATAGTTTCAAATTTCAAATGTTAAATGCTTTTTTAATAACTGTTCTAAAAAAAATGCAAAAAATTCCTGCATTGCCAAACGCGCACATATCAAGCTTTCAAAGAACCTATCTGGAGTTCTACTCACAATTTTTCTGATTGTTCAAGGTTAGCATAGATGAATCCCAAACTTCTATATCCCTTTCTTGAAATGCTTAATCATTTGCACCCATCTTTTATTAAACAGGCCCTTCCACAGGCTTGGTGGCAATTTCAACATGCCACTGCCTTAGAATCATAACACCAGAAGAGATTATTTGGATCATTATGTCCTACTCAGAGTAGCAATCCAAATGAAAACAACATAGTAGATAGCTGAGCAGTCTGAGAGAGCCTGTCTTCTTTCTAATCCTTTGTATATCAAACTGCTCTTAATATTAGCAAGGTTTTTTTTTCTCATTTCAGTTTCATGCCTACATTCCTGCAAATTAAATCTCAAATTCCACATTCTGCATTCTGGTGTACTGTACTGTATAACAAATAATTGATAAAGGATAAACTCAAGAAATCCGTACAAATTGGGAATGTCCCTTTAAATAGTTTAATGCTATATGGTGAGGTGATTGAAAGAAAATATATATTGTTTTATAATCCAAGTTGACTGAGTGGTAGAAAGAAAAATTAAGAAAGAGATAATAAATTAAGTTGCTCATAAATCTATTAATATATCTGTAATCACAGCATAGTAGGTAAAATAAAATCACAGTGGATACATTAGAGGCTAGGGCAGGTTTTCTCAAACTTGGCAACTTTCAGATATGTGAACTTCAATCCCCAGAATTCCCCAGCCAGCCATCCTGAAAGTTGGTCCACACCAGTGGTGGTATTCAACAGGTTCTGACCAGTTCTGGAGATTCAAGGTTTTAGTAACAACATATAAAGTCCTACATGGCTTGGGTCTGGGGTACTTGCGGGAACGTCTCCTGCTGGCATCACATTCTGATCGCCCTGTATGCTCCCACAGACAGGACCTCCTTGGGATACCGTCGGCCAGATACTGTTGGCTGGCGGTGTCCAGGGGTAGGGCCTTCTCTGTGGGGGCACCCACCCTGTGGAATCAACTCCCCTTGGACCTTCATTTGGCTCTGGATCTCCGCTCCTTCCGCCGTGACCTAAAGACTTGGTTATTTCAGCAGGCCGACCTGGACTGAAACAAGAGGGGAGGGGTTTTTTTAAAATAATTTTAATGGTTTTAATAGTTTTAATGTTTAATATTAGGCTTGTACTGTTTAATTATTTTTTAGTTAATTTATTGTATTGTATTTTATTCTGTGAGCCACCCTGAGTCCTTACGGAGAGAGGGCGGCATACAAGTATAATAATAATAATAATAATAATAATAATAATAATAATAATAATAATAATAATAACAACCAGTAGCAGAAATTTTGAGTAGTTCGGAGAACCAGCAAATGCCACCTCTGACTGGAGATTTTACAGTATCCTTCCCCTGCCACGTCCACCAAGCCAAGCCCACAGAACTGGTAGTAAAACAAAATTAATCCCACCACAGGTCCACACTTCATAAAGATGCCAAGAAATTCTAGCTATAAAAGTTCTTCTGGTTAGATCCTGCAAAAAAAAATTGTTGACCAAGAGAAGCTGTTTGGATCCTAACACTGCTTACAAATGACAAGTTGCCAAGGGTCTTCATAATGAATGTTTTGAGAAAATATATATTTTTTCTAGTGTGTTGCTGTTTTAATCTAATGGAAATTATTAACAAATCCCAGCTGCCTTTCATGATCTTGAAGAGAAACCCAAATATCTGTTACCCTACAAAGTTCAAAATTTGATATCAGGAATCTCTCTCTTCCCCTCTCCCCTCTCCCCTCCGTCTCTCTCTCTCTCCCTCCCTCCCTCCTTCCCTCTCTCTCTCTCTCACACACACACACACACATTTGTAGTAGGTAGATGTTCAGTTAAATTCACTACTGAGTGAGCCAGCTGCAAAATAAGGGGATTTGAATGTAGAAATCCTAGAGCTACAGTTGTATTAGGCTGAAACATGAACTTATTTTTCTTCTATCAAACACTAGATTTAATTAAAATACTACTCAGTTAGCATCACTGTTGTGTTGCATAGGATCAACAGCTCAATATAACTTAGAACAACTAAGTCCAACATAGTTTACGTGTGTTTGTATGTATAATATCCAGTTTTTGGCACAGGCTAACTCAGTTGGCCTCTGAAGAAAAGCTATCCATCACAAAACATAAAAGCATACTCCAGACATTGAGCCGCATAGAGATCAAAAGTGTTTTCAAACATTAGGCTATGAGTCTTTTGAATTTAAAGAATGGAAATATCACATTAAAGAACTGCTCGTCATTCAAATCCTACACCAAGGATCACTTTACATAGAAATGTAAGCATAGAATAGAATAGAATAGAATAGAATTCCACATAAAAATAGTCAGTAAAGTTTTTTATTGTTCTTATCAAAAGCATAACTATACAAATAAAACCAGAATTTTACTGCCTTCCCCTTTGATTTCCTAAATTTAGAATGACAGAGGCTCACCAAAGCACCTCAATGCTTAATAGTGGCTGAGAGACCCTGGCTGCAGGAGAAAAAGAGAGTAACAGAAACATGATAAGATGTTATTGCATTCCACACGTCTTTGTCAATACTGTAGGTCTAAAGCGGTAGTAGTAATCAGAAACCTGAATCAAGGTTTATCTAAGAAAATATAAATGTCTCCCCCTAGTGGTAATATAAACATCAAAATAAACAGAGATAGCATAACACCATGGCTAAGCCAAACACCTGCCTTTTGAGCTACGCTGCTTTGTCCTAGCTAGTTGTAGAATTGACCCTGGTTATTATTTTTAGCTATTGTCATGTTATAATATTATAGATAAAAACAAGAGATCATGTCACTAATGTATTTTTTATTATTAAAAGTACTTTTATGAAATATAATTTAACTAATCCTGTATTTTGTTATAGCAATTCAAAACGTGGATCTACATCCACACATTTGTCTTCTATTCTTCATGATAATTAAGATAGTGATGTCATACAATTTGAAGATCAGCATATAATTAGAGTACATAGTATTAAAAAGTAGCTTGATGAAATATGTCATTTGCTTTCTAAAAAGGGAAGTTAGGACAAAATAAAGTGACTTTTTTTCTTTGTATGCATATTTTTGGTCCACCAGAATTCTGAGAGCTTCATATTTCAACAGAGCATGTCTTTGTTGATGCTGGGAATTCTCGGGAGCACCCAGTCGTTGGCCCGGCTGGTGTCACATCTCAGGCAGTTCAAAGTACATGATAGATGAGGTTGGAATGAGGGGCCTCCGGAGAGGCTGGCTGGGATTCAGGGCTGGCAATAGGAGAAAGGGGAGCAGTGTCCTGAGGAGTGAGTTCTTCCTGATCTGAAGAAGAGATTCTATCCACTATGCTGGATAAGCAGTCCAGGCTGGAGAGGGTAGTGCTTGATTCTGAGGGAAAGACAAAACAGCACTTAGTGGAAAGAGATACAGAATCAAAGTTTGATGCTGCTTTTATGAATTGGTCTCAGCCAGCCATTGCAGGCATCGCGCATGTTCCTTTAAGTATGCCATCTCTGTTAATAAAGGATAATCCGTTATTTCTCTCCTTCAAGCTGTTTGTCAGCTTTTGTGAATGCATGGAAACACATCCTTTTCAATCATTTCAATTCAACTGCCTAGAATTACTCTGGTGGTTGACATTACAAGATCCAAGGATTATTGGAGCAAATTTGACTAATGTTTAGGAAAGAATATTCTGTCTGTTATGTGAAGCCATTGGTCAGGCCTGTCCTCTGGAGCAGTTTTTCCAACATCCTCCAAAGTTTTATATTACACTTCTAGGAACAATTAGTCAGAAGGTTCAGCAACTGATTAGGAATTCTGTAAAATACACTTTAGAAAGCAGAAAAACTAATGTGTCAACATTTCATATATTTGAAAATAGCTATCATTTAATTATTTCTTCTCACACCTAAGCATACTCAGTCCCTTCTATTTTTGCTTGCGAGACTTGATCTCAGAAATTATAGCTGCATAAAATATGGTATATTATTTGTGTATTCCACTCTGTACACTTTTCAAGAGAAAGATAGCTAACAGACATTCAAATCTAAGTGACTGAATGTTCTCTTTTCAAAGTCTACCATGTGCTGCCAGATATTACCAGAGCAGCTACTGGATTATTCTATCTAGTTGAGTACCTCCATTTTTATGCTCTTAATGCCATCCTTGGAGAGTGGAGATCTGTGAGCCTTACCATTTTGGAGATCAGAGCAGTAATTCTTGCTATAAGTGCTGTTCCTTCTGGACCACAGGGGACTGCTGCATTCAGTCTGAAATGGACAAGAACCCATGAGGTTGGGGCTTTCTATACATTAAAGGCACTGCGAATTGTATTTCACCTGCCAGAATATCTGGAAAGAATAATGAATTTGGACAGATACCAGGAATATCTGGATGCATAAAAGTACAGGCCTTAATGCAATCCAATGAAGTCTCCCAGAGGATGCTTCCTGGCTGTGCAGTTGTTCCATCTAGTGTGGCTCAAAGCAATAGCACTTAGACTTGCATATGCTTCACAGTGCTTTACAGCCCTCTCTAAGCGTTTTACAGAGTCAGCATATTGCCCTCAATAATCTGGGTCCTCATTTTACCAACCTCTGAAGGATGAAAGGCTGAGTTCACCTTGAGCCTGGTGAGATTTGAACTGCCAAATTGCAGGCAGCCAGTAGTCAGCAGAAGTAGCCTGCAGTACTGCATTCTAACCACTGCACCACCAAGTTCACAGATTTTTAATTATTTTACACATAACAAGATTTGTCAAAACATTTAAAAAGTGAGGTGATCATTTCAGACAGTTGGTTTAAATAATTATTTAACATGCTATGTTTTAATGATAGAAAGGAAGGAAACATTTGCAAGATTTTCTGCCTTGGGAGTCAAAATAACAATCAGGCCATATAGTGCAACTTGTCTGGGTTTTTTTCTTCTTCTTGTTTTGCATCTGTGTCCAAAGAAAACATTGGATTAATTCAATGTTTGAATTTGGCAAATGATAAACACTGGTGTTATTTGAACAACTTGGTGGCTCAGGCTGTTAAATGCCTGCATTTAAGTTCCAGCTGCCTATAATTACTGTAGGCTCAAATCCCACCAGGCTCAAGGTTGACTCAGCCTTCCATCCTCTCGGGGTAGGTAAATTGAGGACCCAAGATTGTTGGGGGCAATAAGCTGACTTTGTAAAAATGCCGCTTAGTAATAAGCAGGCATATACAATGGAATGAAGGCTATTGCTGAGCACACTGGGTTGTATCCCAAAAATTGTAAGCCACACTGAGTCTTCAGAGAAGGGAGGCATATAAATGTAATTTTAAAAAAAAATCTTATAATAGGGTTCACAGTTTCAATACTTTATGGTTTGCTTCTGATTTTTGCTATCATTATATGAGTACAGCTTCCTAGCACAGATCAGATATGATTCTGCTATATAATGTTTTCTGATAATATTACTACTAATAGTAGTAATTAGCATTGTTATTATTGCATAATGATTACATTTCATGTATATTTCATGTTAGGAACTCTACTGCCTGGGATAGATAGATAGATAGATAGATAGATAGATAGATAGATAGATAGATAGATAGATAGATAGATATTCTTTACTGGCCAAATGTGATTGGACACACAAGGAATTTGTCTTAGTGCCTATACTCTCAGTGTACATAAAAGAAAAAATACATTCGTCAAGAATCAAGAATCTGGGCACATAAATATATGGACCAAGATTTAACTACCCTAGCCATGGCAAGAAAATTCCTTTGTGTAATAATCTAACTAAGCAAGCTCATCCACATTTACCTATTTATCTACTCGCATTTGCATGCACTCAAACTGCTAGGCTGGCAGGAGTTGAGGCAAGAATAGGAGAATAGCAGGAAAAATGGCCTTTTGCTAAATGCAAGCACATCAATGATTGCCATCTCAAGAGGAAACTGAAAACAATGTGGCATACAGACCATAACTTGTTTTTTTACATGTGCATTTTGTTCATCAAAGGCTCAAAGTTGGGACATGCCTTGTCTTTTCACTGTTTTGACTGCATGCTTTGCATTTCGCTAGGGAGGGAGAAAATGATGGATAGATGATAGATGATAAATATATGATAGATAACAGTTAGATATAGATAGATGATAGTTCAGACAATCTGATTTTATATGCATTATTTAATATCATGTATTTTCTATATAGCGTTGCTGTTTTGTTTTAAATTATCTAGCCAGAATCGTCTTGATTTTGGGCAGGGCCTAAATCTAAAGTTGGAATTATAATAAACTCATGTTAAATTCCTATTAAGGAAATTTCTGCATTTTCTGAAAAATAATAATGTACACATATATCAATATGTACGTACAACTGTATAACTAGAACATCCATGCTAAGCAAAAGTAGCTGAGTTACCCACAAAAATAATGCACATGAAGAAAATATCTTTACTAGGACTACTCAAAGGTCATATACATATGTAAACATTTAAGATCTGAAGGTGACACTTTCCCAAAGTGGTGCTACAAAGGAGTGAGGGAACTGCCTTCAGATGAGGTGTTCATGGTTGAACATTAAGTAAACTTTACTATGGTTCGTTTGTGCTCTCTGCATTTTTCGCATGCTTCACCCAGGCCTAATGAGTTTTCTGAATAAGGGTTTTGAAACAGTTAAGAGCAAGGCCCATCAGAGGCACTTTAGAACTGAAGCAGACAGCTTCTTAGCCCTTAAACTGAAACACAACTGGTGTTTCACTCAGGCTCAAATAGGGAAACCTGGTGATGTCATGAACTTCAAAGCAAACACTTTAACAGACTCAGAGTCAAGCCTTCAGGGATCTATAACTTTAGCAAACAACACAATTGTACCAATTGGCAATTTGAATAAATCCCACCAAGTAAAACCCCACCCAATATGCCTAGAATCACCACCTACCCAGCTTTGACTCACAACAGCTCTGAGATTTAAATAAACAGGTTTATTGCCACTGGCCCTGAATTTTAAATCAAGGGATCTGACTCTAAATCTTGATGGATCTGGCTGGATCATTTAGCTAACCCCACTCATGAACTCCCCTGGGAAAACAAGGGAATTGGTGCAAAATTACAGGAAATGGATGTATGCAGTGAGATGCAGTGCAATTTATTCTGACAGAAATTAGTACAAGAATTTCCCAGAGTCGTTTGAAGACTTTGCCCTTTGATAAGATTGCTCACAGGGAAATTTGAAAGACACAGCTTGCCCTCCCAACCATTATTTTTTACCCTGCCACCTCACAGCTCTTCCTCAGGAGTGTTAAACTACACTGTATTGTGTTTCTCAACTTCAGGCAGTTTTAAGATGTGTGGCCTCCCAGAATTCCCCTGCCAGCTCTGGAGTTGGAATCTACACAAACTTGAGAAACCCTGCATTAGGTAAATATTCGAAGATGCACTTACAACACAAGAACAAAACTCAATCTATTTTAAAAGTTTAACAGGTTAACCTCACAGTTGTTCTCTTCCTTCTGTTTGTATCTAGGAAGGGTGGCTAAATTACACTGAGCATGTATCCAGCAAACAGAATATGAAAACAAAGTTTTGCTGTACCATGAATTTCGAATGAATACTCCTACACTGCAGTAGTTACAGGCAGCATATGGAGATATTACGTCCTACACAGAATTGCAATTAACAGGAACATGCTAAACCACAGAACAAACAGGCTCCCCTGGAAATTTGTCTCCATTTTCCATTTGCAGAATATGGACAAGCAGCTTAACAATTCATTTCACAGAATTGCTAAAAGGAACTATCAGAATGCCTTCCCCCCCCCCCAAATCCCCATTAAGATACTCATAGAAATAAAACGATTGTGATTCATCTGTGGTCTTGCACACCTCCCACACAGTAGCACAATCTTGCTCCTATTTACTAGAAGTGCTCCTTCCCAAGTCAAATTATATGCTGCTCACTAAAGCTTTGCACACCACGTGGAATGAGCAAAGGTGATGGCAGAGCCAGAGAAAAGCAACTCAGCACCATGGATTTCTGCTGGACTCAGGAAAGGGCCTGGCTTCCCCTGGGAGTTCCTGTAGGGGCCATCCCCATTCCTCTAAGGTTGCTCCTCCTTGCAACCCCCAAATATGCCGAATTGTTTGTTTGTTTGTTTGTTTGTTTATTTATTTGATTAGTCAATTGCTTACAAGATAATAAGTATAAGTATAAACATAGTTATAAATACATGGATACATATAAGAAAATAAAAGAAACAATAGGACAGGGACGGTAAGCACGTTGGTGCATTTATGCACGCCCCCTACAGACCTCGTAGGAAAAGGGTGAGGTCAATAGTAGACAGTCTAAGGTTAAAAGTTTTTGGGGTTTGGGGAAGAAACCACAGAGTCAGGTAGAGTATTCCAGACACTGACCACTCTGTTGCTGAAGTCGTATTTCCTGCAATCAAGTTTGGTGCGGTTAAATTGCTTCCAGAGTCAGAAAAATCTTCCTCTGCGCCCAGGCATCGACCTACCAATCCTGCGCTGCATTTTGGGGAATTTCAAATCCTGCCTCAATCCCGGGGAAGCTTCGCTAAAAAGAATTGGGCTGGTGCGGAAAACAATCACAACTATTTTTAAAAAAAAGTAGCAAAGCGGAGCAGGCGAGGCTGCAGCGGTTCTTCTCTCAGAGCCCCCTCCCGCCTCCGCCCCAGTTAGCCCTTCTGAGCCTGCCCGCCGCCGTTCCCTGCTCTCAGTCCGGAGGGATGGGATTCAGGCCGAGCCAGACCGTCCTTACCAGGCCGTCGGAGCAGCTGGAGCTGGGACTGGGGGGCTCGGAGCAGCCGGGCGCCGGCAGCCCGTAGAAATGCTGGACCTGCTCCCGCAGCAGCTCCTGCAGGCTCTCGATGTAGCTGATGGCGTTGCGCAGGATGTCCACTTTGGGCAGCCGCTGGCCGGCGTTGGAAGAGGTGCAGCGCTTGAGCGCCTCGAAAGCCTGGTTGACCTTCTTGAGCCGCCGCCTTTCCCGCAGGGTGGCCGCCTTGCGCCGGTCGCCCGGGCTCGCCTTCTTCTTGCAGGCTTTGCAAGCCCAGAGCAGGCAGGGGCCGGCCTGCGAGTGGCCCGTCGGGGCGCGGACGTGTTCCTCGCCGTCCGAGGCCCCGGGAGGCTCCGTCGGAGGGTCTCGGAAGGAGGCTCTCTGGGTGAAAGCCGCTTCTTTCTCCTCGGGGGAAGAAGGGCCGAAGGGCGAGCTGCCGCAGAAGAAGCCGCCCAAGGGGGCCGCAAAGGGACAGCCGTCCATCCTCAACGCTGGGCTTGCAGGGAGAGGCTGGGGCATCATCGTGGCGCTCTGGAACCGGCCGAGGGCTCGCCACTCTTTTATATCCCGGGTGGGCAGCCCAGCCAAGCGGCACCGTCACGACCCCTGCTCGGGGGAGTCCCCCGACCTCCCCTCCTTCTCTCTCAGGGGGCCCTGCGCTCCTCTGGCGCTGATTGGCCTCTGGCTTTTGCCAAGGCAAGAATCCAGGAGGTGCAATTCGTAACACTTTCAAAGATCACAGCAACAACAGCAGCAGCAAAGGAAAACACACAAAAAATGCGCAACCGGGAGGCGAGGCCGCGCTCCGGCAGCCCGACGTGGGAGTCGCTTCGGCACATCCCCCCCCCACCAAAAAAAACAAAAACAAAAAGAAAGCCAGGAGATCCGAAGAGGAGCCGAAAACTCCACCCTGGCCTCCGGCTACACAACTCCGCGGTTAAAAGGGGCTCTTAAGGAAGACACTGGCTGACGGCCGTGAGAAAAGCCAAGCGATCCCCTCGCTCCTTAAAAATAAAGTTTATCCAAATAAGACTAATCCAGCGCAAATGAGCGCAATGGTTTTTTCTCTCTCTCCTTTCCTTCTCTTACTATTGATTAGTAATTGAACTGGGTGCTTCCATTAAAAAAAAGGCGCAATTATTATCCCGACTAATATAGAGATTATAGAAGGAGACCTTCTATGTTTAACTTTCTATTGCTGTACCCATTTAGCAATTTTCCAAGCAGGAAAAAGAGCCTTGGTAGTGCAGGCTGTTAAACACCTAGCACTTAGCTCCAGCTGCCTGCAATTAGTGCAGTCTGGAATCCCACCAGGCTCAAGGTTGACTCAGCCTTCCATCCTCTCGGGGTAGGTAAATTGAGGACCCAAGATTGCTGGGGGCAATAAGCTGACTTTGTAAAAATGCCGCTTAGTAATAAGCAGGCATATACAATGGAATGAAAGCTATTGCTGAGCACATTGGGTTGTGCTCTAAAGATTGTAAGCCGCCCTGAGTCTCCGGAGAAGGGCAGCATATAAATGTAAATAATTAAAAAAACATTCCATTTTGTTCTTTTTTTAAAAAATTACATTTATATGCCGCCCTTCTCTGAAGACTCAGTGCGGCTTACAATTTTTGGAGCGCAACCCAATGCGCTCAGCAATAGCCTTCATTCCATTGTATATGCCTGCTTACTACTAAGCAGCATTTTTACAAAGTCAGCTTATTGCCCCCAACAATCTTGGGTCCTCACTTTACCTACCCCGAGAGGATGGAAGGCTGAGTCAACCTTGAGCCTGGTGGGATTGGAGTCTGCACTAATTGCAGGCAGCTGGAACTTAAGTGCTAGGCATTTAACAGCCTGCACCACCAAGGCTCTTTTCTTTCTGGAGCGGAGCCAAATGAAATGTTAAGGATAGCGGGCAAGTGAAAACCAGGCCCTTGGAAGCTCCGCTCGCAGTGGAAGAGAGGCTTTTGTGCAAATTCAAAGCGGGGTTAATAAACCGGAGTCGGTAGGTGGCGCGAACCACAGCCCAAAAAGGACTTCCGAGAACTTTCACTCTGACTTGGCGCCAGCCCTACGGTGACTTTACAGAGCCTGAGCAGGCAGGACAGAGGGACGTTTATGCTTCCCCGGAGTCCTGGGAAGGGGGACAGGGCTGCCCGGTACCTTTCAGCTCCAAGACGGGTCGTTTGCAACCCCAAAGCTTCTCCTGAGCCCTTCCCCCGCTTCTCCACCACCACCACCCGCGTCCGCTCTCAGGTTCTTGGGCCGTCGCATTTTGCCAAGAGGCAGTTGTGTGGAAAAGGCGGAAAGGCTGGATTTGCACCGTTACCGATGTGTTCCAGCTGCTGGTGCCCGCTCCGCCGCCAGCGTGCGATTTCGAGGCCCTTGCAACCTTAAGGAACTTTATAGCAGCTTCCCGGAGGCCCAGGCAATTAAGAGAAGAGGGAGGGGGCGTCGGGGGAGGAGGAGGAGGAGGGGTCATTAGTGGGTAATGATAAGACATTTAGCAGGCAGCGCTTGCCAAAGTCCCGGGACCCTTTAGCCCCGGTCACTGTGGGATCCTCTCCTAAGAAAACAAGCACTTCTCTCTTTTCCTTTCTTTTACGGTTGCCAGAGGCTCAGCCGGGCTAATGTGTGGCAGAAAACAACAACAACCCAATAGCCTTGAGGCACGTTCAAGACTGACAAATGGCACACGGCCTTAGGTTGGGTGACGAGAGTCCACTGCTCCCGATAAGGGAATTCCCAAGCTGAACGGCGGGTCAGCATCGCGTAATCCTGGGAGCGGGTGCCTGGCCTGCGGAGAGGGTGGGTGGGGGCGCACTGAAAGGAGAGAAAGCGAAAGAAAATGCAGGGTGGGGGTGACTTTCAACAGTGGCAGTTCAGTTACACACAAGGGCCTTTCACAAAGGCTTTTCTCCTGGCCTCTCGGATTCCCAGTTTATCCTCGGCAATGCAACTGAAATGCTTCTTCCAGGCTCTTTCTAATTTGGGGCTCCCCGACACTATCCCAACTCTCTTCCCACAATACCGAATTCCCAAACCCATCCTAGTCCACCCGACCGTCAAGCCGCCTGATCCCCATGCGGGTTTCTGGAAACGTAAGTCTGGCTAGGGAAGCGCACTCAAGAATAAGTTGCCTTAAATCAGAAGTCTCCAAACTTGGCAACTTTTAAGACTTGTGGGAGTTGAAGTCCACAAGTCTTAAAAGTTTGCCAAGTTTGGGGGAGCCCTGCCTTAAACTCAAAGGGACCGACTAAGCCGATCCACAACCGCGCTATTTCCAAAGGAACCGCCTCTCCTACTGAAAGCCAGCCGCCCATCAGGCGCATCACCTTGGTCGCTGGAGCCATTCGCGAGTGCCACGTTTAAAATAGTTGCCTGCGCCTTTGCAGTTGTCAATTTTCTTTAAACCGGGGTTAAAGTCAAGCCAAGCCAAGCCAGGTCTCCATCCCGTGGCCCGCAAACCCTCCGCCCTGACGGTTCATTCTGGCGAATTAATTCGTCTTCGAACTCAAACCGTTTCATCCGATTTGGTTCTGTGCGACCTCACTGGATTGCTGCTCAGGTGCTGCTGGACGCAAACGCCAAGGCAACGCTGACCGGGACTGATGGTCGTCGAAGGTGCTTGTTCCTCTGTTTTTGTCGGGATCTCCCAACTGAAGAAGAAGCAGCGGAGCATTTTCAAGAAGGGAAGGAGGGTGTTGAATAAGGGAGTGAATTGAGTGGCCGACGTACGCCTTCCTCTTTCTGTGCATGTCCCGCACAAAAGTGGAATGCTTTCGTACTTTTAGCCTGATTCATTGTAAAGATTTGTGCAGGGCGTTTCGCCCGCGACTAGGCTGAAAGCGTTCGGGTGGAAACGTTACGCGTGTGGTAGGCGATGCTCGGCATATGAACCGGGAAGGCCCCTGAGAGGCGGGACATCCCGCGGGAAAGAAGGCCCCGTCCTCCGGGACGTGGAGACTCCAGCAATCGCTCTGGTGCCTCTCGTCTTCCTCCACTTAAGTCATAGATAGGATGGGAATCAGTTGCATTCAGGCGTGTCCGCATGGGGTAGTCAAAAAAGTCAAGGTGGCACAACACACACACACACACACACACACAAATGGCCGCCACCTTAACTGTTTTGCCCACACACCCCTGGACGCAACAGAAAGCCCTTTCAATGCCTTACCTTTTGCTTGCTTATTGCTACTTTCTCCATCTGTCCTGTCCTAAAGATGCTTCTTCCAAAAGGTAGCTGGATTTTCTTGTTTTTGTTTTTCCTTTGAAAACCTTTCGCTTCTCATCCAGCAAACCCCCATCCAGTAAACTGTAGGACTGTAACTTTGTCGCTTGTATCCTTACGATTTATATTGACTGTTTCCTGGTATGATGTGATTGCTTATTGTACCCTATGACTATCATTAAGTGTTGTACCTTATGATTCTTGACGAATGTATCTTTTCTTTTACGTATACTGGGAGTATTTGCACCAAGACAAATTCCTTGTGTACCTAATCACACTTGGCCAATAAAGAATTCATTCATCCATCCATCCATCCATCCATCCATCCATCCAATCATTCATTCATTCATAAACTTCTTCAGTTCTAACTAAATACAGAGTTCTGAATATTTTGAGTCAGAACTGAAGAAGCTTCTTCCATGAGAAAAAAAAACGTTTTCAAAGAAGACAAAAAAGGAACCAAGAAAGCCCAGTTGCCTTTTGGAAAAAGCGCCATGAACTGGTCGATTGAGAATCCCCGTAGACATCTCCTTCGAGTACATTTCCCATCGTCCCCAGCCAGCAGGGCCTCCACTTCGCGTTCCCGTGCTAAATCCTGCTTCGGCAGAGGCATCTGAGGGGACAGGAAAGCCGCCTCTCTTGCGAGGGGGAGCGGGGCTATCGGTCCAGCTGCCAGAAATGTTTTGGGCAAACGAAGGAGGGCAAGTGATCTTCGGGCAAACGGTGGGGCAGAGTCAGGAAAGCCCCAGAGTGCTGCTGCGGAGGCGTGGCGGCTGGAAGAGTGAAGGGTTTCACTCCCTTTCTCGCCCGGAGGTGGGTTTGACTGGGTGGGATCGCCTCGTTTGACTGGGTGGAAGCGGGTAGGAGAGGCGTTGTAGTTCCTAAACGATGTGTTACTTGAACCTCCCACCCCATAAATATTTCACGTACAATTCACGTCACCCTAATCCTACGTAGCTTTTTCTCTGGTAATATCACACTACTAACTAAGGCATACAAAACATTTGCTAGACCAATACTTGAATACAGCTCATCAGTCTGGAACCCACATCAAGCATCTGATATTAACCCAGTTGAGAAAGTCCAGAAATATTTCACAAGAAGAGTTCTCCACTCCTCTACTCCTTGCAGAAAACCTTATGCCGCCAGACTTGAAATTCTAGACCTAGAAAACCTAGAACTATGCCACCTTCGGTCTGATCTAAGTATAGCATACAAAATCATACATTGCAATGTCCTTCCGGTCAATGAATACTTCAGCTTCACCCATAACAATACAAGAGCACACAAATAGATACAAACTCAAAGTTAACCACACAAAACCTGATTGCAGGGAAATACGACTTCAGCAACCGAGTGGTCAACGTCTGGAATACTCTACCTGATTCTGTGGTTTCTTCCCCAAACCCCAAAAACTTTAACCTTAGACTGTCTACTATTGACCTCACCCCTTTCCTAAGAGGTCTGTAGGGGGTGTGCATAAGCACACCAACGTGCCTACCGTCCCTGTCCGATTGTTTCTTTTTCTTTTTCTTATGTGTATTCATTTCATGTATTCACAAGTATGTTTATCCTTGTAAGCGATTGACTAAAAATAAATAAATAAATAATAAATAAATAAATAAATAAATATAAATAAATAAATTCCCCCGGGACTACACTAAATTCGGGCAAGTGCTACCTAGTGGCCATATTCACACCACGAGCCAAGTTTGGCTAGATCTATGGTGGTTTTGTTGTGCAAATGTACTGTATGCCCGAATTCAGAGGTCTCCAAACTTGCCAACTTTAAGACTTGTGGACTTCAACTCCCTGAATTCTGGGAGTTGAAGTCCACAAGTCTTAAAGTTGGCAAGTTTGGGGACCCTTGCCTTTAATGTATGGTTACAAACAATGCACAGAAGCAGAGAACGGGCTGATTGGTTTACCATAAAGTTAAGTGAGTTGTATGAACTCGCCCTGTTTCTTCAGATGAAAAGGAAAGAGAAAGCCCACGTCTGCAGGCTTGAGGATTCCGCGGCTGTCTCTTTGTGGCGCAGCTTGCAGAATTAGAAGCGAGCGCCAGTTCTCAGGCGGCTCTTTAAAGTTTCTCAGTTGTTGGATACAAGTAGAAAGGGTGGGTTTTTTTGTTTTAAGTCAAACTGAGACGCGAAGTGCAGGTGTAGACCAAATGCATCCGCCTCTTACTGTGTACCCGTGTGGAGCGATGATCGGAGCCCTCCGCTTGCGTCACTCAGTCCTTGGGACATTGTAGTGTGACCAAGATTGGTGGAGGCGAAATTTAGAAAAATGAGGGGTGGGTTGGTCTTAAAGCTATTCCCCAGCAGGCAAGGAAACCTCCAGCTGCGCTTCCTTCTCCTCCGGGACGTTGCCACCGGAGCTCAGTTTTCAGCCACCCAACTGAGCGAATCGGGGGAAGGGCCGCAGCTTCTGGCATCCCCCCAGCCCTCCGCGCCCGGGTCCTTCCTTCCCCAAGCTTGCGCACCTATGTCAACACAGCCCTACCTGCTCCAGGGCAGGGCGGGCTCGGGCTGGGCCACCAGCTGCAGAAGCCATCGCCTTAGGCTCCGGCTGGGCGAGATCAAAAGCGGTCGGCTGGAAGAGGTCAAGCGGCCCGCGGCTTACTGTAGTCCTCTGGCGGGGGACATCACTTTGCATCCAAACTCGCCGCCTTTTGTGGAAAAGCCGGACGGAGCTGACCTTGAGTTCCTTCTCTGCGTTCTCTTGCTGTTTTAAGGGCTGGGACGCCGCTCACGACGGACCTGCAGCATAAAAGGTTTGGAAGGAAGCCGGGAATTATGGAAACCTGCCGGGCGTATCCACAAAGGTGGGTGCTTGATTACTTGAGTGTCCTAATAGGAACATAGACCTTTACTCTAAGCTCCTTTTGTCCGATATAGTAATAGCAATAAGCACTTATATACCGCTTTATAGTGCTTTACAGCCCTCTCAAAGCGGTTTACAGAGTCAGCATATTGCCCCCAACAATCTGGGTCCTCATTTTTTACCCACCTCAGAAGGATGGAAGGCTGAGTCAACCTTGAGCCTGGTGGGATTCGATTGCCAAATTGCAGTAGGAGTAGCTTGCAGTACTGCACTCTAACCACTGGCCACCAAGGCTCCTCATTAAATATCCCAGTCAGCTAGGCCTACTCATCTGGAGAAAAGGTTGTCCAATGGGCCACCGGTTAGCACACCTGCCAAATCAAAGGTTTCTTCCCATCCTTCAAGGTACCTTGAAGAGCCTTGGTGGCTCAGGCTGTTAATGCCTGCTCTTAAGATCCAGCTGTCTACAATTACTGCAGGCTTGAATCCCACCAGGCTCAAGGTTGACTCAGCCTTCCATCCTCTCGGGGTAGGTAAATTGAGGACCCAAGATTGTTGGGGGCAATAAGCTGACTTTGTAAAAATGCCGCTTAGTAATAAGCAGGCATATACAATGGAATGAAAGCTCTTGCTGAGCGCATTGGGTTTGTAAGCCTCCCTGAGTCTCCGAAGAAGGGCGGCATATAAATGTAATTAAAAATAAAAATAAAATAAAAATACCTCACAGCAGCACTTCCTCTGAGGCAAAGAAGGCAGGAGCAGCACTAGGGCAAATGCCAATCAATGTGATTTTAAAGAGATTAAATGCAGGCAATTAATTTTATTGCATTTTTACGCCACCCATTCAATTAACAGGGCAACTGGGGGGTTAATTAATTAATCATTAATTAATGGTATTTACTGATACTGATGCATCCTTCATGGTACCATACATTCATTAAATTAACCATTACACAGAGTGAATGGGATAGGTCCCCACAAAAATAATGGAATCCTTTTAATTTAATAGAATTCCTTTCTACCCCAATAGGACACTAACTTTAGACTGAGTCTCACCGAAAGCTTTGAGTTTTGGGTCCTGGAAATTTGGCGGTAGGAAAAAATAGACTACAAAGATTATATGGGAATGAATTCATCACATCCTCTTCTGGATATGAGATATAAAGGAATCGCAATCTCTTCAGATTGAGTGACTCACAAATCTGTGTTTGGGTCAGGAACACTTTTCTTAGGCCTCCAGTGCAGATTCAGAAAGTTGCCTGAACATAAACAGATCCCACCATCCTCAGACAGCATCCTGAGTTCTAAGACTTCCTTATGGGAAGGGCGGCGTCTCCATCAAGAGTAGACTTCACCCAATAATTCTAGTTTGGTTACAAAGTTATTTGGTGCAGCGACCTAGAGAAATATTCTGATATTATTGTCCATAGATTAGTTCAGTGCGGCCACACATTTTATTTGATGTTTTGTCTATAGTCGTGGCTAGATATCAAACTTGGACAAGCAGCAGGTTCAGATTCAGCTCAAAGTGTCCGACAGCCCGGAGGAAAATTGCTGGTGTCTCCAGTACTCTTTCTCCCCTTCCTCACCCCTAAAGTGGAAGATGGTTGGAAGCCTTCCAGGGATGAGGAACCTACCCTCCTGGGTCCCCTTCCCCAGCGGAACTACAAGGCCCAGGATTCCCCTGTCCTGGTGGTATTATACTCCAGTTGTTCTCTCCATCCCCATTGCCCAAAAGAAGATTCAGGAGCACTTCCAGGAAAGTGTGCCAGAGAAGGTCCCGGATCCCTTTTCAGGACCTCGACCTCCGCCCTCTTCCTGGAGGAAGTGCAGGAAAGAGTGAAAGCCAGATTTATCTCTCTCCAGCCCTGCTGGCCTCTTGGTTTTGTGCTTCCACCATCATGCGTGGTCTTTGGCTTTAGAGGCGAATAAAAATTGTCCTTGAATTGCAAACACTTTCATTCCAAAAGCTACCCAGGTTTCTTTGGTTTGCAGTCTGGAGGGTGGGGGTGGCAGGAGGGTTACAGCCCACTCTAAGCGGTTTACAGAGGCAACATATTGTCCCCATCAATCTAATAGTGTAGAGCAGAAGAGGTCTCCAAACTTGGCAACTTTTAAGACCTGTGGACTTCAACTCCTTGGTGGCTCAGGCTGTTAATTGCCTGCACTTAAGTTCCAGCTGCCTACAATTACTGCAGGCTCAAATCCCACCAGGCTCAGGGTTGACTCAGCCTTCCATCCTCTCAGGGTAGGTAAATTGAGGACCCAAGATTGTTGGGGGCAATTAGCTGACCTTGTAAAAATGCCGCTTAGTAATAAGCAGGCATATACAATGGAATGAAGGCTATTGCTGAGCACACTGGGTTGCATCCCAAAAATTGTAAGCCGCCCTGAGTCTCCGGAGAAGGGCGGCATATAAATGTAATTAAAAAAAAAAAACTCCCCAAATTCTCCAGCCAGCTATGGTGTAGAGGAGAGAGAAATGAACAACCATTATTTTTCTTCCTTAATGAGAAACCTTGAGGTCCCCCTTATTCCAAACAATTTCTCACGTTCTCACTGTTTTGCTGACAAGGGTAGAGGAAAAGGAAACACCGTTTGGTGCGGCTAAAATATCACACGCAGGGAGAGAGGGAGGCGGTGGTGGGGAGAAAGCTGCGTTGTATTTCTACCTCACTTACCTTTAAGAGGTAAGTAGTTCTTCAATATATTTCTTCTATATTCAGTACCGCAGCTTTTACGTCTTGGTTCACCTAGACCTGGCGCTACCAGTCTTCACTTAGGAGACATATTTCTCAAGAATGGTTCTGCCTTCTCCTGAATACATATTTTATTATTGAAAAGCATCGCGATCACCTAAAACTAGTCTTAAGCAAATAGTACACCATTATAAGAATACAAACATTTGATCCTCACCTCTGCGAGCCAAGTATGTTTATTCAAACGCACAACTGCAAAGTTGTTCAATTTTTTTTACAAGTAGCGCATTTGGGATTGGTATAGCAATGCTAATGGATAAGAACGAGACTTCTCTGTATATACGCATTTATAGTTCAATCCTAAGCACGCTTACTAATGGGGCAAAACGCCGTACACAACTCAAAGAGCAAAGTGTACGTATGTGGAAGACTGCAGAGCAAGTCACTGTTATGCCACAAAAGCTGGAGGTGGGATCGTGGCTTTACCCAAAACGTCTTCAGTGTTTGGGTGCGTATAAGCTGAAGGCTGAACATTTCTCCTTTTTAACCATCGCCAAGAAGTCCATGTGAATGGCGGGTAAAAGCGCAACTCTTTGTTCTTACCGGGTATTAGTCTCTTCCGAATCTTAGATAAAGACCAGGCCACTTTTGCAAATCTTTCGGGACTCTTGGGTGGGACTCTGCATTGAAGTTCGGGACGCGTTTCCTAGGAAGCAAGACCCAGGAAGTATTCACTTTCTCCCCACCAAAGAAGTACATAAGTGCAAGCCTGTGGTATAGTTCATCACTCCTTTAACAATTATGATTTAAAGCTTACAAACCAGATCCGGACAATTGTCTTTTCGTGTGTGTGTGTGTGTGTGTGTGTGTGTGTGTGTGTGTGTGTGTGTAACGAGCCAGGTAGGTGCTTCAGTGCAGCGGTTGCTTCCAGGCTCCATAAACCCAAGTAAGCCTCGATCTCTGCAAACAGAAGCCACCGAGTTATTCTCGAGAGGCTGATGGGGGAGTTGCACGAATTATTGTAGAGGAAATTGCCAGCTGTGGATTCCCCTCCCTCTCGGCATCCCACTCCCCTCCCGGTTTAACTCTGAATAACTCGTGGGAAGAAAATAACTTTAAAAACAAAAAAATCTCCGAAGTAAGGAATCCTCCCAAGGCGGCCACTCCTGAGGCACAAGAGGGGCGAGGGCTCCTCTGCTAACAGCAGCAGCAAAGCGAAGCAGGTCTGGACCCTCGGACCTTCGCCTGAGTCCTTCAATAGCCACAGCCTGGAAATCCTCCTCCTTGCTCAGCCCGGCAGGGCGCCCCGGGAGGGAAAGGCGCCTGCCATGCCGGTGTTCCTTGGTGGTTGTTCTGCTTATTATGCTCTGGATAGGTATAAAGCAGACAGAGCAACTCCACAAAGCATCTATACAAAGTCTTTTTTATTGGTTCATCAGGCATCCTGTCAACTCACAGTTATGACGAGGTTCTTCTTAATGTCCAATCCTTTGCATTTCTGAATCGTGGTGTAGAAAGATATTACACTCTCATCCCTATGATGATTTGTAGCGACTGCATGGTATAAGATTCAGGCTAGAGTGAGGGAACCTCCCCCAACCCAACAAGAGTCAATTTAGTGACCAATCAGGATTACAGATGTGACCACCTGACATGGACTACATTTCCCAGGATACCTTAACTACATTTACCATGATGCATTCCCTTAAGGGGACAGCTCTCAATTCCTACCTACCTATCCCAAATCCCATTGACTCTAAATGGCTGGACAGTACAGTGGTCGTCCCTCCCTGCCCTTCCTTCCCTTGAAAAACAAGCCTTTTCTATGAGCTTTCATTGGGAAGGGGAATCTTGTTTGTCCCGTCTCTCTGCCCCCGCCCCCACCCCCACTGCCCCTTAACCTCTGCTGTGGGGCCCAGGAACTTGCCCAACTTTTGTCGCACTCTGGAATCCCCGGCCAGAAATTTTGAAGACTGTCCCAAAGTCTTCCCCACCTTAAAAAAAAGTGGGGGCACAGCACTCATGTAAACATTTTGACAAGGTTAAGCACTGGTGGACAAAGAAAGCTGTGATTCAACATTGGCACACAAGCGCTGATACATGATCCCAGTAAAATAACCCTTAAGAGTCTTTAGGAAACTCTACAAGCAAAGCGCGGTAGGGCATTATGCTCATCTGGACTTAGGCCCAGGGTATCTGCGAGACCACCTACTGCCGATGACAGCCTCTCACTGACCAGTGCGGGCCCACAGGGTTGGCCTCCTCAGGGTGCCTTCGATCCGGATCTCTACCAGTAGCTCATTCCAGAAGGCGGGGGCTGCCACAGAGAGGCTCTCTGTGGCAGCCCCCGCCTTCTGGAATGAGCTACTGGTAGAGATCCGGATTGTCCCCGACCTGAGAGCCTTTCCCCGCGCCCTTAAAACATGGTTATTTGAACAAGCCGATCTATCCCCATGAGAAGTTTATTTTGATTGGAATAATTGTTTTAAATATTTTTTAATAATTTATTGTTGGTTGGGCTTAAATTCTAGTTTAATCTTTATTTTAATTTTTGTACTACATGTTTTTATTGCCCTGTAAACCGCCCTGAGTCCCTTCGTAGAAGGGCAGTAAATAAAACTATAAATAAATAAATAAATAAATCCAGCCATTCCTGTTTTCATTTTGTTGAAAACGATTCCGGCACAAACACGAGGTGAGTTCTCTGACAAAGACTGGCGGGGTGGGTGGGTGGAACCGGGAGCATGATTGTCAAGAGATCCCAAGGGATCCCAAAGGCAATCAAACCAGCCAATTAACGCCCATGGCCCACCCGGTCTCTATTGCCGGACCATGAAGGGTGTGTGTGTGTGTTCTTGGCCTCCTTCTGCTTCGCTCGAGTGCTTGAGAACTTTCAAAAGATTTTAGCGGTCTGTAGATCTTGGATTAAAGAGTCAAAAATATTGAAAGGGTATTTCCAGCAGCTGAGAGATCCCTGCGGCAGACAGATCCTGAAATTCCTGGATGCCTAATTTATCTCCGAACTGCCTCGAAAACTTCCAAAAACAGAGCTCCTTTGAGCTGAGGGACAAGAACCGCTAAGAATTCCGGCTCCTTTTACCCATTTAGTAGTAACACTTGAAGGGAAAAATAGACGCCGATCTTGGTGAAGGGAGGTGAAGAGGAATTTCCAGATTTTCATTCATTTATTCTTTTTCTTCCCGTCGTTAACTTGAATGCCACGGAAACATGAAAATATTCTCGACAGAGCTTTGTACACAAAGAGATTTATTTTACAGTCTTGGGAATGTTACCTACATTTTCTTATATACAAGATCACATCCCACGTTTTAAATAGATATTCTGTTAAAAAAAGGGGGAAGTACTAAAATTATATATTTGTAATTTTACACACACACACACACGTACACACTCACACCCACATACGCTACAAACCAAGATCTCGGGATCATAAGCGACCTACAAACAGGAACGAGCGTATCCACGAAGATGTTCTCCAAACACAAAGTAATATATTAATTATAAAACAGTTGAGAGATAAATAAAAAATAGAATTTAAATCAGAGAGGGGCGGCTCCCTTTATCGGAGGGGCAAAGCTTCGTCTGAAGAAGCTGCACATTTATTTATTCAGCTGCGCTGCCCACCTCCTTAACCCCCTCCAGAATTTCCAGAAGATTAAATTAATTCGAGGTTCCGCTTCAAAGTGCGAACTGAAGCAGTTCACTTCCACTGCCCGTTTTCCAACCTACTACCGGGGTCGCTACTTTTCCACCACTTCTTCCCCGTTGGGTACTTTGCGATCTTCGGAAGAGATACTGTTCACGATGGAGGAGAGGCAGCGCAGGCTACTCGAGGCTGAAGAATCCACGGGAGTCCCTCCTGTTTTGGAAAGAAGAGAAAGACCTTAAGATCCAGGAGCCACACTGAGAGTAAACAGCGAGGAAGGCAACCTCCACCGTGTCGCGCAACCTAAGACCTATCCCTTTCCTCCGCTGGTATTTTAATCGCCCTCATTCTGCTGGTTAGCACCTTCCAGACTTTTATGACGGCACGGGCGTTCGGGATCTAAAAAAAATCTCACCATCATGTGCGCCTCCAATCGGATGTGATACAAGAACTGAATGGCCGCGGTCAAAGACAGAAACGGTCGCTGCTCCTATGACCTCCGCGCAGTTCTCAAGGTCCTTATGAAATCCTCGGGAGTCAAGTTCTACTCCAGGGTGGTTTGGCCTTAATCATTCTGAACGTTTCTGCTTTCTTTCAGGGAAGAATGTAAGCGCCCAATGTGACCCTACATGCACGTGTGAGAACGGGACCCATACATGCAGCTAGCATGCAAGTCGCTCCGTTGAATCACAAAACCCGGGAGTCTAGGAAAACGCGTGCCATAGTAAATCGTGTGAGACGCTTCGGTTAGTTTAATCTGATCAAATTTAGGGCCAAATAGGCTGCTAAACTTATGCTTTGAAACCAAGTTTTTCCCATTTCATTCAATGGGATCTGTTAGCTCCAAATCATCTGTAAACCTCCGCCGATATCATTGGGTGCTAAAGCTCAGCTGTTATCGGAAGCTGCCAGGATCCTAAAGGCATTTTACTAAACTTCTAAACTTCGAAGTCAGCTTTTAACATGCCGGTTGCCTTGATTCTTAAAAAAAAAGTAGATCCGTCTGTACAAAACGCTTGTTTTGATTCTGCACCTGAGCTGCACGGAAAATAGATGCGGCGTTCGGTGTGTAAATGCATTCTAGATATCAAACCCCGCTCCCAATTTTAGGCTACTTAGTTATCCTGTTGAGTTCGGCGCTTGCTCCCTGATGGCTCATTGCAACTCTCAGACGCGACAGAAAATCCCGTTTGGCTGAAGCTCTTTCCGTCCTCTAACAGCCACTCCATTTTATTAATTGTGGCGATCGAAGGATTTGTAAGGATCTGGGACTGTCCTGGGAGCCAATTCGGGCCAAACCTGCGAAGGACAGATGTCTGGCCCCGGGGCCCTGATTCCCCAGCCAGTTCAGAGGCGGAGAAACGCGCTTCCTATAACCCGCCAGCCCAGCGTGAAGTGCGCTTTACCTTCCTTGGCGCTGATCGGCAGCGTCCGGGAATGGTCAGAGCCGCTCGGCCAGGCGGAGCTGCAGGTGCTCAAGTAGTCGGGGGTGGCCATCTGAAAAGGAGAAGGAGGAGGAGGAGAAGGAGGAAGAGAAGGAGAAAGAAAGAGAAAGAGAGAAAGAAAGAGAGAGAAAGAAAGAAAGAAAGAAAGAAAGAAAGAAAGAAAGAAAGGAGGAGGGAGGGAGAAAGAAAGAAAGAAAAATGAAGGGAGGGAGGGAGAGAAAGTTAGAAAGAAAGAACGAAGGAACGAACGAACGAAAGAAAGCACGAAAGAGAAAGAAAGAAAGAAAAAGAAAGAGGAAAATGGAGGGAAGGAGGAGAAAGAAAGAAAGAAAGAAAAAGGGAGGGAGGGAGAGAGAGAAAGAAAGAAAGAAAAGAAGAGAAAGAAATGAAGAAAGAAAGAGAGAGGGAGGAAGGAAGGAAGGAAGGAAGGAAGGAAGGAAGGAAGGAAGGAAGGAAGAAAGAAGGTGGGGGAGAAGGGAAGGCGATCACCCACCACTTCCAAGCACCCGCCCCGCCCCCTGCCGCGCCCAGCCCTCTCCCCCGGCGGGCCAAGGCCGAGTGAAGAGAAGGGTGTCCGGGCAGTGGCCGTGGCCGAGCCGCGCTTACGTTGCCGCGCTTGGCGCCGCCGAAGCCGAAGGCGCTGCTGTCCCCGGCGCTGCCATCGCCCACGGGCAGGAGCAGCTCCTGGCCTTTGTCCTGCTGGTCGAGGCGCTGGAGCAGCTCCTGCAGCCGCTCGATGTAGCTGATGGCGCTGCGCAGGATCTCCACCTTGGGCAGCCGCTGGTTGGGGTTGGCCACCGTCCGCCTCTTGAGCGCCTCGAAGGCCTCGTTGATCTTCTTGAGGCGCCTCCTCTCGCGCAGCGTGGCCGCCTTGCGCCGGTCAGTGGGCGCCGCTTTCTTCTTGCACGTCTTGCAGGCCCAGATCAGGCACTGGCCCGGGCAGTGCAGGGGCTGGAAGCCCGGCGGCGCCAACACGTGCTGCTCCTCGCCGCTGCTGTCCCCGCCGGCGCCGGCGCCGCCGCCGCAGTGCTCGGGAGCTAGCTGGTCTTGGCACGACGAGGGCGACAGGGTGCTGTCGCTGCCCGGGTAGAGCGGCGAGCCCTCGGCCATGTCCAAGCTCTGCAGGGCTCCATTCTCGCCGTCCAGGTAGAAGAAGTAGGAGCCGGGTTCGAAAAGATCCATCATGATGGGCTCGCGGGGCGCCTCTGGGCCTCCCGGGGGTGGGGGGAGGGGGCTGGCCAAGGCAGCCCGGAGAGCGCGCGCCGGAGAAGCGGCCCGACGGAATTTAATTAGCGCGGTGACATAAGAGCCCTGGGCTGCTTTATATATAGTAGCCCCTGAAACTCTATCCAACTTTTAGCTGTCACCACGCATCACCCTCCTAGGAGCCGAGCAGAAAGCGAGCTGGAGGTGCCAGCCCTGAGACTGTTATGGGCCAGGAGGAACGGAGGAGCAGCAAGGACACCTCTTCTATTCCCCCCCTCCAAATAAAGCCAAGAGCCATTAAAAAAAAACCGTGTGGGGAGAGAACGAATGACAAAGCTGAGTTGCTTGTCTCTGGGTGTGAGAGGGTGGGGTGTGAAGGAAAGGAGTAGAGGTAATCCTTGACTTACGACCACAATTGACCCCCCCCCAAATTTCCATTGCTGAGTGTAACATTGGTGAAATGAATGTTGCCCCACTTTGCAGGCTTTGTGCCCCATTTGTTAAGTGAATCACTGATGTTGTTACGGGGGTCACACGATTGTTAAGTGAATCAGGCTTCCCTATTGACTATCAGAAGGTTGCAAACCTCAGAGACACTGCAACCGCCATAAGTATCAGTCAGTTGCCAAACATCTGAATTTTGATCGTGTCGCAATGATTGTAAGTGTGAAAAATGGTCATCTCACTTTTTTTTTCAGTGACCTTATAACCTCAAACGAAATGTTGTAAATCAAGGACTACCTGTAATCAATTTCAGTCCCAAACAGGGTAGATCCTTGTGGATCCAAGGCTAAGCATAGATCCCCAAAGTAAGCCTGAAGATTATACCCGCAAAGAGGCAAATCAGTATCTTTGTTGGGCTCAGCATTATTGTTGGCTTTGTCTTTCAGCATACCATGCCTATGATCCTAATCAATTTGGTGTGGTCCAAAGAGTAGAAGGGGAAAGAAGAGTGGTAATGCTGCTGAGAAGATCGGCAAGGAGCAATCCTCTCAGCCCCTTATCAACAAAACTTCGTTTAGCAGCTATGATCCACCCTGCCCTCTGGAACACCCCCCCCCCTCACTGCAACCCCACCACAATTTATGGTTGACTTCAGAAAAATCTGGTTATTTCCTCTGGCATTGGGATCATGATGACCTACTCCACTTTTGGAGTAGGTATGATGTGAACTCTGATTGTCTATGAAGCATTCCCTGTGCTTATGTGGAATTGTTCATTGTTTGGTTTTCTATGGTTTGTTGTAAGCTGCCTATAGTCTCAGTGCTTGATTTGGGTGACCATATTTCTCTATCATCCATCCATCCATCCATCCATCCATCCATCCATCCATCATGGGCTAATTCACAAGACTATTGGCATACAGTGAATGTGCATTCAGTAGATATATGTGTGCCATGTCTGCCAGATTGCCCGGTGTTCAATCAGACCTGGGGTTTCTTTGATCAGGGAGGAATCAAGTGATCAAGACACTTCAGAAAATGTCTGTGTAGAGGTAAATAGTATTTACAGAGGTGCCTTTGCAATCGGAAAACTAATAATTTGTAGTTGGTAAGAGGGGACTGTACTTTTTCTATTATCTTGTTGCAGAAGACAACAAGATAGTAGAAGTCAAGATGATGATGTCATAATAGTCTAAAAGTAATACTGGTAGTATTTTCCTCGTATTATTTATTATGCACAGGGTTCTAGTTTTTCTTCGTCTAGTTTTAGTTCTGCTAAGCCCATCTGAATGCTGAATTATGGTGGTACAGTGCAGGACAACTCCGGTAATTCAAAAAGTTTTAGGACATGCAGGTGGCCCTGGATTTTCAGCTTCTGAATTATATCAGTATCACAGATTAGATAAGTTTATTGTTAAATATATTTTGGAATCTTATTTCAGACTGCTAGTATAAAAGTCATGTTAAGCTAGCAAAGAACAAACACAAAAGCAGTATTATAATAGAGAAAATTTGTTCTCCACATAGAAGTACTAATCACACCCAAATGTTTGGTGACTCAATTTGGTTTTCAAAATTTTGCTTATGGTTCGTAGATCTGAATTACAAGCCTTGCTGAAATATACCTGTAGTCTGGTATTATGATCAACTGATTGTAATAAACACATTAATCTTATAATTAATACACATTTATCTTCAAATGTGTATATATATAGAAATTAATTCAATATGACACAAAGATATTTTTTCCTACCTGGATGATTAAAAATTCAAAGCTATTTAAAATGATATAGCCTTCTTTTTCAGCAATAAATGCTTGAAAAACATTACATTGGAGACTTTTAGTGAGGTTTCATGATGACCTAAATGTTCCCAAAGGAACGGGGACAGCATTGCAAGGGAGGTTGATGACTGGATACTGTAGGTAATACTGGATGGCAAAGACTGTTCAGAATAAGGAAAGATTGTGAGATTGTCCACTTGAACTCCAGACCGCTCCCACCCATGGGTAGATTATAGGAACTGTTGTCAGCTCATGAGTTAAATATTGATGGTGGAAGAACTTCATTCAAGATCCCAGCCCTACTGCAACCTATAAGGGGGTAAGGTTTGCTTAGCCTAATTTGCTTTTTAACTCATTTTGAGAAAAATTAAAATACAAAACTCCAACAAACGTATAAAAAAAGAAAAATTTGTAAAACAAACAAGACATTGAAAAAAACCCAACACTTATATACACATAATCTTCCCTAGTTGAATACTGATTAATACATTACTGCAATCTCATCCCTTATGAAACAGAAAATTTTTAAAGCACTAAATCTATTTTCAAATTATTGAACTATCATCCATATACTATATTAATCATAAAATAGTTAAGAACAACAATAATAAAAAAGGCAAGGTTAAAATTTCAAAACCCTCTGTAACAAACTGTTATTGTAATCAACTTGTAGAAAATTTACCACGGCATTTTATTTATCCCAAATTATCTCAACAGTTAAGAGTAATTCATTCTGGAACAAATATCTATGTTTGTTTCTTAATAACATATCTTATCAGTTGTTGTCCAATTAAATATAATAAGTTCAGTCTCCACACTTGGTCTATTTTCCCAACGAAATCCAGATGAAAGTGGTTTCTGATTAAATATAAAACAAGCTCTTTAGTCCTCCTCCAAAAATCCAATTGATCACATCTCCATTCACTCAGGCTTCTGCTATTGTAAAAGAATGCAGGCTTGAACTTCAGAGAGCGGTATGCAACTAGCTCAGTTGGTTCTATGTCTGTATAGTCCATATCTTTTTCCAGATATGTTTGCAGCTTTTCAATTACATTCCTTTTGTGAATCTAATTTATCCAGAACTATATGCATCTGAAGATTTTCTATAGCCATTATCATTTCATCAAACTTTTTTTAAAAACCTTTCAACTAAAAATTGCATGTTACCAAAAGGTCTTTTTCTGAATATCAGCCACCTTTGCTTGTCCATAATCCGATACACTGTTTCTCTGTGTAATTTAGCCAGGAAACAAAGGACACAGAAGCAGAAAAAATCAGGAAAGATGTTTTCTGGATATTTTGATCCAAGATTAAATTACAAAAAAAAACCCCTCCCAAGTATTTAGCAAATTTAAAATTTTATAAACCCTCTGGTGAGAGCAAGATGAATGTAAATCAAATGAACACATTTTCACCATTCAAGGACATGTTGTGTTTTCCTACAAAGTTATTCAAAACATCATATATCAAAGGGAAAAAAAAGAATAGCTAGGATCCATCAGGAGGTTAAAATAATTCAGCATTCAGCCAGATGGTCAACTTGGAAAAGTAAAAAGCAGAACAAAACAGAAAATTCAAAAAGTGAAATTAAAACTCAGGCATGCCAAATAAACTGCCAAAAGGAAGATGGATGACCAATGACTTTCTGATCACTCCCAAAGGGAACTGGAATCTTCAAAACTCCCCTTCCCAGATGGATCCATGACTGTCCAAAAGCTGCCTTGAGTAATTCCTAAGTGCTCAGGCAGCAGCACTACCAGAGAACCAGCTTTGGCAGCAATATGAACAGATCATTGGTAAGAGAAGAATATGAAAAAAACACGTCTTACTGTTCAGCAGCCATCTTAGGAAGAAGTTCCAGAACTTCATTTGTTAGTCACTTTCAGAAACTGTTTTTTAATTCCTTTTTAGTTGTTAGAAACTTTTGGAACAATGTTTTATAACACTGAGTTGAGTTTCCTTTCTTTCACTAAGAAATTTTAAATACAAGTTTAAGGATTAAAAAAAAACCATCTTTTTAATAAACAGCAAAGGAGCAATTAGAATGTTGATTTTGGAAAATTACAAGTAAACTAAGGGACCAGATGGATTTGAAATAAGATTTTGGAATTAATAAGAATCATCCTTCATTTGTAAATTCATTACTTCCATCTCCTTGTAAGCTGTAGTTTTTAAACTTCAGCCATAAATCAATTTCAATTTTCATTCATTCAATGGAGCCTAATGTTCTGTAGTTATACCAGCAGATGCTAGTAAAGTGTTAAAATAATTCAAAAACTTCCTGTCACTAAAAAGTCATAATTTTCTTTTAAAGTAGCCAGCTGGTGCCCTCTAATGTCTAATCTTAAAGTCTTTATCAATTCAGAATATAAACAGAGTAATGTTCCTCTCATGCAAGTGGATCTTTTCAATCAACATCAAACTCTTAAATCAAGTCCATTTGAGTATATAATCCATATGCAAATTTTCAAAACCAACAATATTTTATTGTGCATTGCCCAGAGTCACTCTTTGAGGGAAATGGGTTGTTCTGAAATGTGAACAATACCTGCCCTGGCCCTCACGAGGCCTCCCTTACTCCCACCCCGAGATACACTGTGCTCCAGTTCCTGCCCCTGGGGTGCCCACAAGTTCTAGGCCTGATTTCCTTCACACATTATTATGTACTAACATAATATTTAATTCAGCGTGGAAAGCAAAAGTTCAGAGGTGGAAGAAAAAATTATCCTTCAGAATGATAATCATGAAGACTGCTCTCACTGAGCAGATGGAGCACATCAATCAATGTCAAATTGACACCAGTATTTATTTAGAAGAACAACTAATGTAAACATATACTTGAGATATTGGCATCCAGTTCTACCTTTGAAGTGCAATCTTCTTCCTTCCAGATATGTTGAATTGTTGATGTTAATATCCAGCATATCTGGAGAAGAGTTTAGGAAAGGCTAAATAGGAGCACTGTTTTATTACTTGTATATAATTATTTAACTGCTAACTGAATCTCAGCTCTTAACACAGAAGAGGACAAATTATTTGTTCAAGGAAGGGCCAATAATACCTGGGGCTGTTTTGTGTAGGTACACATATGCCATCCAATATGTTTAATTAAGAGGTGCTTTTTGGGGGGAAAAAACTATAGCATTGTTGTCTGATAGGAGAAATCTGAGAAGTGCTTTTAGATCAGGTTATATTTTCATCACTACCAAGTGATGACATCTCCAGAATGAGATAGTAGATTACTATTCAGTAAGTTGACCTATCCTGGCACAGATTCTAAAAATTAAATTTCATGAGGAAGTATCCAACACATTGAGTTAAAGAGTTCAGTTACTTCACAGCAAACCCTACTACAAATCAAGAATCCTATTGGATTTGCAAGGCCAATATGACTTGGAATCCAGTGGAAAAAAATTAAACATTTTGCTTCATTTGTGTTCTTTGCTTAATCAGATCCTATACACAATAACTTTCTTTAAACAGACAAGGAACCCAATCTGGTGGATTTTTTTTGAACTGGTGTTAGAGTGGTGGTGTAGTGTTATCAGTCTTAAGATCCCAGGTATAATATATTTACAGTGCCTGTTGGTGACTAATATGTTTAGTCCCAAAGCCCATATTTACACACACACAATCACTAAGGTTGTGCAAAAAAAGTTTGAATTTTTATTTAAGGGCAATGCAATAAACTACTGATTGAATTTGAAGGTCAAATTACTACTATCAAACTACTATCAGACTGAAACTACTATCAGGCTACTACTATCAAAACTACTATCAGACTGAATCAAATAATCTGAATTTATGTGGATGCTCCTGCATTTGCAGTGAAATACATTTTCCAAAGAAATTCAGAAATAATGAACTGATTTGACCTCATTCAGTTTGATTAGAACTTCTGAATTATATTGGATTAATTTTTCAAATCAAATGAGTTATTCAAATTTAATTTTCCCTTTTTCTCATAGGTTTAATAACCATCATATGAAAGCCATTGTGTGCATTGTTCCTGATATTTTCTCCATTGCCTTACTTTTGTACAGTTTTTCTGATGAATTCTTGAAAAGTTTAAAACTTGAAAATAATTTTGTAATTCTAATAAATATGTAATTGTTTTTATGGACCCATGAAGCTTATTTTAATTTTCTTAATTTATTCAGTCAGTTGTTAAAAAGTGAATTCAATGAAAAAACAAATAAAATTGAGTTTTGACATGAGTCAGTGCAAAATAAGTTTATTTTATTTCTTCATTTATTAGATTTTTATCCCAACTTTCTTACTTTATAAATAACTAATGGGGCAGTGAACTAACTTATTTCTTTTCCTCTTTTTCCTCACAACACAACCCTGTGAGGTGGATTGGCTGAGAAAGTATGATGCCCAAAGACACCCAGCCACCTTTCATACCCATAGCAGACTGTTAAGCTTATTATTTTAAAAACCATGTAACTGCAGCAGATATAGAAAGCTGCCTTATCTTTCAGAGCTCCTAGAGCACGAGGAACCACCAGAGTACTGAAAAATGCTGATGTGGTTCCAGTCTTCAAAAAGGATAAAAAATGGTTCCAGGAAACTACAGACTAATTAATACCTGGGAAAATCCTGGAAAAGATAAGCAGTGGATTTGTGAGAATTCTAGAAATGAATTGCTAGAAGCCAGCATGGGTTTGTTAAAATGGAACATACTAGACAAACTTTATTGGATTCATTGATAAATAATTAGTGGATCAGGGAAATGCTGTGGATATGGTATGCTTGGACATCAGTAAGGCATTTGATAAACCTGCAGCCTATTCCTTAGTAAGATAGAGCAATGTGGAATAGGTAGTACCACCACTATCAGATGGATTTGAAGTTGGTCAGCCTTATTGTGTAGTCCTCAATGGATCTCCATCTACATAGAGGAAGCGTGCAGTGGGAAACTTCAAGGTTCTGGGTTGGTCTCAGTGCTCTTCAACATCTTCATACATGGTCTAGATGAAGGGATAGATTGGGAACTCATCAAATTTACATACAGCACTAAGTTGAGGGGAATTGCCAACATCTTGGAAGATAGAGTCATGATTCAGAAGGATCTTGACAAATTTGAACATTGGGTCCTATCCAACAAGATGCAGTTCAGTGGTGAGAAAAGTTAGGTCCTGCACTTAGGAAGGACAAACCAAATAGTTAAAGTTGGAAGTCCCTTGCTCAACTGTAGTAACTGAGAGGGATCTAGGTGTCCTGGTGGATCACTGCTTCAGTATGAGTCAGCAGTGTGCTGCAGCTGCCAAAAAAAGCCAACATCTAGACTGCATCAACAGAGGGATAGCATCAAGGTCATGGGATAGTACCACTCTACTATTGATGCTACATTTGGAATACTGCATCCAGTTCTGGTCACCATGATACAAAAAAGATGCTGAGACCCTAGAAAGAGTGAAGAGAAGAGTAACAAAGATGATAAAGGCTCTGGAGCCTAAATTATACAACGGATGGCTAAGGGATCTATATATGAAGAGAAGGCTTAGGGGAGATGTGTTAACAGTTTTCCAAGACTTCAAGAGCTGTCACTGGGAAGAGGGCTTCAATTTATTTCCCATAGCACTCAAGATTGGAACAAGAAGCTCATCAGAGGGGGATTCAACGTAGAAATAAGGAAGAGTTTCCTGACAGTGAGAACAATTAATCAATATAACAGGCTGTCTGCCAGAGTTGTGGATGTTCCTTCACTGGAGGTGTTCCAGAAAAGATTGGATAATCATTTGTCTGGGACAGTATAAGGCAGGGGGTTGGATTAGAAGACCTCCACATTGGGATTTTAAGGAATTTGGTAATTCATTTTTGACAATACTGTAATATCTGGAAATGATAGAATTTGCGTATGAGATGTAATTACTTATCCTTCCTATTTTTCCTATCCTTTTATCCACTCACTATCAGAACTGATGAAGCTTCTTGCATGACAAGTGAAAGGTTTTCTTCTTCCTCAAGGAAAAAGCAGTCCAGTTGCCTTTTGAAAAAAGCCCTTTTGAGACAACCATAACCTGGATGACTGAGAATCTTCACAGATGTTAAGCTGAAATTGCTTACCAGATTGGCATTATTTAAAGATAATGCAATTAAAGCATTTCACTATTGTTATAATTGGTTGCACTGTCAAACAGATGTTTAGACTGGATTTGGCATTTTCATCCACATATTATTCCCAAGGACCTGGAGTAGGCAGATGTTTGATGGTGTTAAAGGTATTGTCACAGGATGTACGCTGTTCCAAGTAAAGCTGCCTTTTGCAATTGACTGCAATTGCAAAAGCCAATGGTGTTGAATCAGTGATTCAGATGTTTTTGGATTACACCCAAGGCACCTATTACTACTGGTACTATCTGCTTTCTTTTGCAATAGTCATTCTACACCTATTTGCAGATCTTTGTATTTTGGGATTATCTCCAGTTTTTTCTCTTCTTCTGTCTCCAGGTACTGCCACTATCCAGACTTTTTGTTTGTCTTTCTTATTGATAATTTATTATGATTATTATGATTATGATCCTGCATGAACATATACATGACGTGGTGGCTCAAGGGGACGCAATGGCTCAGGGGCTAAGACGCTGAGCTTGTTGATCAGAAAGGTTGGCAGTTTGGCGGTTCGAATCCCTAGCACCACGTAACGGAGTGAGCTCCCATTACTTGTCCCAGCTTCTGCCAACTTAGCAGTTTGAAAGCATGTAAAAATGCAAGTAGAAAAATAGGGACCACTCTGGTGGGAAGGTAACACCATTCTGTGCATCTTCAGCATTTAGTCATGCTGGCCACATGACCGCTGAGATGTCTTCAGCTTTGGAAAGAAAATGAGCACTGCCCCCTAGAGCCGGAAACGACTAGCATGCACGTGCGAGGGGAACTTTTACCTTTATACATATGCACATATACAGAGAGAAGTATCAGCACTCCTTTCTCTTCCTATTTTGTCCACAACTGTACAAAATATTTTGTTGTAACACATACCTTTCCTGATGTTCTGAATTAACTCTACCCTCCTAAGCTTTGCAAGTTGATGTAGCCACATAAAGAGCTTTGGTGGCTCAGGCTGTTAAATGCCTGCTCTTAAGATCCAGCTGCCTACAACTGCTGTAGGCTCGAATCCCACCAGGCTCAAGGTTGACTCAGCCTTCCATCCTCTCAGGGTAGGTAAATTGAGGGCCCAAGATTGTTGGGGGCAATTAGCTGACCTTGTAAAAATGCCGCTTAGTAATAAGCAGGCATATACAATGGAATGAAGGCTATTGCTGAGCACATTGGGTTGTCCAAAATTGTAAGCCGCCCTGAGTCTTCGGAGAAGGGCGGCATATAAATGTAATTAAAATATATATATATATCTTTGGTGGTTAGTCTTTATAACAAATAAAAATCTCAAAGTCTATAAAATGGCTACAGCCTTTGTCTTCTTCCAAAAGGTCTTGCTCTGATTGGGATGAGGTGCTGTCTCAGTGAGTTTGCTCCATTTTCTGGTTGCTACCATGACCCAGACCAAGCTCTAAGCAGGAATCCCATCAGGATATGCTGCTTACCCTAGCTTGATAATGGCTCTTAGGTTGCTTGTAATAGCTGTACAATCCAGATGTTGCTTCCTGCTTTCTTGGCTGCTGGGTGTTGTCTTTTTGCTTTTCTCTCCAACTCACCCACACTTTTATAGACTGACTCAAGTGAGGCCACCTATGGATGTCGATATATTCCTAAAAATGCTGGGGTGTGACTCAATTAGCTAGACACCTGTGACACCAGCATGGATGCTTGGTAGTAAACTGTGAGTGGGGAATGAATGAGTGAGTGAGTGAGTGAATGAATGAATGAACGAATCCATTAATTCATTTTCTCACTAGTTTCTGGGGCTGTAAACTTTTATGGCTTTTTGAGAAAAAGCATGAATCTTGGGGAAGGGGTGAGTGGATAGGTGGGAAGGATTGCTGCCCGGCTGCAGCTGCTTTTCCCAAATGGGGACAGAAGCCCCAGCTTCATTCCCTCACAGAATTATAATAGATGCTCCTAACAATGTTATTAAAATAACTATTTTGGTTATTACTAAATGAACTTGCCTATTTTTCTAGTTAACATGGGGCCATTTTCTTTGACCAGATATATTTTCATACACACATAGGTATCTGTGCACCCACAAAATGCCTGAAACATGCCATAAGTTTCATGTTTATTTTAAAAAACCAATAACTTTCTATAGCCAAATTGTAGGAAGGTGCTTTTCTCCCTTCAGATTATTCAGAAATGTTTGAATCTCTGCCAAATCTATACCATCTTTTTGCGTGCCGGTATGAAAGTAGTCAGGACAAGCTTCCTGTTATGTGTGACTTTGATATGAAATTTGTCCCTGTGAAATATGACTGCAGCCTTTCCCTAATAATTGGGCATGACCATACAACACGTACCGTAACCTAATAGGGAGATATCTATAATAATAACTTATAAAAGATTATGAAAGGTAAAAAGACTGGACAGAAACATCTGAAGAGCATTTAAAATGCATCGGTCATTTTTTCCGCAGTAGGTTCTTAACTCACCATACCATGACAAAGCAAACATGCAGTTTTTAATAAAACATGAGGAAAATATTTTAGGTTAAAAGCATTTGTGTTAGTGAGTAAATACCTAGCAGTCACTTAGAATTCAGGTTGGTAAAATTCAAATTCTGGTTTTAGTTTAAAATTTTTAACATTAAACTATTAAAACAAAAACATTAAAACATTAAAAAGGGTTTAGTTTCACATTTTGGTCACTGCTAAATGGGAAAAGAAATTATCCCTGGTTCAGACAATATGCTCAGCCTTTCAAAAAAAACCACTGTAATCAGAGAGCCACACTGGAGGTACTGCAGCATGGCAACATACACATCCATGCTAACCTTTTTAAATAGCTTAGTGTGCGGTGTGAATAGGATAATCATCTTGAAGGAGAAAATCCTTATATGTGGGTGAGAGGTGATGGGAGGGAAGAAACTTACTGTTTGTGACCTTACTATTTGTGAAAAATTATTTTGTTCATAATATCTTATTCAAGAATTTTTTCCCCTAGAAAATTAACAAGGCCTAAATCAGAGTTATTTGTGACATGTCTTGCAAGAAAATGTTTTTTTACAAGATATTTTTAGTCCAGTACAAGAAATAATTCCAATGTTATATCAATATTCTGAGGAATAGGAAGAAGGATGCTAAATAAAAAAAGT
The DNA here is from genome assembly GCA_009733165.1 of Naja naja. Classification (NCBI taxonomy): domain Eukaryota; kingdom Metazoa; phylum Chordata; class Lepidosauria; order Squamata; family Elapidae; genus Naja; species Naja naja. The sequence goes on along the minus strand of CM019154.1, from coordinate 10,119,638 downwards.
TCAGTATTTACTTTACAAGGGAACTTTTTTTAATAGATAAAATGAAATAAATCCAAATATAGGATTTAAAATCAAAGTCTGGGGCTCATGGCAAATTTATACTATATACGGTACCTGCAGCAAGCTTACTGCATGCACAATGATGGAAGAACAATAAAACCCACTGCGATGGATTGTGAAAACGTTACAATTTGCAGAAATTCCAAGATTGGCTTGTTTGGTCAGAAAAAAACAACATAAACTTTTTTTGAAAGATCAAAAAACTTTTAGGGACTTTTTGCTGGAAGAGAAAAAAGTGAAATGATTTATCATTTAGAAGATTAAGATAGACTTGGACTAATTGATGGGCTGACGGAACTTATTGTATAATATCTAAGAGAGAGGAGTGATTATAACATTGTAACTATATGTTTAAAAGAAGGTGAGAATTCCCAGTAAGTGCGGGTCATAAGCTCGCATTGATTAAGTCCCTGCCCTTTGTACAGACCGCCCGTCGCTACTACCAATTGGATGGTTTAGTGAGGTCCTCGGATCGGCCCCGTTGGGGTTGGCCTCGGCCCTGGCAGAGCACCAAGAAGATGGTCGAACTTGACTATCTAGAGGAAGTAAAAGTTGTAACAGAAACCTGGACCTATATGGTATAGTTCTCAGGGGAGTGTGGAAGGGGACCAGAAAGAAGGGTTTAACATAATACCGTGGGGTGGCCCAGTACAGGGAAGGTGGGGACCCCTTCCCCTGAATGCTGTGTTTGATGGAAATGCCAATAAAGTGGCAGTTTTTTTAGGACAGGTCATAAACCATTTTGACTTATATGGTCATTGTTACCCCTCTCATTGGTCAATGGTCATAGCAGTTACAGGTGTATTGCAGGGGGAGGCTACTGACTGGGCAGCAGATGTGCACTGCAAGAGATCAGAGGCGTTATGCGATATTGGAGTTTTCCTGGGGGCTCTACGAGCTCGGTTTGAAGACAAATCCACAGAACAGCAAGCAGAAGATGATCTCTTGGGTGTAAAACAAAAGGGCTGACCAGCTCATGAACATGTGCAGGAATTTAGACGATTAGCTGGGAAGGTCACATCATGGTCTGAGCGTTTATTAATCCATTTGTTTAGGGATGGCCTAGATTATAAACTAGGTCAGGCTTGTTCGTACAGGGGTTTGCCCAGGACACTTCAAGAATGGTACCATACTGCCATAGAATTGGATAATGGATTACGCAGATTATGTCCTAAACCAGAAGTCACATCGGGGATACGTAAAATGGGGCTACAAGGACAAAAACCTGGAATACGAGGTGTATCCCCAATTCAGAATCAAGGTACCAGAGGAGTGTTTAAGTGTTTCCAATGCAACTTACACGGACATCCGTTGTCACAGCTATTGCCACGATTGTGAACAAAGCAATAAACTCTTCAATTTCAATTCTACAAGTGTGAGTAACATGGTTTATTGAGTGAAGTCTCCAGTTCTTGGCAGAGATCGACAGTTGTGGCCAGCAGGACATATAATGAGAATACAAGCAGTTGAAGGTATAGAATAATAAGGTTGGAAGGGACCTAGTCCAATCCTCTGCTCAAACAGGAGATCTCATATCATTCTGAATGGCTGCTCAGTCTCACACTATTAAACACTAGATTCTGAAGAAACCGAGAGGAACTGTGCTAACAGTTTTTTAATGACAGGTATTTCTACAAAATTCTACATTCATTTGCAGCACAGAATCAATTATTCTAAGTCAAATTGGTCAAACATCAGGAAACCTGACAAAGCTTATCAAAGTAAAACACATTTCCTGGAACCACAAGGCTAAGTAATATTTGATTCTGAAAGTCTGTATTAACTGCAACTAAAAAAAATATCCCTAAGAAATTGATCAGATACTTGAATGTAGATGCATAATAAATGAAGAACACGTGTTTTCGATGAGTGCAATGAAACAGGAGCTGCATAAAATGACTTACCAAGGATATGAACAGCTGTGGATATCACCTCTTTCTCATATTCTGTATTAAAGAGAATTTATACTGTTAAACTGACAGGTGAATTTAAAATTGAGTTAATTGCCATAAAAAAAAGTTGTTCATGCATTTTTGCTTCAGATCTTCCTTTTTTCCACATAGTGTGGTAATGGACAGCATTTTTAATTTGAAGCATATCTAGGTGAGTCTTCTTTTTTATCTACAAATAACCAGAAAGCTAAATATACTGTTAAGTTTTTCTTAAAGAGTAGATAACTTTGTCCTGCAATACACATTTTATAGGGCCATTTGAAATATGGTTTCCCAAGCAGCACTTTGAGAAGGCTGCCTTTAAAAAAAATCTAAAACATACATTACAGTAAACCTGAGTAACCATCTCTCTTATTGAGTAAGGTTTCGTTTTCTCACTTTCCTATAAGACATGTTAAAATTTAATCATAGCTTGCAAACAGCAATGGCAATAATTTTACCCCACACCTGGAGTCTAACTTCTTTCTTAAGATGAGTTGAATAAGAACTGAGCAATATTTTGGATTACCTGTAATAATGTGTATTAATGAGGTGTAAAAAGGAAAAGAAAAACTGCCTACTTTCTCCCCTGTTAACATAAGTGGGCTATGGGAAGAAGGAAATCAACAATTACCACAGACAGAGAAGCAGGATCTCATTCACCAAGGCTGCCTTCAACAGATTTTGACACTTTCTCCCTTCCCCTCAGGAGGTATGGGGAAAATTTTAAGCATCATATTTGTCAAGAATACCTGAATATCACTTTCACTGGTGCTTTTACTAATAGTACATCCCAGCAATTGAGAAATAAGCACAGAGAAGATGCATTTATTTTTGGCTGAATAACGTCATATATTTCATAGTGAATGTGTCTTAATGGTTTACAAAACTGCCTAATGGTAGTATATACAAAAAACAGCATAATATGATGATTTTGAAAAAAGTAACATGAAGCCTGTGTTACAAGAATTTAAATGATAAAACAAACATAAACTCAGGTAGTCATATATTGGTTCAAAAACCCAACTGTTCTTGAGAAGTTACCGTGTGCTGCATAAAAGCTGAAGAATATTCATAGCATCAGAGGGTGAGTTTTCAGCTGTTCAGGATTATGAGATAATATTTCAATTCCCATTAAAAAAATAAAGAGCAAATATTTAAAGAAATGCTAGTTTCCTAGATACCATCAACTCCAGGGATTCACATTTCCTGTGCCAAAATATATTTGTTGCATTTACAGATAATAGCTTTCACTCACAATTCAACAGCACAAGGACACAAATTTATATTTAAATTTTATGTTCCTGAGATGTGTGAATACTTTATATTTCATTTGGTTTATTTGGAAATAAATTGGGTTTCCACAGTATAGCACCTTCCAGAAGTTATAGACCTTAATTTTTATAGATTCCAGTGTGCATGACAAATGGAAGTTACAGAGGTTGAAGATTTTGGAAGAGATCAGGTTGGAGAAAGCTGTTACAAGAGAATGGATTCAGAGTTCTTTGTGAGAGTCTGTGTGCTATGTGCTAAGTTTGAAAGACAAAGGTCACCCTTTTGAAGACAGCAAAGCCCACATTTTGGATAGAGAGGACCATTGGTTTGAAAGAGGGGTAAAATAATCTATGTTAGAATTAAACCCTCCTCCCTCAAGAGAGGGAGAGGAATAAGATAGTACCAATCTTCACATATACATGCAGGTCAACCTGTACAAGTCGAGCTGTGTGTGCAAGCATGCTGGCCTGCTGCTTGCGCAAATTGAGCTACGAACACGTATGTGCCCTGGGTTGCCACTTGCACAGCCCTGTTCCCCTCACCACCCCCTCAGCTGGGCTGCCAAGCCACAAAATTTGGGGACCACTGTTCTAGAAGGTCAAGTGAGTGTGCCTAGTAGTTGCTCTCCAATTTTGTTTTTATAACCACCAGAGGTGATAACTGAGTTGAAATGCAGTGACTGGATCCACGTAATCGAGAGAGATTTATGAGAGAATGAAGATAGGAACAGCAGCCTTTTCAGTCTAAGTCCAACAATATGTAATTTCATATCACACAATAGTTATTTTCCATGGTGTATCATATGTAGGCATACCTGAAATTAATTAGCTAAATTATTGATTGACTGATTGACTTTAACTCATTGCTTCAAAGTTGTCAGGTTCTAGGCAGTTTATAGAATTTATGTATTAAAACAGCATATAAAATCAGAATGCAGAATATTGGGATTACAGCAGGGGTGTGAAACGCAAGGCCCGTGGCCCAGATTAGGCCTGCGGGGTGCTGAGATCTGCCCCCAGGGCCACCCTGGAAATAGCAAAGGACCAGCCTGTAGTGCCTCTGCCAGCAAAAATGGAGCTAAGGGGGGCCATGTGAACCCCGGCCCCATTTTTGCTGGCAGAGAGCTGTGGGAGGCAGTTGCCACTATAAACACAGCCTGGGGGCCCACATGCAGCCCCCCTGAGCCGCATTTTGTTGGCAGAAGGTTGCAGGAAGTCACTGTGGGTAAAAATGGGCCCAGAGGGGCTGTTTGCAGCCCCCCTGAGCTCCATTTTCACTGGCAGAGAGCTAACAGAACAAACTAAAAACAAAACAAAAGAAGAAATGTTTCCCCTTTTGCATTTGAGCATGCAAGAAGGGACAGGAAAGGAGAAAGAGGAAAGAAAAAGAAGGAAAGATGGAAAGAGAGCAAGAAAGAACAAATAAGGAACAAAGGGAAAGAAGAAAGAAGGAAGAGGGAAGGAAAAAGAAGAGAAGGAAGGAAGGTTATAATGAGAATGAAAAAGAGTCTGAGGGGAATCCTTTCTTAGCACTTGGCCACCACAGGTGCCCCCCAAACACAAGTGATGTTGAGCTGACCATGCCTACACCAGCGCCTCCCCTCCTGAGGTCAAACACAACACTTATGCAGCTCAATGAAATTGAGTTTGACATCCTTGGGTTACTGCAACTTTATGATCTGATAATTTTTGGGACTGGGATTTCCACTGATAAGCAATGAGGTTGTAAAACATGTCACATGACCACATCCCATAGGAATGGCAATCCTGCAGCCTCTGTTTGCATGGGTTATTAAGGAAGAGGTGGGGTCACAGGCAAGCAGAACGATATGTATAGGGGTGCCATGGAAGAGTGGTCAAGTACCATGGGCAGGCATCAGGGAATGTGAGGGATGGAGTGGTGCAGGTTGGTATGCAGGAGCCCCAGGGTATAGGGATGCAGGTGCCACGAGGGCCAGGAATGTAATGGGCAGGTACTATACGGTGGAGGCAAGTGAAAAACTGACAGGTGTAGAAGTGATTTCTGACTTCCTGCCAACTTTCCATTGATTTTGCTGGTGGGAAGCTGGAAAGGAACATTGGAAATTGCTTTAATTTTATAATTACAAGCTGGGCATCGAGTGTCCACATCACAATCACATGTTTTTGGTGCAACACCACCACATTTTGCAGACTGGTCATAAACTCCTGAATAAAACTTATCATCCCTTTTCCAGAACTGAATGACATCTTTCTGAAATCTCTTTCTGTGAATACATGGGAATTAGAGGAATCTGGCCATAATTTTGAAACCATGTAGAATTATGATTGCTATGGCTGGTCACACAGTCATCCAGGTGTTTAGACTAGATTTGGCATTTTTGTCCACTTATTGAGTCCTTCCTTAGGACCTAGGCTAGGCAGATACTGTTGTTTAATAATATTAAATGAGCATGGCAGGATGTAAGCTGTTCCAAGTAAACTTGCTTTTTGCAATTGACTGACAGTGATTTTGTCAATGCCGATGGTCTTCAAATGGAATTCCAGATGTTTTGAGATTGTACCCAAGTTGCCCAGACAGTATTGGTACTATCTTTGCTTTATTTCACCAGTTATTCTACTTCTATTTGCAGGTCTTTGTATTTTGTGATTTTCTCCATTCCTTTTTCTTCTCTTCTGCTGTTGAATACTGCCATGTCCACTATCCAGAGTTTTTGGTCTTTATCGACAATTATTAAGTCAGGGGGTTTATGTGGCAGGTGCACGTCTGTTTGAATTCTAAAGTTCGAAAGCATCTTAGCTTCTTCATTTTCTAGTATTGTTATTGTTACTTGTTTGGATTAATATGATTTGGTCTACATAAGGCTTTCAAAGATCACTCTGGCTCAGAACATAGGTTGGCAGTTATTCCCAGAAGAACTTCTTAATGCCCATTAATAGTCTGCCTTGTCTATCCCATAGATTTTCAGAAGCAATTCAAAGTGGCTAGTTTTATCTTTTTAAATGCTTTATGACTTGGTGCCTAGTTACTTACAGACTTTCTTTTCCAACCACAGTTGATCCATATGATATGGTATTACTGGTAGAAACTATAACTGGTACCTCATTTTTATGAAATGCATGTAATGTATAGTATATCTTTGCTTACATTACTCATTAGCACTGAAAATATAATTATGATGGCAGTTTATCATGATTACAATATAATACTGGTTATTGTTAGAAAAAAGTAGAGAAATAATATAAATCAACAAGAATCTCTTGCAATGTGAGAATCTCTTGCAATGTGTATTTTATTGTAATGTATATTGCTGGATTGTTCTTATTGTGTACAGTTTTATTATACTAATCAGATGTTATTGTATAAAATTATAATTTAATAATTTATATTATTTGTGAAGGCACATGGAATATAAAACTACTATTATAATGTTATTTTTCTACAAAAATATTTTTGTTTATAATCATTGTATGATGGGGATATAGTTTGGCCCCTATTGTGAAACAACAGCAATATGAACCCAAGCGTATGCTTCCTGAAATGGAATGAATTTTCATCTGTGTATTTACATAGTAGTTTCTTCCCACTCTAGTTCCACATCACCTGAAAAAAATTAGAATACTGGTTGAACATATTAATCTTAAATTACACATACAGGTTTAGTAAGTATTTAAAATATATTACATGGATTTCTTATGTTTCTATTATCAATGGAAGATTAAGCTACATATTGTTTTTTTTTTAAACAATCATCATGGTAGTTTTGTTAATTATTATCAACTTGTAGTTTATATACTGACTAACACAAACATACACATTCTATACTCTATATATACAATATACGCTATATTATATGAAAACAAAAGTATGTGTAAGTACTTAGTGATAAAAAGATATCAAAGGGCATATAAGAAACATTTTGTGCTTTGAGTAAAAATACAAGAAATGAAGCAAAGAAGGTGATAATCTGAAAAATGAGGTTGGCAGAACCAAGGCAAGAATTGTATCCAATAGATCACCAATAAAATAAAAGGGCAAAATCATGGGCCACAATGGCAAAATATTTTTATTGGATCTGGGAGCTGACAGGATATGTCTAGGGACAATTCCATAAACAGTGCAATGAAATACTTTATTATCTTAACAGTAGAAATCTGGATACTGATGAGTTATATCATGGTCAAAAATTATCAGATCATAAACTTGTTACTTAAAGAAATTTACTAGAAGGGCTTTTGCTCCCAGTTTTGTGAAAAAAGAAAAAATGATATGATAAGGTAATAGACTGTATATTGTGGAAAAGACACAGAGAACAAGAACAAACACATGTGACTGAATAAAATGCAAATCCAGGGAATACCATTATTAAAAGGACTAGGCTGAAAGACAAGAAACTTCTGAATAAGAAAGTACTTCTGGCTGACGTAAACTATTAAGTTAGGAAGTAAACTGTTTCACGAGTTTAGTCATTGTGCAAAGATGGTGCCTTTGATTTTATCCAAAAAATTAAAAAGTTAAAAACAAAAACATCAAATAAAGTAATATAAATAATGCTTCTCATAATTTTCCATTATGCCACAAATAAATGCACTACCACTTAAAAAAATAATTTTGATAAAATACATTTATATACCTTCCATTGCATCCAAAGAATCCATCTTTTGCAAAACTGAATAGTTAACAAAACATATAGGCTGATTGTTCTTGATTGTCAGCAAATCCAGAACACATTGATGTAAAAATATGTACTGTGCCTAGAAAGTGTGAACATTAAAAATGGTTAAGCTTTATTCAGAGATATCTTGACTCTAACCTGAACTTGTTCTGAGGCAATTTTTGAATTAAATACTCAGGGTACTTTTAGAAAAAGCAACATTCTTACAACTAGTTCATATTTTGGGGTACTTCTGGAGCCCATTCTACTTAGATAGGATTCTATTACACTTCTTATTGCAGCTGCTTCAAAGCTGCTTCATAATGAAGAAGGACACAGGACGAGGATGGGACAGCAAAAACAGGGGACCATGTTTTTATCACAATGGTAAGTTCACATGTGAATAAGATAATGTCTCAGAGTCTCAAAGAAACTAATCTTGGAGAAATTTTTCTGTTGATTTCTGAAATTCTGAGGACCATTCCTCTAGATATACTATGAAAACAGTGGCCTCCCAATTTGAATTTCCAGGTGAATAAAAATAAAAATATGCCAAACCCATTAAACCTTAAGGAAGTACTCATGGCAAGATCCTGATTTGCTGTCAATAGTACGATTGGTCTAAAAGAGAAGAGATATTTTTCTTTGAAGACCTGTTGCAAGATGATTGGACCTGATTTGAGACCCAAGAAGCAGTGCTAGTTTTAATATATTTTAACATAGCACATCCTCTTGGATTTCAAATCAGGTCTAATCATTTTGCAACATGGGTTTGGCATGGTTTGGCATAATGCGATCTATCCTCTTCCTGGATTTACTGAACAAGCACCACCAAGCAGAGGATGAGACTTTAGTTAAATCAAGGCACCTTTATTGACTGGAACATTCCTGGAAAGATCCTCAGTTTCCTACTTACTTCCCCCCCAGTATGGTTAAAACAAGGAGAAAAAAAAGTCAAAGTGGTGGCTTCTGATTGGCTTACAGGGTCAGGAGATCCAATATTTATTATTTTAGGGCTGAAGTTGGGAGGAAATCTATATATATTTCAGTCAGTCATTCTTTCCTGTATCTATATTAAGTGCTGGCTTTAAACAATAAATGGTTTCTTTTATTTTCAGTGCTCTTCTACAATTGCACACATTTATGTCTCAAGCCCCTAAGGCACTCCTGAATTGAAGGGATTAGCCGATGACATCACCGTTACCCTGGGGATGCCCAATTGGGAGCTCCTTTTATGTCCCTGTTAATGTGCCCACCAAAGTGGCACCTATTTCATCTATTAATGTTTGCACACTAGGTAGAGAGGAGCTGGAGAGAATGATGGAAGCTCACCCCATCCCACAGCAGCACTTGGGTCTTGAACACGGGCTTGCTAATTGTCAACCCAGTATTTTAACCACGCGAGCTACTGTGCTCTTTCCCCTACCATAACAACAACGTTACGCTACCAGTTGTTGTTAACATTATTTCGGAAATATGGACTTTTATTGCTTTTATTTTTTTCACTGGATTGAGAACTGAGCCATTGTATGTATCTTAAAACATCTTACCAGATTCTGTACCATGCACATCCTTTCACTTCTTAGTTCAGCTACAAGTCCATAGACATCCACAAAATCATGGTCATTTATATGCTGAATTAAATGGTCAAGGGCAATGTACACTCCTGTTCTTCCAACTCCAGCACTATAAGAAGTAGAGATGAAACACACATGGAAACATTGGCACTTTTAATGGAAAAAAATCAGGATTACAATGAAGCATATTATAGTCTGATTAAATATTATTGCAAAATAATTATTCTTGGGTAAGTAAAATATTGGAGATACATCACTTTTCATCATGTAAATTCTTTGTATTATCTATAATACATAATCAAAACAGAAGGAACTTTTTTTAATCTAAGTACAATTCTAGATTTATGGTAAATGTTATATTCTAGATTAAGATTTTTACTATAATGGTAGCTACAGTATTATACCTAATTCGTTATGCATCTATTACCAACCTGTGATTTATGCACTTGAACTCTTGAATATGTCTGCTGCTGTATATTAAATAGGTTTCACCACAAATTTCTATGTTCTTAATCTATGCATGGGTTCTGTGCTCCATACTGGAATTCAATCCATTGCTTCTGTTTCTAATAAACTAATCCCATCATTTAACAGGATGCCATCTGTTAAAAATCTGCTTACCTGCAGTGAACAATTATGGGTGTGTTGTCATGTGATCGGCTGTCTCGAACCAGCTTTGCAAAGTGGATTAATGATGCACTTGTTTCAGGTACTCCATGTTCAGGCCAGGCAGTAAAATTACACTGACGTACCATCATACAATCCCCATGCTGTTAAGATATGCAAAGAAAAATAGTTTTTTTTAGAGTTAGAGGAGTATTTAGTTACCCCTTGAGAGGCCATCATAGTGGGATAGACTACAATTGGATTTTTTTTGGTGACACTCTATTAAGATATTTTTCTCCTCTCTTGCCTGAACACACAGCCTCGTGGTAGCAGCTATAACCCCTGCCTCTATGATTATGGGATGAAATATAGGGATGAGAGTTTAATATCTTTCTACTGTTCTGCTTTACGCTCTAGATGGGTATACAACAGACAGAGCAACTCCACAAAGCATCTATACAAAGCCTTTTTTATTGGTTCATCAGGCATCCTGTCAACTCACAGTTATGATGAGGTTCCTCTTAATGTCCAATCCTTTGCATATCTGAATCGTAGTGTAGAAAGATATTAAACTCTCATCCCTATATTTCATCCCATAATCATAGAGGGAGGGGTTATAGCTGCTACCATGAGACTCTGTGTTTAGGCAAGAGAGGAGAAACCTCCCCCAACCCACCAAGGGTCAATTCAGTGACCAATCAGGGTTACAGATGTGACCACATGACATGGACTACATTTCCCAAGATACCTTAACTACATTTACCATGATGCATTCCCTTAAGGGGACAGCTCTCAATTCCTAACTACCTATCCCAAACCCCATTAACTCTAAACTGGCTGGACACCATACCAAAAAGATAGGCATGTAAGATGTATTGTGCACCTAAATGCCTAAATTGTTTTTTTTAGAGCAGCCTGATAAGCAGTTTAACCAGTAATTATTACTTGGAATGGAACATTAATTTTGTAGCTCATTGTCCTGATTCTGTTAGTAGGACAAATTACAGTTGATTCTTGATACAGAATTCGAGAATCAATGACATCATATAATCACTGGGAATATTATAGAAATGAAGCCACATAGTTTACTGATTCTTAAATATCAGATTTCTGAATATTTTTCATAAGTTATTGACAACTGAACTGACATGTTGGGCATTGTAAAGCATTTGTAAAAGTCACAACCAATATAATTCTGCATAATTTGACATCACATTACTAAGTGATATTTTAATTTAACGGGCATTCATTATGACCCACTGTGCCTGGGTAATGAATATTTTCTCTGTTTTTGATTTATAACTCTTTCATGCCAACAAGTTAAAATAATATAGTGATGAATATACTTTCATAACTTGTTCTTTGGATTTCAATTTCCAAGAAAATGAACACTCATAATATTTTTTTCATAATTATTGTTTTTATACTATAATACAACAGCAGGATAAGGCAAAAGAATACCTATTTTTTTCTAACTTTAATCTGATGACATCACAATATTGGGAATTATAAAAACCAAGATCTGTTAATCAAGAAATTTAAGCAATGACCCTAAGAGTCAGACGTGTTGTCAGACATTATAGCTGCAGATAGATTGCAATTTTTCACAGAATATATGGAAGTTTAAATAAAATCTATGGCAGCCCTGAAGGTGACTATTCTTACCTTTTCAATTTTTAGATCCCTGATGGTCCAGTCTATTTGAGTATCTTCCACTAATTTAGTAATCACTATATCTCCAAAGACAGTAACTGGAATGTTATCTTCAGGCCAATATTGATGGCATCTTATCTGCAATCAGGGTGCAATATGATGGCTTATAAAATCATACTATTATTTTTATGAATGTACAATAATAATGAGTCTTCAAATACAGTTATAACTCATACATTGGTAACTTACCCGCCCTTTTTCATAACACTGAGTTAGCATAACAACAGTTTTTGCTCTTGTTTCCCATACCATTCTCCAGAAATCTCCCACTGTGCCTGGTAATGGTCCTTGAGTAGCAATAAATTCATTTGGACATAAATAGCCCTAAGATAAAAATGAAACTTAGTACACATTGTTAAAGAAAAAAAGAGGAAATATCATATTCAGCTATATATTCAGTAAAATATTTAATATATATTCTTGCATGTTGACATTATGGTGATAAGCTACATTAGTAACTGGCATCTATTTTGTATAACATGTTAATTAAAACATGTTCATGTTTTTTCAACTATGAACAACAAACAATGCAAGCAAATATTTTGAATCCATAAGTTGAATTCATCAAGTTATAAAGATTAATACAGCTTTTCCTTGCTATCTGTTTCATAATTGTGAACCACTTGACCTAAAAGTATCTAGAGATTTTTACTTGAGAGTGTAGCTCCCAAATTCTCAAAATATTGCATTGGTTAAGAACACAGCACAATAGCTGGTCCAATCCAGTAGATTTTGATACTAAATTATAATACACCAATGGTACCTAGTTGGGCAATAAACATCTACAAGCAAACAATTAAGTTCAGGGAGCACCAAAAACTCCATAGTTCAACCCTCAGCCACATACATTCTCTTTTGTTGCATAAAATAGATGCTAAAAGTATAACATATCTTAAAAATTAAAAATTAGAAATATGTTATTTAGTTATTTTGAAATTAACAATACACTTTTGGAACTAAGAAAAAAAATTAGGCATATCTCTACACACATAGTGTTTGCAGTATTGAATATTACAAAGAAAACAAATTTCACAGTATATCCAAATATGATTATCTTTCTCCTGTATGCATCCAAAGTGGTCTGTTCCTAACTTAAACTGAAGGATTTGGCTTCCAAGAGCTTAAATATACCAGACAACTACTGTAGTCTATGTGTTTAGCTGAAATATGATAACCATACTAGCACTTAAAAGCAGAAGAAACTAAAATATTATATGAACTGATGGAACAGGCAATCATGGAACATTTTCTTGAAAACTGAAATGTACAATTATAGTATAATTCAAGGTATTCAATAAACTATTTTTGTTTTCCATATGAACTGAATGAATAAAATAAAAATCTGATAATGATGACTGAAGTTAGTCTGTAACTATATTGTAATACAGGGAGAGAGTAAAAGAAAATTCATGCATTTTCCCCATAAATGTATGTTTCTTTCTAAATCATGAAGTGGCATGCAGAAGAATGCAGTTACAATTTAAAATGGTGATAAACTTACAGATACATAGCTGGCATTAATATAATCAGATCCTGGTACACAGGCATCAAGCATTAACTTCACTCGATTATTATTATCTGTGCAAAAGAAATTAAATCAAAGCATCTTTCCAAAGTTTCAATGGATGAATATATGGATACAGCAGATAACAGTCAGTGTATCTACAGTATGTAATATGGTGCATGCACATAAAGATAGATCATTTTAGGAAATATGACATTTAATGATATGTTAACATCATACTTAAAACAACATGCCATCTCTTTACATATATACATTCATGCATACATACATACATATATAATATCTATTAAATTTTATTTTTTTTCTTTCAGTTTTATTTTTCACCATTAAAACCACTGTTGAGTTTAACAGAATCAAGCAATATACCCATTAACAAAGACTTTTAGATAAACGTTTTAATTTACAACCCCTCTCCCTCCCTCCTTCCCTCCCTCTCTTTCTCTCTCTTTCTCTCTCCAAGCATACACACACATGGGCCTGTGGAAAGGGAGATTGAATTCTGTGCTGGTTTTCCCATCTCAAGTTAAATCTATACATATGTCTATGTCCCTATGTAGTTCTCCTGAACACATTCAAAATTGAGTATGTTATTAGTTTCCAACAGAACATATCCTGAATATTAACGAATATTACTATGAAGTATCCTGGAATGGCAGAAATAATAAAATTATGCAAAGCTTCAAATAGAAGAGGATTTAATCAAATAATCTATTTGAAACTTGTCAATTATTGGATTAAAGCAGGTATCTGAATCTAACTCATGATTCATTGGGCTGCTTGGATACAGATACTTTTATTTAATGTAATTGTGGAACAAAATTAATTCAAACTGATTTTGAATAGTTAAACTAAATTGCAAAATCAAATTGAATCTTGGCTGAATTCATATGTTAATAAATAATGCAACAGAAGAATAGAGTTTTGAGTATACATACAAAAAAACCCCAAAAGATAAACTCTGAGTATGCATTCTGCTACTGCTTTAGGCATATTAGCTCAGGTCAACCTGAGCACAGAATATTTCCTGAACTAGTAGCAGATAGTAGGAGCAGCTGTTCAACACTTAATAGCACAGAATGTGGCTACATTAACCAAAGAATGCCTTGTCCCCATCTCACATCACAGCTAATGCTTAAAATAATAATAGCATTTCTTTTCTTAATAAGTGAAAAATGAAGCAGTGTTGACTACAGAGGGAGACAGACTCCTGACTCCTGTGATAAAATCTATCCTGGATTTCTAAATTGCTATATATATTCACTCTGATCTTTCCTGGATCAGCTACATACACATTTACAAGAATCTTAAGAAAGCATCATCATGTTCCAAAGAAAAAGTGAGCATACCCAGAGATGGATCCAGCACTTTTAGATAACTTTATTTTACTCCAGAGCACACAGCCCAAAAAGAATAATTAGGATGGATTATATTACAAAGCTAAGAAACCACGAGGCTATATTATTTCCTGTCCTGCAACTGCAGTGTACAATCTGCTGCTTCAGATCTCTCTACTAATCCACAGACTCTCTGCCTGCCTAATCTGAGAAAGTCCCATGGGAGGACTTCCTTTATGATATCCTCCTTTTACTTGAGATATAATAGACTGTTGTAGAGATAATAGTACAATGGAAGACACAATATATTCACACATCGCTCATCTACTTCATAACATAAATAAAATTCTGGGATTTGAACATAAATATTTTTCTTTGGGAAATAAGTACAGAAATTGTTTTATCCATGAGATTGTATAATCAAAAAAGATACAAGCAATTTTGACATGGTAGTATTTAAAAATTAATTTCAGAAAAATATAATTAGTAAAACAACTACATACATGGTTTGATGTTTGGAAAACGATTTTTAGATCTGTTCCAAGGAAGATCAGCATCAGTTAATGCAAGATCTGGAAGAAACTTGGGGAGTTCCTAAAAAATAATATATATGTTGCTATGACTTTCAGGTTACTCATATTTTCAGCAAAAAAGTACACAGGAAGCATAGTAGCATGAACACTTCCAATTAATATTAGTGATCATATATGAAGTCCTACATGGCTTGGGTCCAGGGTATTTGCGGGAGCGTCTCCTGCCAGCGTCGACCTCCAATCGCCCTGTATGCTCCCACAGGCAGGGCCTCCTAGGGGTGCCGTCGGCCAGACAGTGTTGGCTGGTGGTGCCCAGGGGTAGGGCCTTCTCTGTGGGAGCACCCACCCTGTGGAATCAACTCCCCTTGGAGCTCCGGCTGGCCCCTGACCTCCGTTCCTTTCGCCACAACCTAAAGACTTGGTTGTTTCAACAGGCCAGCCTGGACTGAATGGGGTGGGGTGGGGTTTTATCGTTTTTAGTTTTTAATTGGATTTTAAATATTATTGGGCTTACTTAATTAGTTTAATTGTATTTTAATATTTGTATTCTTGTTTTTATTGTAAGCCGCCCTGAGTCCCTCGGGAGAGAGGGCAGCCTGTAAGTACAATTAATAATAATAATAATAATAATAATAATACTGTGCCAAAATATATTTTTCTTTTTCACAATGTTTTTCATTTGTATCGAGAGGCTCCAGATTTTTTATCTCATTTTCAGGTTGCCTTAGAATTAGCAAATACTTTATTAATAGTGGAAGAGGTAGTTGTAGTTTCTTATTATATTTCCTCTGCAATTTTCAAGCTGCACACATTTGTGGATCTAAATCAATTTTCAAATTTCAGTTCCTCTGACATTTAATACAAGCACAGTCAAGGAGTCTGTGGTCTGCTTGAGAGGAAATTATGGATGAATGTGGATGACAGAACAGCCTCATAAAATGTGTGTTAAGAACCATAAAACTGGAAGAAAGGAAGGATGGGAGGAAGGAAGGATGGAAGAGAGGGAGGGAAGGATTCTCCCCCCCCCCCAATAAACTGAATGGGAATAATGAGATTTGGAAGAAATTTTCAGCACATCACTTCTTACAATATAACCAATGCCCTGCCAATGTAGCTCAGTAGTGATCAACCAGCTGCTTCAAGGCTTTAGTCTCCCAGCAGATCTGTCTTCAAGGACAATAGGCTTTGATCCATAATACTTCACTTATGCTTATGCTGGAGTAAGACATACTAAAGATTTTACTTGAATCATTTATGCTGCATACTGTGAATATATTCAGAGAAATTGGGAAGTCAGCTAAAAAGGAATATTTCTTAAGAGAATATAGAATGAATAGCTTGTATTTTTTTTGTTTGAATGCAAGCAGCAGTGAGAGAAAGATTTCTGTAGCAGAAAATAAGGCGGATGAGTGTATGAACTCTTCTGATCACATGGAATGAGAAGCAATATGTATAAAGCACTGTTTTCCATGTGAAAATATCAAATATGACCGAACTATTTATTGAGTACTAATGATCAAAGTACATCAAATGTGACACATGAAACAAGTGGAGACTGCATGTTGTGACAACTGTTGTTAACATACCAAAAATTCTTCCTGAAACTTGATGTTGTTATTTGTGCAAAGATCTTCAACATGTTGCAGAAAACATTTCTTGCCTATTGGCCTTGAAATAAAGGAGGAAAATTAATAATTTGGGGTTTAAAATAAAGGCATTTCTATTAGAAAGTTAACATACCACTTTTATGCATATAAAACAATTAAAAAGACTTAGTTTACATTTGGAACATTTTTGAAATAACAGAATTCCATCTTAAATTTTATACTACAGGTAAAACTCGAAAACTTAGAATATCGTGCAAAAGTTCATTTATTTCAGTAATGCAACTTAAAAGGTGAAACTAATATATGAGACAGACTCATTACATGCAAAGCAAGAAAGTTCAAGCTGTGATTTGTCATAACTGAGATAATTATGGCTTACAGCTCATGAAAACCCAAATCCACAATCTCAGAAAATTAGAATATTACATGCAATCAATAAAACAAGGATTGTACATAGAACAATATCGGATCTCTGAAAAGTATAAGCATGCATATGTACTCAGTACTTGGTTTGGGCCCCTTTTATAGCAATTACTGCCTCAATGCGGCATGGCATGGAAGCTATCAGCCTGTGGCACTGCTGAGGTGTTATGGATGACCAGGATGCTTCAACAGCGTCCTTCAGCTCTTCTGCATTGTTCGGTCTCATGTCTCTCATCTTTCTCTTGGCAATGCCCCATAGATTCGAGTTTGCTGGCCAATCAAGCACAGTAATCCCACGGTCATTGAATCAGGTTTTGGTGCTTTTGGCAGTGTGGGCAGGTGCCAAGTCCTGCTGGAAAATGAAGTCAGCATCCCCATAAAGTTCGTCTGTGGAAGGAAGCATGAAGTGCTCCAAAATCTCCTGGTAGACGGCTGTGTTGACCCTGGACTTAATGAAGCACAGTGGACGAACACCAGCAGATGACATGGCTCCCCAAATCAATGAAGACTGTGGAAACTTCACACTGGACTTCAAGCATCTTGCAGTGTGTGCCTCTCCATTCTTCCTCCATACTCTGGGTCCTTGGTTTCCAAATGAGATGCAAAAGTTGCTCTCATCAGAAAAGAGGACTTCGGACCACCGAGCAACAGACCAGGTCTGTTTTTCTTTAGCCCAGGTAAGACGCTTCTGAAGTTGTTTGTTGTTCAGGAGTGGCTTGACAAGAGGAATACAACATTTGAAGCCCATGTCCAGGATCCGTCTGTGTGTGGTGGCTCTTGATGCACTGACTCCAGTCCCCAACACTTTTGAATGGCCTTTTCCTGACAATCCTCTCCAGGCTGCAGTCATCCCTGCTGCTTGTGCACCTTTTTCTACCACACTTTTCCCTTCCACATAACTTTCTATTAATGTGTTTTGACACAGCACTTTGGGAACATCCAACTTCTTTTGCAATTACCTTTTGAGGCTTTCCCTCCTTATGGAGGGTGTCAATGATGGTTTTCTGCACAACTGTCAGGTCAGCAGTCTTTCCCATGATTGTGATTCCTACTGAACCAGACTGAGAGACCATTTAAAGGCTCAGGAACCCTTTGCAGGTGTTATGGCTTAATTAGCTGATTAGAGTGGGACACTTTGAGCCTAGAATATTGCACCTTTTCACAATATTCTAATTTTCTGAGATTGTAGATCTGGGGTTTTCATGAGCTGTAAGCCATAATCATCTCAATTATGATACATCACGGCTTGAACTATCTTGCTTTGCATGTAATGAGTCTATCTCATATATTAGTTTCACCTTTTAAGTTGCATTACTGAAATAAATGAACTTTTGCACGATATTCTAATTTTTCGAGTTTCACCTGTATTTATTTGACAGCTTGCAACTCTTGTCTACAAACTATTTTACAAATATGATTACTCCCAAAGGCAATCTTTTGATATTTATGCACATTTGTAAAATCACCCTTCAAAAAAAACTACTTCTTAAAAAAGCTATCCACTGCCATAGCCGAACCTCTAAGCATAATCTTTGAAAAATCTTTCAGGACCAGCTCCTTGCCAAAACTATGGTCACAAGCCACAGTCATCCCCATCTTCAAAAAGGGAGACCCCAGCCTAGTTGAAAATTACAGACCAATCTCTTTATGCTGCGTCACCTGTGAAGTCATGGAATCAATTAACCAATCTGTTAAGTTTGCATGAAGAGACAGACGCGGAATGCTTCAAGCTCTTTGTTTATTAGCGACTACAGCTCAGAATGAACCCAACTTTGGCTGGGCTGTGGCTGCTACTTATAGCCAGCAGCCGCAGTTGCCAGCCAATCAGAGTGCAGGGTTTTCCGCGACTTTTAAACCAATCATTTCTTACATTTTACAAGAACAGTTCAAACTAAACCAATGACTTTAAACCTGCATACATAACACAATCCATTATCCTCCACTTAGAGACAAACAACCTACTCTCTAATAAACAATTTGATTTCAGAAAAAAACTATCCTGTAATCTACAACTCTTACACTGCGAAAACATATGGACTACACAACTAGATCAGGGCAAAGCAATAGATGCAATCTACATAGACTTCCGTAAAGCCTTTGATTCAGTGGTACACGACAAACTACTATTAAAACTAAAATCTTACGGTATCTCTGGACACCTGCATAACTGGATAGAAGCAGACAACAAATGGTCAAAATTGGGAGTGTCCTATCAAATCCTATACCTGTCAACAGTGGTGTCCCCCAAGGCAGTGTTCTAGGACTCTCTTCATATTCCACATAAATGACCTCTGTGATCATATTAAGAGCAACTGTTTTCTCTTTGCTGATGATGTAAAGCTATTCAACACCACCGACAATACTGCTACCCTTCAAAAAGACCTTGACTATTGTATCTGAATGGTCAAACAAATGGCAACTTCAAATCTCAACAAATGAATGCTCTGTCTTACATATTGGCAAAAAAAAAAATCAGAAAATAAAATACAAGCTGAATAGTCAAGACCTCGTTGATGATCCAAACTCTGTCAAGGATCTTGGAGTACTGATCTCTAATGATCTAAGTGCTAGAACCCACTGTAACTACATAGCCAAAAAAGCATTAAGAGTTGTTAATCTAATCTTACGTAGCTTTTTCTCTGGTAATATTACACTACTAACTAGAGCATACAAAACATTTGCTAGACCAATACTTGAATACAGCTCACCAGTCTGGAACCCACATTATGTATCTGATATTAACACAGTTGAGAAAATCCAGAAATATTTTACAAGAAGAGTTCTCCACTCCTCTACTCATTGCAGAATACCTTATGCCACCAGACTTGAAATTCTAGACCTAGAAAACCTAGAACTACGCCGCCTTCAGTCCGATCTAAGTATAGTATATAAAAACATACATTGCAATGTCCTACCTGTCAATGAATACTTCAGCTTCAACTATAACAATACAAGAGCACACAATAGATACAAACTCAAGGTTAACTGCACCAAACTTGATTGCAGGAAATACGACTTCAGCAACAGAGTGGTCAATGTCTGGAATACGCTACCCAACTCTGTGGTTTCTTCCCCAAACCCCAAAAACTTTAACCTTAGACTGCCTACTATTGACCTCGCCCCTTTCCTAAGAGGTCTATAGGGGCATGCATAAGCGCACCAACGTGCCTACCGTCCCTGTCCTATTGATTCTTTTTATTTTTATTTATTTTTATTTTTCTTATATGTATCCATTCCATATATTCATAACTATGTTTGTACTTATACATATTATCTTGTAAGCGATTGACAAATCAAATAAAAAATAAAAAAATAAAATAAATTAAAATCCACCCGATAATGCTTCTTTGGTCACACAGAAACCATTTTATACAATGCAGGGCTTTAGATACATAAAATATAGCAGTGACTTCATTCCCATAATGACATGGTTTTTAAGCCCCTAGGAGTTAAATATCCCTATATTACTTGCCAAGCTAAAACACAGACATGCAGGCTTCACCCCAGAGAGAGAGAAAGCATTTCTCCAGTTACCATGCAATTAGTCATGCTTTTATGATTTATACACAGCTTGGAACTTTTTCTAATAAGTATACCAATATATATCACACATTTCAATTCATCAGACTAGGCACAGTATAAAACTCAACTTACCTGATGGACTTTCTATAACTAAGTAACCTGTAACAGAGATTGTGTTAAATAAGAAGCTGTAAATTGTGAGTTGTGAGTTAGGCAACTTTTTGCAGTGTAATTGATAGACTCTGGACTCACCAAAGTTAGAAGTAAGGAGTCAAACGACATTAAATATTTTTGAATGATTCACATTTTAGAAGTTCTTTAAATGATTTTAAATTCTTTTTGCAAGACAAATCTCCTGGTAGCCTTAAGAAATGTAGCAAGGCCACTATAGGTGGAAGAGGCAATTAACATTAATTGTCTTGGCTTTTGTGAATGGTATAGTGTGGTATGTGAGGTTATTTGGTCTCAATCAGCCCCAAACTAATACTATCCCTACTGCAGGTGGGTTAAATTTTTCACAATAGTTACTTCTCTCTAACCAAGATATAAGTCTTTCAGAGAGAGTTTCTAAATTCTATATTTTCTTAACCTCTATGCTTCAGTAAATGAGCCTTGGTGGCTCAGGCTGTTAATTGCCTGCACTTAAGTTCCAGCTGCCTAAACTGCTGTAGGCTCGAATCCCACCAGGCTCAAGGTTGACTCAGCCTTCCATCCTCTCGGGGTAGGTAAATTGAGGACCCAAGATTGTTGGGGGCAATTAGCTGACCTTGTAAAAATGCCGCTTAGTAATAAGCAGGCATATACAATGGAATGAAGGCTATTGCTGAGCACACTGGGTTGCATCCCCCAAAAAATTGTAAGCCGCCCTGAGTCTCCGGAGAAGGGCGGCATATAAATGTAATTAAAAAAAATGGATTCCAATATGATGTCTCAGTTTTTAAACTACTTAGGTATGTGATAGTATGTTGGTAGACCTTTCTTGATTTGGTGACCTCCTGATGTGCCTTTGAAACCAATTAACGATGAGTACCAAGATACAACTATGAACAGCATACAGAGTGAAAAGGGAAAGCATAAAAAACATAGTAGCAATGTAATAGTGGTCATTTTATTAAAATTATATTCACACATTGTAATGCTTGAGAACATCCTAATTACATAACCTGATTTCAGTAGATGATTTTAAGAATTTCAGGAGGGGACCCTGTATTTTTTTCCCTAAGTGTGCACATGTGTTGTGCACACTAAAGTTTCGTGCATGGATGTGTATCATGCATTCTATTTTTTTCTGCTTTTCTCTTAGGTTATTTCTCTAAAGCAGGGGTGTTAAACTTGCACTGTCACAGCATCATCATGTGACATGTCACGACTTTTCCCACCTTCGCTAAACCAGGCATGGGCGTGGCCAACACGTGACGCATCTGGACTGTGGGACGCGAGTTTGACAGCCCTGCTTTAAAGTATAAAGTGAGCTGCATATATTTTACTCTGGATCATGTGATCAGAGGAATTAGCATGGAGCATAATGAACCACTGATACCCTCAGGGACAGTCATTCCTGCAAGTTTTATGTCACTCAGGGGATTTGAAGGATGAGCATCTTGAATTGCACCTAAAAATAAACTGGAAGCCAGGGCAGCTTGTCCAGTACTGGTGTGGAGGGTCAGAACTATGCATACTGCCATCTTCTGGATAGGATGTAGTTTCTGGATGGTATTCAAAGACTGCCCTGTGTAGAGCAGTAATCCAACCAGGAAGTGGTGAGGGCATGTCCCTGAGCATGCCATTTATTGATGAGTCAGATACACAGTTGCATTTTATATAAACCTAGATCTTTCATTGTTTGATGCAGTACAATGCTTAGGCATTATGAATATAGGTATTCTGGGTTATGAAAATGAAATATTTCAAGAATTGCATTAAATGTGGGTTTTACTTGGAACTGCATTAAGTAGAGCTTATTCACAGGCAAGTATGTATAGGATTACAGTTTGAATTACTGAAAGATTTGTAGACTAAGATTTTTGCAATATAAAGAACATTTCTTTGTATTAGACAATCTTATGAAAGAGACTTGGATTTATTCCTATATCACCCTGCTTTACTGGCCACCTGATTTGGACAATATGTGCCACTGTTTTAAGATGGGGTTTCATTCCTTGGAAATTTATGTAAAATTTCACCATGGTATAATAAAATATCAAATTATGACAAATGTAATTTAATATAACCATGAACCACTTGCATGGGAATAAGCTTCCATTTCTGGATAAAGTTTCACCAAGGATAAGAGCATGAACCTTTGCATAAGAACTATTTACTTTAAAAATACTAATCTAATTAATACTAATTATTCTGCTTTCCAACAGACAATCAGTTCCTGCCAACAACTAAAAGAGGAAGTTCTTGCTTAAGCAGAAAAATATTATGGAGCTGGATTGACACCCAAGCACTAAAAACTTTAATATATATCAATAAATGATATATGATTAAGATGATCAGGTTCTATAGGTTAGAATGGGCTTAAGTTATATTGAGTAAATATATTATATAATGATTAGAGATGCACTGAGTAAAAAAAATGCTAATTTGCTAAGCACTCAGTAATAAGATTTACAGAAGCTTTGTTCAACCTGATTCTTCTGGCCTTAATGGTTAGGGTTTATCTGGTATACTTTATCTTAGAATAGCTTGAGTTACAGAATCAAGGAAAATATTATGTAGATGATTTATTTTCAACCATCCAATTCACCCAACGCTGACATTGTAACATAACTGCAAACAACAAAACTGCAAGATATTTCAGCTTTGTGCAGGAAATAAAAATACTTTAGCCCACAAGCCTTCCATCATGTTTTGGGAAAACATTTGGATCATCAAAGCTATTCTATATACAACAACAGTTTATCAGAGCTTGCAATATTAATCGCATCTTGAAAGATAGATGGAGCCTTAGAGCCTAGGCTCAGTTTCACTTCTAGTATGATTTTCTTCCCTGGCCAGATTCAAGTTATTTGTCTAGATATAGAATCAACAGAAACCATTTATTTATGTTGGCAATGGTGACCGGCACTACTTTCTGGGTCAATCACTTAAAAACTGTTGGGAATTATATCTTGTTCAAAAGACCCCACAGAAATGAATATGTAGACTAAAGGCTTAAGTCATAAGCAACATGAGTACTTGCGATGGAAATGTTATTAGCAAGTTAAATTAAGATCTTCATTGGCCTGTCTCTTTAAGAACAATAGAGAATAATTATTCCTTACTGAAAGTCTTTATAATTTTTTTCATTCTCACCTTTTAGATCTTAAACCATTTCATAGCAATCTTATTTAAATAAATAGGTTCCATAGATCATTTGTTAATGATCTCAGCACTTTACAAGCTTTTTACAAGTCAGAAAAATAATTTTGAAAACACACGTGTTAATAATGTAAAGCAATGGTATTAGAATAATCCTGAATTTGTAATTTTCAGCTTCAATTTATTAGTCATTAGCTGCTGACAAATTCAAAACAAGAAAAGACCAAAGCAAACAAATAAAAAATATAAGCATTTAGCCCAATCTTTCACTCTGGATTGCCTGCCTCTGTCTTTGGAATCAAGTAATGAAATTCTGTAACATTATATATTAAATAAATGCTTTGTCTGCAAGAAGGAAATCAATAGAGTTGTTATTTAATGCATCTTTTAAACAAGAAGAAAATACATATAAACAGAGTTTTTCCAGTTTAGTTTCTGAAGTATTATACTTAAAAGTCATAGTTCTGCTATTATAGTTTTTAAAAACAGATTTCTAAAAGCTCCTGAAAATTTCTCCACTAGAAATGAAATCATGTCTACATGAAAATGGCAGTCCCCATCTCCTTCCTTCTAACATATTCTAAATGACATTTGAGCATCAGTCTGTAGGATATTTATTCTCCATCCCTATGAATTTGTGTTTGTGATGGTTGCTAGAATAGGTTTATCTGGTTAGCCAGGATTATCTGGATACTCCTATGATTAGGACATTTCTATAAAGAAGATTAGAATTTTAGATTTTGGGAAATCTAAAATTGCAAATTAGGAAAATTGCATTGTGAAATTCTGAAGCTTGATTATCATTATTCACAATATCATCTAGAATTTGTCTTTTATTTCTAATAGGAAAATTGGAGTAAAAGAGAATTAAACTAAAAGAGAATTAAACTAAAAGTTTGCTAAACTTGAAATATACTGTGTATGAAGTCTGAAGCCAACTCTTCTATAATTTCAGTAGAAATAAAGTATTTGGGATCTACCTAGAAGGCCTTTTTAGATTATATTTGAGGATTTCCCTAGGTTGGGTGCCAGAAAGCTGCAGCTCTAGAGCTGCATGCACCTCTTTCAGCCCCCTGCTCTGTTGGCTGAAACCACCACTGGCTGGCCTCACCCTCCCCTCCCAGTCACTCCTCGCCTGGCCTGAGAAGATAAGGGTGATGGTGGGGGATGGAGACTTTCATGCTGCTCTTGCAGTGCCTTGCGCAGCAGAGTTAAATTTAGTGCACTTCACAATGGGGGAGATGCTGTCCCCTCCTCCTGGAACCCATTACAACATGGAGCATTGGCTGCATCTGGGCTGGGCCAGTGTCTTGGGATGGCGAGCAAGTCACACATCTGCCTGAGTGACTGTGGTACATGCAGCACCAACAAGGGCCAGAAGAAATGCCTGCAAGGTAAGGCAAGTAGGCAAGGGGCACTTCACTCCTGCTCAGGAATATGGAGCAAATCTCCATCCCCTGCCATCACCCTTATGTTCTCAGGCCAGACGAGAAGTGATTGGGGGGGGGGGCAGCCAGTGGTGGGTTCAGCTGACAGGGAGCCACAGCTGGCGGACGAAAAAGCTTCATTTATCTGGGAATCTGAAATGACTCTTAATTTAAATCATTTGGTAAAAAGCACCCAAAGAAGAAAGAACAACAACATCAGCAAAACAACAACAACAAGCCAATCCTCACCTGTTTAGGGAAATGGTTCAAGAGGGAACACACACATACACTCACACAGGCAAGAGAGAGAGGGGGAGAGAGAGAGAAACAGAGCCAGAGATGAGAGAGAGAGAGAGAGAGAGACAGACAGACAGACAGAGAGAAATGAGAGAGAGAGGGGGAGAGAGAGGGAGGAGAGAGATACCTGTTTCCCTCAGAAAACACCGGGAGCCACAAAACCTGGGTAGGCATGGCTGGGGGAGGATCATGTGACTGAGTGGGAGTGAGTGACCTTGAGTTGGCCATGCCCACCCAGGTTTTGTGGCTCCCAGTGTTTTATTTTCTGGAATACAGGTCCAAATAGCTCTTTGAGTGTTTAAGGTTGCAGACCCGCTAGCCTAGGTCTCCACAATGTTATTTTGTTTACAGTGCTTTAACAACAACAACACCAAAAACACATACAAACAATGCTTCCTCTTCTCTCATACTTATTTTTGGTCATAGTGTGAGCCTTTGACTTATATATTATTTATTTCCTGAAGGCTCTTTTTGTTGCATTATAGGCTTTCAATTGTTGTTGTATTTATAAAACAGCAAATGGATTTATCCAAGGCAGAGTACCAAACACCATATCTTGGGGGAGTGGTGGGCGGGCAGGCTAGATATAGGATATTATGCTGAATCATGCATGTGCTATTATAGCACTAATAATGATTAAATTTGTTTTTTTATACCATCAGCAAAACCCTGCATTGTCTCTGCAAGATATGAAAACCAATGTCGTAACTAGCGAATTGATACAAAATTCATCTTTAGTGCTAAGAAAAGTATTATTTCAAATAAAAATCAGCATAATCTAGGATCATACAAGTGAACACATCACACTGGAATCTTCAGCCATGCAGTAACTTACTGGATGATAAATATCTCCTTGCGTCTGAAGAAAAAAGAGGAATATCTGGAAACAAAACCCACTTGTAATTAAGTACTCAGATAGAAGCCAGCTTTGTTATTCAAATGAACAGTTGTTCATGATAATATGCACTATTAAGATAGAAAAGTACAAAACAGACAGGGCTAAAAGAGCTTTCTGACTGCCTACTAAAATGAAAGTTTTCTCTTGTTGACTATTTGTTTATAAACAAGCCATCTATTTGTTTATTTATACCCATCGATTTTACAATGGGTGAATGAGCAGTGCACAAAGGATTAAAACCATCAAAGCATGGTGCAAAAATATAAATCTAAACTAACAGTTTAGTTTAGATAATATGTAACTTAAGTATATTAATCCATACAGATCAAATCTAGCAACAGAGGTGCTTTAATTTCTTGCTCCTACTGCCTGGGGAAAGATCCTGGTCATTAATGCATTAGTTAAAATGTCAAGTATTTCAATGATTACTTATGCATGATGGGGCACATTTATATATTCCAAAAAATATTTCTTCACTTTCAAATTCCAAAATGTTGCCCTTTCACTTAAAATAACCTGTCAGTATAGCATTAAATTCAATTCAATAGCTGAGATCTCTGTTCTATAGTATTATTTGAGGTAATGATATTTATTGAGGAAGGATAGCTAAACCATCAGTTTTTCTGCTAGTTCATCTGTTAAATTGATGTATTTTTTCAGGAATGGTAACATGAAGGCTGCTAATTTAAAAGTTAGAGTTGTGAATTTAGATTCCTTCATTTAAATAGGAGTTACCATGTTTCCTTATCCCGAAAATAAGCCTACCATGTTTTTGTGTGTGCACCTATTATAAGCCCTACTCCCTAAATAAGCCTACCATGTTTTTGTGTGTGCACTTAATATAAGCCCTACTCCCCAAATAAGCCCTACTTAAGTGCCTGCACAGCTGGTCATTCCATCTGGGTGTTTGTGGGGCCATGGCCGCGAGGCAAGGCAGAGGGTGGAGCTGCCCCACACTGATTTACTTCAGGGCCCCCGCAGCCAGGCCATCCATGCCCGATACCTGCCTTGCCTTGCAGTGGCAGCTCCACCAGGCCCTTCTAGCAGGACCTCACATGGCCGCCGGTCCACTTCTTCTGCTTGCTTGCACAGCCACAATGGAGCAGGAGGCAAGCGATGTGTTGATGCTGCAGCTGTGAGGTGAGGCAGCTGTTGGGGAATCGATGGTCTGGCTGCGGGGGTCCTGAGGTAAGCTGGTGTGGGGCATGTCAGGCAGCTCTACCTCACAGCAACAGCATTGGCTTGCTACATGGCCTCCTGCCCCGCTGTGAGCAAGCAGAAGAAGTTATCTCCCCAGAAAATAAGCCTGGTGCTTATTTTGGAGCCCAAAAGAAAATAAGACCGGGTCTTATTTTGGGGAAATACAGGTATCACCATTCTGCCCAGAATAGTGTAAATTTGTGAAATAAATCAATATGAATTTTGGGAAAAAATTTAAATGAAATTTCCACATTAAACTTCTTTAATACTGCAACATATAACATGGTCATATTAAAAACATAGTCAAAATATTTGCTGGTCAAGATCTACAATGTAATTTGGAATTAGTGGTTTCCAATCTCTTTATATGACAGCTATACCAGTAGGAAAGATTTGGGGAGCCATCACATAAAACATGGCAATGTAGCATCAGCAGTCATCCTGGCATAATTTCTTGTCTTCTTTCTCAGATATATATAAAACTCCCAAATCATATAAGAGTAAATTCAAAAAGTTTAAGTTGCCAAAATCTTGGAGGATCACCTAATTGTATGAGCTTGTTGTATTCTGTCACAAATCTTCCAAATGATAGCAGCAATATCTCACTAAGTTAAGTAAAAATACATTAACATATATTTTCCTTCTAGGTAAATTCATTAGAATTAATGACAAAAAATCTTCAATAGAAGCTGCTGCAGAAACACTTTTGAAGAGTAGTGTAAAATATTTTGACATTAGTTTTATAAATAAAAGTATATTATTATAATCTAGCCATTTAATTTTCTTCCTTCATTCTTCTACTTCTCAGAACAATTTGGTAAAGAAGTTTAGGTTGAAATAAGCCATACAGTGAAAATTATGACTATTCATGAATTCTGATCTCCTGAAACAAATCCAGAATCTGTGTATCATACTATATATAGCCTGAACTTGATTGATGGATTTTAGAGGTACTATCAGATAGCAGATTGCATTATTGCATTACTTTGAGACCAACAATATATCAGAGCATTATTAGTGCCTTTACAATTCTGCATCAAAAACACTTCAGCTCAGGATATAATGTGTAATAGCAGGGCATGATACATAAAGGCGGCCTTCTCTCTATCCCAACATGGAGAAGACCAAATGATTATCTAAATTCCTGACAGAAGTGTCTGGAGGTCACCCTTTGAAAGAGGATCTTTGTGACCTGTGCAAATAAGAATACCGCAAATACTTCTAAACAAGTAAAAGGTCACAGTAGGGTCATGGCTTAAGACCCCCAGAACTACTGTTTTGCCTAAAGACTTTGCTTACCGTGTAAATCTTTCATCCTTCATATCCAGGTCTGCCACTGTGATCAACTGGTCCAGTTTAAATTTAGTGTCAATAATTTCTGCATCCCGCGGAGAATATGTACCCCCTTCTTTTTGCTTTTGACGAATTCTAAACCAACACAAAGGATATTGAATAAGATGCAATATTTAATGTTATTCATAAACCTCAACCTCACGGGAGCATTTCTGAAACATTCTCCAATGCATAACCATAAAGAATGGATTTTAATGTAACTCATTCCAGGTGATTTTGCATAGTATCACAGTTCAATTTACAAAGTCCTTGAAATATGGAAACTATGCTATAACTATTCAATAAAAGGAAAAAGGAAAATTTGTTAATGCTTGTTATTTTTTATATTTTAAATTTTGGAGATGTGGTATCATAACAAAGATTTTCACTCCAAATTGATAGCAGTTTTTCATTTGTCTGTATACAATAAACATTAATGTTTCAATTTTAGCAGTATAGCAACAAATAAAAAAATATATCAATGATATTACAAGAAATAACTCCTAACCTCATTTTCTGCTGTTACATCAGCTGTGTATACCTGGCAATAGTCATACTGATTTCTCCTGTCAGTACAGGTCAGGTAGCGGGGATTGGAATGGGATGAAAATGGGGAGTGCAGAAGTTGTAAATGGGGTGTGCGGAGGCCAATAACTGGATGCGGAGGCTGAAAATGGGGCATGCAGAGGCAGCAAGTAGTGATGGCGATCCCTGCAGCCTGAAACAGCTGATCGGTGGGCCTAACCAACCAACAATCAGCTACTTGTGCTAATCAGACTCTTTGCTGTTTGCTGCAAGGGGACAAATTGCTGGGAGGCAGAGGCCGGTGGGTGGGCAGGGCTTCAGCAACATATAAGACACACAGATATTTCCACCCACTTTTGGGGGGGGAGGAAATGTGTCTTATACACTGAAAAATATGGTACACAAATGTGCTGTTATGCATGACATTTTAGCATCTTTCAGCAATATTCATTTCTATCAACAGATCCCAGACAGTACAACCCACTGCCTTTCTACCAGCATATTCATATCTTTAGTTTGTCCATCCATTTTCTCTTTGGTAAACTACCAAATTACACAAATTCATCTTGTTGCTTTAATTTTAATCATTTATGTATTCTTTGTAATTGCCCCTCTTTGTGGTTTTCCTGTCAAAGACAACTTGATTTTGATTAAGTTTCAGACACACACTCCTTGTTGCATCCTACGCTGTCTAATTATTTTTGCAAATTATTCAATTCAAAGTAATATCTGCATTTTTTTCATACAAGATTCTTACTGCTTCTTCTAGCAATCAATATGCTTTCACTCTTGTTTTCTTTTACTCCACCCCCACCCCTGAGATCTACTCTTGCAACTACCAAAAATTGGTTTGGGTTGTATTAGGAACAGAGAACAAAGAGATTGTCATTTCACTTATTTCCCTAAATAATGTATGTTACAAATTCCACATAGTGTAGCAAGACCTGCAAGAAAAGACATTTTTTGCAGGACAAGAAGTGGCACTTCTTGCCTTCTGCCTCTGAAAGCTCATACACTAGACCTCAGTCATGCTAGTCTTTAATGCTGTTTGCTGATTGGGTTTCTATACAATGCTTATAAATTGTTGAATAAAGTTTATGACCTCTTGTTATAGTATATTCCTTGCTGGATATAAAGTTATAACAATACATATTTATTTATCAATAAATTTAAAAATGCAGTTCATTTTAATTCATAAATAATTCTACTGCTAAAACTTAAAAAATATTTCTTGTACCTAGATAAATACTTACCTTGCAAATGCATAAATTACAGCCACAAGGAGAACAATTGAGAGTATACATAAAGTAGCTGCAAGTATTATTTCTACGGCTCTTTCAGACAGCCCATCACCTGTAATGTAAAGTCAGTTGTATATTAGGATTTAAATTCCAAACTATTATTTGAAATCATACACTAGCTATTACAATTGCTTCCTGACCATTGCTGCACATAGTCAAAACGGCACTGATCAGCACTAATAGGTGCACCAGTAAATTTGGTAGCCTTTCTGAGAACTACTTCTTACCAATAATTTTTACAGCCTAAAAATGAAGTATCTTATTAAATGGCATGAACATTACAAAATAAATGCAAGTGACCCTAGAGCAGGGGTTCCAACCCCTAATCTGTCGACTAGCACTGGTCCACAGCATGCTAGCAACTGGGTCACACAAACAAATGAAGCCTCATCCATGGGATGTGAGCAGCCTCCTCCAGCCCATAGAAAAACCTTTCTCTGTGGAACCGGTCCCTGGTGCCCAAAAAGTTGGGGTTCATTGCCCTAGAGAAGGGGTGTCAAACTCACGTCATCACGACAGTGTGATGTGATGTATTGGGGCTTTTTCCCCCTTTGCTAAACCAGGCAGGGGCGGGGCCAGCACATGAAGCATCTAGCCCACGAGTTTGACACCCCTGCCCAAGAGGAACTCAAATGAGATTACATATATAGGCAGAATGACCAAGAGAAATGGGAGATGTGAAAGTCAATGGTCAATGCTGCAGCCCTGTACCTTTGATGCAAATGAGTTATCTTTATAACAGCAGGGATACAGGTTCACTAAGAAGTTTTAAAAATGATTTGTACATTTCTAATAAATAGACATTTGTGATGAAACATTCCTTACCTAAAGTTTTGATGGGATCTGAATAGTCTGAGTCTGTATATTGACCTCTGATATTTGTTGCTCTGAACTTAAATCTATAAACAGCAAGCACATAACATTACACACACACACACACACACACACACACTCTTTATAAGTATACAGCATATAAATTGTATATATCAATTAAAGACATCATCCCTGTAGCTTGTGACATGCTTTGCAGCTCTTTGGATTCAAAGAAAAATGCTTTGCGGCATGATTGGGCATTGTAGACCCACATCTGCTGGCAATTCAGATGTGTCTTTTTCTCAAATTGCATTGCAGCTGTAAAGGGCAACTATGAAATTCCAGGAAAATGTGCCACTGCTTTAAGAAGATACCAACTATTCCTGTGTGAATATCCCCACATGCTCCAAACCATTCAAAGCTGCTACAAAATCCTGCATTTTTTCAAATCAATTTTTATTAAATAATATTTTACAAAGTAAAAACAGCACAAATTTAAATAAAGGAAAAAGTAAAGTGATAAGTAAATAGAAAAGAAATGAAAGAAAAACTGCAAAACAGAGAAAGATATAAAGAAGTGGTTTCCAATATTTACAGCAGTTCTAAATTCATTTATATTTTATATTCTCTCTCTAATGTTACATTATGGGGGATATCTTTCGTGTTCTACCTTTCTAATCCTCATATCCATATCACTATTTACTTTTTTTTTTTTGCATTTTCAAGTTCTAAAGAGTTTCTAATCACTGAAAAATATAGATATGGTCTTTTCTTAATTAAACATGTCAATTTTCCCACCTCTGCAAATTCTTCCAAAAATGCAAATCATATTTTATTGTAAATTGCCTGGAATCACTCAGGTGAGATAGATGGTATAAAATAAATAATACTTACACATATTGCTTTTGGGGTTTCAGTGGTCCATTACAAATTTTTTCTTCACTTCCTGGTATCATACAAGTGCTATCAGCCCCTATTACATAAATATCTCCTGTGGTGCTCACTCCTTCACTCCCTTTTATACATGGAGGATTTGGAAAGCCTTCATTTACCAAATAAGGTCTTGCTTTATTAAAGTATGCATCATACCATTTGGTGATATTGTCGTCATTCTGAACTGAATTCCCAAAAAAGAGCAGTGATATATAGGCAGTAATTCCTGCTTGTTCTCTTCTTTTATTATTTATCAGCTCTATTTGTGCATTTATTACTCTTTTAAGGTAATGAATCTGATAAATCACAGTGCAGCACACAACAGCATACAGTTACAAATATATTAGTCTTTTAGATGTATAATATTCTGTTAAATAATTTAAAAAATTGTAATTTTATCTATGTATAACTACCTTAAATACTTTTATCTCCACTCCTAAATAAAAAGGATAACATATGATTCCAAATAACACCAATTGTAATGGGAAAAAGACAAATATTGAAAGCACTTATCACAAAGTTTGAATAACTTGATATGATTCTCGTACCACAATGTCCTCCTTTAATTTATTTATAGTGTAATACTAAAATTATCTACTCAGACAATTACTTTGAAAAGAAGATTATTCATTAATAAATGAGGACAGGGTTGCTATTTGATTAAATATAATACCCCATGTTTCAGAGGACCTAATATCACAAAGTGTCGTAAAATTTTATATAAATATATTCTTGATATTATAGATTATTTATATATATTATATATTAAAGAATATATAAATATATTCTTTATATTTATATAAAGATATAAATATATTCTTGAGTTTGAAAAATGGAGTAAAACCAATGGCAAGAAGATAATCTATAAATTCTCTGTTGCTAGTTTTCCCGCTCAATTTTCTGCTCATTCAAGTAGGATATTTTCTGTGAATCACATTCTTTTTACCATTTATTTTCATTTATAATCCAAATGTAGCTCATGAAGAACTCCAAAATTCAGAAATCTTCACGAGCAAGTAAGACAAACAGAGGTTAAGAAAAGGTAGAAATAGAAAGAAGATTCATAAATTCCTTTTAAGAAAAAAAAAATCCGTACCTCCTGTTTCTGCAACAAGAATTTGTATTTTCTTAATAGGCCCATGATCATCATTATAGTAGCAAACTGGCATGTGAATAGTAATTGTAGTGGCCGTGACAAGTAATGTTCCACTAGTGTCATAAACCGGTGCTGGCTTTTTACTAGGTCTTGGTGGTTCTGTTTTGAGACAAATAAATGCTACAATGCTTTCCAGTGAAATGTGCTCACAAATATTTTAAAGTTACTATTCAGATAATTACCCCACTAGAGGAAGCTTCTAGATTTGTAGCAAACCCCATCTCCCCATCTCACTTTCCCCTTTACTGATCTTTTAAATTTTTTTTAAAATTACATTTATATGCCTCCCTTCTCCGAAGACTCATACAACCCCAGTGTGCTCAGCAATAGCCTTCATTCCATTGTATATGCCTGCTTATTACTAAGCGGCATTTTTACAAAGCCAGCTTATTGCCCCCAACAATCTTGGGTCCTCAATTTACCTACCCCGAGAGGATGGAAGGCTGAATCAACCTTGAGCCTGGTGGGATTCAAGCCTACACTAATAGTAGGCAGCTGGAACTTAAATGCAGGCATTTAACAGCCTGAGCCACCAAGGCCCTTGTTTTCTCACAAGGCTGTATTCGCCTCGTTTTCTTTTTCATTGTCTATTCTATACCTTACTACTGTTATGTTTACAGAGCTTTTCATTTCTCCATTTTTATTGTTGTAAGTTGCCTAGGGTAGCCCCACAGTGAGATAGATGGCAAATAAATGTAATAAACAAACAAGCAAACAAATAAGTACTATTGAATTGAATCATAGCCATTTTATGATCCTACCAAAAGAGATAATTCACAAATTGTAAATCAATAGCTATCTGTTTTGCTATCCAAGCACTTCTAGTTATTTCTTTTTTAAGATATGGAATCGTGCTTATTTATTTTTGCATAACCGAAATTATGATTGAATTATATTACTATGGTAGAGATTGTGCAAATAAAACTGAGATATGTTTCACAAGAAACTGGAAAATATGAATCTCATTCACAACACTATTTATGTACAACATTTATAGGGCTATCTATATTGTCTTGCCAAAACAGGTTTCAAGATATTTTAATTTCTATTATTATTTGAATTCAACTTATACTGGATTAATGGATCATTTGTTTTAATAAACTTGTTCAGGATTTCAGTCTTTGTATACTTTAACAAATTACTCAAGTCAGTATTGTGCCACTTTTGTAAGATCTAACTTTATTTTGGTAACTTGCATTATAATACAATAAAAATAGTACCATTGGTTATGACCAGACAGAGAATAAAACAAGATATATGCTTATTAAATTCTAGTAACGTGTATAAAAACCCAAATGAAAGCAAGCTGATATTGTATTTCTGCAGTCACTGGTTTTACTATTTATAATAGTTTACCTTTAATATCTGTTGTTATTTTAAGCTGAATCTTTGGTCCTGCACCAGCACTATTGATTGCATACACCTAAACAAATAAAACAGTCTTTAACATGTTTAGTCTAACACTAATTAATGCATCAATCAAATTATATTTCACCTTGTATGTCTATTGGAATACACATATAACATAAAAAGTACATGGGAAAATAAGATTTTATTCTGAACATACCAGTAACTTCACTGAAGCCAATGGGTCTTACTTCTATGTATGGGCAGTGATTTTCTTTTTTGCTAATAATTTTTCATTATATATTTTGACAACTTTAAGATTATTGAAATAAAATTAAAATAGGAAATCCAATTACATTCATTCATTTTATAGATCTCTAAGCAACAAGGGTCCATCGGAACTGGGCAGCCAATTAATTTAAATATATAAATTAAAATGAATAAATAAATAAAGCCTATTCAGTTTTTTATATTTAATTTAAACTTATTGATTGTGGAGAAAAAGAGTTCAACTTACACTGATATTATATGTGTGTCCTCCTTTTAAACCCTCTATCATGGCAGTGATTGACTTGTTTGTTCTGTCTATAATGCTTAAATTATAAACCTGAAAGATGTCTATATCATCATCTTTATATACCATAGCTTGATATACTTGAATATTCCCACTGAGTTCAGAGGGTGGTACAAACATCACTTGAAATTTTGTTACTTCATCTGGTATCTTCTGAAAAGTTATGTTGTTAAGTGGGTCCCTGGGCACTAAAAAAAATTAATAGCTGATGAAACAGTTAATTAAAAATATTGCTAAGCATATCTAGTCTAAAAGATTAGGTCTTATGGACTTTTGCATAAAAATGATAAAAATGAACTTGCAATTTATGGTTTTGGCAATTCAACAGGATAGATTATAGAAAGAAGAGAGTCATGATGTACTTCATTAGTCATGAGGTTAAATATATATTTACATTTATAAATGCTGCTTTTTCTTTGATTTCTTTCTTTTTCTTTTCTTTTCTTTGAAAAAGCAATTAAATAGAATCCCAATTTCTTAGTGAATAAAACTGTGGCATAGATTTTTAAAAATACCTTAGGAAACAAAATCTATAGTGAATTTTCCTGTGCTATATTGCATTTGGGAAAAATATAAAAATACTGGGTGTTTTTTATATTCAACAGATTGACGAAGGCTTAAAGTGGAAGATAATAGCTGATAATTTAAGCTCCCCTGTGATATTAAGTTCCAGGTAAATCAGATAAAAATTACATGGTTCACTTTTCTTTTCAAAAGAAAAACAGATAAGCTGAAAGTTTTAATGGCAGTGAGGGGTTGTAGTTAGATTTTTTTTCTCTATGTGATACAACACTGCATGGAATACTTGGTTGTTTTAGAGAAGTGTTTAAAATATTGATGCTTTTAATTTTTTTACAGCTTTGGTTGTAGTTTGCTTTGCAATGTTTATACACTCAGGTAGTTAATAAAATGAACAAACAGAATTAGCAACTTACCTGCTTCAAAAGTGGAAACAATAATGGAAGAACTAGACTTGCCTTCAGTATGTGCAGAGTGAACATCTTCTACGAAAGCAGTGACTACTATGGAATACCTTGTAAATGCTTTCAATCCTGAAATACTGAGGGCTTTATCCTCATAATTTGCTTTGACAAATGAAGCTTGATAGTAATCTGTATCCACCTGTACCAAGCAGGTACAAAAGCATAATGTTTATTAGATTATTCATAAGAAACTATGTGTGATATATCATCAAGGGAAAACTGAGTTAACAGGACTGAATGGCCATCTACCTGTGCAAGGGGAAAAAAGCGCAGAGCATGTGTGGGGTGGGTAAATTTAACAAATAACACAAACAGACACAGCATGCATAATGATTTTGTCATGCTTTTTTATCCCAGTACTAATGCAATAAATTTTCTTTAGATCTTGTGTATGGCTATACAGTGGGGAATCTTTGGGGAACCTTTAATCCAGAAATCATTGGCATAATTTTCCAGATATTTTTCTGTGAGAATACTTTGTAATACATAAAATTGGAGATTCATCATGCTTTTTGCTGTCTCGGTTTTTACATCTAGCAGCCTTAGGACCCAAAATCACAAAATACTCTATTTCATTATTGTTCCATTAAACAGTGAATAGAATAAGTACAGACTATACACAATTGCTACACTTGATTGCTTCTAAAGGATCACAACTGTATAGATCATCAAGCCTCAACTAAATATTTAAATGGGCCTTGGTGGTGCAGGCTAAGTGCCTAGCACTTAGTTCCAGCTACCTGTAATTAGTGCAGGCTCAAATCCCACCAGGCTCAAGGTTGACTCAGCCTTCCATCCTCTCGGGGTAGGTAAACTGAGGAGCCAAGATTGTTGGGGGCAATAAGCTGACTTTGTAAAAATGCCGCTTAGTAATAAGCAGGCATATACAATGGAAGGAAGGCTATTGCTGAGTGCATTGGGTTGTATCCCAAAAATTGTAAGCCGCCATGAGTCTCTGGAGAAGGGCGGGATATAAATATGAATTAAAAAAAAATTAAATACATCTGCAGATATTCTGTTTATATGTGATGTATGTAATGTCCAAAAATAAAAAATGATAATATTGCAGGACTGATTCCTAAAGTATAAGTATATGAAATATAATAGTTTAAAGACTAAAGGATAAAATGTAGTCAGATAAACCTATGGAATTGATAAAGGATCTTCGTACACATAATAGATTTGCAATGTGGCATTTGGGATTTTGTGGTATATTTAAAACCAAAACATATTGAGCAAGCCTGGTTTTTGGACATCTGAACTAGAAGGCTTTGCTTATCTTAATATTGGAATCCAGTTGTACATGCATAAAATCAAAATGTTCACCAGAGGCATGATTATTTTTATAAGGTGGGATTCTGTTTCAGAAGAAT
This sequence comes from Naja naja, assembly GCA_009733165.1. Classification (NCBI taxonomy): domain Eukaryota; kingdom Metazoa; phylum Chordata; class Lepidosauria; order Squamata; family Elapidae; genus Naja; species Naja naja. Next base: position 10,081,434 of record CM019154.1, on the reverse strand, counting down.
CCACACGGGATCTCCATTTCAGGTGGATAAATCAATGATGGAATTAGAAAAGGTCACAGAAATAGAACATAACAGAATATTTCATAGAAATGAACAACAAAACATTTACACATGTTTGTCATATTCCAATATTCTTTTCTATTATGAAACAGGACAAAAAGAAAAGAAATGTCTACAGTAGCAGTCCCATTGGGTCATATCTACTGAAGATGCAGCTGCTAAGAGACTAAGATAGTTTAAGCACATATTTTATTTGACAGATGTGCTTTAGTGTCCCCACTGAGAGTTAACCTTAAATAAAGATTCTGATGTACTAAACAGATAGTGATTTCCTGGGATGACTATCAAGGGACAAAGTATTTCTTCATATATCACTGCTCATTATAACAACATAGGACATAGTAAGACTTCTTCCATTTTCACAATGCTAAGCTTTGTGCTCTGTTTGGCTGGTCCACAAACTATTTCCCACAGAAGACTAGCTAAAGTCATTTCATTATCATTAACTTTTTCCTAGTATGTATACGTTTACACACAGTACACACAAACGTGTGCATATTCAGCTTAAGAATAACACTGGGGATAATATGATGCAGTGAATAAAAAGCATTCGGAAGACTTGGTTTTAAATTCTTACTTAGTAAAGTACCAAACTGGGTGGCCAAAGGGTAGCCTCAAAAGAGTTGAAATAAATCAAATGTGTTAAAGAAAAATGCAATAAAAATGATGTAGGGTTGGTCATCACTGAAAAGCAAGAAATACTTGATCCTTAAACAAACAAGAAAATGCAAAGAATTAAGAGAAAGGAAGGAAGGAAGGAAGGAGGAGGGAGGGAGGGAGGAAGGAAGGAAAGACAATATATAACTGAAAAGTTAAAACTAACAATAAACAAAAATAATTGCTAGAAGATTGCTCAAGGTTTAGTCCTGAAGGGAGAGCAAGAGACAGTCTTATTATGCAAATGAAAGGCTATTTATAATACATTGAAGTTCACTCAGTAGATCATTATACAAACATTGATTTTATAGTTTACTCAATTATTATGACCAAAGACAAAAATTCAGAATAATATTACAATAGCGGAAACCATCAAATATCTCTGCTTTACAAAATTGATACATGCCATAGCAAATTCCATTGAAAAGAAATCAATCTTACTTAATATTCTGATCTTTTTTTAAAAAAGGATAAATCAATATATGCAGTAAATTTCAGTAAATAACATTAACAAATTAGATAATTAGATTAGATCTAATTTTTCATATAATACTTATGTCAGTGATCAGCTGTACAACTTGTGCTTAGAGCACTGCCCCGATTTGAGTCACATCTTCAGAAGCTTAAATGGAAGGTAAGTAATTTTTATTTTATTTTATTTATTTATTTGTCAAAAGCTTACAATACAACGAAACAAGAATAAACATGTTTAAAATACAAGAAATAGGAACTAATAATTGGGGGCAATAGGACAGGGATGGTAGGCACGATTGTGCGCTTATGCACATTCCTTACAGACCTCTTAGAAATGGGGTGTGGTCAATAGAGGTTAGTTTGAGGGTAAAGGAGTGGGGGTTTGAGCATGTGACAACAGAATCAGGTAGTGAGTTCCAGACATTAACTACTCTGTACTTCCTGCAATCGAGTTTGGAGTGGTTTACATTTAGTGTATATCTGCTGTGTGCTTGTGTTGTTGTGGTTAAAGCTGAAATATTCATTAATTGGTAAGACGTTGTAACATATGATTTTATGTACTATGTTAAGTCCAATCTTAGACGGTGTAGTTCAAGGTTGTCTAAGCCTAGAATCTCAAGTCTGATGGTGTAGGATATTCTGTTGCGGACAGAGGAATGTGGTACTCTTCTGGTAAAATTCTGGACTCACTCAATTGCATTTATGTCTGATATACAGTGCGGATTCCAGACAGCAGAGCTGTATTCAAGTATTGGTCTAGCAAAGGTTTTGAATGCCCTAGTTTGCAAATCAGTATTACCAGAGGAGAAGCTTCATAAAATTAAATTTACAACTCTTAAAGCCTTTTTGGCAATACTGTTGCAGTGAGCTTTGGCACTTAGGTCATTTGATATGAGAACTCCAAGGTCCTTGACAAAGTGAGAGTCATCAACAAGGACATATCCGCCTAGCTTGCATTTGGTATATAGATTTTTTTTACCAATGTGTAGGACAGAGCATTTGTTGGTTGAGATTTGGAATTGCCAACTGTTACACCATTCAGACACATAATCAAGGTCTTTTTGAAGGACGGTAGCATTGACAATGGTGTTGAATAGTTTTACATCATCAGCGAAGAGGACGCAGTTGCTAATAAGGTGATCACAAAGATCATTTATATACAGTGTAAAGAGCGTGGGTCCTAGAACACTCCCTTGGGGGACATGCTGATAACTGGTACAGGGTTTGATAGGGCGTTTCCTATTTTTACTATTTGTTGCCTGTTTGACAGGAAGGCAGTAATCCACTTGTGAAGAGATCCAGAAATGCTATAAGAATTTAATTTTAATAGTAGTTTGTCATGTACCACTGAGTCAAATGCTTTGCAGAAGTCAATGTAAATTACATCTATTGCTTTACCCTGGTCGAGAAGTGTAGTCCATATGTTTTTGCAGTGTAGAAGTTGCAAATTGCAGGACAATTTTTTTCTGAAACCAAATTGTTTATTGGAGAATAAGTTGTTTGACTCAAGGTGGAAGGTAATGTATCGATTAATAATTGATTCCATAACTTTGCAGGTGACACAACACAATGAGATTGGTCTGTAGTTTTCAACCAGGCAGGGGTCACCTTTTTTGAAAATAGGGATGACCATTGCTAAAGACCATAGGTTTGGTAAGGAGCTGGTTCTGAATAATAACTCATATATTATGCTTAGGGGTTCTGCTTTGGTAGTGGAGAGCTTTTTTAAGAAGAATGCACATAAGCCATCAGGGCCAATAGATAAGGATGGTTTAAGATGGCATATTGCATTTTCTACGTTACCTTCAGTAAAGTCAATTTGTAGATAGTTGCAGTTAGTTGTCATATGATTAGGAAATGTGGGGCATGAGCCATTACTGTTTACAAAGACTGAACTGAAGAACGTGTTGAAGAGGTTTGCCTTAACGGCTTCATCGCTATAGTCTTTCCCATTAGGACCTTTTAGGGGTGGGATGGTTTTTGAGTCTTTAAGTTTGGTGTTCACAAAGTTATAGAAGAATTTCATATTAAGTGTTAAGAATTGGAAACTTCCTTAAAAAAGGTAATTAGTTTTCTGAACTAAATTGATCATGTAAGTACAGATAATCCTCAAATTATGACTACAATTGGAACCGCATTTCCATCATAAATCTTTGCTTTCATAAGCTGAGTTTGACCTGATTTTACCACAATTTTTACAGTGGTAATTAAGCAAATCATACAGCTCCCCAATGGGAATTTTTTGCTGGAAATCAATCACAAGATGCTGCAATGGGTCATAAATAAGCTGGTTTCCAAGCACTGTAATTGTGATCACATAATGATGGGTGTGGTGCCCTATACTTATCTATATTTACCTATAAGTGTAAGTACAGGTCATAAGTCTTTTTTTTTCCTGAAGCCATTGTAAATTGTTGTTAAATGAATGGTGATAAGTCAAAGACTATCTGTGACTATATTTAGGGATACCTTAGAAGGAAGATATTATCTAAGATCTTAGGAACCCAGAGTCTTCACACTCATTCTGGATGTTCCTTGATTTGATTTCAAGGCCATTATGCAGTCTGAGGGAATCTGTTTAGACTTTTCATAACATTGACAAGTAGGCCTCTTTTAGCTATGGCTCATAGACTGATTGTAAATGACAGTGATGAAAAAGTAACTGTGACCACTGGTAGTTTAGCAACCATTTCCCACATTTCTGACCTTCACAGGAAAGAAAAGCTGAAGTAAGGACAGTTGTGGTATCACCTAGTGACCATTTCACTTTATGACTGATTGTCAGACGCAATTGTGGTCACTAAATGAGGACTGCCTGGATTTCATCCCTACCTTGTATTTTGGGAAAGAGAGGAATTAGAAAAGATTAAAAGAATGCTATTAGAAGCAAGATGGTATCACTCCTAACTTTTTATTATGACTCAATCCACTCTTGGCTTTTAACCTTGCCTACTAGGAATCTTCCAAACTGATATTCCTGAGTGAAAATAGTTTTAAAAAGAGGAAAGTTTGCCCAATTCTGGTACAGCTGATTAGATTATTACTGCTAGCATATCAGCTGCAGCTTCTTTGCTAGAGTGATATATTGTATTCAGAAGACTGGCCAAAGGCTGCCTTTAATATTTTGGGGGAAACTAATGGCTCTAGTTGGTGAGATTCTGCATATTTTTTATTTATTCCTAAATGTCAAGGTACACCAATACTGATTTTCTGCTGTGTTGCCAGGGGAATACTAAAGGTGTAAAAAGATATACAGAAGCTACAGGTTCCGTGTTCCTTTTGTATACTAACATTCAATAAAATTTTAATAGCTGATTCCTAAGTAAAACTCTGCTTTTACTTACTATATGAATAATAACAATCAAACAATAGAAGACTTGAAATGACTTACTGAGGAAATATCAATGAGATAGAATGTTGGTCCAGTAATTATGGTAGGCTCATTCCAACTAATATTAATACTGTAAGGAGATGTAGCTACTGCAGTTACATTTGCTGGAGGAGCATCTGGAGCTACAGGGGGAAAAGTACGTCAACAGATTATATTAAAAAGACATATCAAAAACTGTCATTCTGAGCTTTGAAGACTTTATTATTATGCAATAACATTAATTAATACAATTAAGTACCAATTGCCTAAAGCAACAGATTATAGCTGGACATGAAAATACTTATTTATAATGCTAAAATACAATTTTCCTCCCAAAGCTTTCTTTACTGGTACTATGCTTTTACTAAAAGGTACTATGCAAGTTCTCTGATGGCAAGAGCACCTGTTTTGAGGGGGATGCTATTATTAATCTTCCAGAGATCAATTCTATGAAGAGGTATATTGTTATGTATGCAGGTTTGAATGTCATTGATTAAGTTTGAACTGTTCTTGTAAAATGTCAGAAATGATTGGTTTAAAAAGTGCGGGAAAACCCTGCACTTGGCTGGCAACTGCGGCTGCTGGCTATAAGTAGCAGCCGCAGACCAGCCAAATCGGGTCTGTTATGAGCTGTAGTCACTAATAAACTCTTCACTGAAGCACTCCGCGTCTGACTCTTCATGCAAATCTAACATATATGATTAAATTTTGCATTAGCACCAAGATGGCCACCCTCAGCTATGGAAATTCACTTGACAACTCTGGGGTAGCCACTACTTTCAAATTAAGCTTGCCTCCAAGGTAATCACTGTGGAGATAAAAATAGAGGCAGAGATAAATATGCATTACCTTATGTTTTTGGAGGAAAGATAGGAGAGAACTCTAATTCTGACTTCCTCTGTACAAAAACAACGTATTGTGTATTCTTTTTCCTTATTGGATTATTGCCTTTAAGTCTATCTACATTCTTGGGGTAAAGTACATAAGTTTATTTTTGCAACCACAGGTCATAACATAGGAATGCCATAAAATATGAATAACAATAAAACAACAAAACAACAAAAATATAAAATAGAATAATAGAAGTATTATATATTAAAAGGTTATATAGAATAAAGCCAAAGCCACAGCTAAGAAATGAAGCATTTCTTCCTAAGGTTAAATGAGAGCAGACAAAGATTACAACTTGGTTATTGGCTATTGGGAAAACATCTGGAAGAAGATAGTTAAATTTTCAAAATCAGACTCCTTGCCTTTATTTGCCATTAATAACTTGGCCCTGATCTCATTGTAAATGAGATAGTGTGGGACATAATGGGTAATGTCCTCCACTTGACCAAGACTACAAGGACAGAGACAAATCTCCTTTTGAGATATGTGGATAACAAAGTCTGCAGACAAGGGGTGTTGAAGTCTTCTCAGTGAAGCACTGATTATGTTAACCAGGTATTGGGAGAAACTTGAATCTTTTTTGTAATGATGATACCAAAATGAAAATTTGGATGATTGTACTAGTCCTTGGGGTAGGAAAGAGAGGGAATGAAATTATAGTTGATTTAGTAAAATAAATCTGATGTTTAATTGATAATTTAATTATTTAAGTATAAGTTAATGAATTTTCAAAAACAGAAAGGTGATTCATATACATGATTATGTAAAACTCTCCAGCCAAGATATTGTTCCTATGTGTGAATTTGATTCTTGCTCTACAGAAAGTAAATTCCTTCCCGTAATGCAGCTTCTGCCCCAAGCATTTATTTGAAAGCAAATTCCTCTGATACCAATGAAATTAGAGATTGTTCACATGAACATTTAAGCTCTGACAGCCTTTTTATTTAGTTCTGCTGTTAGCTAGGCTGACACAGGCTGAGCTGGCCTCAGTACAGAATTATGCCTTGCACTGAATCAACCTCTTAGTTTTGAGGGATTGCAAGTATCAAAGAATTGGATAATTCTGAAAGTGACAGTCAACTAACTATATATGTGATCACCTCACCCAATGGCAACAAGTCTGGGAAACAACACATCCTGACTGAAAACCACAGCTGCAAAAAACTCAAAAGGATGAACATTTAGACACTTCCATATAAATGTATTTAGGATCAGGATGTCAATGCCTTTCAAATTCTTTGTCTGAAGCACCAATATATCTCTTTACTGGCTTTTGTCATAGTTGAAGAATCTTCACCCAAAAGGAGAATTATACTTCAGATAAATTGGTAGAACTAAAATATGACTGGAAATTGGAAATCTATTAGCTTCAGTCTAGAACCTTTATAACAAACATCTTAGATAAACAAACTTTGTGCCAATGGCAACTGACACATATTGATTTAAGACTGTTTGTGAAATGAGTCTAGCCAGAAATGGGTAAGATATCACCATAGCCTTTCTCTTATAAATCACAGCAATTTACTCAGTAGGAATGACCCAGTCTTATTCACTCATTCCCATATAATCCAATCACTTCCTCTCATGAGCACTTTTCTCCTGGTTTTCACAATAATGCATTTTCTGTAACTAATACCCGTCATTTCCTGATTATCATGCTTCTATGCTTCCACAGGAATGTAGGTCTTATGGAGGTCAGGGTCATTTTTTCCCATCCATCTGTGTCCTGATGCAAAGGCAGCAGTTAAGTTTGTTAGCTGGATGGTACATTTGGATAGCTTATCATTTTACAAATTGATCTTGATACTCAAAAGAATCTTTTGATTCAAGCTCTATTCCTATTAGCAAGGCCTGTACTAGCAAAATAGCTTTAAAAGAGTAGTTTTCAACTTCTACCTGATTTCAACTTTTTTACAATATGGAATCCTTAGATAAGATATATATATATTTAAACAAATAAATTTAAATTTATTATTTTAGTAAATGTCTTCTGGTCTGAATTTTATTTGAAACAACTGCAACACAAGGGAATGCTAATTTCTCCTCCATTATTGCATAGCCAGTAAAAAGTAGCAGTATAGAAAAAAATGCTCTCTCCTTGGAAGGGTAAATTGAGCAAGATATATATATATATTTTAGAGCAAACTTCCACTGGAGCTCTATGGATTATACCAATGTTCTTACTCTGTCTTTCAATATTCTGGAAGACAATTTTATATATAACCCACATGATAAGGAGAGAGCAAATACAGTAGCATTCAGATTGGTACCCAGACCTTCCCACTCTGCTGCGATTCTTTGTTGTTGTGCTTTGCTGGCCATTATCCTTATACTACTACTGTATATTTATTATACCAAATGAGGAAATATACCAAAGTGATTAAATTTACTTATCAGCAGGAATAGATGGAAACAGCATTCTGACATTCCCATAACAAAGGAACCAACTTCAACATGCTTAGACACAATGTGCAGATTTAGAAGTCCACAGAAAATTAGTAGGAAAACAGGAACAGAAAATTGATTTTATCTTTCCAGATGGATTCATTACATTCTATTAAACTACTGATTTTCATGTTGACAACCATCCAAGATTAAGTTCAGTATAGCCTCAATGGAAATTGCAAAAGGCTGCCATTGTTTCTGTCATTATTAACTTTTCAAGGACTGGATAGAGCTCAGTTATCCAAAATACAGTAACACAAAAATTTTGCACATACTGAAACTGCAGACCAGGAAATTATTTTCTTACTGAATTTCTATTTTCCTAGTCTATCCTGGTTCATAGTACTTTGAATATCCATCTAGAAAAGAGGATCCAACACTTGATCTTAGCCAAATGTCCAAGCAGCATAGAAATTTTATGAGAAGGATAGATCTTTTACCTCCTATATATGTGTCAGAAAGAGGAAATTTGGATATATAGCTTTTTCACTACTTTATAAAAACGATTGTCAATCATTCTTTTATTAAGACAGAAGCATATGGTTTAATTCAGATACTGTAGAAAATATCTCATTATAAAGCAGAATTATATAATTTATCATCAGTGCAATAATAGTCCCATTGACCTATTTTATGAGACAGAAAGACAGCTCCTAAGAGAACAATTTGCAAAACAGAAGACAGAGTATTATATCTAAATTATGGAAAAAGAAATAGCATGAATATACACAAAGTTAAGGTTTTTATTCTTATAATTATCAATATGCAAAAATGTTGATGCAAGTCTTAAAATATAATAAATTTAAATGAAAACTGTCATGGCTACATAATACATGAGATTATTTTCTTGGTGTTTATTTCATTATTACCCAATGAATTCAAAATATAATTTGGCAAGTTAAAGACTATTCTTTAAAATACCTTATATACACAAATTTAATGTGAGCTTGTAAAGAGAAAATATTCTAGTATCTGTGTATGTCAACGACACCTTTTGCTTATTTATTTACTTGTTTGTTAAATTTACATGCTCGACTCTGTTACAATAAGATTTGGTGATATACTTATCATTCAATTATTTTTCCTTTTCAGCAACCCTGTGAATTGATTGAGCTGAAGGACATGAACCTTTACTTCCTCTTCATAATCTAATAATCTAGGGATATGAACAAACTTCAGTACCCTAATTATTTCATGTCACTGTGCTTCACACAAAATGTTTGAACAAAACTGTTATTGGAGGAAATGGTGACTTGATGCTTGACTCAAAAAGACAAAAGATGAGGTTGTTGAACTTAAGCTAACATTGATGTTCTTTGGAGGGAGAATGAGAAAATATTTTGCCCTACTTTAAACATTTGTTATAATTTGAAAAGTTATTAAATTTAGCAGGTTTTCTGATAATTAATAAGCAGCTGTTGAACTATGCTAGTAAAAAATTTATTTAAAGAGTACAATATGTTCTGCTATACTTTCTTTGCACGATTAGAAATGGTACATTTATTTTAAAAGAACATATTGCCCAGTAATGCCAAATTTATACTAAGCAAATAAGATGCTTTAATGTTTGTTTGTTTGTTTATTTATTTATTTATTTATTTATTTATTTAATTGGTCTTATATGCTGCCCTATCTCCCGAAGGACTCAGGGCGGCTCACATAAAAACACCCAATACAAAAGTTAAAAGAATTAAAAGATAATTAAACTAATTAGACCAAATAAATATTTAAAACCCAAACCACAAAACATTTAAAACGAAACCCCCCCCGTTTTAATGTTGTTAAAAATTGTTTTAAATGTTTAGTCTTTGAAAACCTTAGTTAAAATACAGCTATTGGTGAATGAAGGAAATATTAATCCAAACTCTATGTTATGTTTATATGTTCAGTGTGAGTCTCTGTTATATATTTATGTTGCGCAAAAATGAAATATAAATATATAAAAATAAAAAATATAAAAAGAAGTAATTATGGAAATGAACTGTTAACTGAAAATCCATTTAATTGTTCTCAGTCTCCAATTTCATGATCAGGTATATTATACATTCAATTCCTAATACACACATGAGAGAGAGGGCGGGGGGAGAGGGAGAGAGATTTAAACTGAATAAGTGAATACACCTGGAAACACATAGTAGTAATTTTGTAATTAATTGAACCTATTATTAATTTTCCATGACTTTTATAAAGTTGAGTTTTCTATAAAATTAAGGATTATTATAGTCTTACTTACAGCCAGGAAGAGTTTGTGCAACAATCCAAGGTGTAGAATTGCCATAACCAGCATTTGTACAAGCAGAAACTCTAAATCGATACCATCTAAATTTTTTCAGATCATATACTGTTTCTTCTACAACATTATCAGCAAGATATGAGTATTGCTCCTTCTCATATTCAATACATTCAAAAGAATCCCAACTATTGCAATGGATGGATTGCAACTGTGTAGTAATCTTGTAGTTTTGAAAGTAGCCCAAAATAGTAACTGGCATTATCCATCTCAAGGTCACATTTGTTGACTGTACATTTGAAAATATTATGTCTCTTGGAGCGCTTGGAGCTAAAAAATAGTAATAATAAAATAATAATTATAATATCACTATATTATTGTGCATTAAAGCTAAGATACACTACATATTATTTATCCAGATACAGTTATACATACACTCTTTCTCAGTCTGAAAGTCTTTATTCCATACACTAGAACAAAGAATGGATATTTCCCATAGTCACAGTCATAACATTGAAAATATATAGAATACAGATATACTTTATGAAGTCTACATAGTTTATACTAATGTTGTATATCCTTAGAGTTTTAGGATACACCATTCATATCAACTTTCTTTCTGCTGTTTGGAAACATATTCATTGTTATTACAATCTGGTTTAGACTTCAGGTTGAAGAAGCAATACTAGGACAGTTATTGTTACTTTGTCTACACACACACAGCAAGATTTATTATGGATGAAGGGACTATAATGTGCATGAAGATTTATTTGTAATTTAAGAACTTTTCTCATTAGTTCCAATAAAAAAGCATATCTACTCCTATATTCCTCTGTGTATTAGAATTCTTTTCTTCGCCTGCATCTGCTAAAGTAAAGATCTATATTTACATCTGAGAAATTACACTATTTAAAAATGTTTTGAATATTTAACTTATTTCTAAATACAAAAGGAAAGAATACATAACATTATAAAAGGTGAAAATAACTTGAAAAGAACTGAAAATTATTTCTTAGTTTGATTATATGTTCTTAAATGAGTCAAACACTTAAATAAATTCCATTCTTTTGGCTATTTGGCAGTCCTCTGATTTTTATCTCTAAAGCTTCCAGCTTTTTTATCTCTAATGACTGCTTCCAGCATCCTTCAATGTTTTCTTTATATAAAAAAGTTACCATTAGATTACAGATTCCAAGGTTGAACTTACATTAGCAGAAGGAAACAGATATCCATTTATTTTTCTAAAATAAAATCATGCTAATGAAATCCTCTACTTGTTCATATTTTTTATAAATATTATTTGGTTATCATATGTTACACTACTTATTGTTAAACTATTGAAAATAATATGACTCATCTGTTAAAACCAATATTTTCATCTATCCATGGGACCCATATTTTCTTTCAGTATTTGCCCTTTGCACTTTTTATTCTCTTTCAGTTTAAGTACTTCGTGCAAAGCAGAGAATAAGAATAAGAAACAGTAAACCATAGAAATTCAGAATTATCATAAAAATAATTCAAAGAAATATAAACCTAGTTTATTCTGCCATTTACTGCTCGCTCTGAAAAACTGTTACTGCATCTACTATCTCAGTTATCCATCACTTTACACATTGCCTTTTCTGATTTAAACTAATATCTCTTTTTCAAAATCTCATCAAATTGACTTAACTACAATTATTTTTATTTTCCCCTGCCTCGTAATCCATTCAGTCTTCTTTCATATATTGTTATCTGCTTTGATTCTCATTCCTGACAAAACCAACTCAGCATTATAATTCTCATTAATCCAGTGCTTGTTCTTGATTCTACCTCTTCCTTTACACATATATTTCTTAAGTAAATCACAAACACTTGCATTCAACTTATTTCTATCCTATACCCAAATTCTTATATCCATATAACAAAGTAGAGTGTAGCATATAATTATGCACAACCATTTTTGTTTCTTTTGATTAACTTTCATTATTACAACAGGCTATACACTACTTACTACAGACTCTTCTACCAGTACTTCTCCACTCATTTCCCCATCTTTCACTAACAATCTATGGGGGTTAATTCACTCAGTTTTCCTGTTAAGCACAACTACCTTGCTCCTTGATATATTTATTTTAAGACCCATACTCTTTGTTGGATCAAAAATCTATTTTATATGGATGGCAAATCATTTGGGTTTTCAACTGTTCAACAGGCATCATCTGCATATAAAAGAATACATAAATTACATTTTCAAGCAACCCTCATATATTCATCCACAAATATTCACATCTTATATCTCTTTGTTTTAATCCTCATTGTTGATTTATTATGGCTGGTTGGTGCCATAATAGCCATCTTTTGGCCTTCAACAACCAATTTTTTACAGGGTTAAATTGCCACCTTGAATATTTTCTTGTCTCTTCCAAATTTCTTATAATTTTATAATCTTCTCAAATTTAAATTTTAACTTTAATATTTTAGTTCTCATATAATGTTTTATATTTTGGTACTCTACTGTACACTAACCTGAGTCTTTTTTGAGGGAAATATGTAGTCCAGAAATGCAAAATATAAACAAAAATTGGAGCTCTGTCTTACATTGTTGAGAATTTGATAATAGGATCAGATTAGTTGTGTTTTATTACTGTTTTTACCTTTTCCTCTATTTTTATAAGCTACCATTGCAGGGTTTTTTAAACAGCAGAATCTAAATATTGAACTGTTTTTCACAATAAAAATTCAACCATCACATTCTTTTCTTTACAGTTCTCAGAAGTTACAGTTCCATTTAGTTTTTACATGCCGGTGGTATTTATTCTCACAACTTTGTATATTTTTATTCTATAAATTGAAGCAAATTATCCTACAGTGTACACTATGATAAAACATGTAACATTCACTTGGGAATACCACTATATCATAGGTTATCATATGTAATTCTTTTTATGATCGTGTACAGTTACACCCAGTTGTAATAAACCTAACAATAAACAATCAAGTTATACTTTGAAAGCTCTTGTTCAGAGATTTTGGAATGAGATGGTGAACTAATTTGATTTTACTTAGCATCAGAAATACCTTGGCAGTGACTCTGAGTTGGCTATGTGTCTGTGACTAACTCTGTCCACCATAAATAAGAAGCTGAGAATAACTTTAAAACTGTTTCCATTCCTAATTACAAGTCTCCAATTTCAAGTGGCTGCTACTCAACACAAAAAAATGCATGAGAACACACAGCTAAGAGAATGTTAACCCAGTAATAAAAACTTTATTGTTGTTATAGTTGTTTGCATGAATTCCTAAGAACAATTACTTCAAACTATTGCTCTTCTAATATATTTTACAAAATTAACACAACGTAAGTTTTAACACAAATTAATAGTGTGCTGTTCTACTCAGCTCTGAAAACTTAGTTGAAAAGACATTGTGAAAGAAATTTCTGAAATTATTAATTATAGCTTGACATGTAGGGAATTGGTACCTGTTTCTGAAAATGTGCTGGTATTGCATAACTGTTCTTTTCCTTCTCCAGCAGCTGTTGCAGCTTTTATTTTAAACTGGTAAGTTGAATTGGATAACAAGTTTCTCAAAATATACACTGTTTCATTAAGAGATGACGAGATGGTTGAATTCTCTCTGAACGTTATGATGTAATTTGTAATGATTCCATTTGTTTTCATAGGAGGGTCCCACTGGAGCAGAATTGAGTGCCAACTGGTTGCAATACACTGGGTATTCTGGACAATATCTGGTGCTTCAAAGTACAGATTATATTCAGATAAAACTGAAAGACGATCGCAACTTCAGTATGATCAAAAACAATTCAAATGCAAAAAGCATCTCAGCATTTCATATTATGTTATAATAAAAGCACTTTAGTAGATCTACCAAAGAAGGTTGTTGGCTTTTTTCCAGCAGTAAAAATACAATAGAATGAAATATATTTTGATGTACCTCTATTTTATTAATTATGGTTTTTATAATTTCTCTATACAGGAGATACATAGATCATGCTTCTTGAGCTAAGTAAACTAGTATATTGGCAGTAGAAAGATGCATGGAATTGGGAAAAGAAAATCAGCATTGATTTAATATTAATAATCTTAATAACCATCCAACTGGATTTATAATAATTAACCAGATCCTGAAATTAGGATAAACTTTTGATTTTTAAGTTAGATGAGAAATCCATGTTTATTTTGATTAAATTTTGAATAGCTAAAATGTTTCTTCTGCAAAACCAGTACATACTTGATCTTAAACAATCTAACCTGATTCCATTGTTGAGAATTGTACAAGGTTGCTAAATTGATTGCCATTTCCAACTTTTGTAAATGCAGAAACACTGATGGAATACATGGAGAATGGTTCAAGCCCAAATATATTAGCTTCATTGTGTGAACCTGAAATGTTCTTAGATTAAGAAAATAGTTAATTATGATAATATTTTATTGCTGTAATAAATTCTTCAGAATCATACCATAATCAATCAATGGGAAATTAATCTACTATGAAATATATAATTTTCTGATATTAGACTCCATTTGCAGTGTTATATTCAGCTCATATAACATGTTCATATGAATTTAGAGGGAAAAAATTACATGCATGCAGGACTACTGAAGCTTCCAGGTGAGGATCTATGGCAGACTAGATGTCCTTGAAAGAGTGGGAATGGCATTGTGTTGGAGATCAATGGCCACAGAGCAAATTCTGGTTAGCTTTGTCTTTCTGGATAAAGGAAAGATCACAAGATCACCTGCTTGCACTCTGGACAGCTGCTTGAGTAATTGTCCAGAACAGACATTTTGCCAATTGATTCATGAGTAAAATAGTTGGGGGGTCAAGTGAAAAGCCTCACTTTCTTAAAAACTTTGGGATAGAATTAATTTACAGCTAAATAAGTATTTTCTGTGTAGCAGGATAAGACAATTCCACCTGATGAGTCAATGTTCTTTTTAGACTATAAAGGAAAAATGATTCTTAAAGATTTAGAACTTTTGGCAAAAAAAAAACTGGCAAGGAGAGGATGTAAGATAGTTTAAATGGATAAAGGGGATAGATTTTTTAAATATTTTTTGATTGAAAGTGCTTTTGAATAAATTGGAATTAAAAATAGATGATCTAACTGGAGCTTTGTGGAAATGTTTTTTGTTTGCTGTTAAAAAGTACAGACAACTGATGGATTTTGTAAAACCAAAGATAAAGGTAATGTGAGCCAGACTGTGATGCTGATTGCAACTACAGTACAGAGAGCATCTTAGACAACAGTATTAAGGGCACAGGAAGACAAAATGGTGGGGAGGAAGACTTGGCTTGTCTTTGATGCTTTCTCTTGCAATTGCGACACTTTCAGTTTTGGATTATAATATTACAATAGCAACCAGAAAAAAGGGGCAAAAATATCAGGGAAGAGAAGATCGCTAGAGCAACACGCAGAGTGAGGAATTACATCAGATTTACTTCACAGAAATGTTTGAGGAATTGGGCAATAGGTTAGCCAAATCACTTGATTACATTGATTAAATAATTGGATACTAAAGTGACACTTTTTAAAAAAGTAATGGTTCAAAGACTTGTAGAAAAAGAAAGAGGTTTGGATTAAAAAGTGAATGCTGTTCAGAAATAGAATGTTCTTTGAGTTAGGAGGACATGGCCTGAGGTTTGGGTGGCATAAGTACTTGTGGAATAAACAAATATAAATTCATAGATAAGTCAACCCACAAAAATATGTAACCAAAATGCCATGAAAAATGTACTACCCATGGATAAGCTGACCTTTGAAATTTTGTGTTTTAATTTTCATAATTAGCTTATCTGTTAGTGGCTTGTTTTTTAAGGCATTTTGGTTTAAAAATTAGGATCATCTTATTCATGGATAGGTTTATTAATAAGTATATATGGAATATATGAGTACTTTTAAAAATATTACTGTATATATACATGCATAAGCCCATCCATGGATAAGCCAATCACAATGTTTGGGGTGCATTTTGACATCTAAAAATCTTATCCACAATTATATATTTTTGTACATTTTTTGATTCATAATATTTCTATTATTCATACTTCATGCCAAGAAAAATGTTCATCAAGAATAGTTTAAGTTCATCTCTCAAAAATCCTAATTGGATTCAACTGATGTAATGCCTATCCTGTTCTACCTATTTCAGATTTGCTTCATCCAGGATGAAAGAACTGTTCTTTGATTTTTCCCTGGACAAACAAATTATCTTCTAATTATTACCTTCCACAGAACTGATGGTTTTTAAATATATAACCCTAACCCTAAAGTTTAATGTTTACACATAATATTAATTGTGCAAATTGTACCTGGTAAAAAGTAGCTTGACTATTGTTTTCAGAAATATTAAAAACGTATCTTCTAATGACACCATTTGGCCTAGGACTTGGATCCCATTTCAGCCATGCAGAATTGTGTGTGTAATTTATAACTGTCAGATTCTCTGGAGGTGCCAATGGAACTGTGAAAAAAAAACATTATTCAGATTAAGGCAATATGACTTTACACACAACAAAACCCCAGTATTTGTTATACATTAACATTTTTGACATATTGTTCTCCTTATAAATATTATTTTATAATATTATTATAAATATTAAATCATACATGAAGCCATATTTTTCAGAACTAAACATCTATTCTGCTAGTCTGTATAAAGTCAGATGAGTTATACATGCCTTGGTAGCAATATAAGACCCTAGATGAGTACAGTAGCAGCTAGCAAATACAGAGAAACTGAAGCGAATGACAGCTTACAAATTCACATACATTGTAACGGCCTATTTCAAAAGTTCTGTGGCTATGGCTGAGTAAATGGGCAGATATGACAAGGAAATCGTAAGATGGCCAAAGGTTCCATCCTATGCAATTCACAAAATAAAAATAATACTGCCAAGGAGAGCAACTGTAAACAACAATGAAAATGAATTTGATCCCAATTATTCCACATAACTCTACTTCAATTAATGACAAATAAGATACTAAAACATGACCAAGGTATTATCTTTTAGCCTTGTAAACATTGGATTGATTGAGAAATCTGCATCTTGCAAATTACTCACCTGACTCATCTGTAGAGAACATAAGAACAGCATATGGGCCAAGCCCTTTTACAGTTTGAGCTGATACAAAAAAGCTGTATAGGGTAAATGGCAAAAGGTCTTCTAAAATAATTGAATTACTGGAGGTAATGAAAGAAACATTTTTTTCTGGCCCTTGTAGCTTTAAGTCATAGCCTCTTATTATGCCATTTGGCCGATATGGAGGATCCCAAGATAACATCACTGAGGTAGATGAAAGGTTTCTGTAAGTTTTCAAAATAGGTGCAGAGTCTGGAACTGCCAATTTATCAGGAAAGAAGCATAAAAGGGGAGAAGCAAACATTAATCTGAAATATATAGGAAGCATTAGCGTAGGTTTGTCTGTGTGTGTATGTTGTGTGTAACAATTATAGCAAATTACCTATCTATACACCAACACACACACACACCACACAGGCTTTCTTTAATAATGTTTAAATAATTATTTTACAAATAATGTTTGCCAATAACATCACATGAAACCCAATAAATGCTTTATTTTCTTATATTTATTTTATGTAAAAATGTTTCAGTAGTCTATCCTTGAGGCAATAAAGACATGGGATAGTGAGACATTATAGTCAAGACCTCTTACTCCAGGAAGGAAATGCTATTGGCACACCAGTTATTGAGCATCCTATCCACTTCTCAAAATCAGCAAAAAAAAAGATGATATAATAAGATCTTACTCCTATCATTTTTTCAGGTCTTGATCTTGTAGAGTTGATAGCTGAATAAATATATGCTATTTTATTGACAAAAGATTGCATAAGTACCTCACAGCAGGTTGTAAGGTAAAACTTCCCGCTTCTACATAATCAGAAGAGAAGGGAACAGGGCACACAAACAAGGATCTTGGATTGCATCCTGCCAGCACAGTAAAGGTGGAGGAGTACTTATACTTCATCTCCCTTATTATCAAACATGAGCTCCTACCAATATTTATTCATGTTCATATTTAATCTTCTTTTTGTAATCTTTTCTTTTTGTTTGTACATATAAAAGAACTAACCAACAGAGAGAGGCAACATGGACAGAATCATGAGCAACACTCTAATCCAGAGTTCACCTGACCACTTGATGGAATTTCCCATTAGATTGTTGAAAAATCCCCAACTGCCTATCAGGAGTCACTTGCAACTATCAGATGCTTTGGGTTGACCATCTTAATCAGTTTCCCCAACTCTGTGGAAATCATCAGCAGTAACTACCCATTTAGACCAGGAAGCAATTCAACAATGGCAAAGAACTGGTTATAATTACTTCCATGATCATATCAAATGTCAACTCCTTTGGTGTAGACTAGATCTAATGAATGACTACCTGCTTAGAGAAACAATTAAGATTTCCAACAATTGGTGCTATGGGTTCTGATCTCCATTTATTGGTATAGAGGATGTTGTAGTAGCATATGTGAAATGGTTCAATGTCTATATTGAAACTTAAATAAGTGTGATTTTCATAACGCATATTAATGTATCTACCAGTTATTGTCATTATTGGTAATTTGCAAATCAGGGTCAAGCTGAAGAGTCTCGTATGTGAAATTTGGGAAATGTAGAAATATTTGGAAATGGAGCAGAAGCAGGTGGCTATTGAGGTATCAGTTTAGAGAACTGGGTTTTAGCTCATTCATTATAGCTTTACCAGGGATGAGTCCAACCCATGAAAAGCCACAATAAAATAGATTAAGATTCAACTGTCTTATTAAAAATTTGAATTTGTCTGGTTAGATGATATGGAACAAAGAAGTTTCCAAAGAATTTGTTTCAATCAATATCTGAAGTAACAGATTCTCAGATGGGTCCCTTAGCAGATACTTCCTAATTCCACCTGAATAAGGGAATTAAGGGTGGAATAAGGAACTTGGTTATAGTCTTTAATATTTTGGATTGTACAGCTTCTAACCGATAAGCATCCTTATACACACATAACTGAACACCATGTAGTATTGAGCCCAGTACTTTAGCCTTGAAAAATGTCGTGGCTGCTGCTACATTGCTGTTACTATATTGACAAGAATAACTAATAATTGCAAAGAATGTTTTTATAAGATCCTTTTCTTGATTGATCCAGTGAGTAGCTCTTTGAAAGTGGATGCCCAGCTCTTTAAAGTTGTGATATTAATTACAAAATTTCAGAACTTTGGAAGAAATTATTGGAATACACATTTTAAGAAATCAATGGTTAAGTGTCTTAAAATAGTGTGTTTCCTATATTAAGATGAGATTAATTAAATAACATTTTTCATTTTTATTGGACATGTCAGAAAAAAAGGTAGACTCAGCTTCACAATGCTTGAAGTATAGAATGCTGGCAACAATATTTATGATAGACTTGCATATAGTTCTCCTGTTTTGAGCTTCTTATTATAGTTTTGGGAAGAGTAATCTGGGTCAAATATGTAATTGTGTTTTTGCATATCAACTGCTGGAATTATTCAGGAATAATATATTGTTATTATATTATAATTATATTATACTATATATTATATACTATAATTATATTATAGTATTATTATATTTTATTACTACTGTTATATATTATATAATTATAGTATTATAATACTATTTTTTTCTGGAATAATATAGTATTGCTCCACTATTTGATCTTTTGGCTAGATCAAGTATAGTTATTATGAAACAGAGCAAAAGGGTGTTTGTCTATGAGTTCAATCCAATTAAAAATAAAATACCGATACACATGGAAATACTGTATTAGAAAAAGAAATGAACTAGCTCATGCCACAAGCTACACAAATACAGTCTAAGTTATACAAATCATATACAAGCTTATGTCTTAATAAACCTATATTTAGCAACAAAGCAATATAGACAACATACCATCTTCTTCAGTTCTGATGTATAAGCTTAAAGTATACATTTCTGATGATCCTTTTTCTGTTGCTGGAGTAATGTTTAGAAGATAGTTTGCATATTTTTCCAACTTATTCAAAATTATATTTGTATCATATACAAGAAGTGACAAAATCTCATGATTTGTTTGAGTATCTTTCATTGTTAATGAAATATTATAGAAGATGAGTCCATTGGGCTGCATTGGTGGGATCCAGCTTACATTTACTACTGTGGAAGAAATGTTCTGATAGGCCAGCTGGTTAACAGGTCCGTCAGGTACTGTAGGAAATAAAAAAAATGTTATCTGTATATATAATGTGTCTATTCTTGATATCAATATATGCAGTTGATGTGAAGCATAATACATCAAAATAAGTTCATGTTGTCTGTGGGACTTTCACATAATTTATTTTTATTTATTTTAATTTTTAGTTTTTTAATCCTGCTTTTACTACTTTATATATCACTCAAGATAGTAAACATGCATAATAGTTATTTCTCCTCCTATTTCCACACAATAACAATTGTTAAGTTTGGAAGAAGACAGGACGCGAAGTATTTCAGCTCTTTTTAATAGTGTGACTACAGCTCAGAACTATGCCAGAATGGCTTGGTCTCGGCAGCTTTTATAGCCAACTGCCGTGGCTTGTAGCCAATGGCGGTATTCGGATTTCCCACCGTTTCAACAACCAATCAGATTGAACTCTGCATATTTTCAACAACCAATCAGATTAACTCTGCATACATTACAACAATCCTGTGAGGTAAGCTGGGCAGAGAGTGACTAGCCCAAAACCACCCACATGGATTTAATAATATGTTTAGGGTCTCAAGCCATGGTTTTTAAAAAACACTATTTATACAAATTATATCTAATCACTCACATTAAATGCGTAGTGGCAAAACGTAAAAAAAATTATACTATATGATTCTGATAATCAGATGGCTTAGATCATAATGATCCTTAAGAGAACTTAAAGTTCACACAAAAAGCCTTACAAATGAGTCTGTAAAGAATTACATATAGGGTTTCTACAAACAATATAAACTTTTTTACATACAGTCTTGGTCTGTACATAGTTGCATTATTTCACTGGTTTGGTTTCCATTCCCAAGAGCTGTGTTTGCAGTTAACCAAAGTGTGTAGTGTCTCCATTTTGCTAAGTTGCTCAATACTATCGATAAAGTTGAATTATCAGCACTGCTGTCAATTGTGGACGTGGTGAAATTCTAGACAGAAAACGTTAGGAAAATGTTATCAAGTTAAAATTAATATTTCTCTATAACTTATGTGCTCTCTCCTATGACTGAATGAACATTATGTATTGCAAAAATTTATGATACCAAAACAAAAAGCAAATCATGATACCACAAACAGAATTAACTTCTAGATGCAATAGTATCAGGCAATCAGTCATGTGAATGTTGGTGAAGAAGTAATAATTATATTCACTTTATCTGACTTCAGTTATTTTGCTTATTTTCTGCAAAGCTTGGATTGCTTGATTTATATACATTTTCTGAAGGTGGAGAGACTCTGACTTGGATCATGCAAGCTGTGTATTCTTTTAACTTAAAATATAACATTAAGTTCAAATTATTCCTTATATATATATATATATTTCCTTTTTTTCAGTCAAGTCCAATTCATAAAGGCTACCTAGGTAAGCCTCTGTTGTTTTCTTGGCAAGAATTTTCAGAAGTAGTTTGTCACAGGCTCCTTTCTAGAGCTGAGAGAAAGTGACTGACCCAGGTTTAGCCCACTGCCTTTGTGCTGGAACTAGAATTTACAGACTCCTGGTTTCTAGTCTGATGTCTTAACCACTACATCAAAATGGTTCCTTATTCTTACTTGATTAAAAATTTGTGAAAGATTGTTAACAATTAAATATAATAAAGGTACAAGTAATAACCAAACTAATACGGCTAAGGACACTCTTGACCAGGGGTGGCGAACACGCGGCTCTCGAGCCGCATGCGGCTTCCGGCCAAAATGAATGCGGCTCTTTGCCTCTTATCATTATTTTGTATACTGTGGCTCTTTGCCAAGTTTGGATTTTGTTATGCTGCTTCTGAGGAGGGATCTCTGAGGAGAGATTTCCGTAGTCCGCCCGCTGCGTCATCCGTCTCCCATCCCTCGGAAACAACTGCACGGGCCAGCGAGCGTGGTGTGGCTCTCTGACTCTCACAGTTTAAAATTGTGGCTCTTTGTGTCAAACTTGTTCGCCACCCCTGCTCTTGACTAATAACAGCATGCACCTATTTTCTATTTTTGTGCAAAAATGAGGAAAAAACAGGTCGCAACAAGGAATAGCCACAAGATGCTATATTTGTGCAAGTTCTAGCCACATCTTACGAATTATCTTCAGAAAATGCATCACTCTAACTTTTTGTGCTTGAACACAAAAAGTATTTCTTTCACTTACTACTAATGTAAAGATAGATAGATGATAGATAGATAGATAGATAGATAGATAGATATTATTTATTTATTTTATTGGACTTATAGGCTGCCCTCTCTCCCGGGGGACTCAGGGCGGCTTACAATAAGAAATGAGAATATAAATATTAAAATACAATTAAACCAGTCGAATTAGCCCAATAAAGATTAAAACCCAATTAAAAACTAAAATTGATAAAACCCCACCCTGCCCCATTCAGTCCAGGCTGGCCTGTTGAAACAACCAAGTCTTTAGGTCGCGGTGAAAGGAACGGAGGTCAGGGGCCAGCCGGAGCTCCAAGGGGAGTTGATTCCACATAGATAGATAGATAGATAGATAGATAGATAGATAGATAGATTGATTTTAATATTGTCAAACACTTTCAGATAAAATTAAGAAGTGGATATACCTGTACATAAGTGTCAGAATCATTTTTGTAGTAAATTGAATAAAACTGAATGACACCATTAGGTTTTTGAGGAGGATTCCAGAATATTCTTACTGATGATGAAGTGAGATTTTTATACCACAAGTTTTTAGGTGGATCACCTGGAGCTGAAAAATGTAAACATTTACCAACTGTCCAAAAAAAGGCTATTGTGTTTCTGCTCTACAAATGTTTCAGGAAGGGATTTTATGGCTAAAATCCTTCCTTTCTGCTGATCCTTAATGGAACTTAGCCTTAGCCTTTGGAAATACAAATTATAATGATATATGTCCTGACACTCTTTGCTTTCTATGCTGTTTTGTGATATGGAAAGGAACACAATAATACATCATTAATGAACAGACCAAGCCAACATTATTGAGATGAGAGTATACAATTCATGTTGACAGTTAATTCTGGTGAAAATTAATGAGAAGAAACCGTTCAATAATTTATGATTCATTTACAAAGACATATATTAATATGCAATAAATAATTGCATAGTTCTTCATTTACATTACACTGGACAAAGCAGAAGTCTAAATTGACATGAGCTGCTTACAAGGCATTCAGGCTGCCTTTGAACTGATGAAGCCAAATACCAGAATGAAGTGCATTGTCCCAAAACTTCAGAGGACAAATGAATGAAACCACCATGAGTCTTATGAGCTCTCCAGAAAAGTAAAATGTGGAAGTGGGAAGTTTTGACATTTCACTACACTACTCTTGGGTCAGCAATGCTTAACTTTTTCTGTAGTTTCAAAAGCAGCCTAACTACCATCAATAATGTTGTGTCAGTCCTGTGTACCCACATTCATTTTAAGCTTTTTAAGTAGCAGCTTTCCAAAAGCAACCCCAAATATGAATGAAATAAGAGCAGCAAATGGTGAATACACACACCTGTCAATTTCAAGATTTAAAGAATATAAAATATTGTTCATTCAGTATGCAGAGATTTATCTACATTTTATGAAAGGGCAAATTTCAAAATTTATATGAAAAAAGTAATATATTAAAATAACTATCCTTTGACCTGAGTGGTATGAAGGCCATTTTTTGAAGGAACATGCTTTATAGAAAATTACAGGCACAAGAGTCTGTGTGGCTCCTTTTCTTGTAGTCTCTAGAGCAGCCGTGGGCAAACTACGGCCTGGGGGCCGGATCCAGCCCGTGCGGCTGTTCTATCCGGCCCACGGAGCCAAAAGAGCGGAGGGTTCTCTTGCTCTCCCAGAAGGCTATGTGAAGTAATCTAACTTTGAATTTATATTAGTTCACACAAACACTCCATCCATGTTTTTGTTCCGGCCCTCCGGTCCAGTTTAAGAACCCATTGTGGCCCTTGAGTCAAAAAGTTTGCCCACTCCTGCTCTGGAGCTTCCTCTGATGATGTGAATACTAAGTAGCAACACGTAGTTTCCTATTATTTTGAATTAGGAAGCACAAAAACTGTACTGTTTAGTAAAATAGATATTATTAAGAAAAGAAGTTACCAATTCTTCATCAAACATAGGAAAATACTTATGAATTAGGCCAGAATTATCCAGTTTATCACTGGAGGTCCAAATGTAGCAGTATTTATGTCCATGAGTTGAATCAGGACTATAAAGAATTTTTAAGAGAGCAGCTCAACATTCAAAAAGAATAAGGAATATATCTTGCAGCAGGTGAGCTTCATATCTTTACTCTGGAGAACAAACCAAGGGACAGTAACACTCTATTAAAAAAGGGACAGTAACTTTCTATTAAAAAACAATCAGGAGGAAAAAGCCCTAGAGCAGAAATAAAGAAGGGCCAAAACAGAGGGTTCCTCACTTGTTACTAATGCTCATAGTAGTCCAAGGATAAAGGACACAAAAAGTTTGTGCTGGCAACATCCCCAACCACAAACGCTTTTGTCTTCCACAAACACATAAAGCTTAAACTCTGATTACCAAAAGGTAACCCATGCTATTTTATACATAATATATTTATACCTATATACATATGTAATATTATAATATAATAAATACTTATCCTATTTTTAAATCACTACTAAGAACATTCTCAATAGTATATTATATTATTTATTCTATTAATCATACCCATTTACCTCCTTCAGAGGTTCTGAAACTTGTCATGTCACTTTTTATATTTCCATCACCAAATCTGGTACTTGCTGTTACATAAACACTATATTTCTTGTTATATTCTAAATCTGTTAATTCTAGTGATAGTTCAGATGCATTGATATTTCTTGACATAATATCCCTAAGCAAACATATAAAAGAGAATTAAACAGCTGATTAACAAAACAAGAATTAAATAGTTATATATGTTACTACATGTGCTAAACGAGAGTTTCAATTTAACACTACTGTGTTTTTTGTTAGTTCTTCACCCTATCTGCAGTAACTCCATTCAGTGACAATCAATAACAGTAGTCTGCAAGAGAACCACTAAAAATTCTGTTTGGTGTAGCAACATCTTGATTTTGAAATGATGATTTCAAATGTTTGAAAAAACTAGCCAGCATTAATTTCTAAAAACACTAGTTGTCTATCTTTAAGTTCAGTTAAGAATAGTTTCTAATTATTCACTAATATTAACGTTTGTGGAATAAAACATGAATTACAAGGTTAAGGGAAAACATTTCTTCAATATTTAGGAAAATCTTACCAAATATAAACAGTATAATAAAGGATAATTCCATTTGGCTGAAGTGGTGGTTGCCATGACAATACCACAATGGCATCTGATAACTGTTTTACTGTGAGCAATCTTGGAGGGGAACTAGGAGCTGCAAAGTAAATATACAATATATTGTTGATTAATTTTGCTACAGCAAATTTGAGTGTTTACAATATCACAAGTTACAGTTATTATATTTGAAGCTGTTTGTTTTAAAATGGCACTTAAGAAAGAATCATTTTACATGGTGGTGCAAACCGTCTGTTTCTTTGATTCTGAGAAGAAATAACATTTTATGAGAAAATAGAGCAACAGGAATATCATAGTAATTCACCTTCAGTCCAAAGTGATTGTAATCTGTTTCCTAGTAATAAAATATGAATTTAATCAATGCAAATCAATATAAAGTAAATAAATAAATTCCCCTGAGAAGGGTGAAAACCAATTAGCATTACAATGGAAGATGATAAAAACTGCACCATTTTAATGTATACACGCTAGTCTTTATATGTGTGTGTGTGTGTGTGTGTGTGTGTGTATACAGCTTGAAGAATCTATCACAAGATGAAGGCTTCTCCATTGAAGATTATAGACTGTAAACTACCATGCTGATCTAAGGCAGATTAGTAGATATTTCTCAATTTTTCATTCTAGGGTTGAAAGAAAACAATTGGCCCAAAGTCACCCAACTTGTCTTCCATGCCTAAGGGAGGATGAGTATCCCATCCAGCAATCCAATTCAAGCACAGCAAGACAGTTTACAGCTTACATTAACATTACTATGCGGTAAGTAAATACAGCAATACATATTCAATATTCAGTAAGAGAGAAATAGTCTACATTCATTAAGCCCCAGATTAACTCCCAAGCACATTAACCTGTTATATAACAGACTGTGTAGAGTATTCTTAACTGAAATAAGGTTTAATAGTTGACCCTGACCAATCCTATGGGTTTCTGATAAATAATTACAACCTACAAACATCTACACGATGAGTTTCCATTATAAAAGACACATTTATATGATAGTTCGGAAGGTAAAGAGATAATATAACATACATAACATACAGCACAAACCTTTTCAGAAAGGATTGAAGGATATTAAAATAATACAATTAGCAAAATGTTTATCTTATCATCTGAATAAATTCTCTTGTCTATTGTTATTATTAAATAGACAATTGCATTTTCTTATAATAAAATACATTTTAGTTAGAACTTCTATTAGAATTATTGTATGTTTTTAAAAATGTAATTGTAAAATTAATTATAACTTAAGTAATTGCAATTTAATGGATTCTTTGAATGAAAGAATAATACATAAGTCTTCAGAAAAAGTAAATTCAAACCTACATAGTAATGTTATACCATAAAGATTATGTCTATATATCAATTTCAGTTAAATATTGACCATTTTCTTATACTGTTTAAAATAAGTCAGTCAGAGGAAGTATATTTCTTTCTCAATGGGGTGCCACAGTGGGGTAACCTCACAATTCTGTGTTAAGCTCAATACTCTTCAGTATCTTCATAAATGATTTAGACAAGGGGATAGAAGGAGAACTCATCATATTTGCAGATGATATAGAAGATTCCTGACAGACTTGAAGACTGGGCCCTATCTAGCAAAATGAAATTCATTGGTGAGAAAAGTAGTGTTCCATATTTAGGCAAGAAAAACCAAATGCAAAGGTATAGAGTAGGTGGTACATCGCTCAATAGTACTAACTGTGAGAAGGATCTTGGAGTCCTAGTGGACAATCACTTAAATATAAGCCAGCATTGTGCTGCAGCTGCCAAAAAAGCCAACATAGTCCTAGGCTGCATTAACAGAGGGCTAGAATCAAGATCATGTGAAGTGTTAGTAGCACTTTATAAATGCCTTGGTGAGATCCCTGTTAGAATATTGCATCTGTCAGGGCTCCAACAAATCCACCCTCATTCAAATCAAAAGTCTCTAGCTGCATCTCAGAAAAAGTAAATTGGTTTATTAGAAATTGCCATGTTGGTGCGTGGCTGGGTGCAGCTGATACTAAATTACATCATACATTTCCCCCTTGACCCTGGTCTTTCCCCCACCCCCTGGATGTGACTTCTCTAATGGGACACATCCATCTCCAAGAGTCATCCATCATGTTCTCCAATAACCTTCTTATGCTCCAACAACTTTGGGCTACCAAGGTGATTATCTAGGTATTTCAAGAATGCCTTGTTTTGCCCCACTCCCTTTTTCTGGCAGCTAAAAAGACCAAAGGAGTATCTTTTTAGTTGACAGCATCCAGTTTTAGTTGCCACGATATAAAAATATGTTGAGACTCTAGAAAGAGTGCAAAGATGAAGAGCAAACTCTAGAAGACCACAAAGATGATTAGGAGACTGTAGGCTAAAATATACAAAAATGGTTGCAAGAATTAGTATATCTAATTTAATGAAAAGAAGGACTAGGGGTGACATGATACCAATGTTCCAATACCTAAGGGCTACCACAAAGAAGAGGGAGGTTAACTTGTTTTCCAAAGCACCTGAAGATAGAACAAAAGCAATGGTTGGAAACTAATCAAAGAGATAGCCAACCTAGAACCAAGGAGAAATTTCCTGATAGTGAGGTATACTCTTTTGAGTTCCTGAAAGAGAAATCCATATACACTGATGCCCAAAGACAGCCCGAAATGTTTATTTATTTATTGCAATCTTGTATGCCCCATTTTACTCTTATATGTCCTGTTATGTTACAATACATATTCATTATAATGATTATATGAAAATACCTCCTGGTAAACCCCCCCTCCCCCGATTAGATTCAATTGACCAAAGTTATAAACTACGGAATATTTTAACTTTATTAGTATTTTAATTACTAGAATACGTAAAAAATGTTAACAGGATTCATATTACTGAACATTCATTATGTATATTGGTATTAAATAATAACAACTATAGCCATTTGCTATATTAGATGATGATTAGATGTTTTAGTATTTTCTTGATAAATCTAGGCATTTTATCATTCCATTCAAGTTTATTTTAAATCACATAAATTATCATCATATTCCAAAAGCAGGTCACCCCTTTAGTTATGCATGAAATGAAAACAAGTGCTCAGCTATGAAGGAATTTGTAAAATATTTTGTCTAACAGTCAGAACAGTATGTACTTCCAAGAAATTACATTCTAAACGTTTTTTTTTTTTGCTTTTGCATTGCCTCTTAAATTTTTACTACAAGTAGATCTTGTTATTTAGAAACAGATTATACCTTATGAAAAATCTCCTTGTAATAAAATGATGAACAAGGTAAGGTATAATAGAAAATTGAAATACAACCGTTCAATATATAGGAACAAGGTAAGGACCTTGTTCCTATATATTGAACGGTTGTATTTCAATTTTCTATTATTTTGAAGCAGAAAAAAACCCTATTGTTTTAGTCTCACCCTGCTCCAAAAAGCCATTAAGTGAAGCTCCCATGTTCAAAAAAGTTTTCCACCCCTAATACTAACACCATTTTGAGCTTCCATTAACCTTACAAATGGGAATTTGTAGCTTATATTCTTCTATAACATGCTTTCACTCCAGCTTAATCAACTAATATGAAAACAACACAATAGTCATCAAGGTAGACCTTACCATCTTCATCAGTTATTATATCCAATGGTGCACTGCAAGGTCCTTCACCTTTTATAGTGCTTGAAGATACTTCAACCAGATATTTTGTATATTTTTTTAAGCCTAAATAAAGAATATACATGTGATTTGTATATACTGACACTTATATGCCTTTTGTGTGGTGCCATTATGCTATTTTGATAATATCATATTAATCAATGTAGAGAAAAGACTTGAATTATAAAAACACAATATAAAGACTTTAATTTACAGACACGGAAATCACATTCTTGACACAAATGCTAAGTTGATCTGAATGGTTTTTTAAGTGTTAGTAATGTTTTAGAATAATTTAATATTTAAAATATTAATAATATTAATATTTAGATTGGGCACTAATGTTTATATCTTTATCCCTCAAATTAATTTTATATTTATATAAATATATACATAGAGTTATATGAAAGTTCTATAAAAATTTTAATTTTTAAATTAAATTAAGTTATGTTTTTTACAGAATTGACTACAAAAAATGAAAACATATTTATAATATTGTTCTGACTTTTACTCTTTCACTTTTCAGAAATATATGCTAATAAACAAAATAAAAATCTTGCAAAGCAGTTAAAGCATTTGACATACAGTATAAATTTTATATATCAAATATATTAATATAAGAAATAAATAACTCTCATTTATACTACTCAATGTTATTTTTTAAGCCACAGCTATGACTAACACTGTTAAGTATTCAAAATGATCAGAAATTGACATGAAATTCAGATTTCATGTCACAATTTGGTTTGAGAGTCTTCTATTTAACATAGTAATTAAATTTGGCACATAAAATATAGCACAGATTAAACCAGTGCACATTTGCTTAATTTCTTAATTCTACTTAAAAACAGAAAAAATATTGCATATAATTACTTTGAACCTATATATGTTTAATGCAAGATATATGATTGTATTTAATTTGATAATGAAAAATAGCATTTGATACAAACTCATCATAATACAACTAGATTACTGCCATGTAAAATAATAAGGTAAAATAGTTATTACCTGTAATCATTAGTGATAGATGTGTTGTGTTGATGACTCTTACTTCACTTTCATTAATCCTTCTTAGATATATAGTGTATGTCTTTATAATGCCATTGGGGACAGATGGAGGAAAGTATGATAACTCTATTGCTGAAGAAGACATGTTCCTGTAAGTTATATTTTGGGGTGGAAAGTCAGGTGCTGAAATGAAAGAATTCAGAGAAAAATATTACATCCAAAATTTAAATAATAGTGTACTACAGGTGTACTACATACAAAAAAAATAAAGTATATGATAATAACTGAAACTCAAATGATATTTTGAGTTTTTACCAAATGCTATTACATTACAGAAGCCAATTAAATACAAAACAACAATACATATTATCAATATATAGTCTGAAGTCTCTGATCCAACAATGAATTAGCAAGCAATGAACCAAATGAAAGATTTGGTTTGATTTTAATAAATAAAAACAGAGATATAATTTTCCTCCGTTCTGAGATAGATATTTTCTTTAATTTCAAATTCAGCTAATCTACGTTCTATTACTTGTATAAAATCCTGATTTCTTTATTTTATTGCTTTTAAAATAGTGACAAAAATGAAAATGTTTTAACTTTTGTATTGCTCTTTTTTCTTAATGTAAGCCACCCTGAGTCCTTCTGGAGATAGGGTGGCATACAAATCTCATTAAATAAATAAAATAAATAAAATAGCACAAACATAATTATCAGAAAAATACATACTTTGTCAAAAGAATTTACAGACACAGAAATCACATTCTTGACACAAATGCTAAGTTTATCTGAATGGTTTGTCAAAAGAAAGAAAGAAAAACACATAGAATGTGCTTTTCAGAAAAAGGTGGTAAAAATGCAAAAAAGGAAAAAAAATGTTTGTACATAATCCCAAACCTACCCTCATTACCTATCGACACCCCCCACAAGTTATTTATGGGAAACTACATATTTATTTTAATGTACAATCAGGAATTTTTTATTTAGGAATTGAATTTGTCTGTTGTGGCTGCTATTCTCTAACTTGCCTTGTTATTCATTTGGGCCCTTGGTTTCATGATTCCAAATATAAAAATAAACATGATAAAATGGGATTATATGTATGCTATAATTGGAAAACTTGTTAATAATACCAAATTGTAAAACAATTAAGAACAAAAAATAGCATGTATTGAACTTTTTTAATATTCTGATGTTTGATACTGATGAAATCAAAACATTAATTGAAAGGGACTTACCTCTGATCATCAAGCAAGATACTATGGTCATCAGATATTTTGAGAAATGCTCCATGGCATCATTTGTCTCATTCAAATATAGATATGTGTAATTTGTAACCTAATTATATTTTAAAAGGTAAAAGTTTCCCTGCCAGACTCAAGGGTATGGTGCTTGTCTCCGTTCCTTGACCAAGGCAGCCAGCATTGTCCGAAGACATTTTCCATGGTCATGTGACCAGCATGGCTATACTCCAAAGATGCAGGAAGTGGTACATATTAATCTCCTTGCATTTGCATTATTTCAAACATCCTTTGCAATATATTTAAAATTGAATCCATAGGGACAAAAATATTCTACTATTTCCACTTACCAGTTTCAGCTGTTCTTACAGATAATGGGTCAGATGACTGATTCCCATGACCAAGGCGAGTGAATGCTCTTACAGAAATGTTGTACAAAGTGTATGGTTTCAACTCATTTAAAATAAGATGTGTTGTTGTAGCATTTTTAGTTATTAAAATACTGCCATTATCAGATATGATTTCATAATGAGTGATGATCCCATTAGGCATTTCAGGTGGCAACCACCTTAAGTTGACTTCTGAGGCAGTCACTGCTAATGCCTCGACGTTCTGAGGTGGTGAACTGGGTTCTTTCATTCAGAAAACAGGGGAAAAAGTGATTGAGTATTAAGGTGCATACATTCATAACTATTTTACAATACAGAATTTATCAATTTCAGTAAAATTGTGTTCTTTGTATTTTTATAATATATAGACCAAGATTAGGTAACTTTTGTGAATGTCTGTATAAGACACAAAGTCATTTCCACCCACTTTTAGTTGCCAGATGAGACCTTTGGGAATAAATTTGTCAGTGTATATTTGAGCAAATGTAAAACTATTTTTGGACATGCAAATGTAAAATCTTTAAACAACCTCTCCTCTAGACATGTGGAAGTACCGTATTTTTCAGTGTATAATATGCACTTCCCACTTTCAAAAGTGGGTGGAAATGTCTGTGTGTCTTATACAGTGAATGTTGCCAAAGCCCTGCACACCCGCCGGGCCCTTTTGGGGAGAAAAACAAGGAAAAAAAATCGGCCTCTGCCTCCCAGCAATTTGCCTCCTTGCAGCAAACAGCAAGCAACCTGGTCAGCTTCAGCATAGCCTGATTAGCACAAGCAGCTGATTGTTGGTAGGATCGGCCTCCTGACGATCAGCTGTTTCAGGCTGCAG
This sequence comes from Naja naja, assembly GCA_009733165.1. NCBI lineage: Eukaryota > Metazoa > Chordata > Lepidosauria > Squamata > Elapidae > Naja > Naja naja. The sequence continues at coordinate 10,048,694 of CM019154.1, read as the reverse complement.
CAATTGCCATTTCCTATTGCCACCTCCGCGCACCCCATTTTCAGCCTCTGCATCCCACTTTCGGCCGCCTTCTGACTCAGGCGGAGCACAACCAGTGTGCTCAGCAATTGGCCTCTGTGCAACCCATTTTCAGCCCATTCTGGGTGGTGGGGATTATATGATTTTTATTATTTGTGCAAATTTATTGCTTAATGAGCATTGTAGATAAATTAATCATAATTCATCAAATTGAAATTTTAAAATCAATATGAAAACAATGTACTTACCATCTTCAAGTGTTCTTATAAAAATATCATTGTCTTCAGAAAGTGTACTTTCTCCGACAGTTGTGGAAGCTGTTACCCTCATTTTATAATCTGTGTACTTTTTTAAGTCTAAAACAAAGAGGAACAAAGTCTGTAAATGAAATTTACTGTGCAGTCATTTGGGCACTTTTACTATCTTGTTTACTCTCATAGGTCCCCGACTTATGGAACCAACTGCCTCTGGACCTCCATCTGGCCCCTGACCTCCACACCTTCCATTGCGATTTGAAGACCTGGCTATTTGACCAAGTCGGGCTGTGACTACCTCACGGGGGGTATGGGATAGTTTTAACTTTTTAATTCGGTTTCATTGGACTTTATAGTGGTTTAATTCTTTTTAATTATTTATTGTATTTGTATGTTTTAACTGTGAGCCACCCCGAGTCTTCGGAGATGGGGCGGCATATAAGTCCAATAAAATAAAATAAATAAAATAAAATAGATATGGAGAAGTTGCTTTCAAGGTACTTCTTCTAGTACATTGCAAATATAAGGACTTTAGAAAAATTATTAACTATTATATAAAAGTGCTATATGGTGAAACATTTAGCATGTGATCTTGATTGATAAAACTGACTTTAAAATATTTTCTTAATTTTACATTTTAGGCTTAATTTTAATTTTTAATGGTCCAAAAAAAGAGGCAAGTTCAGTATTTTGACATTTTCCTTTTTTGTTTCTATCTTTCATATGTACAAATTAAGCTTTGTAATGAGTTAATTAAAATAGATTAAACTTATTTTATGATTAAAATATTGCTGTTCTAATTATTCTATATTTATTTATAACAGGTTTATTTCACATGCAGTTAAGCTGTAGTTAGTTTATTTTGATGTTAGGAACTTTATCCTATTTAATATAACAATAGTGATATTCAGGATATTCAGTGGCAGGGATCAAACATAAACATTGTTATAAGCTAATGATACTGAGAATTTTTTAATTATCAAAGATGTTTACATAGATTTGTATTGTCGGTATAACAATATGACTAGTCCAAATATACAGTAAGCTGAAATACATGAAATATTTTCTGGTTGGTAATATTATATTGAAATATGTACAAAATTTGTTTTTTTTAAATATTTTACACTTCCATTTTTTTAATTTATTGAACTTCTCAATATATATTTAAAAGGTTGGTTATTGTCTTTATTTTGAATGTGTAATATATTTATTAGATGTATATAGCTAGCCATCTCATATAATTGACCCTAACATAATAAAACAAGATGTAATAAATAAAATATATTTTAAAACCAAAAGAATAAAAAAAGCATAAGTGACTGAAAAATGTCTGGTCCAGGAAAGGGCCCAATTGTTACCCAACAAAGATTTGGCTAAAAGCCCTCTAGGCCATGGCTATCACCTGCACTTTGAACAAAAGCCATGAGGTTCTACAAATTGCACTCTGGTTATGGCTGGGGCAGTATAGTTACATCCAGAAACATGTAAAGATGGAAAATCACCAAATCCAAGAGCTACTCTCTCTTGCTCAGGTTGAACTGAAGCCTGTTCTTCCACATCCAGGGCCCCATAGCCTTCAGATACCAAGACAAAACCTCGACAGCACACCTTGGCCATATTAGGGCCAATCAGCACCTTGTTGGTACCTGACTCCATTGCCATTGAATTGTCCCACCCAGTAGTTTCATATAGATCTTTAAAAGACTGGAAAGCGTAATGAGCGCTGAGAAACCCCATAACTCAGGGGACAGGCCTTGAGGTGTTCTCTTCTCCTGCCATCAGTACTGACCAGAACCACTCTTGGAAGAATGAGGAGAACCATGATCATTTCCATTAATAGCTCATTCTTTGTTGTATATTCTTATTTCATTTAATGTTCAGTGATGTGCTATTAAATGATATTAGATAAGTCTGAAATGTATATATTTGGCTCCATTTATCTAAATTTGGCCCTGTCAATATTTGAACTACTGGATGCAAAGTATGACTTAACAAAAATTGTCAACTCTCAGCCTTCAAAGTGGCACTTCTTTTATTATGTATTATGTCAAAGCATTGTATCATTTTCTTTTTCTTCTTTCTCCCTATTCATATTAGCTTATTTTTTTTAATTTTCATACTCTGATTTGCATTCATGCTCTTTTATTGTTAAGAAAAACAATAATAATATGATAATAATGAATGTATTCACTATGATTTAATTCATTAAATTCTTTTTAACCATCTATTACAATTGAAAAACAAGAATAAATGTAGAAAAAGATGCAAACAGAGAGAAAAAGAATCTGCTTTTAAGGGTAAAGTACAATCATGAAACAACTTGACACAAATAACTTCTACAGAATTCTATTTTAAACTTATATTTCTCAACATTCACTTACTCACTCAATCTCCCTTCTTCCCTCCCTTCTTTCTTCTGTCTGTCTGTCTCTCTTTCTTCCTTTCTTGTTGTGTACACTTTTCTTCTGTGGTTGACACTTTCTGTCCTTTATATTCTATTTCTCCCTTCGCTTCCTGGCCCTGTTCTTTATTGAAGTACTGACCATATAATTCCATTGCTTTGTCCAATGAATCCAATCTATACCCTTTTTCATGCTAAGTAACTAATATTCCTTCAGGTATCAGCCATCTGTCTGTCTTTCTTTCTATATATATATAAACCATCTCACCTGTAATCAGTATGTGTTTTTCTGATGTAATCAATTGAAAAGCTTTGCTTGTATTGACCTCCATTGCATAAACTGTGTAATGTGTGATTTTTCCATTGGGATTTAATGGTTTATCCCAAAAGAGCAAAATTGAAGATGAACTAATATTTTTATAATCTATATTTTCCACAGGACTTGGAACTACAAAAAAGAATAATTCATTTATAAATTTAAATTTAGAAAAATTGAAAGAAGCTAAATACTGACAACATGGTAATATTTCTGTTATAAAAAGTTTACCTTGTTCACTTGTCTTAGAAATGAGAAGAGTTGGTGGTCCTTCTCCAATAATGGTAAAAGCAGACACAGCAATTGCATATTTAGTGAAAGGCTGGAGTGCATTTACACGATATGACAGCTGCTCAACTGAAAGATTGATGGTATCAAATGTTTTTATATTTTTAAAAAAGTAAAATCAGTCATACATTTCTTACTTAGGACTAGTCCAGACGATATTATTTCTACAAAAATGGTATAAGATTTCAGTTTTTGCATGTTTATGTTAAATGGTCAGTATCAAAATAATTGGAAAATTGATCATCACGAGGATATTCATTGCACAGCAAAGAATAAAAAACAGGAATGTTACTATGAGTGTTTAATGAAGAAGAGATTGTACTGGATTCAATGAATGCTATTCCAAAATAAACTTGCATACTAGATTTACAATACAGATTGCTTTCATTTCTGAAGCATGTTTGCATTAGTGCAAAAAAAAAAAAGGCAATCTTAGCATATTGGAAATGAGAAATATGTTTTTGAACAGTCACTGAAAAGCAAAAATAATGGCTAAGAATTGTGGAAATAACTTTCCAGCACTGATTTTATTTACAACTGACATCTGAAGTAATGAAAATAACATCAGCATTATCCTTCTGTTACATTTAATGGCTCCCTTTCAAATTTTCAGAACATTTTTAAACCTGTACCTGTCAACCAAACTTTATTTAATGGGTCATAAATATCTGTGTTTATAAATGCTCCTTTGATAATGCTGTGTAAGTGAATATACTAATGGCACCACTGTGTCAAAGGGTCACCTCCACCTGTTGGTTGCCCCATGTTGCTGAGCTGTAACTTTTTAACCTATTTAGCTTCAGTGACGTTTGGAAGCCTATTAGTCAAAAACTGCTGGGAAAAAAAATTAAAGGTCTGCACGGGACATGGAGATATGTTAATCTCCTCCAATCACACCTGCTTTGGCAACTGTAATAACTGATTGTCTATGCAGCTTCTGCAATGGGTCTGGCATCTTCTTTCTCTGGCAGAGAGGTCAACTGGGTGACAAGGGGCCACTAAGCTCTGCCTGTGTGGCATTCCCATTTGCAGAATGTGACATCAGCAAATGCCCACTAACAATACGACTGACCTCTTTGCTAAAGATACTTTGTGTAATAGCCATGATCTGAACAATGAAGTAGCTAGAGAAGACAACTTTTTTCCTACTTACCAAAATTTAAATATAATTCTGCATCATCATTTAAAGCTAGGAAATTATCAACAGGAATACTAGTATATTTTACTGGAGAAAATTCACGAACTCTTGGGAACATTTCAGCTGAACCTTCATATAAACTGGTCACTGTTTTTATTTTATTCAGTGAGGAAGATAATGCATATTCTTCTATCATATCTGGATCCCCAGATTCAGAAAAATGCTAACATAGAAAGAGAAGAAAGAAACAACTTTCCATTTGTAACCTTAGTGATAGACAAAGGAATAATGTAAAAATATTAAATGTAGGTAAACAAGAATTAAAGTACCTTGATTTTTTCTGTCAGAATTGTATCTTCAACTATCTCCTCTGTTTTCTCATGTAAAACTTTTACTCGGTACTGAGTGATGACTCCATTTGGTTGCTGTGGTTTTTTCCAAGCAATTCTTATAAAGCTTGCTGCTTCCTCTACTACATGCAAATCAAATACAGGTCCTGGAACTGAAATGTAATGTATATAGTAAAATTACAGAACAGCGAGCATTAGAAAATGTTTAATTTTAAAATTAATACTATCTAAAAAAGTAACATTTATGTGAGGTTACATAATTCTGATGGATACAGAAATGCCTGTAGTGTTGCCAAGAACACTGGGAATTTTCTATTGTCTTCTTCTAGCCTACAGTGCTAACTCCAAGCTTAGCTTCCAAGCTTAACCAGGAGTTGCTAATCTACTGATGATTATTCCCATCATTCTTGTTTTTTAATCCAGTTGGGACTGATGAACTTCCAATCTGTTGGCCTCATTTATTCTCCCATAACAGTCCATTCTGCCCAAGGGATATTGAGTGAAATGCCACATCTCCCTAAAGCCCTATCCCCAGTGAGAACTGCTCTTGAGAGCACTCTAGCTGTGCACCTGTAGATACAATTTTGCAACTGAGATGGATCCTCTGGAGGTTGGGTAGCGGAGACTGCCTTCCATTTATTATACTGGAAAGATTACTTTCCATTTATTGTAAAAGAACTGGAGTTGGGGGAAAATCTTACTTTTGAAATGAAAACTGTACGCATTAATGCATCATGTGAAAATTGAACTGATTTCAGTTAAAATAATCTGTAACAGCTAAACAAACTTTTCTTGTAATCACTTACTACCATCTAGTGGTCAAATAGTTGTCTTGTCCTAACCACTGGGACTGAATAAAACTAAGATTGTTTAATTCATCTTTCAACAACAATAATAAACCCTCCAAATATTGTCAGAGAACCTGCTGAATTTTACGCACTATTTCAACGGCTAAAGAATGCCATGAAACTAATAGAAGAATCATTCTTGTTTATACCATTATCATTTATTCCATTGTTCTTGGAAGCAAGCAATTGATCCAGTGTTACTCAACATTTAGAACTGCACACAAATACACACCCATATCTTCCACGGGCTGCATTTGCCAACACTATCTGTCCATATTAAAATAAGAATACAATGTATTAAAATTACACATATTTTTATGACATGTACAACTTACCTCCCGCAGGTGTGAAAACTGTTATATTTGACTTTGGGCCTTGCCCAGCACTTGTCTCAGTAGCAACAAACACATCATATAATGTAAATGGTATTAGATTATTAAATGTAAATTTGAGATCTTTTGTGCTGTTATCCAAAATACGTACTGAAATAATCATATAAAACAAAATACCAGAAACAGACAGTTAAAATTTCTGAAATTATTTTAAAAGAATTTTGTTCCTGATTATGTTAAAGAAAACTGAAATTTTTATTTCAAGCACTATAAACTGATCAGGTATGTCAATTTCATGCTAATATTTTTATGATACTTGGTAAAAAGGTAAAAGACAATAACAATAGAGATGTATCCTATTAGTTTAATCCAGGGTTTGGAAAATGCCTATATTTCCAGGTATTTAATATTCAATTAAATGTTACTACATACTTAATTATGCCAGTATACTGCATATAAATTAATCGACAATACTATGTTAGCTTGCAGGTTAATTATTAGATTAAAGATCTGACCATGCACTGACTAGAGTAAGCAGGTTTAGGGTAAATCTGGGGTTTTAACTAAAATTTTGGTATACTGGCAAAATGGATCAGTATTACCCTTTCAGTTAAAAGGGTATTATTGCATATATTAAATCAAATACATTAAAGACAGTAAATTTACAGTTTTCTACATTACTAAAAATGTTAGGTGAGCAAATTGATTGATCAAAATAACAATGGGTGGCATGTACCAATACTTAGGACTCATCTGGTGATTATCATGGCCTGTAACATTAACACAATAAGCCCTTCATGGCCTGGGACAAGGCTGTTTGAGGGATCGCTTTTCCTCACCTGCATAAGCCCAGCCCTTTTTGGCCCATATGACCTGGTTATGTGACTAGGTCTGAGGATCGCATGGAACCAGAGATGTTTAATTTTTGAGGGAGCCATTTTTGTTGCCTTAAACTATGGGTTAAAAATTAGGAAGGAGGAAGGAAGGAAGGAAGGAAGGAAGGAAGGAAGGAAGGAAGGAAGGAAGGAAGGAAGGAAGGAAGGAAGGAAGGCACCAAGAAGAAGATGAAAATGCAGAAAAGAATGGTTGGATGGAGTTAATGAAATCCTGAAAAAAGCCATAAGTTTAAAGAACAAATGATATGGTAGACATAAAAATAGCTAGCAAGGCTGGAAAATATGAAGAGGTAATGGCGTTGGTATAAAGTAAATTTAGGTATATTTGCTTTTCTATTTTTGCTCATTATTTCTTAGTCTTAGTTCTGGTAATGTTAGTTATCCCAAAAGGAAATAGTGTGTTGGTATATAAATAAATGTTTCAACTGTATAGCTCTAATAGTTTTATGGACCAATTAATGATTAAATACAATAGATTATGAAAGATGTGAATACAATAATACAAAATCAGATTAACTGATTTACCAGTTTGTCCATATAATTCCACTCTGTAGGTAAACTTTCCAGTAACAATGTTTGGTGGCTCCCATAAAATTGAGAAAGATTTTCCTGTAACATTTCCCATGACAAGATTTTGAGGAGGATCTTCTGGAACTAAATTTTTAAAAAAACATACATATTGGAGTGTTTATTTCATAAAATCTGAATTGTGCCCTCCAAATTTCTTTACACTACTGTAATTATTTTTAAAGATCATCCTAATAGTAAAACTAACAGCAAATCAATGCAGTGGCCAATCCACATCAAGAGATATAATACACATGGAACTCAAATTAAAATGAGCATTCCTAATATGCCAACATATAAAAAGGCAGATTTTTGTTTACCTAGTTAAGGAACTGATATAAAGAAAGCAATTTCTGAGGTTTTATGGGTATGAAAAGAGACTGATTTTTGTTGCTGTTTTTTGCAAAATACTTTTACTGTGGCAGTAAGATGAAAAGGGCAATGGGCTGGATCAATCATTCTACTTCCATCTGCTCAAGGTGCCCCCATTCTTGGATTCATTTCATTCTACCTGTTGCACTATCTTTTATATTTTATTGTAATTCATTTGTTGTGAGTTGCCTAGAGACATGGCATACAAATTAATAAATTATTATTTGTCTTGAAGAAAAAATTATCGATGTGGTCACTAAGAGTCAAAAATGACTTGGTAGCACATCACGATTTTTTTAAAAAATCAATTGATTATAATCAAATATGTTTAATAATGAGGCAAGTTCCATACAATTTTATTTCATTTTAAATAAAAAGCTTGCATAGGTTTGTCCATAATTTGTATGCATGTCCATTTTCATTGTTAATATTAACATTTTTTTCTCAAATACATGAACTTTAAGCCTTCAAGCCAAAGTTTAGGCCCTCTGTTGAAATAAGGCAGACAAAATTATACTATCTTCCTATTTTTAATGGCCAATATATGTTTAAGTATAAAATATATTATTAGAAGCCTCAAAAAAAATCTGAAAGCCAAACTTTAGACATCACTTTCTAAAAATAATCTTAGTTAAGTATTTAAACTGCCTTGAATATTTCCTTCAACATTTAACTTTGTTAGTGATATCCCTAACCTATTGCTATTTCTACACAGCTGACAAAATGCTTCAGCTGCTTGAACTGTAATGAAGATTAGGTCAAACATGACATTATTCAAAGGCACTGGTCATAAAAAGGACAAATATTTTGTATTCTACTAGCTGCCAAAATGAGAACAGCTGTTAATAGATAGAAATAAATCCTGTCCATGCAAAGTGTGATCTCTGTTTTCTAAAGATTATTTATCATTCTTTATAAATCTTGCCAAATACAAGGGCATCAACTATATGGTTATAAAAACAGTTATCCTTGGAATAGATAAGTAAGTCTAGCAGTTCTATCAAGAAATACATCTTACCCAAGGAACATTATCAACTAATTTGCAAGGCCAGTGCTATCTTTAGTAGCTGGATACAAAAATTGAGAACACCCACTTATTTAACATATAGTTGCTGTATTTTTATTTGTGATTGGGTTACTAAGCATTTTGACTTGAATTATTTCGTTATACAAGTATCCTGAGTTGCCCCATTTTTATGAAGGATTTCATTATTTCTTTCTTCAGATATGGAAACTAAGCCAATAATAAGCTCTATTTCCTTAAACTAGAGCACGGGTGTCAAACTTGATTGTGTCACGTGAAATATTGTGACTTTTTTGCCCTTGCAGGATGGGCATGGCCTGCATGTGATGCATCCGGTGCACAGGCTGTCAGTTTGACATGCTTGAACTAGAGGAATATGTGTGCTTTAGTAGCATTGTAAAGCATATCTTTCCATCTGTTTTAAAGAAATTGATTTTTCTGAAAATATGGGCAATATGAACTGAAAAGACAGTGGAGATTAGGGAAATGTAGCACAGTTCAAATCCTAATCAAATGGGATTTGAAATTGGATCTGAAATTAAGACAGAATACTCTGTTACACTTTTCTCATTACAAATTACCTTTCTCTCCATTGTTTGTCTGCTGAAATCGAAGTATAATAAGCACCATGGAAAATATTCTGCTATAACTCTTTTCATTATACTTAAATTGATTGATTACTTTACTGTTTTGGACATTGATAAATTTAAATGCAAATTTGTACTTCGTATGTCCTCTGCCTTTTCATGTATGGGCTTGAGAAATTGCCTCTAAAGACTCAGAGGGAGATAAGAGATCTACTCATTTGTCTATAAGATAATGTATACCATGCAGATTTGAATACTTCCAATATAATTAAAATTTTATTGCAAAAAAGTTTTTTTATTTCAATGTCCTTCGGATGATTCACCACATGTGTCTAATATGATTAAATAAAATGCAAATACCTATACTGAACCAGCCATAATTTTCACTCAGATTTCTCACTGACACCCATACCTTCTCCTTCCAGCATTTCTCTTTTATTCTCTTAAGTCCCAAGGACAACAGAAGAATAAAACTTGATCCATTCCTTATATAAGGACAGAAAGCAACATACCCAAAATAAATTTCTGTATAATAAATTTTCCAAGATATATTCTGAAAGGCATTTATTCAAGCTTTTCCAATTGCAAATGCTGTCCATATTGATTTCCCTTCTTAATTTTATTCTTAACCTGAAGAATATGTACCTGATTCTGGTGTCCTGACAATTGCACTGTCAATATAACCTGCTTCAGTGGTTACTGCAGAAACTTCAAAAAGGTAAGTTGTGTATGGCCTAAGATTAGTTACGACAAAACTGATAGGTTCATTCCAGACTGAACTCATTGCCTTGGGAGCGACTGTACTTGTGGTAAACGTAGTGGTTTTACTAGACGTAGTTGAAGGAATGGTAGTACTCCATAAAAATGATTCACTGTTATCCTGTAAGACAAACAATGAAATAAAAATAATTATTTTTGTGGCTATTTTTATTGTTTTGATATTTTAATTGTTTTAAAATTTTAGGATTGTAAGCATTTGTAAATTGCTTTATAGATTATTTTATTCCAATGAAATATAGAAGTAAAAACTGTTTTCATGTTTTACTATGCCAACGCTGAAAACCTTTTTCAATGTACTCTATACATATTGTAAAGGAGAAAAAAATGCACTAGACACTGATGCAGATGGATAAAAATACAAAAACAGTAGGATAACTTGATAATGCTAAACTATTGGTCAATGCACATAATTTCTTATTTGATGATTTCAAAAATATGTTGTTATATAAATCTGTCAAATTATGCAGCCCACATTGTGAAGTACTTCATTTATACATTAATTTACTATTTGGAATTGCACATGTTTATGAGAACCAAAATATGTTAGTGTGTTGAATACATCATTATTATTATCATTTAAGGACTAAGTTTTTCTGTAGAATGCTTTAAAGTTAAACAGAACAGGACATATGCACCTTCAACAGTACACAACAAATTAAAATTCCTTTGTTTTCATAACTGTTGAAACAGAAAAACTGTCCTTTTGGATTTGACCACCTAAGTTTGATGAGCATAAGATTTTGCTATTGATGTATAAAAATTCAAGGAGGAACTCTGAAATTATTTTTGCTACAAGGAAAATTCAAATTTAAAAAAATGCTGCATTCCAGATCATCTCGAATCTGGATCAGACTTTATAGATGCATACTGTAATTTCACTACTTTAGCAAATGCGATCAATCTTAATTGATGATTAAGATGATTATATTTTCATTTATTTATATCTTCAAATTGGTTACAACAAAAGAATTAAAATTTAAACATAAAAAGGATAAAGAAACTAAAAGCAAAACAAGAAACAAAATCCACAAACCAAAAATCCAAAAGAAGAATTTAAAAAGAAAACAATTCAAATAAAAAACATTAAAATTTAATCTAAAATACTAAAGAAATAAAGCATTTGCCTGTGATTAAAAGGACAATAAAGTAAGTTCTTTTATTCTTCCATCCATGCTTTAGGATTGCTCTTAGGATTTCTCTCACTTTGCCCTCATGCAACTATCACTCTTGATTTTTTTACCATGAATTTTGAACTGAAATATGGACAATCCTGAAGAATCAACTTTTATTTTTATCTATAACCAGCATGTTTTAAATACTCACATTGCATTCTGGTAACCTGCCAGACAACAGATCTTCCACTTTAACAGAGACATCCTTCACTATTATTCCACTTCTTGCGTGCTTTACACTAATTTTGAAACTAGTTATTTTTCCATTTGGCTGTTGTGGCAAGAACCAAATCAGATTTACAGCTGAGTGGTTGAAAGCTTCAACTGTGAGATTTACCACTTTACCAGGTGCTTGGAAAGAGAGCAGCAAAATAAAAAAGAAAGAATGTATTTGACTTATTTTAAATAGACTCTATTAAAAACAGTATTGTTACTACTGCTGCGTTACATGAAGACATCACAGAGCAAAGTGAACATAAATGACAGATTTCCTTAATCCCTGCCCAGAACAAGATTTTCAGGTTCTGTGAAAATTATATTTACAGCGAACTATGTAATAAATAATTATTATATATTTTAGAATTAGAATTATATATTTCAATTAAAAATTGAAAAGATATCAAAGGGAATCATTAGCTATGTGTAACTGTTTGGATGTAAACAATGGTATGTATTTGGATATATTTGCCTAAATATGAATAAAATATTTGTGGGTTTTTTAAATCAGCTGTTAAATTGTCAAAATTTTATGCAATTTCTTCAGGAGTATTGGTTGAAAGTTTGTCATTTCAGTGAATCTGTCAACAAATAACAAAATCTAAATTTACAGATTAAGCTTAAATCTGAAGATAAATTTAGCACTGTATTATTAAATTGTATTGAGTTTTCAACAGTGTATAAAAGCATATTTGATTATGTAATATGAGTTTCTTTAAGCATATTTGACTGAAGTTATGTAATATGAGTTTCTATCCACATATTGTATATGTAATAAACTTAACATTTAATTTAAAAACAAAAATAATGTTCTCTAATAACATGTGATTCAGCACAATTTGTCTCTTCAGATCCAAGCATATCTCACTTTTATGTAGCCTGACAAGATTATTAAGAGGTGTTATAAACCAAGTTACCACTTTCTGCAGTTTGGAAGAGAAATGGCTCACTAAATATTCCAATGCCAGCACTATTTTCAGCTGCAACCTGCAAGAGGACAAATCAGTGAGAACTAAAATTTCATTTTAAGTGAACCAAACAATACTCATGCAAACTACCAAATTCATGTATGATTCTGTGAGGAAAAAGTACCCAATAAAGTACATTTATAAGACTTGTATATGCCAATAGCTTCATTATTGCATATGCCTGCTTATTACTAAGCGGCATTTTTACAAAGTCAGCTTATTGCCCCCAACAATCTTGGGTCCTCAAGTTACCTACCCCGAGAGGATGGAAGGCTGAGTCAACCTTGAGCCTGGTGGGATTCAAGCCTGCACTAATTGCAGGCAGCTGGAACTTAAGTGCTAGGCATTTAACAGCCTGCACCACCAAGGCTCTTAGATGAAAGATGAAAGTTATCTGATTGTTCTCTACATGTTCTTTGCTAACTGCTATGCATGGTATGAATGATTCCTTTTTTCCTCAATGAAATTAAAATGTGTGTGATAAAGGTACCACTGGATCCATACATTGCCATAATGGGAATTGCTCGATTTCAAATGTTGCTTTAACAGTTATGACATATTCAACAGTTATGGCATATTCAACAAACTATACTTAAATATAACTGATTCAGTACATTTTATACATAGAGACTTTTGATGCAGTATTGCAATATGACTATACTGAAATATCACCTGAACTACCCTGAAATTGTTCTGATAATGAGATCCTTCCTTCTCAAACTAAACTTTGTCTTTGTCTTATTGGACTTTTGCAATTTGACATTTTGTTAGACCATGTAATAACTTTCAGGAAAGCTATTACTCTTGTCTTTTTAAACTTTTGCATTATATAAAAAATGAACATGTGTGATTTTCCTCATAAGTATGAGAAATATATTATTCTTATCAAATAAAATACATTGGGACAAAAACAGTGAAGGGAAGGGACAGCTTATTAAAATGCATAAGAACACTACCGGCTCTGGAAATTAACATTTCTCACTATATTAAATGATTAAATGCAAAGCCTTCCACTAGAGAGCACAATTCAAGTGAAACTGAGGTCAAATTACATGCCTGCATTTAGATTTACATTAATTATAATTTGAATATGTGGCATATATTAAAGAATGCTTTGATGCTTAAAATACTTTATTTTAAATTATATTTTATAAATAATAAAATATAAATTTACCTGAATTTCATAAGTTGTTCCAGGGTTAAGGTTGGTTAGTAGAACTTCCAAACTATCTGGTTTTGTTGTAACTTGGGTGTAAATATTTTGCATCCATGGACAAACCTCTTTATATTTAACTATGTAGGATATAATTCTTCCATTTGGGAAATGTGGTGTATTCCATGAAAGGAGAATTCCTGCAGATCCAACTTTTTCTCCAGCAAGGAAAACAGGAGGTCCTGGATCTGTATAAATTACACATTTTTTACATTAAATCTAAATATTCTTTAGCTACTGGAGAATAAGGACAGTTTACCAGTTCTTAAGCATCAAAGAGCAGCAAATATGAAGTTGGCTTTTATGAAAGATAATAAATTGCCTTTTGGAACATTAAGTACATTCTTTCTCTAAGAATTTTAATGGAATGCTGTAATATTCACAGACAAACAGCTTCTGATGCCAGTTTACTTTTAAAAGCTCATTATTAAAGCATCTGTATGCATTAGGGTTCTCTACCTAAAATTGCATGGAAGAGTTTGCCAAGACATTTTTGAATACTCATATTTTGGCAAGTGTGTTTTAAATCATCTCAAAAAGTAATTTTCTCTTCAACTATGCAACTCTGGAATTACTTCTTTAAAATAAATCTTTTTCCAATTACTTTAGAGCAAGCTCTGTGAACAATTTCAGTTTGCAAAACAGAAAATTAGATACATATTTTTGAGACATTTTGATAAAACACTCAAATGCAATTTTGCCACAAACTCACTAGTTACATTAGTTGTCACTGTTCTGCTGATAGGTAAACTATACACTGAAGAGGAAACCGAAGAAACAGTTACATTATATATTGTCCCAGGAGTGGTATTCGAAATTTCCGCCTAGAATGTGAAATTAAGGTTTAGAACTGCATCTTTCAATTTAAACAAAAACAAATAAAGCATTGAATAAATCAATAGTATATTCACATCACTGGTATTCATAACATTTTTTTTAAAAAACCATACATTACTCAGGTATAAGCTACCTATTAAAATGTTTAAAAAGCAGTAGGATCCTTCAGTTAATATTTAATTTCAGTGGTCATGTTTATTTGTAGGATTCTGCAGTTTTAAGTAACAAAACTAATTAGACTGTTCATATCAACTGAGATATCCTGAGATGACCTAAGAAAATATACTAAGGTATCATTGTCATTGAAATATAATCTACATCAATCAACACTCAATATTCATATGAAATACCTGTGCCTTTGTAGCTCCAATAAAAAGTAGAAGCAAGAAAACATGAAAAATCATGGTTTGTATGTATGTATGCATTTATATATATATATATAAAAATCCAAATACTGCAATCAAATGGTGCTCTTAAACTTTGTGATGGCTTATGAGAGAAATGTTGCCTGCATCAATGATTTAAGTCTAGATCTCTCTGGCAAGTACACAATTAATGAACTTGTATTACCCAATAGCTCAGCCCTGCCTTTGTTTAAAAATTCATGAATGACTAGCTAGAGGTCTGAGATAGACTTTGTAAAAGTATCATCGCTGTTGTTAAGGCAACGAAGAATAGATGTTGAAATCTGCTCTCATAAATTTGGTACATGTACTTTTGCATTCCCAACCCATTGTCATGCAATGCCAATTGTGCTGTTTGCACAGTTTATAAACAAATTTGAACTACAGTACTATAAACAAAAGCCTTCACATACCTGATAATCTCCACTTCCCATATCCTGTAGAGAAACAAAGCCATGAGGAGGTGCAAGCTGCACATAAAATTGTTCTACATATCCATTTGGCAGCCTCCAGTGCAAAGAAAAGGAATGTGAGGATACATTGAAAACTGTCAGTTTCTTTGGCTTTTCAGGCTCTTAAAAGAAAAAAAAATTATACATTGCTCTTTCCATTAAGAAAGATTCAGAGGTGGTATTCAGCAGGTTTTGACCAGTTCTGGAGAACCGGTAGCGGAAATTTTGAGTAGTTTGGAGAACCGGCAAATACCACGTCTGACTGGAGATTTTACAATATCTTTCCCCTGCCACACCCACCAAGCCAGGCCCACAGAATCGGTAGGGAAAAAAATGAATCCCACCACTGGAAAAATTACTACCAAAACATTAAGTTCTAAATAAATTAGCTACAGTACATAGATCTTTGCATGCATCAAATATCTGTGCATAAGTTATATGCTATTTAAGATGTTTAAATCTCAACTTTTTTTCTATTTGACTCTAAGTTAATCTTTACTCTAGGCCAAAGGTGTTCAAATTTGGCAGGTTTAAGATTTGTGGACTTTTAACTCCCAGAATTCCTGAGCTAACATGACTGAAGGTAACATGATTGGAGGGGGAATTCTGGGAGTTGAAGTCCACAAGTCTTGAAGCTGTCAAGTTTGAAGACCCCTGCTCTAGGCAATGGTTTGGACAATTCCCTCAAGTTACAGGGAAGTGGTCATTAAGAACTCACTTGAGACTTTCAAGAAGAGATTGGACTGCCATTTGTCAGAAATGGTGTAGGGTCTCCTGCTTGGGCAGGGGCTTGGACTAGATGACTTACAAGGTCCCTTCCAACTCTGATTATCTGTTATCTGTTATCACCCAGCTGACATTGTGCCCAAGATGGGAATAGAGCAGTGATGGCAAATCTTTTGGATTTGACTCTTCTGGCTATTATCTCCGCTTGCACTTTGCAGGGGCTGCAGGAGATGCATGAGAATATGAATGCTCCTGTAGGACCCACCCACAGACCCTCTGAAAGTTGCATAAGAGAGAAATGCTCCTGCACGGCATCTGTTTATAAATGAATATTATAAATAATTTAATCCCTATTTTTATTACCAAAACTTATCATTTTGCACAAGAATAACTGTTATAGTAGAAAATCTTCATAGTACTCATTCTTAAATCAAGATTAGAATCTGGTCAATGAAAAACAAATCATGGATGATTTGAAACTTGACTTATCTCTTCTTGTACTTGTGAAATCTTATTCCTAAAATGTGCTTGTCTTTTAGTTCCTGTATTTACAATTTTGCAACTTTCCACAGAAATATTTTATGCAAGAAGGTGCAGCATTAAATAATTATTTGCCAAGCAATCTTTTTTTAGCATTTACACCATTTCCAAGATAGTTGTCTATTTTCTTAATCCACCAAATGATAAAACAATTAATACTTTTTCACAAAACCCTAGTGAACCATGTTTTGAAACTGATTCTAGTAGCATATTTGTCAACAATGTAATAACTCCCAACGTAGAAATTCACAAACCTGTCACAAATTCTGTAAAGGAAACTGCACTTTCAGCACTGCCTTTTACTCTCTGCAAAGTGAAGTTATAAATGTTACCAGGAGTCAGATTTATAATGGTGTGATGAGTCTCAGGACCAAAAATAGCATATTCCTTTCTGAATGTCTTGTTTGATACAGTTGCTTTGTAATGGCTAAAGTCAGTCACACTTGGATTCCATGTTAATTTGACGGAGGTTGTATTTCTCAGTGTTAAGGTTAGACCACATACCTTCATTGGTTCTGCACAAAATTTGAAAAGGAGAGGCAATATATGTAGAAAAGCAACCAAATATTGAATAAATACATTTCTCTTTGAGTAAAACATATAGAAGCTTTCTTACAACACTTTGACATCGCTACTAAAATGAAATTAACTCCTTCAAATGCAATCTGATAATAATTCATTACTGACAGATGACAATTCCAATGCAATGAGCATAGAAGGCTGATATAATTCCTCTTTCTCATTGGACAAAATCTCATTGGACAAAACAATTGGTCACCATTTGGAGTCAATCTTAATTTCTTATCTGCAATTAAGATTTTGCAATTTAGCAAAATGTAGTTTTTGCACTCCAGGGTATGTGTGTGTGTGTGTGTGTGTGTATGTGTACAGAAATTTGTTTAACTTACGTTTTAGTATGTGTGATCTTATATGTATGATCAAAATTATGTATTTTATGTTTGTATTATTTCTGGGTGTTGTCTGGTTACAATAGCCAGTACAGATGAAGGCACATTATGTTGACCTCTTTTCAGCCCTTATTTTCTGGAATTATACCATCATTTGAAGCATTTGAAGCAGCAAGCCTGACCATGTTATGTGCAGTCCTAAGAAGATACTTTGCAGTCCCCACAAGTCCAACATAACAAACATTCCATCCTCTCGGGGTAGGTAAATTGAGGACCCAAGATTGTTGGGGGCAATTAGCTGACCTTGTAAAAATGCCGCTTAGTAATAAGCAGGCATATACAATGGAATGAAGGCTATTGCTGAGCGCATTGGGTTGCGCTCCAAAAATTGTAAGCCACCCTGAGTCTTCGGAGAAGGGCGGCATATAAATGTAATTAAAAAAAAATGCCTAAAATTCCGTCCCTTCTTGCTCCAGATGGTCTCACTCAACTGAATGGTCATTGCTATTCAGCAGACTAAACATCATTTCCAGGGTTATAAAACATGTCCTTCGCACAAAGGTATCTGCTTTAAATATTCAGGCTCCCATGAAATCCACTAGCTTCTCAACACCAACTCTCAGCCTTTTTGTCCACTTGGGGAGGGGGGTACATAATCAAAAGTTTTTTGAGAAACTTTGGTTCAGGATTGCAGTTTCTAACATGGTAAGTTTGAATATGTACATATATACATAAAGTGGGTGTAATCATAATTTGTTCAACTCTGTAAGATAATATGACTCAGGAATGCAGCCCCTTTTAGCTAAGCTTTTTTTTTTAATTCATATTTATATCCCGCCCTTCTCCGGAGACTCAGGGCGGCTTACAGGTTTTTTTGGGATACAACCCAATGCGCTCAGCAATAGCCTTCATTCCATTGTATATGCCTGCTTATTACTAAGCGGCATTTTTACAAAGTCAGCTTATTGCCCCCAACAATCTTGGGTCCTCAATTTACCTACCCCGAGAGGATGGAAGGCTGAGTCAACCTTGAGCCTGGTGGGATTCGAGCCTGCAATAATTACAGGCAGCTGGAGCTAAGTGCTAGGCTATTAACAGCCTGCACCACCAAGGCCCTATTATAATTCTGATAAAATTATAAATTAAAGTAAATTTTAGTAAAATCATTTTATTTCTGTTTTGAAGTGACTACTGGTAGTGGTATGTATTTTATGCTGATCTATGATTGAAGTATTATATATGAAATACATACATATGTATCTATAAAATTATGTCTCTGTGTGTATATATTTATAAATGTATATATGTATGTGTATATGTATGTGTGTGTGTTGTATATGTATATATTCATGAATATATGTGTGTGTGTGTAATTTCAGCAACAGACCAGCATAAAACTAATAACATAACAGTTAATGTAAAACAGAAATAATTTCTTAACATAAAATTAAAATAACGTATCAGACAATTACTTGTAGTAATTTTTATCTTCTCAGGGATGCTGACATCTTGTCCTCTTATTGTCTTTACTTGGAAAATGTATTCAACACCAGGCGTGAGGTTTTTCACTACAGCCCTGTTATCAGGCATTATTATTGTTTGAAGAGTTTGGTTGGCGGTTATCAAGTAATAAGAAAGCTAGGGAAAAAACATACTTTCACATCATATTCTAGTAATATTTAAATACAATTTTAAAGTCATCAAGGTAGCACAGCATAGAGAATGCACTGTAGATTAGAACCAAAATGGACGTAAGCTAGTATTTATATAAAAGTTCAGAAATTACTACAAAGAATAAATTCTATAGCAATTTTCTTGCCAAACATGAGATATTAGAAAATATGTCTATACTGGCATTACTAAATCCATTAAGCAGTGGGCAATTACTAAGAAACAATGATTCTGCAATCTTGCTTTTGCTTTATCTATTGGCCTCGCTGTTTTGCAACTGATGATCTACTTTTCCCATGCAATATTTTTGTTTTTTTTATTTTAAAAATTTACACAGATAAATCATTTAGACAAATCCATTTTCCTATGGGTTTCTAATACCAAGATGTTAAAAGTAACCGAAGCCTTAGTATATATGCATTGTGCTTGCTTATTTAAAAAAAAAAGGATGATGAGCACAGCAACAGCCAGCAATCTATTTTATACCTGTGCAGTAGGAATCAATGATACATTTTTTATCATAACTGTATCCCATCATATGATATTTCTGTCTTTTTTGGCAGCATAGAGAGCTGTGGTGGCACAGTGGTTAGAATGCAGAACTGCAGGCTAACTGCACTGCCAGAAGTTCAATCCTCTCCTGCTCAAAGTTGACTTAGCCTTCCATCCTCCCGAGGTGGGCAAAATGAGGACACAGATTGCTGGAGGCAATATGCTGACTCTGTAAATCGCTTAGAGGGGGCTGTATAAAGCACTGTGAAATAGTATATAAGTCTAAGTTCTACTGCTATTTTAGGAGCCTAGACTTCTATTCCAAAGCCATTCCTGCCAGATGTATTATGGAAACAAATTGTCTCTGTTTTATTTTATTTATTTATTTATTAAATTTATTTTCTGCCTATCTCGTTGTGGGGCTACTCAAGGCAGCTTACAATTGCCAGATCTGGTCCACGCAGGTCATGCCCACCCCAGCCCTGCAAGGGAAAAAAAATCCTAATTCATCATGATATGGCCTGTGATGCAATTGGGTATGATATCCCTGTCTAGGTTGTATATACAGGCAATGAAACTGTAGAGTTGGTTATACGTTACACATTACATTACCAAAAAAAGTCATGTTCAGTAGTTAGATGTGAAACCAGATATTATTTTAGTGGGCTGCGTGAATCAATGATCACATTAATCCATAATATGGTTCTTTTGAGAATAGCATGTTCAGTGATGAATTAACCTGAATTTAAGGTTTAGTGCCTTGTGTAAAAGCTAAGAATATCAAACATCAAAATACCAGAATTATTTTCTCTATTTCAGTGTTTCTTGAGTGTTTCCATATACAAACATTCACTATATCTTTCAGTTTATGTACAGCTAATAGTGTGGGAAAATAAGTCTGTAATAATGAATCCATTGTGGCTCATAACAGACATACTGTACATTTCAAATTTCTTTTCTTTTTAAAATTAATAATTGTTCTGAAATTCATTTTTTCATCTTTAGTCAATTGTTGTTGTTTTGATCTGTTGTTTCACTTTTATAAAAGTACCAAGAATTATGTTTGAGGGAGCGTCTCCTGCCAATAATGAGTACCAACCGCCCTGTTCGAGCACACAGACAGGGGCTTCTCCGAGTGCCGTCGGCAAGTCAATGCTGGCTTGGCGGCACCT
Organism: Naja naja; assembly: GCA_009733165.1. NCBI lineage: Eukaryota > Metazoa > Chordata > Lepidosauria > Squamata > Elapidae > Naja > Naja naja. The sequence goes on along the minus strand of CM019154.1, from coordinate 10,027,752 downwards.
CAGGGACGGGCCTATTCTGTGGCGGTTCCCGCCCAATGGAATCAACTACCCCTGGGGCTCTGCCTGGCCCCTGACCTTCACACCTTCCGCCATGACCTGAAAACCTGGCTATTTGAACAGGCCGGGCTGGGCTGATCTCCGGGTGGGGGAGGGTTAAATTTTAAATGGTATACTGGGGTTTTAACTTAAATTAGACTTGTGACTATTTAATATTGTTTTAAATTAATTTATTGTTATATTGTTATGTTTAGTTTTAATTGTGAGCCTGAGTCTTGAGAGATGGGGCATACAATCTAAATAATAAATAAATAAATAAATAAATAAATAAATAAATAAATGTTTGAAATTTCAAGGCCTATACAAGAATTGCCTTTTGCTCCCTAAATCTGTTCCCTAATGCATTTTGCAAGTGTATTCTATCTAGGTTAGCACAACCTCATTAATTATAAAAAATGAAATTGCTTTGGAATCAGTTATTTTCTGAATCACCTATTCACTCTGTATTATGGGTGGAGTCTGAGCTTGTTTATTTCCATCCAGAATTTGACACATCTGATCATAACTTCATGTTTTCAGCCATGTCTTCCACTGGATCTGAGTGAAGCTTCATAATGGGGTTTTATCTGTATGTTTCCAAAACAATGGAAGAACTTTTCCATTTGCTTCATGAAGATATTAAACAAGATAGTAGAAATGTAGGAACATTTGACTGATGCATAACCAATGCATCCAAGGGTCTAAAATATTGTCCTTGCAACCACCAACTGGGCTACTTGGTGGCATAGCAAGGATGGTCAATTTTTATCCATTAAAATTTTCTCACAAGGCATCCATGACAACAACCAATGCAATTTCTGTCCTATGTCTAGGTCTGAATCCAATTTCCACAGATCTAGTTGAATGTCTTATGGAGCTTTAGTAATTGTTCACCACTTTTTCAATATCCTTCCTCAAAACAAAATTAGAAAAAGGATCATAGTAGGAATGGCCTCTTAATTGAACAGACCAACTTTAGAACCTTTTCTTTTAAGGAGGCATTGATTACTGAAATGAGTTCCTCAATTCCATCACTGGTCTTAACTAGACAAGAAAAAAGAGGAAAAGTCCGTGGCAGAATTTATTTCACAAAGAACATGTTATATGACACAGAGGATTGCAAAATACACTCCAGAATGTTTGTCTCAGAAACAAAGATTGACCAAACTGAAAAAAAAACCCTAAAATCATTCCTACAGAAATCTATGTTGTAGTATAAGAATCTGTTACAAATAAAATTTAGTATTCATATTACAATATTTCGATTTGGGTAGCATTACCTAAATCCAAAACTATTAAAAACAAATGAATGAACTAGATGGGCAAAAAAAAATAGGATATTAAAATACTGATATTATCTTTACACAATCAATGTCTGAGCTTGTAATAAAACTTGGATGAGTGGAAATGATTAATTTAAATGATTGGCTACATGATCCTATTTGTACACCTGAACTTTGCTAGGCAACCACTATTTCAAAGCTTTGTTCATTAATATTTTACATTTAATCTAATTTATTCAGAACAAGCCCTCTCTTGTATGGTTTCTTGCTCTGTGGTATGTCATGCAATAATATAACATCATTGGGATTAATATTAAATGGTGGTTTCTTTCAATAAAATATTAAAACATCCTTTCAGAGTATCATTTAAAAACATTACATTTGCACAAATACATACATATGCAGATACATTAAAATATTTTTCTGAATTATTCTAAGATGAATAACAAAATAAATTTATAATGGATATTTTTTCAAGTTTAGCTAAGTCAAATGAACAAAAACAATTAGAAATCCTACAATTCTTTTAAATATGGTTGTATGGTTTTATAAATAAAGTCACTAAAGCTATAATTTTAAATGTTCTTTTTAAAAAGGCTTTTAAAAATTTTTCCATTCACAATTTTTCCCATGTCCACACTTAGAACTGTCTAAAACCTATTGCTGAACTGTGTAATACACGAGATTGCTTTCAGCATATACTACTGAAAAAACAAACATCTGTAATGATAAAGCAGTCCTAGTTTCTTTCCATTCTATTTTTATTACCTCAAAATTATCAAAACCTCCATTAGGCAGTTCCCAAAACAAGTAAACTGTATTCTCTTCTATTCCCAAGGCATGTAAAGCTAAAGGTGGATCTGGGTCTGAAATAAAATCAAATAGGCAAATGCAGATATCAATGAAGTAATAATAGTCCAAATGAGATTGCTATCCATGAAAACACTAACTATACCATATATCTTGAAAATATCTTTGAAATTAGCAACAGAGTACTATAACCCCAAGGCATCATGATAACAAAAGTATCCAAAGCATCCTAAACAAATCAAAGACACAGGAGTCATTTATAGTGTGTATTACAAGAACTAAAAAAAACCACCCCAATAGGTGAAACAACAGCAAGAATATTAAGAGAACACATCCATGAACATCAGCTGGCAGGCAGAAGGCATGATGAAAATCCCTTAATTTTACCACACACTGATAAGTTCAGTTGCACGTTCAATTGGAAAACTGGAGACATCTTAGATCAAGATATAATTCAATTTCATCACATATCTATAAATCAATACCCAGATAAGAAGGAACCAGCATCAGACAAAAAAGAACAATCAAGGAAGAAATGATACACTCAAAATGCAATACAATAAAGCAAAACAATCCCCCAATCATGGCTTGTAAGAAAAGCTACCACATATAAACAGCCAGCAAACTCCACTCCTCCATGCGCTAATGATCTTACCTAGCTTGGTAGTTAAACATCTGCCAGAAAATAAACAGTATCAGAAAACATCAAAAAGGCAACAATACAAAAATGTTGTCTTTTGAATCCTGAATATGAAACATAAAGAGCACTGGAATTGTTTGGGAATACAGAATTTGTACATAGTACATTATCAGCGTACTAAGGAATACCAGATTGGCTCAAGTTTTTTAAAGCAACAATATAAGATCAAAACATTATTAAATATATTGATAGCCCATAATCAATTGTTCAAGCAGTGCAAATTAATGATTAGCATGAATGGAAAGCTACATGCCTCTTCATCTATGCAGTAATTGCTTTCCAGTCACCACCTCTGCTTTGAAATAAGAGTAACTTTTGTTGTGGTTAAATAGGTATCTTGATTAGAATCACTGCATTACTGCATTACTTTTGATAAAACAATGAGTGGAACAAAATAAAATAGTTCGTGACTAGATTATCTGTATAATGAAGGAGTATCTGGGGTTGAGATTCATACTGTATGTGGATTTTACAATATGACTATGCACTCAGGTAGCTCTGTAAAATATAGTTTAAGATTTGTCTTTATAAGGCATATAATTAACTTACCAGTTGTAACTCTTAGAAAAGTAGGGAAACTGTTCTTCAATCTGTTAGTAGTCACAATTTGAACAACATATTCTGTTCCTGAGGAAAGGCCATCAAATCTGAACTTTCTACAATTAAGGAAAATAACCTAATTATTATTTATTTATTTATTTATTTATTTATTCGACTTATATGCCGCCCCCTCTCCAAAAGGACTCGAGGCAGCTCACAACTAAAATACAACAATAAATTAATTAATTAAAAGAATATTAAACAAATTAAGCAATTAAAATTTAAAACCCTAGTTAAAATAACCCCAACCCAAGAGAATCAGCACAGCCCAGATTGTAAAAAGAGCCAAGTTTTCAAATCGTGGTGGAAGGTGCGAAGTTGGGCCAAACGGAGCTCCAGCGGAAGAAGATTCCACAAGTGGGAGCCACAGAGTAGGCCCTCTCGGTCGCCGCCAAGTGACATTGTGTGCAGACGGCAGAGGAGGCCCACCTGATACAGGGCGGTTAGTATTTGATATTGGGAGGAGCCATTCTCGTAGATAGCCTGGACCCATGCCCTGTTGGACTTTGAATGTTAATACCAAAATGTTAATACCAATTATTAATATCAGGACGAAGCATTTTACAGTTGGATGACATCAAACATGGACAAATTGAAAATATGATACACTGCTGAAATAATTAATGGGACACAACCTGAACTGCACAGTTTTGAGTCAAAAAAACAAGAACACTAATGACTATTCACTATGCATTAAATCTCTGTAGTGGTACTGATAGATTACACCTGCCCTGCAGAAATGTAGCCAGAGGTTTACTGTAAATCAAACAAACTATTGAAGAAGAGGAACATGTATTACATAAAAGATAGGCAAGAACAAGCATTGATATACTTAAAGATTGAAACTTACTCAATGTGAAGGAAACAAAAGTGAAAACTGAAATAGTGTAATAAAAGCCTGAACAGAATTCTGGCAAAGTATAGCAAAGTATAACAAGTATAACATAAAAGTATAACATGGTCAATTTCTACAAAAGATAGGTGGGAAAGTGAATAAAGATAAAACCTAACAATTCAATTACTTTTTTAATGTTCATTTGCAAGCTTAAAAAAGATTTAAAAGATTAAAAAGTAATTGAAGGTTTGATTTTGACTTCTCAAAGCAAGCTATTCAAACTAATGCAATCAAAGCCAAAACTGAAAAATTGTCAAATGATTCAAATTGCAGGGTATGCAAAAAGGCAGAAGAAACAGTTTATCATATACTCAACTCATGCAAAAAGATTGTATAAACTGATGATAAACAATGACATAACACAGTTGCAAAAATGATTCACTGGAATATCTGTAAAAATTATCATGTGCCGGTAATGAAAAACTAGATTAAAATATTATGGAATTTTTGAATACAAACGGATAAAGTCTTGGCCCATAACACATCAGATTTAAACTGTGATTGAAAAGATGAAAGTGTGGATAATTAAGGTGGCAATACCAGAAGATAGTAGAAGATAAAAAATTGGAGAAGGTCACAAAGTATCAGATTCTGAACATCAAAATTGAATGATTATGGCATAAAGCAACTGTAGTCCCCGTGGTTACGGGCACACTGGGTGCCATACAAAAAATCTTAGATGGTGCTTAGAAAATATGTACATTTACAAAATTCCCATCTGTCAATTAGAAAATTGGATTTGCCCCTACACAATTCCAATATAGTACAATATCTTCAAATGCTGGAAAAGGGTAGAAAGAAAAAGAAGAGGATGGACAGTCGTAATGTGTATTGACTGAGCCACAGTTATGTCGTCTTCAAAAGGTACCTTTTATCTGATGATAATCTTTCTTCCTTGCTATAGTTTTTGCCAACCAATGTAGTAATATATCCATCAACTATACCAAATGCTGGTGGCCAGGTAACAGTTATTGATCCAGAATCTTTACTCAAATTAATATATTTAACTGAGCTTGGCTCTATTAATGAAAATGAAGAGGGAAATGATCAGTTCATATAAACCTGTAACCCAATTTTAAAAATTTGATTACAACAGAGTTCAATATAACAGGACTGGCAATATAAATGTTTTAAATAAATACATTTCCATTCAAGAAACACAAATGTTATTAATGCCTTAGGTAACATCTATATTTTGAAGTTAACTGTTGTGTTAGCTTAGCCAATCCAACATTTCTATAGTTCTTTTTATGCTATAACCCAGTTTTCTAATTTTTGTGACTTTAACTTTATTTACTTCTTGGACATTTCTACATCAGTTATTGAAATGACTCTGACAGATGAATAACTGCTAAAGTTCAAACTAATTCTTCTGAACTGTGATATGCTTTTTCATAGTTTAATGTACTCTATACTACAGTACAGGTTTTGAGACATAATTCTATTCCATATTTATCAAATGTAGGCACTGCCCAGCCCACTATCTAAGTGACTCACACATAACAGTGTCTCTCATTATCAATCATATAGAAGCCTCACAAAACCTTGATATCCATATTGGGAGAAATTTCATGTATTGCATGGAGATGAATCAGAAATTGCTTGTATTGTATTGATACAATAATCATAATCATACAATAATCTACCTGAAATAAAAAGACACTGCTTCTATCACCGTATCAATTCATGTACTAAATTTAAGAAAATATTTATAATTTTTTTTTATTTTATGTATTAAGTTAATTAAGAAAGGCCATATCCTTTTTCTATTCTGAGAAAAATAAATTGGGTTTTATCAGCTATTTGTCCATCAATAAAACACATATCAGCACACTGGACTTTTACCTCCAGAAATTTTCCCTTCTGGATTCTGAGCATCTCACAAATATGCTTTAGAAGCTTAAATATCTCTTTAGAACTGTTTGAAATTTCATGGAGGATGCTCTCCCAATATGGGAGATGTTGGAAACCAATAATGTAAGGTTGGATTAGTAATCCAATAGATAACTATCTAGAAACATTCCCTACTGAATTCAATAGTTGACTCAGTTAATTCAAGGTTGACTCAGCCTTCCATCCTCTCGGGGTAGGTAAATTGAGGACCCAAGATTGTTGGGGGCAATTAGCTGACCTTGTAAAAATGCTGCTTAGTAATAAGCAGGCATATACAATGGAATGAAGGCTATTGCTGAGCACACTGGGTGTCCCAGAAATTGTAAGCCGCCCTGAGTCTTCGGAGAAGGGCCGCATATAAATGTAATTTAAAAAAAAAAGGATTTACTGCACGGTAGATATGCAGTGGAATTCTTGTAATCGATATATTTCTTTTGAAGTATTTAATAATACATGTTCCTCGATGTAATTAAGAATAATTTATTATCAATATGAAAATTCACAAGATGAAAAGGCAGAAAAAGGCAGTTGGATTTATACTTTAGTATGAAAAGGCAGAAAAAGGCAGTTGGATTTATACCTTAGCATGCAGGTAAGTGATGTATAATGAGTAAAAAAAACAAGTTGCACAATCAAGTATGTTAAAATAGATGCTTACTAAAGATCTTCTAACAATCTGAGAGGCATAATGGTAGAAGAGGAAGGTGGCTTTGACCTCATGTTAGTGAACTTGCTAGATACATCTGGTGCATGAAATAGACCACTAGATAGCTAGGCTTAGAACTGACCCAGCAGCTATTATTTTCTCAAGGGTTAACATTCTACCGCATGGTAGAGAAGCAACGGTTTCTGTGTAAGATCTTTGTTATGCTTGAAACAATCATAAATTTTACAACTAACAGAAAAGTTACATTGTCATACCTGTTTCTACTTGTATGCTTACAGGAAGGCTGTCCTTGTATCCTTCTTTTTCAGTTTTAACCACAAAGTTATATAAGAAGCCAGGAATCAGATTGGAAAATTCTGCTACTTCTTGTGTGACCTTTTGGACCTGCAGCTCAAAATGAAAAAAAATGCATTATTTATTTTACTTATTAAATTTATTTGCTGCCTGTCTCACTCTCCAGAGATTGCCATATTCGTGATTAGTGTCCACCACCAGTCAACTGAGCTGAGCTGCTGCTGCCACCGGGAAACACTGGAGCCTTTGCTCTGAGCAGCTGCTTGGTGGTTGGATCAGCCTCCAGGAATACCGCTGATCATCTGTTCTAGGTGGCTGGGATTGCCGCCTTGCCTATCGTTGCCAATCGCCACTGTCACTGTTTGCCATTCACTTCCAATTGGCAGTGGCGGCAAACAGTGATTGGCAGCTCTGATCCCTGCCACCTAGAACAGCTGATCGGTGGTATTCTGGGAGGTCTATACAACTGCCAAATCAGCTCCTCGGAAGCGAAGGTTCCAGGGTTCCCCGCGGGCAGCGAAGAGTGGCAGTGGTGACAGGGGGCAGCAGCGTTCACATCAACCCCCCTTCCCCCACAATATTTGCTCTATAAGACACATAGACATTTCCACCCACTTTTTTGGGGGGGGGAAGTGTATCTTATAGTATGAAAAATATGGCAGATGCTTCCACATATAGTCACTTGGACTAAAAATGAGCAAGAAAAGCAATATAAGAGTAAAATATTCAGATTTTCTCTTTTTAAAGAATTTATTTGGCAACATACCTTATAAGTATCTGCACAGTTTGTACATGTGACTTCATATTGCTGAAAGTCTCCTTCTGCCTGATTCCAAATAATCTGTATTGAAATATTGGTGATTCTGCCTTCATATATATTTAATGGAACTGCAAGACCTATAAAAAGCAATATGAAAAATAGTCATCAAACACACACAAAAAATGCCCTGAATGAATGGTAGGATCCAATAAATCCCGTTACATGTTTAGCAGAGAATTCAATACCTAAAGTTAAACTTATGATACTTTGAAATATACAGTTTCCTAATTTGGTGATAACTTTAGAATTGAAATGAATATTTTTGTTTTGTTTTGGACAAAATGTGCATCAATGTATGCTAGTGAAAATAATGTATGCAAATACATTATGATGTTAGAATGCTTGCAAAAATGGCATGTTGGGGAAAATTATATACAAATGCATATATTTACAGATTCAAGAGCAATTTTGGGGGGGAAAAATATGAAAAAATGCTCAGAAAGATGTAGAAATCAGGTACCAAATAAATAAACAATTTGAAGGAAAAAAATAGATTTTCCTGTCTCTGTATGCTACTTCTTGATTTGGACTATATTCTTCTGATCTTGAAGAAGTAAATTGTTGTGTTGTTCAGCAACTTACAAAACAGATGCAAATGTGATGCCTACTTACATATTTTAATTATTTTTTACAAAAATTATATAATTATATGAGAATACACAAAATATGTATCTACTGTTACAAAATTTAACCATCTCTAAATTCAAACAACTTACATGTTTTTATGGCTGGCAGGTTATGTACAGAGCTTAACATATGTCTGCTAGATGTAAAAACAAAAAAATCATATTCTGTTCCTGGAGTAAGTTTCTCTATAGTAACTTTTCCATCATTCAGTAAAGTAAATGTTGCATTTGGGCCTTTTTTACTTATGATGTGAATGCCATCCATTATTCCCACAGCTGGTATTTTAACAAATAAAATCATGAAAGTACTATGGATTTCATAAGGAATAACCATCTGTACTGGTTTGGGTTCTAGAATGGCAATAAACAGAAAAATATAATCAACATATTATTTACAAATAACTGTCAATTATAATAATAAATAGTGCATGGGGTTTTTTCCTCATAAAAGATACTGTCCTGCCGCAGACCTGGCCTGCATTACCGAGACCTGGTTGGGGCCGGAGGATGGAGTCCCTATGGTTGACATTTGCCCCCCAGGTTTTCAGGTGTTACACCGGTCACGACCCCAGGGAAGGGTGGTGGGGTGGCTATCATTATTTGGGAGACCCTGTTTCCAAGGGAGGTCCCTGCTCCGGAGATGGGCGGGTGTGAATTCCTCCTCCTGAGGTGTGGGCCTGCAGGTCGGATGGGCGTGCTGCTTACATACCTGTCCCCCAGCTATGTCTCAGCTGCCCTGCCTGGGCTCCTTGATGCCATCTCGGGGTTGGTGGTGGAGCTTCCAGAGCTCATAGTTCTGGGTGACTTCAATCTGCCCTCCTTGGGACTGGCGTTGGGTTTGGCCCAGGAATTCATGGCCCCCATGGAGGCCTTGGGTCTGACCCAGATAATAGATGGCCCGACTCATGAGGGGGGTAACATGCTCAACCTGGTTTTTGTCTCAGAGCAGTGGCGGAGTGGTCTGGGGGGTGATGACATCGTTATCCACCCCGTTTCATGGTCAGACCACTATCTCCTGTGGCTGGTCTTCCATCAAGCTGCCCCACACCGCTGGGATGAGGAGCCACTTAGATGGTTCTGCCCCAGATGCCTGATGGACCCTGAGAGGTTCCAGGCAGAGCTGGGGTTCTTTCCTGCATCCCTTACCCACAGCCCTGCTGAGGTCCTTGCGGCTACCTGGCAACAGTCAGCTGCGGGGGCTCTCGACAGGGTTGTCCCCATGCGTCCCCTTACTCAGCGCAGATCCCGGCCAGCTCCCTGGTATACCAAGGAGCTCCGGGAGATGAAGCATCATAGAAGGGGACTAGAGAGCAGGTGGAGGGCGACCTGCTCCGGATCTGACCGAGCCCAGTTAAGAGCCCATATTAGGACTTACCTGGTTGCGGTGAGGGCGGTGAGATCTTATTTCTCCGCCCTCATAGCATTCGTAGATAACTGCCCAGCCGCCCTGTTTGGGGTTGCCCGATCCCTCCTGCAGCTGGGGGGGTGGCGGACCCTTTGCAGGGCAGAGCTGAGGAATTTGGTCAGTATCTGCAGGATAAAATCGCTCAGATCCAGGAAGGGTTGCGCTTGGACTTGCAGTGGCCTGAGGATGGGGATGCGAGTGGTCTGGCCAATGTGACCTGGACTGAGTTCGATCCTGTTTCTGAGGATGAAGTGGACAGGATTATGTGGCGGCTGAGCTTCACCACATGTTTATTGGACCCGTGCCCTTCCTGGTTGGTTTATGCCTCCAGGGAGGTCACGCTGGCTCCGGGCAGTGGTCAACGCTTCGTTAAGGGAGGGGCTGTTCCCTGCCACTCTGAAAAAAGTGGTGGTGAGGCCCCTTCTGAAGAGGCCTGCCTTGGACCCAGCCGCATTGAACAACTTTCGTCCGGTCTCCAACCTTCGCTTCTTAGCGAAGGTTGTTGAGAGTGTGGTGGCCCAGCAATTGCCACTTTTCCTGGAGGAAGTGGACTACCTGGATCCATACCAATCGGGCTTCCGGCCCGGGTACAGCATGGAGACAGCATTGGTCGCGCTGATTGATGATCTCTCTAGCGCTCGGGACAGGAGTTCTTCCTCTGTCCTGGTCCTGTTAGATCTCTCAGCGGCTTTCGATACCATCGACCATGGTATCCTGTTGCGACGTCTCAGGGGGCTGGGAGTGGGAGGCACTGTTTTACAGTGGTTCTCCTCCTACCTCTCGGGACGTTCGCAAACAGTGTTGGCAGGGGGGCAGAGGTCGACTCCAAGGTATCTCACTTGTGGGGTGCCCCAGGGGTCGGTCCTCTCGCCCCTCCTGTTCAACATTTATATGAAGCCGCTGGGTGAGATCATCCGTGGCTTTGGGGTGAGTTATCATCAGTATGCTGATGATACACAGTTATACATCTCCACCCCAGGCCACATCAGTGATGCTCTCTCTGTGATGTCCCATTGTCTGGAAGCGGTGCAGATCTGGATGGACAGGAACATGCTTTCACTCAATCCGGCCAAGATAGAGTGGCTGTGCATACCGACATCTCGGTCCAGTTTGGATATTCCATCTTTGGTCATGGGGGAGGAGGTGTTGCCCCCCGTGGACAGGGCACAGAATCTGTGGGTCCTCCTGGACTCACGGCTCAAATTGGAGGAGCAGGTGGGGGCCGTGGCCAGGGGGGCCTTTGCCCAGATCCGGCTGATTCGCCAGTTGCGCCCATTCCTGGACCAAGATGCCCTGCGCACAGTCACTCAGGCGCTCATCATTTCCTGACTCGACTACTGTAATGCTCTCTACTTAGGACTGCCCTTGCATACCACTCGGAGGCTTCAACTGGTGCAGAACGCCGCTGCGCGGGTAGTGATGGGAGCCTCCTGATACTCCCATATTACACCCCTCCTGCGCGACCTACATTGGCTTCCGGTTGCCCTCCGGGTGAGATTCAAGGTTTTGGTGTTAACATTCAAAGTCCAGCATGGCATGGGTCCAGGTTATTTATGAGAATGACTCCTCCCAGCATCAAATACCAACCGCCCTGTACGGGCACACAGACGGGGTCTCCTCGGGGTGCCGTCTGTGACTCAATTTCACTTGGTGGTGACCCGGGGGAGGGCCTATTCTGTGGCGGCTCCCACTCTGTGGAATCTTCTTCTGCTGGAGCTCCGGTTGGCCCCCGATCTCCGCACCTTCCGCCACGATCTGAAGACCTGGCTCTTTTCACAATCCAGGCTATGCTGATTCTCTGGGGGCTGGTTTATTTTAACTATGGGGTTTTTAACTTTAATTCAGCTTTAACTGTTTAAAATGTTTTTAGTTAATTTATTTATTGTTGTATTTTTTAGCTGTGAGCTGCCCCGAGTCCTTTTTGGAGAGGGGGTGGCATATAAGTCGAATAAATAAATAAATAAATAAATGTCACATATTGCATGGAAAATTAAAATAGGATTGACAAAAAACTACATTTACATTCTACTCTACAATATTTCACTGTATTCTAGTGACAAAGCAATACATTAAAAAGCTTCTTAAATCCTGGATCCACTTAATTTTAATTCTGATTCCATTATCTAAGTATAGATAAATTTAGATTTATATTACGATCTTCATCACCTTTGACACTGTTCTTTAAAATTATAAGATCATTCTTTGTGTCATGCCTTTATTTTATAACAGATGCTCTAGTTTTATTTCTTAATAATAATCTGAACAATGTTGTGTTTAAATCCAAATAATATGTTTAAAATGTATATAAATTAGCCATAAAACATCTTACTAAGAGTACACTGAATGGTAGTCAATTCACTCTTATTTCCAGATATTACTGTAGCCACTCCTATATCATAAGTCATTCCAGGAATTAATGGTTCAATTTTAAATTTCTCTGTGTCGTTTACTAAAAACATCATGCTTTTCTCCTTGAATGCAGTTGGTTTTACTTGAATATAGGATTCCTGGCCCTCTTCTGGGAGTTTCCAAGAGATAATCACATGCTCCTCGTCTACATCCTCTGGATGAATTAACAGACTAGTAGGTGGCGTCACACCTAAGCAATAAAAATAATATTTCCCTTTGTATCTGGGACATTAAATTTTCTTTCATTGTCATAACACTATTTAAAAATTGGTTTTCAGTTGTGAAAGATAACAGTCATGAAGAGAACACACAGTGATTTAATATGCAAAAAGTATTTCAAAAATTAAAACAAGAACCCAATTTTATAATAGCCTATATGAAAACAGGTATGGACATTTTATACCTACCAGACAGCATTTAGCATTCAAGGCATTACCTGTTATTATTTCTATAGGATCCTCATAGCAGCTGGGAGTTCCTTTTTCAGCAACACTTTGAACATATGTCCAATATTGATTATATGATTTGACATTTCTGATTACAGCAGAAGTGCTAGTTTTCCCAAATGAAAAAGTTTTCCACTTGATTGTTTTGCTATCAAAAATGTTCACTAGATTATGATGGAAACTTGCATTGAATGAACTTGCTGGAGAATCCCACTGCAAAAATATCTCTGATGATGTCACTCTTGTTGCCTTTACATTGTGCAGATGTAATGGTCCTAATGATTGGAAATTGCAAAAACAGTTCTAAGGTGAGAGTAAAAAAATGGGACAAATAGGCAAATAATAAAAGATGCAATAACAAAAAGCAGAGGCAGAAAATTAAGCAGAAGTACATTGTACTAGCAGACTGCCTTCAACTAATTTGGAGCTGGTTTTGTATTTGAAGCCTTTCCCTATTTCTGAAAGTCCCCTGATTCTTTTTAGAAAGTAGGAAACAGTAGTTTGCAGAAGAAACTGCAGTGGTATTCTGACTCCTTAAATTAAAATATATTTAAGTTCCTCAGTTACAGACTAGGGATGATGTGACTAGGGTGCTCAACTGTTTAGCATAGGTCTGCTGCAGGAATAATCCAGTCTCAGGGCCCTGACTTACATTTCCGATTGTTATTGTCTGTGAAGGAAACCAAACTGGCTTTCATAGTCTCTTTCTTTCGTATGGGAATGCCAAACCTGCTTGGATATTGGTGCATTACAGCAGAGATACATACACTCAAAGTACACTCATTGCCAGTTCAGTCATTTGAAAACTGTGGATTTTTTATATTTTTATCTGCCATATATTGGTTGCGTTTTACCCAGAGTCACATTTGGAGAGATAGGACATTATATAAATGTGGTCAATCACAAAAATGAAACATCAGTTTAGAAGAAGATTGATTTTAGAGAGTACTGATCTCATGAAACATTGACACTGTTGCATTAGCTTCTCTATTGGAATGTCATCAAATCAATTTTCCAGTGGAGAGATGGAGCAAAAATAATAAAAGGAAAATAAACATATTCTTAGGTGATAAGATCCCAAAAGAACACTTCTACAGCTTTCAGACATTTCATTCCATTACCTTGCCAACATATGTTTTTCAAAAACATCCATCTCAGAATAGCAATAGGCCTATAAGAGTTTTCATTTCTGCATAGTTAGCTTATTTGTAAGAGACTTAAGATGAATAGTAAGGAGAAGAGTCATGTATGAACAACTCAGTTTGTATCGAACAAACTATAGTTTAATGTTAAAAGTAAAAGAATCAGGTTGGTTGGTCAAACAAGATTCATGGGATGAAGCTGGAGGGGTTATTCAGTTTCCCCATCCTGCCCTACCCATAGCAAACATATCACCATTTTTAAGGCATTAAAGCAACCACATCTTTCAAGACCTTCAAAGCTGTTTCAAAAGCTATTTGCAGTTTTTTGCATATTCAGATTTGATCAAAGAAGTGAAAGAGTTTGTGCTGGGATGCACCATACACAGTAGCAAACCCCTATTAGAGCTTCAAATCTTATACATTATACTATTTAGTAAGCTAAATATATTTAGTACACATGCTACTGTACATAGTAAATGCTTCCTTAAATATATGATTTGAAAACACTATTTCACCAAATCAAAAAATAATTCCCTCCCCTACACTGCCATTTTTATGACAATTTTTACTAAAAAGTTGTGGCAGTGCATCAGGGGTTAACATTAACTTGTCATATATTCTGAGCCATACCAGAATTTGAATCTGATTATTTACTCAGAGGACATTAAATACAAATCAAGTTTTTGTTTTAAAAGAGCATATATATTAAACAAGGACACACAACACAAATTTTATTTCATTGTAACTTACTTGTCTCTACCATCATAACAGGATGCAAACTAATTTGTGCTCCTTCAGGGCTCTGGGCTGACAACAAAAATTTGTAAGAGTGACCTGGGTCCAGATTGAAAACTTGTGTATGTGTTGAATTTAGAGTAAAAAAGTTGGAATACTGTTCTGAGTGTTTAGAATAGTACTTAACATTAAGTTGAAAATTTGAATTCAGCCAACCATTCAAACTGCTCCATAAAAGGGTTGCTTCATTTGTACTGACATCCTGTATTTTAAATGTGAAGTTTTCAGGAACTGAACATACTGCAAACAAAAAACAACAAAAAAACACCCAAATTTTAAATTAAAAATGCCAATTCTCAATAAGCATTTTTTTTTGCTTTAAAGAATAAATTTTAATTAAAAAAATCTAAACTTGAAAAAATAATTACATTCATATTCACAAATATATGGCAAAGAGATATAGCAGAAAAATCCTATGAAGAGATAATCTGGGACAAATGGATTTCTCTGGAAAGCATAACAATCAGTTTCATTTTCTGGTATCAATGACAGAGAAGAAAATTCAGATTCTCCAAGATATGGGGAGTCATCAGTCCATGCGAGATGTCCTTCTTCCTAAAAGAAACACAATTACTGTTTTCTTAAATTACTAAATTGGTTTCTTCATATTTTATACATTTTAAGTAATAATTATTTAAATTAATCATTATTTTGTTATAATTGTTCATATATGTGTAAATTATGCTTTTATAATAGTATTATTGAAAATTAAGGTGTATGTGGGTGGATGGGTAGGTATGTGTGTGTTATTATTCAAACTTTGTAGCAGGAAGCCAAAGAATTAATATCAGATCTACAGTTTGTTAAGAATTAATATACTGACCTTAATATCATTAAGCCCTGTCCATACCAGGTTTAGCTGGTTGAATGACTGAAGATAAGAAGTTATAAAGGCATATTCTTCTTTATTTCTAATATCAACAAGATGTGCCCCAGTTGAAAACAATCCACACTGATGTTGTGCCATATTCCAAGTTTTGCTGTCTATATTAATTTTATAGCAACTCTGTTTGAAAGCTGTCCAACCATCTGAACACAGGCCTAATAAGGAATATTTAATTCCATGCTTTTTTCAATAAGTTCATGTGAATAATAAAATAAAACTTCCAAAATTTAAGAAAAGCCATATTTCAAATAAAATAAAAATGGGAATGAAGTACACTTTTTTCATCCATTAAATTCATGAAAACAACAGGAACACCAGATATTTATATGATTTCCTACAGATTTGTCCAGATTTTTCCTACAGATTTGTACTCCTTGCTATGTAATAAGCAATGCTGCATTCACATGGTATTTCCTATGCTTAGTCCACAGATGATGCTATAGATATAAATAATGAATGTAAAAATTGTGTATATGTATGTTTCTTTTCCATCTATTTTTAAACATATATTTCAGTGTAATTCTGCAGTTTTTGAAACAATCAAAATCTTTCAGTAAATAAACTATCAGAGTTCAGTAAGATAATGCATATATTTATCACTGTTGTTCCAAAAATAATCTCAGGAAAATTTGAATACTATTATGCATAACTTCTTTAACTGGAGCAAACTACAAAAAGTAGTATATTTTCAGTATAATTGATAACTCAGTAAAATTATATATTGTTATTCTCACTAGACCTTCCTCCTAGTTCAATACGAATTTACATCTGGAAATGTATATTCAGGAAAGGGTTTTAATTATGCAATGAATTGGGACATGTTTCACTATTATGTTCACTAGTTATATATACTCCCTACATTTCTTTAAAGGAACTTTTAAAAAATGCTTAC
Source organism: Naja naja (assembly GCA_009733165.1). Lineage (NCBI taxonomy): Eukaryota > Metazoa > Chordata > Lepidosauria > Squamata > Elapidae > Naja > Naja naja. Next base: position 10,011,153 of record CM019154.1, on the reverse strand, counting down.
GTGTTCTGAACCACACAGTGGTCATGGTTTAAGGCAGAACTATATTGATATTCACAGAGAAAAGTGACAATAATGCATTAATTACTATACTGACCTGTTTCAATTTCAAACTCCAGTATCTGAGATACATTAATAAATTCTAAGTCCAGTTGCTTAAACTGAAGAGAAAACATGTGCAGCGTTGCAGGTCTCAGATCAGTCCATTCATAAACTCGTTCTTTGTTTTTAAATATATAAGAAACATTATTATGGGAAATTCCTATGGAAAAATCATGAACCAGCATATTCCAGTTAAACAACACACTTGTGCTTGTCACACGAGTTTTGACACTACTTTCTGGAATTCCATCTATAAAAGACATAGAGAAAATCAAATTATATATTAGATTATTTACATTAAGATAAATTATTTTGAATCAGACTCTTAAATGGACACTATGGACAATGGCAAAATAGAAATGTGGTCAACAAATAAACTGAAAATTATTTCAGTTCAGCACAACTGTATTTATGTATGTGTTTGTATTTTATACAGTATGTAAAACAATCTACTAAAGTTGAAAAAGTGAAAGAGCAATGTGTACAAAATGAATTGATACTAATGGCAGCTAAAGGGGATTAATGTGTTTGAATGAACATTATGACAATTCTGAAAAATAAATTTTACAAAGGATAATGTGTATCAATCATATATAGATCAGCTCCCATCTGATTTAGATTGGTCCAGTTCAGAATATAACATTAATTCAAATCAAATATTTGAACTAAACTAATTCAGTTTGGAGAGTAAATTCGATTAAGTTATTCTAATTGATTATAGGTTGTTGTTTTTTAAATTCTACAGTCTACAGGTGCTCAATGTAACTGGACAGCTAAGAAAACAAGAACTAGTATATATAAACCCAGAAGGCAATTTTTCTACAACAAATCAAGCATACTCTAAGACATCGATCACTACCCTGCCCTAAAGCGGGGAGAGTAGCCAAATTTTCAGTGACTTTCCAAATGTCATCAGAGTGTTTGCTATATGAATCTCTGTTTCTGATGGCACTGGCATTGCAGGCACTGCAATGAAGAAGCATATTTTTAAGTTTTCATGGTTGACACTGTTTCATGGAAGAGGTGTGAACCATAGTCACTTTGCCCAGTCTCATTAAGCCAGCTAGAAATTATTGCTTATTTGGGAAGACTTCAAATAAACAGCCCGTATGCCATGAAAACCAGCCCTTGGTATTGCACCTGGAACCAGTAGTGGCATTGCATGGCACATCAGAGCATACCCATCATTGCCCACATCATCACCTTCTAGAACAGTGATAGTTTCTGAATGGTCTTAAGGTAGCCCCGTAATCCATTCATGACAATCATGTTTTTTGTGAGGTGGCTGCCACATACAGTAAATAAGATAAACAAACAAACAAAGTGACAAAGTATGAATTACTCTCTGAAAGTTCACACATGCCCCATGATCAATATTAATTCCAAAAACTAATTGTGATTTGATTTGTCAATTATATGAATCAAAATTCAATATCACCCCTAAACTTGTACTGTCTACCAAAAAGCAACTGAAACACAAATGTAAAATTTTGATCAACAAAATGCCAAAGTGGCAATAAGTAATATTTATATCATATTATGTTTTCATATTAATTTTAATACAAACTATAATATGTGGGAAGTTTATATGGAGTACAGGTAGTCCTTGACGTATGACCCCAATTGAACCCAAAATTGCTGTTGCTAATTGAGAAAGTTAAGTGAATTTTGCCCTGTTTTATGATTTTTCTTGCCAAAGTTAAGTGAATCTCTGCATTTGTTAAATTAGTTACATGATAGTTAAGTCCCCATTGACTTTGCCTGTCAGAAGATCGTAAAAGGTGATCACGATTGTTGGACCCTGCAAAAATGTGAACTGTCATAAATATGGACCATTGCCAAACATCAGAATTTTAGTCATGGGATCACAGGGATGCCACAATGGTCATAAGTGTCATTTTTTTCAGTGCTGTTGTAGCTTTGAATAGTCACTAAATGAACTGTTGTACATTGACGACTACCTGTATATGTTGTCCTACTTACATATTTTAAATGATTTTGCATATAGAACTTTTCCACCTTTTACTGACTGGATCATCACATCATATTTCTTCCCTTCTTCAAGCAGAACTGTAGCTTTCTGTACTTTTACTTGAATTGCAGAAACACTTTTCATATTCTATAATTTAAACAGATTTTAATATTTATTTTAAAAACTAATACAGTATTATTATATCTGAGGCTGAAATCATTCAATTTCATTGTATACATGTTGTCCATTGACAATAAAGGTTTGATTTGATAAACAATTTTTTGAACAAAATATGATTTGCTTTTCAGTATTTATAGCTCTTTTTTGTAAAAATTAGGGCCCTTTGTATATTTATTAAAATTTCCAACTTAATATAGTATCTGCACTAATAATCCACATAATGAGCTTTGCTTCATTAATAAGTAAATAAGATTTATTTATTTAGCGTATGGCAAATACATGGACTTATAGTAGTTCAAATGTTAAAGCTCTTGATTGACGGACGCAATCCAATCGATATTTTGTCAAGCAGCATCATATCTACAAAGATATTTCAATTGCTTTACTTTGCAATTGTGGTTGCTTCAGAATAAAATCAAGAAAACCAGAAAAGTAGCAACTAAAGAAGAACCAAACATTAGCCTTTTGATAGTTCATGAAATGTAACCATGAAAAAAACCTGTTTATATGTGCCATTTTTTACCATTAACTAAACATAACTGTTTGATGATTTGATGCCTATTGCCCATATTACTTATTGATATAGTATTATCAATGTCAATATTATCAATATTATCACATGGTAATAAATGTAATGTATTTATATATTTTAAGTATTTTACACGGTATTTTTAACACGTTTTCTGTCAACGAAAAGAACAGTACCACTAAAAATGAAGACAATGAAGAGTTTGGCTTACTTTTTGAGCAAAGTCATCTGGGATGTGATATGTTATAATATAAAAATCTGGATGCTGATCTTCTGGAAATTTTGACCATTCCAAAGAAACAGCTCTAGAAGGTTTCTTCACTTTATCACACTTCAGACTGCTGGTTAGCTTTAGTAAAAGATAAAAGTCAGGCGGAGATATCTCACAACATGAATATTAAAGTATTCCAATATTGCTACTATATATAATTCTACATATTATTTAGCAATGACATCAAATTTAACATTTATTTGGCTCAGATTATGACTCAGTTCATATCATAGAGGTCATCATTAAATGTTGGTCTTCATTCTCTGGTTTGGATAAAAAATTTCTAGATATTAGTATTCATTACAGATGGCAGAATATTTTGAGAACATTGCTTTCCAGCATCTCATGTTATCATCCTTGATTAAAGGATCAAGAAAGTTGAGATGGTGTTTTGGTACCCGAAGCATTGATGAGAAATGGAGGCTACATAAATCCCCAGTATCGAATCAGCACTGCCATTGCTAGAAAAAGTTGCGATTTAAGTGAAAAGAAGTATATATCCAGAGTTCAGCTAAATATATGAAGAGCAAGCAAGTACATTCCTACCCTAATTTCATATTGTCCAAATAAATGTTTAAGTGACAAAGTGGCAGTAAAATCTAGTCATGTTATATGCTACGGCAGTATGTTCCTAAAAAGAATACCAACCTGAAATACATACTGGGTCACAATTAAAAAGCACATTGTTGTGTCCATAGTGTGGTCCAGTCTCAGATTTTAAAATGAGTCAAACTTCTAATTGAATTATGAAGCCAATCTTGTAAAAAGAAAGAAATAATATAATATAGTCTACTTAAAAATCTACTTTTTAAAATACATTATTCTGCACTTATATCTTTGAGAAAATGTGCAAGTGTTCAATTTTCAAGTTAGATCTTTTTTCTGTATATGATCATGTAGTCCTCAACTTACAACCACAATTGAGCCCAAATTTTCTGTTATTGAGACATTTGATAAATAAGTTAGTAACCTGGTTGTTAAATGAATGCGGCATCTTCATTGACTTGTCAGAAGGTCGCAAAAGATGATCACATGACCTGGGACACAACAATGGTCATAAAAATATGAACCAATTGCCAAGCATTTGAAATGTTATCACATGATCATGAGGATGCTGCAAAGTTCGTAACTGGTCATAAGTCACTTTTTTCAGTGCTATTGTAACTTTGAATGGTCATTAAATGAACTGTTGTAAGTCGAGGACTACCAGTAGTTAATTCAGGTTGATCTATAGTTCCATCATATCCAAATGATACATACAACTGCAATAATTTGAGCAAAGTAATATAAGTGCTTAACTTTTTTACTGATGTATATGATTATACAGCATATTTATTTATTTATTATTTATTTATGAGATTTATATGCCGCCCTATCTCCCTAAGGACTCAGGGCGGCTTACAATACTAAAAACAATACAATATAAATATTGAAAAAATAATTAATCCGGAAATCTCATAAATCAATTAAAAATTTAAAAACAACCACTAAAAAGACCCTCCCCTCCTCCTTCAGTCCGGGTAGGCTAGTTGGAACAGCCAAGCTTTTAGGCCATGGTGGAAGGATCAGAGGTCAGGGGCCACCCGGAGCTCCAGGGGTAGCTGGTTCCAAAGGGTGGGCGCCCCCACAGAGAAGGCCCTACTCCTGGGAGCCGCCAGCCAGCATTGTCTGCCTGACGGCACCCTAAGCAGGCCCTGCCAGTGGGAGCGCACGGGTCATCGGGAAGCTGTTATCAGCAGTAGGGTTTCCTGCAAATACCCCAGTCCAATGCCATGAAGGGCTTTATAGTTTTATACCTTGAATCTCTCCCGGAGGGCAACTGGCATATACATATATACAGAGAGTTCAATTATTGATAAAATATTTGTAATGTTTTATATCTAGCACATCTAACAAATTCTTTGATGCTATCAGTGCCTATCAAAACACTGTAGGAAAATAGGAAGAAATTTTAATGTATACTGTGCCTATTTAAAATGCAAGCAATATTGTACATTATTCATGGGAGACACAGTGACGCAGCAGCTTAATGACACGGGAACTGCCAACCAGTAATGATCTACATTCTGGCAGTTTGAGTCTGGCTCCATGAGAAGGAGTGAGTTCCCATCACTCAATCCTTAGCTTCTTCCCACCCAGCAATTCAAAAACATGCAATATTGCAAGTAGATAAATGTGTACCATTTAGGTGGGAAAAACCTAGCTATGTTCATGTGTGCAGGCAGCTGAAGTGGACCTGAACCTGGCCACATGTGAGGCATTGTGAGACGAGACAAGACCGGCGGAGGAACCTAGAAGAGCCAGCAACCCACGTGCCGCTGGCTGATTGGTGTAAAGCTAGTTTGCCCCTTGCACTTCTCCAATGGTAGGCATGCAAACACCAAACAAAATGAATTAGCAATCTAAGACTGCATTGTGTCAAGCATGTGTCGATTTCCCTGACACTGTACACTATATGCTAAATAAATTCTTTCTGTGGGATATGTTGGAAGAAAGATTTTTATACAGTATATATAGCAACATAATGGAACAAAGGAAAATAGGGGAGGAAGGTGTATGTTTCTTTAAAGACTTTTAGCTTCTCATTCAAGAAGTTTCTTCTTCAAAGAAAAACAAGAAAGTCCAGTTGCCTCTTGAAAAACCACCTTTGGGACAACCATGACCTGGACAACTGAAATCTCCATAGACTTGTGTTGGATATGTTCACCACCCCGAGTTATTTGTAAAAAATAATAAAGGTGAGATACAAAATAAAATAAATAAAATAAAGGATGTTGCAGATACTCAACCAGTATCATTAAAGGAATGTTCTGTGTGACCAGCTTGCACTCTGACAAACAGCTAAGTACATTGGATATCATGGAGCTGAAATCTAAAACTTGCTATTTCTTATTTTGACCTATATCCACTATAGCAGAACAAGTTTGACATTTTAAACTGTGAGAGTCATCAGTTGGAGGATGGGAATGAAAAAATCTCTCCTCAGAGATCCCTCCTCAGAAGCAGCATAACAAAATCCAAACTTGGCAAAGAGCCACAGTATACAAAATAATATAATATAATAATAATATAATAATAATATAAGAGGCCTTCATATCCGAGAGCTATACTATAGGAAGTACCCTCACCCAAAGCCTAAATTGAATGCCATTTGTGCTGTCCAGCCAGTTTAGAGTTAATGGGATTTGGGACAGGTAGTTAGGAATTGAGATCTGTCCCCTTAAGGGAATGCATCATAGTAATGCAGTTAAGGTATCCTGGGAAATGTAGTACATCTCATGTGGTCACATCTATAACCCTGATTGGTCACTGAATTGACCCTTGGTGGGTTGGGGGAGGTTTCTTCATTCTTACATGAACACAGCCGCATGGTAGTATGGCTACCCCCTGCCTCTATGACTATGGGATGAGAGTTTAATATCTTTCTACACCACAATTCAGAAATGCAAAGGATTGGACATTAAGAAGAACCTCGTCATAACTGTGAGTTGACAGGATGCCTGATGAACCAATAAAAAAGACTTTGTATAGATGCTTTGTGGAGTTGCTCTGTCTGCTTTATACCCATCCAGAGTGTAATAAGCAGAACACCATTCCTTTTAGTTTTATAGATCCTGTTATTCCTAATCATAATCAGCACATCGGCCACTAATCCTAAAATCCTAAAATGTGGTTACTATTACTGTGTGGAGAAAGAATGGGATGACTGACAAGGGATAGCTCATTTGAAAGGTCTAACTTCCAGCAACCTCTTGCTACTGTGAACCTCCAGTAAGTGCCAACTATATCTAGAAGAGACTAGGTTGCCTGGAAAAATCCCATGGTAAGAAAGTCAAGTTTGTTGGAAACAACATTCAGACCATCTGTTTTGGGTCATCTTTCCAGAAACCTTGACTAAATGGCTTATTCAGGTACTTTGATCCTTTTCTGGGTCTCAAACTCACCCAGTGAGTTTTCATGAGGGAAAGTAATCTTGAACTTTGGATTTCCTTTAGGTGAGTTTCCTACAAGCTGAGTTGAGGGCTGTTAATTTAATGCTGATGTTGTTTGAACAATAATGCAAACAGGGTTGCCATTGCCTTCATCCAGGATGGCTTTTCCTACTTAGTCTATAGCCCTGAGATTTTCTGGTGATTGCCCGCCATCTCTGACTTCATTTAGCTTTTTTGCAGTCAACCAAAGTTGCCTAGATGGGTAATACAAAACACACATTAATCTGAGTAAGTCAGACAGCAAGCAAGAAAGACGACCCTTACTGCATCATTGGGTGTTTCTATGGAGCACAGAGTTCATGGATTCATTTTCGCCAGAATTATTCTCCAAAAGTGCCCAACCTCGATCTTCATAATTCTTAAGCCAGAAACCATCCTCTTTTCAAAAGCCACAAGGTTCTGGACTGCCTGAAGATCAGACGCGCAGGTCGCATTGGGAGGAGGCTACGGTTTGGCGTAGCTCGCTTGCACAAGGCCCCTTTCCTCTTCTGCACGGAGTAACAAGCCAAAGCGCCTCCAAAAGAGTTTGCTCTGCCCACCTCCGGAGAACCTTTGCTGCCGAATCCAGCGCTTTGCGCTCTGTCACTGGGTTTGGCTCACCAAGCGATTCCAAAAGAGCGCGGCGGTTTCCTTCCGGCAAACCTTGCCCAGCTCAACCGCCGCTCGCGCGCAAAACCCACCTGCTGGTCGCCGGGGAAAGAAAGAGGCCACCTGCGAGAGCCTCCAGGTGCCCTACGGGAGTGACGCGCCTTTTCCCTGCTTCCTTGACTTGCTCCAGTCCAACTCGCTTTGGCCACCTCGCCACCCCGCTGGGTGGGCTGAGGGACGCCACAAAGCAAATGGGAGGGCTGACCTGACTGAGGGAAAGAAGGGTGGGGGCGGAGTCGATTCTTCCACCGGGGGCGGATGGGCCGCTTGTGCAGAACATTCTTGGGGAAGCACAACGTTGTTTTTTTTTAATTTCATGTGTCAGATTCATATGGCACTTCAGTAATAGTAATGGATAATGTAATTCATTCTACTATGATACTTGCTGAAAACTCCATAAAACTCGAAAAATTAGAATATCATGCAAAAGTTCATTTATTTCTGTAATGCAACTTAAAAGGTGAAACTGATATATGAGATAGACTCATTACATGCAAAGCAAGATAGTTCAAGCTGTGATTTGTCATAATTGTGATGATTATGGCTTACAGCTCATGAAAACCCCAAATCCACAATCTCAGAAAATTAGAATATTGTGAAAAAGGTGCAATATTCTAGGCTCAAAGTGTCCCACGCTAATCAGCTAATTAAGCCATAACACTGCAAAGGGTTCCTGAGCCTTTAAATGGTCTCTCAGTCTGGTTCAGTAGGAATCACAATCATGGGAAAGACTGCTGACCTGACAGTTGTGCAGAAAACCATCCCTCCATAAGGAGGGAAAGCCTCAAAAGGTAATTGCAAAAGAAGTTGGATGTTCCCAAAGTGCTGTATCAAAGTACATTAATAGAAAGTTATGTAGAAGGGAAAAACGTGGAAGAAAAAGGTGCACAAGCAGCAGGGATGAGCACAGCCTGGAGAGGATTGTCAGGAAAAGGCCATTCAAGTGTTGGGGACTTTCACAAGGAGTGGACTGAGGCTGGAGTCAGTGCATCAAGAGCCACCACACACAGACGGATCCTCGGCATGGGCTTCAAATGTCATCAGAAGCGTCTTACCTGGGCTAAAGAAAAGCAGACCTGGTCTGTTGCTCAGTGGTCCAAAGTCCTCTTTTCTGATGAGAGCAACTTGTGCATCTCATTTGGAAACCAAGGACCCAGAGTATGGAGAAAGAATGGAGAGGCACACACTGCAAGATGCTTGAAGTCCAGTGTGACGTTTCCACAGTCTGCATTGATTTGGGGAGCCATGTCATCTGCTGGTGTTGGTCCACTGTGCTTCATTAAGTCCAGGGTCAACGCAGCCATCTACCAGGAGATTTTGGAGCACTTCTTTCCGCAGATGAGCTTTATGGGGATGCTGACTTCATTTTCCAGCGGGACCTGGCACCTGCCCACACTGCCAAAAGCACCAAAACCTGGTTCAATGACCGTGGGGTTACTGTGCTTGATTGGCCAGCAAACTCGCCTGACCTGAACCCCATAGAGAATCTATGGGGCATTATAAGAGAAAGATGAGAGACATGAGACTGAACAATGCAGAAGAGCTGAAGGCCGCTATTGAAGCATCCTGGTCTTCCGTAACACCTCAGCAGTGCCACAGGCTGATAGCTTCCATGCCACGCCGCATTGAGGCAGTAATTGCTGCAAAAGGGGCCCAAACCAAGTACTGAGTACATATGCATGCTTATACTTTTCAGAGGTCTGATATTGTTCTATGTACAATCCTTGTTTTATTGACTGCATGTAATATTCCAATTTTCTGAGATTGTGGATTTGGGGTTTTCATGAGCTGTAAGCCATAATCATCACAATTATGGCAAATCATGGCTTGAACTATCTTGTTTTGCATGTAATGAGTCTATCTCATATATTAGTTTCACCTTTTAAGTTGCACTATGGAAATAAATGAACTTTTGCACAATATTCTAATTTTTTGAGTTTCACCTATATTTGGAGGAACAAGAGCCACACAGACTTAGGATACCATACTTAGGAAAATTGCATTCAACTGGTTATCTTCAAAGGGACCCCAGAGTAATTGGATATTTGGGATAATTTGAGGTTTTTGAAATTAGTTAAAGGCATGTAGTTAAATGTATGGGTTTTGCAAGTAAAGTCAGCTACAGATCACAGAAAATCTGTGAAATGGGTGCAGCATTCAGTTAACAGGAAAAAGGATTCCTAGATTAAACAATAGTATTGAAAAATATTTTAGAACAATATGAATAACAATCATAAAGGAATTTTGTTGGTTTTTTTTAGAGAAGTGGGCATTAAACAGACTAATTCAAAATGAAGATTCAAAATGAAAAAAACAAATCAAAGTAAATATGATATATTATGTATTTTATAAATAATCCTAACAGATTTCACAATAGGTTGATTACATCTTATTTGTTGTATGCCACCTTCATCTAGAAAATTGTGTTTGTGGTGTAGGAAATTACATTTTATTGCGTTTGTAAACTAGGTATTTTGTCTTCAAGCCTAAGTGGATTAGATAATCATGCAAAAGGTTTCAGCCATAATGAAAGTTTGTCCAAAGCTACTCAAATGGGAATGCTGCTAAGTTTGAAATGTTTGTTTTAGGACTGGTGTTTAAAATCTTCCAAGTGTATTTTCCCATACCCTGTTCCAATTTAGACTGCTTATTTAAAGAAAGACAAACATTTTCCCTGTTCACTTTTGGCTATAACAGTGACGGTTCTTATAGGATGGTTATTGTGGAGCTAAAATACACCTCTGACATACATTCACTACTCATCTAGCGACAACACTTCTAGAACGAAAATGCACTATCTTTGCAACTCTTAGCTGTGCATGAAGCTTTCATCAATACAATAAGGCAGCTTTACATGATCAGCAGAAAAGCTCCTTACAGGCTGAGTAAACATCTTTATTTGGAACAGCATATTTCATTTTAATTAAATGGATACTCCCCTACATGAAAATATTTTCGTTTCATACACTGTTTCTAGTAAATGTATAAATAATTGATCACAAAATGAAGTGAAGCACTGAACTACATTTTAATGCAGATGTAGTTTTTCTAATAACATTTTATTTAGGAGGGCCATTTTTAACAGAAAAGCAAATGAAGGAAGTGAATTACCTTTCCTGCACATACCTTTAAATTGCCTTCCACTTTCCTCTGAGATATAAATAAATAAATGCTTGCAATCCCATTTGAGAAAACTATCTGAAAGGTGATTTGGAAAGTAAAAATGAGCAATGTATTAAGCATTAATCATCCCTCTACCTACCTCTCTCTTTCCCTTTTATTATATAACTGGAGCACATTTGGGAATGTCATTATTCATAATTTCATGTGACTTGTAATCTTCCCCTAGAACTTAACGAACAAATGATTTGCTAAAAGGCTGTATAAAATATGACTTTATAAAGGATTTTTCTTGAATGTTCATTTTATCTTCCCAATAAAAGTCTTAGTTATTAAAAGTTTCCTATGGCAACAATATACAGTAACACTCAATTCTTTTAAAAAAATATGTATTTATATATAGTATTTTATGTATTAAAATACTGTAATACATAATCAAGAGAGACTGGAAATACTATGAACGATTGCACAAAATATATATTAGTCTAGTATAGTTAGCCTTCTACCTCAACATGTCCTTTCTGGAAAAAATTGCAGCTTTTTCATGCATTTTCCTCTTTAGGAGTGCATATAGCATGTCAAATTACATTTTAATCCAGGCAAAGTATAGAAACTATCATTTACTTTTGCATAAATTCTTGTAAATACAAAATAATGTCAAAAATGGTTTATAAGAAATTACTACCTGCAGTCATAAAATAAAAAGTATATTAGAAAATGTTAGGACCAGAAAAATAAGAAATACTACCATGTTATGGATTTCAAACTTTTAATAAAACATCACAAACATTACAATGCAGAATAGGATTACTCTTGAGGAAGAATGAGTGATGCCAGTGGAAGTGCTGATAAACTGCAAAATTGTGATATAACCCCAGAACAAGGTATGTGCTACATAGTTAATGTTGGCTAATTACATAAATGAGATCAGAAAGTGTATAGCACTTGTAATGTCTGGCATGAATAACATCTGGAAGAGTAAAGAGACCACACCCACAACCAAATGCAGATTAGTTAATGCAGTATTTTTTTCTGATTGCTACTTATGGCTGCGAAACTTGGCAGAGAGGAGAAGCCTTTGAAGAGAAGCTTTGAGGCAACTATTACACACACCATGGATTGCAAAAATAACAAGTCCTAGTTTGAATCTCATTTAAAATATCACTTGAAGCCAAGATCTCCAAACACAGAGTATCATACTTCAGTCATATCATGTGAGCTGACTCACTCGAAAAGTCAGTCATGCTGGGAGTGACATGAGAAGGGGCCGTCCTAGTATCTGTTGGCTAGACACTATAAAGAATGACATTGGGATGACCATGGCAGATCTGAAGGAGGCGATGCAAGACAAAGGGACATGGAGAGAGCTGATTCAGAGTGGCCGAGAGTCAGACACGACTAAATGGCTGATGATGATGAATTACATAAATACTTCATATGTCTAAATAGAAGTACATAACTGTCTTGTGCCATATCCATCATCAGACATTAGCGATCATGTTGGCGATCCTATTACTGATCCTATTACTTATCCTACATTACTGTAAATGAATTAAGTGTTCCATATGTGGCAAAAGTTAATATGCTCCCTTTTTACATGTGCATATTTAAATTGAGAAAATATTTATATCTTAAATCTGATCATAAGAAAGAACAAAATCTTGATTTGCATGTAATCACAAAATTTTTAATTCCACTGGCATGAACAGTCCGTAGGTTCCTGCATGACATATAGAATTTCAGTGCCATTTCCAGAGCAGTAAAGTGGCACAGTTCGATTCTGAACTCCATTTTCACGGCAGCATTTGCAGAACCTTAAATGGCTATCAATGTTGACATTAAAAATTGTAGCAGAGGGGCATTTTCCATCACAGGAAGCCACACTTATCTATTGGAGACAGGAAGGGGAACAATGTCATTGATGTTTTCAAATTGTATTATTTACATTTATTGACAGCTTCTGTCATTAAATCTATTTTAAAAGTTTGGAAATGCATCATCTTGCCGAATCTCTTGTATGTTCTCCTGCAATAGGTCCATTTCTATTCACTATCAGCCAGCTTACTTCCTCTGCCAATTGCCATTTTTTGATAGCTTTGCCATTTAATTCTGAAAAAAGGACACCTGTGACTACTATGTAATAGATGCAAATATTACTTTAATATACATAACAGTGTGCTACCCTAATGCATCCATGCCTGACATGGAAAGAGAGAAAGAAATATTAATAAATAACAGGACATCTCCACTTCAAGGTAGCAAGCTTAATATTCCTCCATATTCATAATCATGGACATGTTAGATGAGGTAATATGTCAACACAAACATTTATTCTTGCACATGCATATCCCTGTATGGAAAATGATGTCCCTCTTGGTTCTATTACATCTCATAGTGGTATCTAGTATCATCTACCATTAAACCAAGCAGAGGTATCCACAAGGGTTTGAAGTAGGGAGGATACTATTTAATGGTGATTATGCTCCTACTTGAGTAGGTGAAATCCAGGCTATGGTGCTTGGGGCAGAAGAATTTATGCCCATGGAACCCCTAAGCAGAGATCTTCAAGCCCAGACTGCTTCCCTTGCTATTTAACATTTAGAATAAAGTTATAGAAGATATTACCCAGTGTTCTATATGTAATGTTGATAACATGTTGATGATTCTTGGTTTCTGCATCACCACCCAAGAGATACTGCAAGGATCCTGAAGAGAAGTTATGAATAGAGCAAAATGAACTCAGATTAAATCCTACAGCATTTCTCTGGGTGGGATCACATTCCCCTGAAGGAAGGGCGTTGAGACTTGTGGGTTTGCCTGTATTCTCAACTCTTGCTTCAATAGCAGATGAAAGTTGCTGCTGATACAGCAGATAGAAAAAGGCAGCCAGGAGGCCTTTCTCCAAAATCCACGCAGCAATTTAAAGTAAGTTGAATAAGCATGTGTTCAATAGATGTTAAGAAAGTTACATGTAGAGGTTACATATGGAGTACCAGTTACAACCATACATGGACCAGGAGGCCACAGCGATGGCAGGTCATGCCCTGATCCCGAATAGGCTGAACTATTTATTTTTATTTATTTATTTATTAAATTTATATCCCGCCTCTCTTCCCCCATCGGGGAACTCGAGGCGGCGTACAACAAGATAAAAAACAGTAGCCTATACAATATAAAATCAAAACTCATTCATACGATCCAGACATACAAGAGGGAAGAACAAGGTCTCAATTCCATGCCCTCCGACAAAGCCAGGTCTTAACAGCTTTGCGGAAGCAGTAGATTGGATGGTTCTGATCTCCGCAGGGAGCGTATTCCAAAGGGACGGAGCTGCCACAGAGAAGGCTCTCGCCCGCGGCCCTGCCAGCCGACATTGTCTGGCCGACGGTATCCGGAGCAAGCCCTCCCTGTGGGATCTAACCGGGCGCTGGGAGGCATACGGTGGCAGTAGGCGGTCTCGAAGGTATCCCGCTCCTAAGCCACTACTGTGACACATGTAGTCTTGCTTTGGAGATCACTTAGAAATTACACTGGTGCAAATACAACAACTTGATTATTGGCAAGGTGAGTCCCTCAATATTAATTAAACTCAGTTCTTGCTTGGGTTATCAGTAGGCTTTGGTAAAGAACTGGTCATTGCCTAATTAGGAAAAGCAATTCTATTCTGCACTAGTCATCTGGTTTGAGATGTCTCTGAAGTGATGAGATCAGCATTTAAATAAAGTTAGGGTAAAAGCAATTAAAGTGTGAATTCTTTTTATGAGTAGGAGGATATTACTAGGGAGAGAGGTTTTCCAGATGTCAAAACAGTAATAGGATTTGCATGTATGTTTACCACACTATACAAATCTGTTTTAGCAGCTGATATGCTCTTAAGGCTGAGAGAAAGTGACTAGAGACAATAGCAAAACACTTCTGAAAAACCTTGCCAACAAAACTGCAGGAACTTGTCCAGGCAGTCTCCAAGAATCAAACAGGATTGAATGGAAGAAAAAAACCCTCTCCTATATATGAAGTAGCCCTCCATATTAGGCATTTATACTTACAGGACTTTGGCTTACACAGTCTTCTTTTCTTACAGTAGTTCTGACCATTATTTTCTGGCAAATCCTTTCATCTCTTTTACCTGATAAAGCATAAAGTAGGAAGACAATAATCAAGACACTTTTTACTACATCATTAAAGAGCTCTTTAGGTGTGTGTCATCATCTAAACATGCACCAAGGTGTCTAATCCTCCACCCATAATCCGTTTGCGGAGCTTTGTTTTGTTTGTAATTGTCACTGCGTTTTTTTGGTTTGTCTGTTTCAAGCTTCTAAGCTCATATTCTAGCAAGCAGGTGTCTGCTAGCCAGCACTGTGTTATCTTGTCTCCATAGTAATGAGATAAGAATGTTTTGATTTACTGCACATGTGTAAGAAGTTTTGACTTCACTTCCTGTCACTTCCATTGTATTTTTCCTTTGTTCTTCTTCTATGTGCCTTGGTGGAGATTAGGTTGCAAACATGTAGCTCCTTTAGGTTTTCTTATTTTATAACTAAAAATGTTTTTTAGATTACTTTCCAGGTCTCATTTTTATCATCATTGACAGCAAAGAAGAACACGGTCTATCACCTCTAATTAGCAGGGATGTTTTGGAAGACTTTTTACTCCCTGGCAAAGGTTTTTTTCCAAGCCTTTGAAAATGGTAGCAGAGAAAGGCTTGACAGTAATAGCAGAACATCTCAGCTGTTTATGCACATTCATTTATACTTCAAGTTATTTTCCTAGTCTCTTCCTAATGGAACACTTAGACATGAAGGCTGTACAGCAATTGGATTTAAGATAGGTTGAACAAGCATGTTCAATAAGTGTGAAGAAGGTTACAGACAAATCAAAATGTGTATAAAAGTTAAGAGTATGGAATGCTTAGTATTGGCGGGTCTATCATGATCTCATTTTTCTGGTCCCCTTGGGCAGCTAATTTAGAGTTTCTATCAGATCTCTGAATTGACTAGAGGATTTCCAAGAGAAGCTCAACAAAGATGCAGTCCTTTTTGTGTGACACAGCACACCTGGCTATCCAAGAAACTACACTTAAGTAAGAGCATAGCTGAGATTGTCATTTAATTTTAGAATGGGAAGAGTATCTGCAGAAAATACTCTGCAATCTGAATTACACTGCATCCAGAAATTATAGCAGGCATAACTGCAAAGGCAGAATGCTTTCCAGTTTCATTGTGCAGACATCATAACACAACATTCAAACCTGCCTATTTTCCCTAGTTTCCTATTTTTCAGTTCAATTTCAGTTCCATTTTGATATTATTACAAGTATAATTACTAGTTTTTTTCATTGTTATAATTCATCACCCAGGGTAAAATAACCACATCATACTGTAGAAAATTAAGAAGGGCATTCTGATTTTCAAGGTCCATTTCTAGAAAGATTAGACTGGCTTATTTGATACAGCTTTTAGACTATTCTGCTGTTACTAATATTGCTATTCACTTTGGGTAGATTCCCCTGATGTACTGTAACATATACATTCTATCAGTATTAGTTAAGATTTGCTTTTACATGTTATATTGCTTTATGAATTGATTGTAAACTACTTTGAACATTGGAAAACAATTCAATCAATAGAGGGAAAAGAACAGCAGAAATTTAAAATCCCAATAAAAGTCACAAAATGGGAGTTGTCCACATCATTAATTCTAGTAGAAATATATTTTTGCTACTTTTCTGGCCATGTTCAATGTTTATATTTCAAGAATTATATCCACAGAATTGTTTACAAAATCAGATTCATGAAGTGCATCTTTAGGTAGTGCTAGTTTTCTTATGGAATTATATATATATATACTATAATTATAGAGTCAATCAACACTTCTCTGAATCACAATCTAATGTAATATATCTATGTATATCAACATTATTTTAAACAAATAAAGAAAAGAAAATACATTTATTAAAAATAGTAATACCTGGTTCACAATTAATACTATCAGTAGAGACTACAGGGCTAATGGCAAAGGGTAATACACCCCGTCCAGAACCTGGCAGAATTATTGGGAATATAAGTTTCTTGTAATACGCAAAAACATTTTTATATATACAACATTGCATTAATTCTTACACTGCCAACTGTTAATAATTTCTATGGAAGCTGTTCTTTTTTATAAAAAGAAACAAGTATTCTTATTTTTCTAAATTAATTATATCCTTATGTTTTAACACCCATGTGGATAATAAGGCCCTTACATTTACATGTGAAGAAAGAAACCTGGAACATGATTTGGCAAGGTAAGAATTAAACATATGAACTCACTCAGCATGCATATAATCATTCACTTTTCAGATAAAGATTATTCATTACCATTAAACCCAAGGAATTTTAAGTTGTTCTTGTAGCTCACTTACACTCCTTAACCATTAAAAGCACATGCTTTTAGTTTATTCTAAAAAAACTCTTAGTATATAAAACAGCATTTAATATTGTCTTTTTAAAAGCTAGTTCCGCAAACAGTTCTAAAGGTAACAACTAAAGCCAAATTTTGTGGTTAAACATTGTTTTAGAGAAAAGTAAAGAAAAATTCTTCTACCCATCAATGACTGGCTTTTACATGATTTACTTCATTTATATAAAATATTGATGGGGAGAGAGAAATTTATGGTCTTCTTGAGATGTTATTAACCTTCAAATATCAATTTAGTGACATAATTGCCAATATTTTCTTGTCATTTTATTACTCACAATAGGTAAAGGAATTTCCAGATTTAAGTCCTGATGTGAAGAAAGAGATACTTTGAAATTGTTAAGAAAATATATCTACGTGTGTTGTAAGTTCCAGAATATTCTGAGTAGAAATCTGATCAGGAAGCATTCTTTTGGAAAATTGAAGAGACACAGATATCTTCTTCTCCCTGACACTATACCACGGGGCAGTACCATTTAATGGCAATGTAGAGTGCAAGACAACATTTAGCAAAATATGAAAGATGATAAAGGAATTGCTGGTGGTAAGATGGTTTCTTGGTGAGCTATCTTTTTCTACAATTGTTTCATAAAAGCCAGTGTGGTACGGTGGTTAAAGGGTTACACTAGCACGCAGGAGACCAGTTTTCTTGTACACCGGGTAAATTTCTGTCCAATCTGTATCACTGGGGTATTGTATGAAAATGGAGAGGGGAGGTGTTAGACAAACTGCCATCAATTTCTGAACAGAAAGCAAGAGGTCTAAGAAATAACTGTATTATTTTATGAGTATCTATTGTAAATAAATACTAGAGGAAAACTTCACTATTTGTAAAGCAATACTACTGTAGCAGTGAATTTGACCACATATTACAGATCTTACCCAACATCAAAAGCAGTGTTTCTTAATCTTAGCAATTCTAAGATATATGGATTTCCAGAGTTTCCCAGTCAGTATGGCTGGTTTGGGAATTCTGCGAGTTGAAATCCACACATCTTAAAAGTTGCTAAAGTTGAGAAACACTGCTTTAGGTGTTGGGTAAAATCTGTATTATGTGGATATAAATTTATGGAAAACAGAATACCTTGGTATAAGCCTTTTTAAATCCAGAGACAGGTGTTCTAGAAGATACTAGATACACATAACACTGCTTGACAAGATCTCACCCAGATTTGTTGAGCTGCAACATGAAGGATTTCTCAAAGAATAAAAGTGAAAGATATAAATAGGCTTGCTTGAGAAAAGTTTTTTTGAGAGTGCTAGCAATTATCAAAATGCAGCTGTCTTTTTCTTTCTTTGGTGCTTCTTATTCAGGTGTATTTGATCCTGTTTCTATCTCTAATAAAATATCCAAATTCCACCACTGTGAAAAGTAATCATGCTTACATTTAAGTTCTCATTTAAATTGAGGCTTTGAGAAGTAGGATTATTAGTAAACAAGCCTTGATATATATATTTTTGAGTAGAATATTTGTCACTATCCTGAATGAGAAAATTCATGACCTTTTAGAGCTGGCCAGTATGTTTTAAAGTGCAGTTACTGAAACTACAGTATTCAAACAATAATACATTTTCACATTTAATGTTTTTATGTAATGTCTCAAAAGTTCATTTATCCCTTTTTATACAAGTGTTTTATATAATTTGTTCATGTAATCTTATTATGGCTGTGCATAGCATATTTCCATAGAACATGGGTCAGTAACCACTATCACTTGATTTTTTGACTGACTTAAACAAAATATTTATATTTTCCCGTTTTCTTATAATCATAGGTAGATTAACAAACTAGAGAAAAACCCTATTAATAATTTGGATAACTTTTGTTTTCTAAAGGTATCCAAAACAATTTTGGCCATATCTATATTATTTTGGGGAAACTGGTTATATACCAAAAAGAAAAGGTTAAAACACAAATTTTAATTTTAATATCACCATGTTAGCAGCCATATGAAGCCAGGCTTGTCGATTACTTTTTGTTAAGGACTGGACACATATGACATGATTCAGAGACAGCATGCTGTTTTCTTTTCATATGTCTCCTTAAAGAGGTTAAGAATGCACACAGCTGTCCAAACCCAAAGCAGCCAGTACCAACGCAGAACTAGCACACAATACTTCACTTACAGGTCTTGCAGCAGCCATTGTGATAGGTCTGCACAGAGCCTCCATTCTAGGAAAATTAAAAAAGGAATATTTCAAAAAAGACTGTGCTCAAAGAAACATTTTGAGGCATATGGATACTGCAATGCATATAAACAAAAAACTAGATATCCAATCCAATCTACAAATATTTAACTAATATTTAATTAAGGGAACATTTTACATGGAGGGACAATCCACTATGAATCTTTCTGCTCTTTTAAGATATAATTTGTAAACTGGAGACCTCAACAGGAATTGCAGAGTTCTAGATGTATGCTACTTTTTCAGCTGGGTGTTAAGAAGAAAAATGCTGTACAAGACACTTTTATTAACACCAGGCTGAAAAAATAGCATACAGCTAGAACGCTGAAATTCCTGTGGAAGTCTCCCATTCCAGAATTATATCTTAAAAGAACTGAAAGATTCATAGTAGACTGTCCCTTCATGTAAAATGGAAGGAAAACTTTATTTCCTCAGAATCTCATTGCCTCCTGATACATTGAAAATTACTTATGCAGCCAAAAATCCTGGAGAAAAAGTAAAAAATAATGGATGCCATTATACATAATATCATAATTATACATACACATCAGACAATGTGTAGGCGTTTGGGGAAATATATGTTAGAATCAAAGACTAGACAGTGTATGATTTAATTATGAGGGAAGGCAGAATCAACTTTAACCCTGTAACTCTCATTTATATTCCTTTGGAGGTAATATGGGCTAATGGGGGAATATACTAGATTTCAAAGTATTACCAGTATGCAGATATAATTTGAAGGAAAAATTAAGACAATAAAAGCAGTTTTTATATTTTTATAATATTAAACACACTTTGATATTAATTTTGCAATAAATTAAATAAATGTGAATAAGGAATATTTTTATGTATAAAGTACAAACCTTTACACAATCAGTCTCATTAAAGGGTGGGCAAAACACACTGGAGCCAAACACCACCGTCTCTGCACCAATCTTTGCACATTCATATTTAGTGCAGTTTGAGTCCCATGTTGTCCCTTCCTATTAAAAAAAAGAGACGGAATAGGGAAAAGGAAGAAAATGGAAAACTGGCTACAATGTGGCAAAAATAATGATTCTATCATATGTTAAGACAACTTTCCAATCCTTAATGGCTTCAGGTATGCTGCGGTTGTCCACAGCTGGGTAGTACTGTAATTTTAGTTTAATGAATGCTAAATTCTGTTGAACAGTCAGTGTTTTCTGAGAACATCATAACAATGGCTTAGTGCAGTAGTAGGAGCCAGTTTGATGTAGTGACTAAGGTACTAGGCTAGAAAGCAGGAGACCATGAGTTCAATACTGTCCTAGGCTCAAAGCCAGCTGGGTGAATTTGGGTGGATCACTTTCTCTCAGCCCTAGGAAGGAGGCAATGGCAAAGCACTTCTGAAAATTCTTGCCAAGAAAACTGCAGGGACTTACCTCAAGTATCCAAGCATCAGTCAAGATTGAACGGAAGAACAAAAATGGAGTAATATGATAATCTGTTTTTCATAGGAAGCATTTACAAGAAGGGCAACTTCAGCAGAAAACAACTGTTCTTTATTGCTTAACACCAGAAATAGAACTAACATGTAATTTAGTTTGCTGTGCTAAACAGTATGGTGAGTATGGTATGGTGAGTAAGGTGTCCACACAGATGCAGTTAGCTTTGGTTAAATGTCTGCTTATATGTAAATCAAACTTAAACAGAATTCATTTACTAATATCAAGCTAACATCAGTATTCCAGGTGTCATTATATACTTAGATCATTTAGTTAATCGTATCTCGGAATCCTAGTGGACAACCATTTAAATATGAGCCAGTTGTGTGCAGCAGCTACCAAAAAGGCACAGTTCTAGGCTGCATAAACAGAAGGATAGAATCAAGATCATGTGAAGTGTTAATACTACTTTACAATGCCTTGGTAAGGCCACTCTTGGAATACTACATTCAGGTTTTGGTCGCCACGATGTAAAAGGAGGTTGAGACTCTAGAAAGAGTGCAGAGAAGAACATCAAAGATGATTAGGGGACTGAAGGCTAAAACATATGAAGGACGGTTGCAGGAACTGGGCATGACAAGTCTAATGAAAAGATGGACTAGGGGAGACATGATAGCAGTGTTCCAATATCTCAGGGGCTGCCATAAAACACCTGAGGGAAGGACAAGAAGCAATGGGTGGAAACTAATCAAGGAGAGAAGCAACTTAGAACAAAGGAGAAATTTCCTGACAGTTAGAACAATTAATCAGTGGAACAACTTGCCTCCAGAAGTTGTGAATGCTCCAACACTGGAAATTTTTTAAAAGATGTTGGATAACCATTTGTCTGAAGTGGTGTAGGTTTTCCTGCCTAAGCAGGGGGTTGGACTAGAAGACCTCCAAGGTCCCTTCCAACTCTGTTATTCCATTCTATATCCAATGTGCAATATGATCTCCAATCAAGAAACGTTTGACTCAAGAGTAATCATATCAGAAAATTGTAGAATTTAATACTTGTCTTAATTAGAATCCTTATTGTTTTCTGAACTTTTTCAAGCCACTTACTTCATAAATCTCAAGAGTTCCATTGTCAGTATAAAAAGGACATGAGACATTTATGCAGGAACCACAACAAGAATGTTCACCATCAGATGGGCTGTGTACTTGATGCTGTTAAAAGGAAACAATGTTCATATGGATTGCATTATATATATATAAAGCAATGAAATGCTAAACTATATTTAGCTGCTATATGCAGTATGTATCAATATGTTAACAATACAATTATCTTTGGCAACTATATCTATATCTTTCCTGTTAATGAAATATAAGCTTAGGTTTTTTTTTAATTACATTTATATGCCGCCCTTCTCCAAAGACTCAGGGCGGCTTACAATTTTTGGAGCACAACCCAATGCGCTCAGCAATAGCCTTCATTCCATTGTATATGCCTGCTTATTACTAAGCAGCATTTTTACAAAGTCAGCTTATTGCCCCCAACAATTTTGGGTCCTCAATTTACCTACCCTGAGAGGATGGAAGGCTGAGTCAACCTTGAGCCTGGTGGGATTCGAGCCTACAGTAATTGTAGACAGCTGGATCTTAAGAGCAGGCATTTAACAGCCTGAGCCACCAAGGTTTGACAATGCTAATCAACAAGTTAATTTTAGTAGCATTTTTTCTTTAAAGTAATATAGGTAACAGTCTTATACCAAATAAAAATTAGCATTGTACACAGCAGGTATACACAACCTAGTTTGATCTCAGAGTTTGAATATGCTGGGAATGTTATTCTTAAAAATGGAAGCAACAGAACAAGGGTAGAAATTACATGCAATTATAGCTATATTTTAAAAAATACAATTAAGTACATTTCACATTTTTATTTTCCTATGTACTTAATAAGATTCCTTTTTACCATATTCAATATAAAAAATTGCTTCCAACTATAATATGCAGGTTTTCATCCAATTATTAGCGAAGTGATGATAACATAATGAAGATTATCCAGCTAATGTTGACTTTTTTTAAAGAAAAAAGTGATACATGATGTAGAGAGTGATTTTTTTAAACATAAAAAGATTGTGGTATAAAGCTATAAAATGGTATCACTTGAAATAACATCATCTGTTGAATTAACTTTATGTTTTTGGAGAGAAAATAGAAGTCTCAATTTCTATCTGCAAATTCCTTTTCCCTGTCCCAGGGCAAAGATAGGGCAAAATATTATGAAATGAGTCCCACAGCTTTGTAAGATGTTCCTTTAATTAGACTAGATCAGATATAATGTGTTCACACTCAAGCTATGCTTTCCAAAATGCCTGTGAAGATCAAGGCCCTTGGTGGCTCAGGCTGTTAATTGCTTGCACTTAAGTTCCAGCTGCCTACAACTGCTGTAGGCTCAAATCCCACCAGGCTCAAGGTTGACTCAGCCTTCCATCCTCTCAGGGTAGGTAAATTGAGGACCCAAGATGGTTGGGGGCAATTAGCTGCCCTTGTAAAAATGCCGCTACTTTATTCAGTGTCAAAGCTACTTTATTCAGTGTCAAAGCAGGATAATTTTGTGTATAAAATCTACTCCTACTTGCTGGCTTCTGTCTTGAGCCACATTGCTCCACCAGCCACATGAAGGCAGGAAGCCTTAGTGAAAGACTACAACAAAATTATGAGAAACCCATTTCTTCCTGTGCATGCTGGTCTTCCTCATCTATCAATTGGCAGGCTTAAATCCAGGAAGCCCTCTCTGGCACTCTCAACAGCTGTCTAACAACTTTGATATTAACACACAGTGGAAAGCCAAATGGGCTGTTGAACGTCCAGATACAGGCAGTTACATAGATGACCCTACACAAAAGGTGCTGGGTTTTGACCTTCCTCGCCAGCATTGATCAACTCTGAACAGGATCCATACTCAACATGGTGTCTGCCAGGACTCATTGTTTAAGTGGGGTCTTGTCTCTACCCCTCAGTGTGACTGTGGTGCCCCTCAACAAAATATCCATTGTGTCCAAATGTTCATCAAGAGCTTACCCTGGCTCAATGTCTGATTTTTTTCAACATAGACCACCCCATTTTGAATAGCTGGATGGACTGGACATTGACATTTGAACCACTATAAGTCCATGTATTTGCCATATGCTAAATAAATAAATATTTTTCTATGTATGCACAATCCCAAAATACCACAAAAAGAGATAAGGGGCTGCTTTAAAAGTTCATGCAGTGAGTCCAGAGCATGCAGTTTTGCCCACCACACAAAAGCCAAAATCATAATGATAAAAGAAGACATATGACATATAGAAGGACCATGGATTGAGAAGCTCTGAGAAATAAATGTAAAAGAAATAAATTCTGTTTCTTCTCTGGAAAAATAACAGGATCACTGCATAGATAGGTACATAATTCTTATATTTCACTTGCATCTGTTTTAAAATACCTATTGGTTACAAATTAATTACAAATTTCTCCATTTCTGGGAAATAGATTTCACTTTAGTCATTGACTTTGGATGCAAAACTGGTTTTGATGTGGAGAGATTTACTGGAATAAGGAAATCATTGAATCTAACTCCTTATTTTATATTTCCCTAAATAATACATTTATTTTGAACACAGGTTAAGATATTGCTCACCATTTTAAATAGATTTTAAACGCTGTTAATATTAATTATGTTCAGAAATGACTTTGTCTGCATATTTTTACTTACTGCTTCGCATTTTTGGGAACAATTAACTACTGCCAGATTTATAGTGTGGAATCCTGTGTTAAGGTCTTTTTCTTGTGAACACTTTGCCATATAACAAAGTTCTCCATCCAAATATTCAATCAGTGTCTGGCCCGGGTTCAGTACAGTGACTTCTTGGAATATACAGACGTTTTCTTTTTCTAGGGCGAGAGGGCAGGAGGAAGGAAGGAAGGAAGGAAGGAAGGAAGGAAGGAAGGAAGGAAGGAAGGAAGGAAGGAAGGAAGGAAGGAAATAGCAAAACAAGAGTACTATTTAGTATCATTTTTTTCACATACAGTAAGAAACGTTTGGTGATGGACTGTGATTTATTTGCAAAGTTCAATGGTTGATGCTTAGAACTTAGTGTTAGTGTGACCTTGGCTAGTATTGTTGTTGTCAGTATTCCAGCTATGGAATTCATCACTGTCAGTTGTATTATTTGTATTTTTTTTCTTTTCCTTGCATACTGCCCTGATATTTTAGGATAAATGGGAATTTAACAATATTTATTTATTTATTTATTTATTTATTTATTTATTTGGATTTATATGCCACCCCATCTCCAGGGGACTCAGGGTGGCTCACACAAACATATGCATTCAAAAATAGGTAAAAATGTTAATCCAGTCCAAATAGAAAATTCAATTATACTAAAATACCCAATTAAAAACCCCCAATCCCTTTCAATCCAGGCTGGATTTAATTTAATTTAATACATACCTTAGGTCTTAATAGAATATAAATAACAAAATATATGTATCTATCTATGTATTATCATTTCCTTAATAAATTTAATACTACTAAGAACAGGAAGCAGAATGCTAGTTGATATGAATATTTCTATTCTAACAGAATCTCCCTTTTTTATTTTAAACTAGAAGATTACTGAAAATTGTATGCACATAAAGTGTATAGAGTTTGTCTTAACAACTATGTTACTGAAAACTCAATATTTAAAAAAGTTATTGAAAAGAATGCTCATAGGCATGCATGCCTGTGCATGCGCACACACATACACATATGTACATACCACAAATGTAATGTGGACATCCACATGTAGTAGAAGCATTAGCACTTATTTTCCAAACTTCACCCTATGAAATATTTCAATGATACATTGTTCAACTGCATACATTTATTTGTAAGGTACACTCATTTGTAAGAAACTGAACATAAAAATTATCAAATGCATTTTAGCAGCAAAATTGATTGATCAATGCTGTGAATGCTTTCTAGGTGTTAGGTCGCCCCAAGGCATTCTATTATATGCGGCAGAAAGGCATATTGTGTCTAGATACTAAATATTGGGCAATATGGATAGTAGAATGCCTTAGTACAATAATTCTCTATAAACGTAACAAATAATGTTGCCATTTTAGGACAGCCCCAATATTTATTGTCTAAGGCAGAGGTCCCCAAACTTGGCCACTTTAAGACTTGTGGACTTCAACTCCCAGAATTCTAGGAGTTGAAGACCACATGTCTTAAAGTGGCCAAGTTTGGAGACCTCTGGTCTAAGGTTTAGATTTGTCCAACAAGCACAATAGCTAACAACATAATTACAACTAATAAAAACTACAGCAAATATATATCAAGTCACATCTTCATTGCTTTTCATATTGATATTAATATGATTAATAACCAATCTGCTGCACTGGTTAAGGTGTTGGACTAAAATGAAGAAATTGGTTTTAGTCCTGCCTTAGACACATAGTTAATGAGGTAACTTAGGGTCAATTACTTCCCTAGGAGTAATATTTCTGAAAATCTTGACAAGAAAACTTTATGAATTTATTTAGGTAATTGCCAAAAGTCAAAAAAGAAAACTATAACTTGAATAACACAGATACAAAGAAATTTCGATCATAAATTGCTATGCTCTGATATAAAAAAATATAATAGATAAACATTGTGTTATTACTATAAATGAATTAGTAACAGTATACTATAGCGTAATATGCCACACACTATCATCTATCTATCTATCTATCTATCTATCTATCTATCTATCATTTATCTGTCACCTAATCTATTGTCTATGTATACCTTTGTCATTATTCATATTTGGCCCCTATTCCTGTCACTTTCTACATTCAATCTCAGCTTTCTCTACAGGCATTCTCTTTTTAACATTGCTTTGACATGGATTGATTACAGAACGATTTCTGAAAGCTTATTTTACAAGTGCCAGTGTTTACCAAAATTATTCTACCTATATCCATGATGGCGAACCTATGGCACGTATGCCACAGGTGGCACACAGAGCCATTTGTGCTGGTGTGCGAGCTGCAGGCAAACTTGCCTCACTGTGCATGTGCGCACCTCACAGCTGACTTTTCAGCTGGTTTGAGGCCTATTTCAGCCTTCCAGAGGCTTGCAAAAAACCTCTGCAGGCTTTGCAGGCCAAATAATAGGACCTTTTCATCACTTCCGGTATTACAGGAAGTGACGAAATGGGCCTATTATTTGGTCTGCAAATCCTGCAGAGGCTTTTTGCAAGCCTCTGGGAGGCCGAAAAAGGCCTCAAACCAGCCGAAAAATCAGCTGTGAGGCACAGTGCAGGTAATGGGGCAGTGTGTGGGGGATTGCACACGCATGTGCGGGGGCATGTGGGGGCTGTGCGCATTACCTTCTGGGTGCTGGCATGGGAGCACATGAGTGCAAGCGCGCATGCAATTTTTGGCACAGGAGCCCAAAAAGGTTAGCCACCACTGACGTACATCTATCATTAGTTCTGATTTTATCAGAATTCACTGCACAGTATATCTCAGTTCTGTCAAGATACTTTTGTTCAATACACTGACATAATTTTATTCATTTTACATGATTTCCAAACTTACAATTGCTGTCAATGTAGGACAGGGTATCATAGAAACATTTAAAATGAAAGAAAAATAAGAATTCCAAAACAATTATAAAAGTAAACATTTCTTACCAACTTACAGCTTGGTACAGTACCATTCTCACAATCACATTCTGGAGAAAATAAGAGAGAAGGGTTCACTATGACCACATCAGTGGGAATGGAAGTTGTATTTCATTCATTTATATAACTAGAAAAAAATGCAAATTATAGATACCGCAATTCCAGTCTGGGCAACACTGTCCAGGTACGCTTTTTTTAATCAGTTTCATATTAGCAGAGCAATTCATAAGAGGTGTAGGACACAGATTCTCTTCACATACTAGAGAAAGAGAAATTATGTCTTGAAAAGATTATTGCCACAATATCACTAGAAAAAAAAACATATAAAATTTTTCTCTATTATATCATTATTTCTACTATTCTACTATTTGTATTATATTATTATTTCTACCTTCCACCTTAAATTAATGGTTTAGAAATGAATAATCATTTTAGGTTCAAGTAATCAACAATAATTTTGAGGTTTCAATAGCAGAACACATTTCATATCAGAAACCGTTAGATAAAGGAGACAACCTTAACTCAGATGACTCAAATCTATACTATGAAGTATAGAAAATAGTTGCATGTAAAACAAAATCCTAAAGCATCACCCCAAGTAAATACATGTAAATACATAACTCTTCATCACTTTTTTGGTATCAGATATTTCCCATTGAATGGCTGAGGCAGGCACCAGGTAAAGTCTAGATGTTTAGATATCAACATTAAATTTTAAAAATCTAAAGTGAAACTGCAAATATGTATGGCTGACTGTTATTTTTGTTCTTTCTGCCATAAGCAACGCTTGAGTTAAGTAACGATTCATTTAGATTATACATGCTTAGATTTTGAATAGCTGTACATAGCTAAATACATTTTTGCCTGATTATTTTCCTGAATTTTTAGAATAGCAATTATTTTAGCAGTAAGATAATAATTGACTCTACTTTATGGCAGCTGCACTTATGCTGTATTTATTACAGTATAAATGTATTTATACTGTACTGTATTTATTAAAAGCATTAGTATAAGCTTATGACTGAATACAAAGAAAAATCCCAATAAAAGAAGTAATAATCATTCAAAGATATGTAATCCAACACAAAACTTACCACAGTGATAATGAGGACAACAATAATGTGCAGTACTAAGATCTACTGCAAGAAGTTCTTCATTGCATTCTGGAATAGGTTCAATGCAAGATTCACAAACTTCAAGAGAAACATAAAGATCATGTTACATACGATACAATACACAGTGGGATATAAATCAGAAGAATATCCATAGGAGCTAAATTACATTATATCCACCAATATAATACAAGAAGGCATTATAATAATGATAATGATAAATAAAGCTTACCACACAAATGGGAGAAACAGCACGTATCATCCAATTTCACTTCCACAATAAACTGATCTTCTCGGCATTCTGGACGAGTAACATTGGGACATGCTGATATATCACATTCTGAATTTTAAAAAAAACAAAGCAAACCAAAGCAGGCTATCTAGTGAAATACAACCAATGGCTTGCTGTTTTAAGAGTTTAGAAGTTATACACCTCTAAATGGAAAGTATTTTCTCAGTTTCATTCTTCATCCTATCACTTACCACACTTGTATTGAGGACAGCAGGAGAAAGGAGTATATCTGACTGTTAGCTTCTCAGTACTTCTGCATACCGGGATAATAGGGGTACATAGAGTCATGTTGCACTCTAAAACAAAAAAATAGAGTCCTGAATCAAATCAATATATCTCTACCTAACCTTTTCATGGAAAATGTTTATTGTCCAGCATATAGGAAGATAAATGGTGGATGGACCGTGGAAGGATGGATGGATGGATGGATGGATAGATGGGGAAATTATTATTGTGATTCATAGGTATGTTTTGAAAGAAGCCAGTGCTGAACTCAAAGGGGAATTTCAGAAGTTCTGATTAATAAACAAGATGATGTGAATATGGACTAACTGTTCTTTTTCCAAAGAAAGCATTTTAAGATTATTGATATTAAAATAACTTAATGTTATATTAAATATATAGAGTATATTAAAAGCAAAGAACAATTTGTGCTAACATAGAAACTCGTTTCTAAAGCTATTTGGCTTCTTATATTAATGTATCATTGTTTTAATGTATGCATTAAACTAAAAGCAGAGAACCTTGAAATTATATAGAGAATAATTTATGTCACTGGAATTAGCTCAGCACACAACTAGATTGCCATCTGGGTATCTCTGGTATTCTACCTAATGTTGTTGGGTGGTGTTTTTTTTTACTTCTAAAAGAGAATTGAAAATGTTTGCAAAACTCCTTCCTCAACTTACAGAGTGGTTTTGGAATGCTCATGTCTTAATCGACCTTCTAATTTTCCATAATTAAACATGTCTATAAGCCTGAATGCCACCTCCCACTTTTCTATGAGAAGGTGTTAACAAAAATGTGTTTCGATTCATATTTGCCATCTTGACTTTAGTCAGCAAATGATGAAATGGATATTTCTGCCATAATATGAGAAGATTTTTCATGGGCTGTGCTCACATTAGATCACAGAAATGAAATATGGTGAATAGATTTTTTAATAAACTTAAATGTTGACTTTTACAATGATAGATTATTTTCTCACTATGCATTAGCTAGGAGTCAATTTGGTCTAGTGATTAAGGTACCAAGTTTGAAAATGGGTGACTGTAAGTTCAAGTACCACTAGCTAACTGGGTAACTTTAGGTAAATCACTCTCTCAGCCCAATCCACTTCACAGGGTTGTTGTTATGGGGAAAATGGCAGGAGGAAGGTTCGTTGATATGTTTGCCTCCCTGAGTTATTTGTAAAAATAAAGAAGGGGTATAGACCAATAAATAATTGTGCCAAATATTTTAGATTTCTCTATACCACAGATTCTTTTCTATCAACTGCATATCATGCCTGTCATAAATATTACATACCACAGATATTTTTTGGACAGCAAGTTTGTTCTTCAATTACACTGACAATCACTTCAGCCTCTCTGTCACATATTGGAGATGGCTGCTGATCACATTCAGGCTCTGTATCAATAATGCTCCCATTTTCCATGCACTTATACATGCAGCATCCTTTATTGTAGCCAATCCAAATCTCCCCAATAGAGTGAGGATGCCCTTCGTTATCTGAACAGGCTATTAAAAAAAAGTAAAAAACATTTTTTAAAAAATGACATTCATCTTGTTTACATTATGATATAAGACTGTATACTATATCTGTCACCAGCAGCTGAAAGTTAAATAACTGCTGAAGTTTGTAAGAAACTGGAGCAAAATAAATGCTGACACTTTTAAGGAGAGAAAGGAAATATTACAAGAATTTGTTATTTGCACTCTTGCAACACTATCATTACTTAATGCCTCTTGTGTATAGTTTTGACCTCAGGCTCATATGACTGCAATTATGTATACAGACCCAGAATAATCCTAACCTACCTTAACGTTAAAATACAGGCCTGGCTTAATTCAATACTGCAAATGATATAAGAACTTTTATTGTCAATAAAATAATCGTATTGGATTCCTTTGTTCTGTTTTGTTTTACCTTAAGCCTCAGAAATTATAATTCATCATTTTGAAATTAACATATTCTGAAGGATTTTTACCAGCAAACTGGCATTTCATAACACTCATAAATCCCTTTGAGAAAAACAGTTGGAAAGTGTAATTCCAGATTTACAGTAAATGAGAATCATCACAATTAGCTGTAAAACCAGAAAAATATCAGCTTCCTAGCTGTACCAGTTAGGGAATATAAATTTTGGAGCTATATTGGACTGTTTATTAATTTTATATTATTTGGATAAAGAAAAGATAAAAAAATCATACCTCTGTCCCACCAGAAAGCAAGAATACTTGTATCTGAAAATATGCTAGCATATTAATAGGCTTACTCACCACATTTTTCTTCTGGAATGCAAAGGTCAGAGTCTGTTCTATGAAGAATAGTCCCCTTTTTGCAAACACAGTCTTCTCTTAAATAGGAACATGATGATTCCTCATAAAACCATTTATTTAGGCACGTTTTTGCATCACAGGGCTGCACACAAGGGTGATATTCCTTCCCATCAGGGCAAGCAAGCCCTACATGTGGGAGAAAATTAATATGGCTGAGATTTCCTTAACGTTCATTAGAAAAGCGAAGAAAGAAGGTGGCAAGAGGAAACATTTCTTGTGAATCATAGTTCTAAATTTATTTTATTTTTATTTTTATTAATGACCAGGTTTAGCTACACATTTCAGCCTGTACAATTTGTAAATTATTTCCTTGTCATCAAAGGATAAATATTAAAGAATACAACTAACAGACCCTAAAATTAGAAAACAATTAAATGTTTTGGGCACTGGCCCATGTTTATATCCATTTTCAGTATTCTGAAGTTATGTGACCGCAATTTATTTATTTTTATTTATTTATTTATGAGACTTGTATGCTGCCCTATCTCCCGAAGGACTCAGGGCAGCTTACAAAATAAAACAATCCAATACAAATATACAAATATTAAAAAACAATTAAACCAAAGGTCTCATAAATATGCCAATTAAAATACATTTAAAAACCCTCCCCCAACCCCATCAGTCTGGGTAGGCTAGTTGGAACAGCCAAGTTTTTAGGTCATGGCAGAAGGAGCGGAGGTCAGGGGCCACCCGGAGCTCCACGGGAAGCTGGTTCTATAGGAAGACAACCAATGTTTATTTCTGTTTCCAGCAAAATATGTCCATTGCAGATATTATATTTTTTTAAAAGAAAACTTCTGCAAAAAAGGTTGTAAAATTGAGCAGAATCATGCAAGTAGCCTGCTTAAAGACTGCCATGACATGATGGTAATTCTGGGCTCAATTAAGATAATAAATTGAGGACTACCTGTATTAGCATTTAGTTAATAACTATCAATAGTAACATATAGAATATTATTGAGTAGAATTCTAAGCAAAATGTAAATCTGAGTTGCTCCTTTCTAAATCTAGCCTTCTGTGTATCATTAATTTCTAGCAAACTAAAAATGCACAAGCCAAGTAAAAATGAAATGACCAGGAATGCAGGCATTAAACTTACAACAGTAATCTGGTGTCCTCCACTTAATGCAGATATTATGCTTGTTGCATAGTGCTACATATGCAGAAAGTGCATCACATTCATAATTCTCAAAATAGGTATTGTTAACCCACATTTTTTCACAAAAATCTTGTGGTGAGACCTAGATCAAATATATTTGATAAATCAATAATCTGGATAAATTGAGAAAAATAATCCATAGTTTCATATTAACATATTTTTAATTCATATTTTGTACAACTCAAAGCACAATCAATATAGTGTGTTTCCATGAAAATAAGATCTACACCAAAAGTAAGCCCTGGCATGATCTTTCATGCTGCTCACAATATAAGGCCTACCCCAAAAATAATCCCTAGTTCAGAGTGTCATTAGTGGGGTGGGCGTGGCCATCACAGGAGGCAGCAGGCAGCTGCAGCCCACACAGCCCAGTCCCTCCAAGCAGCAGGAGAAGGCAGAGGCAGAAGCAGAGGAAAAGCAGGCGATCCATCCCACCATTTGTCTTTGCTTGTGAAGTATGCAACGGAGCTTGAGGACAAAGTTGGATAGTGGGGGCTGAGAGTACAGGGGGGGCAGCATGGTACCACCCCTTCCCCATCGCTTGCCTTGCCTCATAGCAGTGGCACCAGCAGAGGCATGGGGGGGTGGGGGAGGTCTTTAGCCAGCAGCTGATAAGGGCTGGCTGAGGCTGGAGCATGCTGAGAGCTTGGCTCATTGCAGCCGCAGGCAGGCAGATGGTGGGTCAGAGAGGGCAAGGCTAGCAGTAGCAGCACTCCCAGTACCCTCAGCCCGCATGCTCGCTGACTCCTGTATGTGAAAAAAACAAGACATCCCCCCAAAATGATCCCTAATACCTTTCCAGAGGGGAAAAAAAAATAAGACAGGGTCTTATTTTCGGGGAAACATAGTAGCTGTTCAATAAAAGTTGCTGAAATATTAATACAATTCCTATATCAAGAAATAAATAATTCCCCAAATGATTTTTATTCATTTGTTATTCATTCAAATTTATTTAAGGCCCAGTGACTCATTTTTGTATATGAAACCTGGTTTATCGGTAGAAAAGGAAGCTTAATTTCACTGCCTTCTTACAGCCCCTTCTGCATTTTCAAATTCTGCTGCAAAAAAATTAGGGAGACAGTTATTTAATCAATTGCACTCATTCTGGAGCCAGATAGGGAGGTGAAATTTGCTAAGTGGTGATTTTCAAGGGCCTCATTTAGAATGTGGAGATTTAGCCTAAAGACTGTTGAGTCAGAGGTATTTTCAATCTTTTGAGAAACAGATGACAAAAAAATCTGTTTCCTCTGAGTTGGGAGGGGAGTGTTTATATATCTGTATGTATGTATGTATGTATGTATGTATGTATATGTATATGTATATGTATATGTACGAGCACACAGATGGGGGCTTCTCGGGGTTCCATCAGCAAGTCAATGCTGGCTGGCGGTGCCCTGGGGACGGGCCTATTCTGTGGCAGTTCCCGCCCTGTGGAACCAACTACCCCTGGGGCTCTGTCTGGCCCCTGACCTTCGCACTTTCCATCACGATTTGAAGACCTGGCTATTCGAACAGGCCTGGCTGTGCTGACCTCCTAGGGAGGGGGGATTTCTTAAATTTAATTTTAAAT
This sequence comes from Naja naja, assembly GCA_009733165.1. Lineage (NCBI taxonomy): Eukaryota > Metazoa > Chordata > Lepidosauria > Squamata > Elapidae > Naja > Naja naja. Next base: position 9,976,906 of record CM019154.1, on the reverse strand, counting down.
TAATGTTATAATATATTGGGCTTGAGACTATTTAATTTTCTTTTAATTATTTATTGTTGATTGTCTGGTTTTAGTTGTGAGCCATCCTGAGTCTTCGGAGATGGGGCGGCATACAAGTCCAATAAATAAATAAATAAATGTATATATATTCTACAATTCTATCATAGTCTACCCAAATTTGAGTTTGATCTTTTGGCACCACAAACTTTCCTCCTCTATTGTGTACTTATAACTACTTTGCACTCACTTTTTTGTGACAAGGTACAAAAACCCACTTCTGTAAGAGTTCCATACAATATGTACAATTATCCTCTGTGCAGTTTCTAATGGGTCTTCTTGTTGTTACATCAAAAGATTTCTCAATTTCCCAACTTTTGATAAATATTTCAACTTCCTCCATATTTGTAATTATTGTCCTATTTTGCATTTTCAAGTCATCAGTAGGATCACCATTGCAGACACCTTAAAATAAACATATACTTAAAATATATGAAGTGATTGAAACAGCCTTACATTTCTAAGGGAGGAAAACAAATTTAAATCTTCTCACCCGTTTGTTAAAAACTAAAAAAACTATTAAAATAAGGTATAATCAGTTTAAGAATGCATTTTTTTATTTCCTGCATAATTAAAAAGTAAGTTTCCCCTTTCCCCCAAGTAAGTTAGAACAATTTACTGTGATAATTTTACATAAACTAAATGGCAGCCATGGAGGGAATTGAGAAGAGAGAAGTACAAGATTTTAGAAAAGAAGACATTAGTGAGCAAATTTAGGTCTAAAAATTTAAAAGTTTGAAGTCAGGATAACAAACTACATTATGTATATTCTTACCACACAGCCCTTCTGTCTTTGTAGATACATTAGAGTTAAAGCCATATTGGATGTCCATAATGCCTGTAACATGAGCCCATTTAATATTGATTCCAGCTGGTGTATTGATTACATACATTGCTCCAGTGTCCTGAATACATATGCCATCTTGCAAGAAAGGCAAAGGTTGGATTATAGAATTCACAATTACCTGAAATAATCCAGAAAAATTACAGGAATTAAAAGAATCATTCCCAAGCTATGCTTCGGAAAATTATTCAGAGAAGAATTTTTCTCAAACCTCCAAACAATCTCACAATATTTAAATCTGACAATACACTTTTTCCTAAGTTATATTTTAAAAAATGAATTATTTTTAGCAAGTATGGTAAGGCCTTTTAGCTATGTATAAACTACAAAATATGTAGCTATTTAATTCTACCCCAAAACTAACTAGACTATTGACATGTATCTGATAAACCATAACTATGTCTTGAACACAAAACACAAAGAGTGTGCCTTGTTTTCTTTAGCATCTGTTATGAATGCAACATTATAATCACAAAAGATAAGGAAGCATCATTTTGGGTTGAGGAATATAAATGGAAAGTGTTAAGGCAATGGTCTTCAAACTTGGCAAGTTTAAGTTGTGGACCAACTCCCAGAATTCCTGAGCTAACATGACTGGAGGAGGAATTCTGGGAGTTGAAGTCCACAAGTCTTAAAGTTGTCAAGTTTGAAGACCCCTGTGTTAAGGTAATGAAGATTTAACAGCTGACCAGCTGCTGTAAGGCTGCTGTAAATGCTGATGCAATGAGAATGAGTCAGCAGGGCTATTGCTGCTTTAAGAAGCTGTCTATATAAGGGAGGCCATGAGAGGGTGTCTCTCTCTCCTCGTGTTCTATCTCCATTGTAATTCTCTGTGTAGAGTTGAAGATTGATTGATTGCCTGGTATGTGCCTAACACTTGTATGTATGTATATAGCAGTCTTGTATATAAACCACCATTAAACGACAAAGCCTCTATGTCCTGTGTTTTGCTCCAGGGTTGTCTCACAATAGTAGTCATGCTGCAAACACTCTGACAGAAAGTATCCTTAGTGATTCCTCATTTTCCTGTAAATCCTATTGTGATTGTATTATTTTTTCTGCAAAATTAAACCAATTTTGAGAATAGTTGAATGGGATTAAGGCCACAAAAGCCAACAACAGAACAACATCAACAAAATAATGAAGAACAAATTTGAAGATATATGAATTTTCTTTTTATTAAAGCAAATACTAAAGATGTAATGTTGAACTGGGAATATTTTTTGAAAAGGGATTATTGTCAGTTTGCTTTCTGGACACAAATTAAAATGTTTGAATAAACTATTAAAGTCCTAACGATTTTAGGGGATGATTATCTGAAGGACTGCTTTTTTGTTATGAACTTGTTCTTAGTCATTTATGGGCAGTGTAAAATTTAATAAAGAAATAAATTTAAAATCTTTAGCCTGCTCTCTGGACCATTTCCAAACTATAAAATGTACTTCCATAGTGTACTTTGCCTGCTCCTTTGCTTAATTAGAAAATATATTAAAACACATCTTTTTAGCCAAGCAGTTTAATGTAAATTATTTTAATATTTAATGGTCTATAATTCTTAAATAAGTAAAAATTCAGATCTGCTTTATATAGATGGTTGATATGTTGTACATACAAAAATAATGACCGTTGTTAGGCTTTCTATTAGTAGTAGTAAAGGGCCTTGGTGGTGCAGGCTGTTAATAGCCTAGCACTTAGTTCCAGCTGCCTGTAATTACTGCAGGCTCGAATCCCACCAGGCTCAAGGTTGACTCAGCCTTCCATCCTCTCAGGGTAGGTAAATTGAGGACCCAAGATTGTTGGGGGCAATAAGCTGACTTTGTAAAAATGCTGCTTAGTAATAAGCAGGCATATACAATGGAATCAAGGCTATTGCTGAGCGCATTGGGTTGCGCTCCAAAAATTGTAAGCCGCCCTGAGTCTTCGGAGAAGGGCAGGATATAAATATGAATAAATATATATATATTAATAGTAGCCTCTTATTTATTAAGGCCAGTTAGTTTATGCCTATCAAAGAATTGGATTGTCTACATACTAACATTTTTGCAGCAGGATTCTACAGTCCAGCAAAAGCTTAACTCACCTTTCTTGCTAAGCGGTTAATAAGTACTGCATATGGTGGTATTGTTACATTAAGTTTCTTAAAACAAAGACCAGAAGCACTTCCTGCTGGGACCTTGAAAAGAAAGGACAAACTGTCCTGAAACTAAAACAATTAGCAGATTACTAATCCTTAAATAATGATTGATGTATTAACAATTGTACTTTAAAAATACTCACTAATTTTCTTATTGAATTTGCACTCTGAAAAATAATTTTAAAAATGAGTCAGATTTATTGTCACATAAATACATTATTCCAGCTCTGTGGTAAATAATATTGCAGACTGCCCTCCTTTGTATATTCATGTGTAATCAGACAAATATATATATAATTGCATTAGACCCTTCACATTTGTTCTGAACATTTGTATCCTCAATTAAAAAACTCAAACATTTTTCTTGGGAAGATACGAGTAGTATTAGATGTTAATATTTATAACTTACTAGATCAGTGTGCTTGATAATACACTTCTACTATTTGTTCTATTCATGTGGAATTATCAAGAATCATTTACAACATATTTCAGATATAATATATAAGTGAAACATGCTTTTTAATATTTATGTTTGGAAATGTGTTTACAAATATAGAAACCCAAAACATTTTCAAAGCATTGTAAAAAGTTTTGTTTCTATCTTTAGCGTTTAAAATATGAAATGCTAATTACTGCAAGATACTATGTAAGGTTCCTACCTGATTAGCTGGGCATTTTTCAATATGAGCCACAATAATTTCTGTGGATAACTTGACTAAAATATAGGATGCTACTTTATATAGTGCTACATTATTTCCATCAAATGTAATGATACTCAGTTCAGAGAGGATAGAACACTGACCTAAGGAAGAAATTACAATTAATGAGATCTCATTAAGATTTCAAGCCTCTTTCAGTCTGGAATGATACACTGAGTCAATTACAATTGCATTAAATTTAGAAATAATAAAAAATTGCTTAAGAAATTGTACAGTTATACTGCTATCCAGGGTGGGATTCAGCCAGTTCGGGCTGGTTCAGATGAAACAGATGTTAATTTTACATCCAGTTCAGTGAACCGGTAGTTCCAACAACCAGCTGGCCCTGCCCACCCCACTCCACCCCTCCCAGGAGTCCCCACAAGGCCTGTCTGACTCCCAGGTAAGTGAAGCCTCCTAGCAGCAAAAATGGGGCATGGGGAGCTTCCAAGAGCTCCAGGGAGGCTTTCTAGGCCAAAACAGGCTGCAGGGGGGTCCGGTGCTACCCACCTGCCCCCCATTTTGGCTGCCAGGAGGCTCCAGCAAGGCTTTCTAGGCCCAAAACAGGGCATGGGACATCCGGTGCCACCTCCATGCCCCATTTTGGCTATGAGGAGGCTCCAGGGAGGCTTTCTAGGCCCAAAACAGGGCACGGGGGGGTCAACGCTATCCCCCTGCCCCCCATTTTGGCTGCCAGGAGTCTCCAGCAAGGCTTTCTAGGCCCAAAACGGGCATGGGCATCTGTGCTGCCCCCACACCCCGTTTTGGCTGCCAGGAGGCTCCAGGGAGGCCTTCAAGGAAGAAAGGAGGAAAGGAAGAAAGGGAGAAAGGAAGGAAGGAAGGAAGGAAGGAAGGAAGGAAGGAAGGAAGAGGGAGGGGAAAAAGACAGAGAAAGAAAAGAAAGGGAGAAAGAAGGAAAGAAAAAGAAAGAAAGAAAGAAAGAAAGAAAGAAAGAAAGAAAGAAAGAAAGAAGAGGGGTGGGAGGGAAGGGAGAAAGGGAGAAAGGAAGGGAAAGTGAATGAGATATAGATGGAGGGATGGATAGGATAGAGGGAGGGAGAGAGAGAAAAGGGAGAGGAAGGAAGGACCACAAAACCAAGCCATGCCCACCAAGCCACGCCCACAGAACCAGTTGTTAAAAAACTTGAATCCTTCCCCTGCTGCTATCTGTATTTACTTAGAAGTACTCTATGATTTCAATAGGCCATATACTAAAATCAATTTGCAATAAATTGTACTGATTAAAAAAGGGTACATTAGAATAATGTAAAGTTATACCTATGCATCAGACACAACAGTCAACAGAGAATGGATTGTCTGACAGCTACATTACATTTGATGGCAATCAGCAGAAGTGATCAGACCAGCAAAGACTGGAATTCTGCTTGTTCACTGGTAAATCAAACAGCTGATCTGTCATTCTGTGCAAATACAGCCATTTATCAGATAACTTGTTACTTCAACTCAGACTTTCATATCTTATTCTGCTAATAAAAAATGTGTTGTGTTGGGGGAGGATATACCAAGCCAGTTGTCTGACAATACTGAAGGAAGTAAATTTCAGTAAATGAGAAATAAAAATTATGCAAGCAGTTAAAACAGGGTGTGAATTCATATGCTGCCCCATGGTGGTTCAATAATGAGATGAGGGGCATATAAATTTAATTAATAAATAAAAATAAAATTGGCATTGTAGGATGATCTTGTCATAATTTTCCTGTAATATTTAAAGTGCAAGTTTAGGATTCTCTGTTTCATTTATAATCTAATATAACCATTTCAAGACTTACAAGGACATTCCCATTCAGGACAGCAGTTGTCGTTGTTGATCTGAACTGGCATCCCTCGAAAACCACAGTCAGGTTTTTCCACATTCTTATAGCAGTTCCTTGAAATATTGTACAGCATCCATTCCATGTTAATGCAGACGTACTGGCTACATTTGTCTATAGGATCAAGGTATCTTGGCTTTTCCATGATGGGCAAAAAAATTTGAGACATTGACATATGATGAAATATTTTGTGTACCAAAATCAGCAGGCTTTTTAAGTATAAAAATGTGATTATGTACCTACTGAAATCCTGACTATTGCAGTCTAAATGTTTTTATAAATATTTACCATAAAACCTCAGAAATATGTAGGTTTATATCTTTTGGATGACCACAGATATGATCCTTTTGGTTGGCATGTGATGGTTAACTATGATCTAACAACACTAATTTTATTAGTCATGATAGTTATAAGGTAAATGAGCTATTAGGGGATAATCATAAAGAATGTGTTTACCACTGAACCATTTTAAAATTAACTAATATGCACACACATCTCGAGAGCCAGTTGCCCTCTCCCCTCCTTGGAAGAGCTTTATAGCTCCCACTGCCTTAAGAAAGTTCAAAACATTCTTAAAGATCCACCTCATTCTGTACACCCTTTTTTTTAACTATTACCATCTGGCAGATGGTACAGGGCAATAAAAACAAGGGTAAATAGGCTGAAAAAACTGGAAATCTCTCCAATAAAACAGGTATCATTGATATTTTAAAAATATAGAAGTAAAAAGTAAAACAAAAAAGAAAGCAAAAATATATTTACCACACACTCTGAAGATGCCACAGATACAAGTGTATGTTTTATTATGCCAAATGAAGTGTGTTCATCACTCTTTGTTGTCATCATTTCAACTTCAGCCTCTGTGGGTTGGGTTTCCACAAGTTTTGCAGTGACTTGAGATGAATCTGTTATTGTGAAATTCTGTGAGCTGATGATACTTACTTCCTCTGGTTTATTCGCACTGTAGTAAGGTTTTGTTGATGGAATCCTAGACCAATCAAATGTCATATCTGTTACCTCAGAGGAAGAAACTGGTTTTACTGAAGTTGTGCTGCTTTGACTAGAAGACACAGCTGACTGAACAGGTAGTAAAGATGGCTTTTCAGCCCTTGCATACATTGTAATGTTTTCCTCTGGGGTTGTATTACTTTTTAAGGCATACAATATGCTTGTTATATTTTGAAATTTTGAAGCCTGGGTTATTTCTGTTTTGACCCAGTCTGCAACTTTATCCATTTCTAAGGGCATGGTTTGTAGACAGTCTTTGCATGGTTTAGGTGTAAAGATAGAAACATTTGGAACATAAATGGATGCTTGGGAGACAGCAGGAACAGGGTTTGAAGTAGTAGTTGTGTGAAAATTAAAATGTATAGGAGAAAATTCAGTGACTTCAGAAATTTTGTGAGGAGCTATTGTGCCAGCAGAAGAAACTAGTACATTTTCTGAGGGGCTGGTTGAGTACTTTTCAATAATATCTTGTGGGGTTGATGTAACATTCCAAAGTTTGCCCAGAGTCAAAGCTGATTCTATTGCTGGTTCTGCAGACTGAACATCTGTTAAGGATGATAAAGTTCTCCTATCCATTGAAGAAGTCAAAGAAGGCCTTCTTGTTCCCAAAGATATGGCTGATTCATCGAAAGTAGTTAAAGAAACTGAAGACATAGTATGAATCGTGGAAAGATTTGTAATTAAAGTTGAATTTGTTGAGCTCAAATCATCTTTTAGTGATACAGCAGGCATTTTTATATCAGTGCTAGTTGATGCTACATCAGAAGTGATGGGAACTGCTGATAAATTTCCAGAATGTGATGCTGTAACAGAAATCTGAGGAGTAGAACTTCTTATTGTCAACATTTTAAAAGAGGATTCTGAAGATGTAGTAGTAAAAGTATCAACATTTTGAACTATTGATGCAATTTCTGATTCTGGATATGAACCAAATGGTTCATAAGTTATTTGTGCTTCATCCTGTGAAATCTTAATAGGAATACTACTTGGCACCCTGGTATCAGCAAACTCTGACAAAGTTATAAAATCAGTTGGAATTGGAGATGAATCTGCATGCAACACACGTTTACTTTCTGCTGAAACTGAACTTGTCTCAGATGATTTGGTAGTCTGAAGAACTGCTAGAAGAGAAACTGTAGAAGGCCTTAAATGAAAGCTCTTTGAAATAAGTGTCACTTCCCCAGTACCTTTGGGTCTTTCCGATATAATTGGAGGAGGCATTAATGTTGACGTTTTGTGGGTTATTTGGAGACTAAAAGAAGATTTTATGGGAAAAGGACTTTGTGTCACAACTGAAGTTGTTTTACTAACTACATCAGAAAAATGTTTTGTGGTTAAGGAAGCAATATGTTCAGAAGGTGTCAGAGGTGCTTTTTGTGATGATACAGATATAGGTGTTAATGTTTTATTTATCAATTTCAAATCTGGTTGAACAGTCACTGAGTCTGAATCTGAAGTACTATGAAGAGGATTTGATGCAAATGAAGTAAACCTGGAAGTAGATTCAGGAATTGGAGGCATAGTTGTTGTAAATGTAGACAGATAAGAACTAATTCCAGAAGTTACAGCAAATGTTTGTGTTAAAGGTAAATCTGTCAGTATTGTGGAACTTGGAAGAGTTCTAGCTACCACTGAAGAAGAAACTGCAACTTCCAACAGTGTAGTTGACTTAGTTATTAAAGGAAAAGCAGTCACTGATGGTACAGCAGTAAGTGCAGGGTTACTTGATGAAGAGAAATTATAAGTTTTATTGTAGGACATTGTTTTTACAGTAACCATTGGAGCTTCATAAGTAGTTGGGAAAGTTGTTGACAGAGATCTAAACAGCATAGATGGGGTGGTTGTGTTGTAGCTGTCTTCAGAAAATAATTCTGAACTTGGTGACAAATCAGGTAAATGCATGATTGAATGAGATATCATTGTTGAATAAGCATCTTTGGCAGTTTTGGTTCAGTTGTGATTTTGGTATATAAGTTAACATAGGTTGGCTCAGTCTCTTCAGTAATCAATGTAATTGGCATTTGAGAAAATGTTCCTGATATATTTGTTATCTGGGAACTTAACATTGTAGGGTTTGTTCTAGCTGGTTTGGTTCCAAATGAAGATTCTGTTGGTTTCACGGCAATACCTGTGGGGAAAAAAGTCTTACTTCATATGATTTTGAAAAAAAACATGTAAAGTGAGAATTGTGTCACTATCCCAATGCTACATGCAGAAATCAGTACTAATTTTCATGAACAGTATATCTACTCTCTTAGAGAATAGATTCAGAAGTGCTCTGTGAGTCAGATGGATGGTGTTTAAATTTGATAAATAAATAAAAGTAGAGAACAGCTTCATAAATGTTTTCTATTATTATTATTATTATTATTAGTAGTAGTAGTAGTAGTAGTAGTAACATATTATAAGCAAATAATTATGCAATCTGAAATGACAAATGTTATAGAGCCTTGTACTTCTGGGATGGCATTGATGTTATGAAACTTCTGCTCCTTGAAATCCATCCATGTTTTTTGGTTGGTTAATTATTTTATCTGTGGTTTAATTTAGAGTACTGCATATTTTTATTAATATGCAATTGTATTCTGGATGGAATATTTTTTGCTATAATTGTAATCCACTGAGGGTCTCCTAATTACCCACCCCCCAAATGAATGAATGAATAATGAATAAAGGACACTTACAATCTTCTGGATAAACACATTTAAGTGTGACTTCATCTAGGATCATAGCTTTTGGACAAAATGGTAAGCATCCTTCAACCCTACAATAAAAGATTCAAGAAAAATATTATTTTTCCTATATAAATTATCCAGAATTCAAAATACCTGAATGTGACTTAGAATTATCACTCTACAGAACTTCTGAAAGTAAAAAAAAAAGCCAACATAATATTATTTGTAGACAATTCAAGTGAAAAAATAATACTGAATGTTACAATAAATATTATATTCCTTCTACTCACGGAGGAAGAAATTTGCATGCTGTTCCTTCAGGATCATTGCATGTTTTAACACAAGGACTTGTGCAAGGTTCATATCTCCATTCACACATCCTCCTGTAAGGTATTGCTGCATGGAGTTCTAAGAAATTTTAAAATCATCTTGTAAATGATACATTTCTCTATAAACCATAACTGAAGCTGGCAGAAGTACTGTGGATGAATTTACTCTAAATGTATCCCTCAAGCCTTTCTCTATTGAAAAATGCAGAACTTTCTTGTCTGCCCTCTCCCTCAGTTCAAACAAATATAGTTACATATGCACTTTACAGACTTCTAGAGTTGTGTGTCTTTTATGAAATTGTATACAGATTAACAGAGTTGGAAGGACCTTGTAGGTCATCTAGTCCAACCCTCTGGCCAAGCAGACCCTATACCATTTTTGACAAATGGCAGTCCAGTCTCTTCTTGAAAGCTTCCAGTGATGAAGCTCCCACAACTTCTGAAGGTAAGCTATTCCATTGGTTGATTGTTCTCACTGTCAGAAAATTTCTCCTTATTTCCAGGTTGAATGTTTCCTTGTTCAGTTTCCATCCATTATTCCTTATCTGACCTTCAGGTGCTTTGGAAAATAGCTTGACCCCTTCCTCTCTGTGGCAGCCCCTGAAATATTGGAACACTGCTATCATGTCTCCCCTGTTTCTTCTGTTCACTAGATTAGCCATGCCCATTGTATGTTTTAGCCTACAGTCCCCTAATCATCTTGGTTGCTCTTCTCTGTAGTCTTTTTACTGTAGATGTATTTAGATATGTATGCCACAGTGTGATTTTAAAGTATATTTATGTAGAAATAAATGCAATAAATATTTATTTATGAAACATAAATTGTTCTTTCAAATAACAACTGAATCTTATAAATAAAATTTATAATTGTATATAATTATATTTAACTAAAATCTACTGAATAAATCTATTCTCAAATCTTGGCATGTTCAGGTCTTTTCCCGTGTAAGATTGAGAGTATCTTGGCGATGTTTCGACGAGGTCCCACTCGCCATCTTCAGGTTGGTGCTTTCGGCTTCATGCTTGTGCGAGCAAAGTGTGATCGGAGCTGCCACCTCTCTATAAATACTGGTGGGGAGGTGTGGTGTGCTGGCTGTGTTGTAAGCGGGTTGGTTGGCTGTGTTGTTACTTCTTAATTGGTTGATACCAATCAACACGCTTACAACACAGCCAGCACACCACACCTCCCCACCAGTATTTATAGAGAGATGGCAGCTCTGATCACACTTTGTCAAGATAGTCGGTTGAAAGCACCAGTCTGAAGATGGTGAGTGGGATCTCAAACGTCGCCAGGTATTCTCAATCTTACATGGGACAAGACCCAAATACACCAAGACCTACATACCTTTGCCGTGAAAATCTAAGAAAACAATATATATATATATATATATATATATATATATATATATATATATATATATATATATATATATATATATATATGTAGGTCTTGGTGTATTCGGTCTTGTCCCGTAAGATTGAGAATACCTTGGCAACGCTTTCGATGAAATCTCATCCGTCATCTTCAGGCTGGTGTCTTCAGCTTGTTCTCCTGGGAGAAGTGTGTGATTGTGGCTGTTTTCCCTTTTAAACTCTAGAGTTGGCTGTGTTGTTACTTCTTGATTGGTTTGTGGAGTTGATGTATGCAGATTGGATGGCTTTTTCCTGAGACCCTGTGTGGCTGAGGTGCTGGCTGTGTGTCTCTCAGCCTTTTGTGTTGTAACGACCTGGGTAATGGGCTGTGTGATGACCTTCTGAGTTCTATTGTTGTGATGTCCTGGGTGTGGTGCTGTAATCTCCTGGGTCATTGTCTGTGCTGCAACCTCCTGATGTTTTGTGTTGTGATCTCCTGAGTTCTGTGATGTAGTATCCTGGGTGGAAGGCTGTGATGTGGCATTCTGGGTCTTGGTTTGGCTCGAGTTTGAGGTCTGGCTATGTGTTTATAGCAGTGTCAGTTTGTTTAGTTTGGGGGTTGGAGGGGGTGTAGCAGCTGGTAGCAGCCATGGTCTGGTTTCTGGATGGTGGTAGCCTTCATCTGTGGCGTGGGCTTGGGTTTGAGTCTGGTGAAGGAGATTGGTGGTGGCATCATGTGTTATTTTGGGTCCGTGTTGGTTTTGTGGCTGGGACTCGTTTGTTGATTAGGGCTAGTTTCCAGATGTCTGGTAGGAAGTATCATCCTGTTTATTCATGTTATGGGGTGTTTCTCTATTTCGATGGCTTCCCTAATTATTCTATGAAAACAAATATATATATATATATATATATATATATATATATATATATATATATATGTAAGGACTAACTATGGTTGGTAAAAATCATAGGTTTTGCAGCATGGGAGTTTATTGACAGCATTTCCCATATACCATGATGTGTAACTCACCCTCAATACTGAAGCTACTTAAGCTTTTGAATTCTTCAGTACCATCAAACTTTGAGATTTTCACTGCTGAAGTGCTAAGTGTAAGGAAGAAACCTCTTTTGCTGTGCAGTTCGAATGTATTGTAACTAGAGATCCAAAGTCCTTGGTGATGGATAAAAGTCGTTCTTCTACGAAATGACAAACTTGCATCCCACTGTGCTAAGAAAATGCTGTTGTCATTGTGTACATAAAGAAAGTAGTTTGGCCTTTCTGCACACTCAAGTGAAATCAGAGATGAAGCTGCCAGAAAAAAATGAAATTCATAGCAACATATAAAAGCTTTAATACATATTACAGCAGCATTTGAATGAATAAATGATACAAAATTCAGAGAAACAAGCTAAATAGCACAGATCAATCCAAAGTAATTTTAGAGAAGGTATGAGCAACATAATGTGTTCCACTTCCAAATATCTGATAAGGATGATGCCAGTAAGTATTTTTATTTTCTTTAAAAGTACATTTTAAAACCACTCATCAGTACGAAGGAAGAGTATTTATTGCTATAGGTCAAGGAACAAATTCAGGGGCCCCTCACAGTGTACAAAGATTCTATAGCCAGAATATCCAAAACTGTGATCTGTTTTCAAAATACTTTGCTTTAGATATTTATACTGGATATTGCTGGGAAAAGGTGAAAAAGGCTGCCTATGGCGCATTTCACTAGAAGTAGAAAGGTCTTTTTCAATCCCTTAATTCCCAGACAGTGCAAGCTCCATGCAAAGTTAATACTTATCTTCATATTGCTATAACTGTGAAAATAAAAAAATGTCTCTTGTCACTGTCAAAGCTGTTCTTATCCAGTCTATTACAATAACATTTTATCCAATTTAGGGAGTGTGTTTAAAAGAACACAATCTAACGCAGAAAATTTAACCCTTTTGTTTGTTTGTTTTGTTTTGTTTGGACTTATAAGCCACCCTCTCTCCCGAAGGACTCAGGGCGGCGTACATAAAAGACAGAAAGTACAAAAGTTAAAAGAAATTAAAAATATTAAATTATACCAAATAAGCAATCAAATTAAAAACCCCGATCCCCTGTCAGTCCAGGCTGGATTGCAAAAATAGCCATGTTTTGAGGTTGTGGCGGAAGGAGCGGAGATCAGGGGCCAAGCGCAGCTCAGGGGGTAGTTGATTCCAGAGGGTGGGTGCCCCCACAGAGAAGGCCCTACCCCTAGGGGCTGCCAGCCTACACTGTTTAGCTGACGGTATCCCCAGGAGGCCCCGTCTGTGGGAGCGCACAGGGCGATTGGTATTTGTCAGTGGAAGGAGTCGGTCTTGCAAGTACCCCGGACCCAAGCCATACAGAGCTTTATAAGTTGTTACCAAAACCTTTGCAGGTATAAAACCTGGAATTTAATTACATTGGATCAGAAGTAAATACTCACATAAAATTTTATCTTGGTAAAGTCCAGGAGTTAGCATAAAATTATAATATACTTTTTCTTGGAGATTGTTTCTAGATAAAGGAAAGATCTTTTTGCTGCTAACATTGATTCCTATAACTGTATCATTCTGTCCATAACTGGCCAAAATATAAGGCCCTTTCCCAAGTTCTGGAAGTATAAAAAATTACAAGGTTAATTAGTAAAAGGAAAGCTAATCATCTTGGAAGAATAACAAGCCATTTGAAAGCACAGAAACTTGTTGAAATGAATCAAAAGCAAAATGGATAAAAAACTAGAACTCTAAAAATCTGGATAACTACTGGGTCTAATAGCTTTGAGTTTTCTTAATCATTCCAGACAACAATTTATATAACTAATATATTATGCCAATATGCTCTTGTGCATTAACAAGGCCCTTTAATTTGCACCATTCAGAAAAATAATATTATAATCACATTTCTTATAGTTTCAGCCAATTTTGGGAAGAAGTGATAACTAATTTATCAATTGCCCTCCAAATGCTTATTTGAGGGTGACCCAATTTCATGTTTCTTTCTATCGGTTAAGTAAGCAATTTCCTCTCGTTTTTACAGCAAAATACTACTAAAATATTTTCTAAAACTAAAGAACAAATTAGAGAAAACCTTTATTAAGCCTTTTCTCCCACAGAGAAACTTGCATTAGAACAAAGACATAATTCAAGAGGCTTCACCTCCAGGAAAAAATAACTAAAAAGCAAAGAAATTTTCATTAAATGGTATAGAAAAGGCCAAAAAAGGAAAAGATATTTTCTTTGTATTTTAAATACAAATTTAAAATTATTAATTAATTTTGAAGTATTCATTTCCTTTAAATCTGCTTCTGTCAACATGGACTACTGAAGCTAAAATTGTTCTGCCTCTAAATAGTTTTAAAATACCACAAGACCTGGCTATCAGAAAAATGGCACCCTGCCTCTTGCCAGTTATTTTGCCTGTGTTCTTATTTTATTTTGCAGTTGTCCTTGAATATATTTGTATCTGTACAGTGGTGGGCTTCAAATTTTTTAACAGCTGGTTCTCTGCCCTACTGACTGGCTGGGTGGCTGAGTGGTCATGTGACTGAGTGGCCATGGCCAACTCAATGTCACTTACGGCTAGGGGTGCTTCACCTCGTTCACCCGCTCATGACCTTGGGGAAGCTACAATGGTTGTTAGCATGAAAAATGGTCATAAGTCACTTTTTCAGTACCATTCACTAAATGAACTGTGGTTAAGTAAAGGATTACCTGTACAAAAATACAAAAAGCTTCTTTGCTTGCAAAAAAGCTGCCCTAAATACCAGTCATTACATTAGAAATGGGGGAATATACACTGAAGATCAGTGAGTCACAGCTATAATGTAAACCTAAACCATTCTGTCTGAATACCTTCCTTTTCCTCAGCAATACCTGCAACCCGGAGTTACAAATCAGGCAGGTTGTCAAAGCATATTGAGGAATTAAAATAGTTAAAATACAAGGATAACTATCAGCAGACAAATTACTCTTGCTCATAAAGTGAAACCCTTTAGCAGAGAGGTCATTTAAGCTCTCCAGAAAGTGGGTAGGCATATTTGGTCTATAAAATGCCAAGCTAAAGAGACAAATTAACAAATTAACATTTTGAGTGAGGGCTAATCCTATTCTGTCTTTGTTCAGACCTTGCTGAAATTTTGCCTATGAATATAGCTATCTATCTCTCTATCTCTTAAGTGCTGTCATCTGCTGTGGACTATTAAGGAAGGTGGGGGCTGCTTTCTCCCTCTAAGAAAACTTGTTTCTCCATTTCTCATTCAGGAAAATATATTCTTCCTTTTTAATATTTCTCAAATATTTCATTCTTCTAGGAGAGGAGTGGGTGCTAACTTTCTACAATTGGTGCCATGTTACTATGCCATATTATCATGAGGGAAAACTAAAACAAATTGGAAGGAGGATCCACTTATTATCAGTGAGCAATCATGTACCTTGCCCACTCTGAAGCAATGCAGGAGACTCCTGTCCCAAAGGCGCTTTTTCAAGAGGCAACTAGACTTTTTGGAAACCAAGAAAGCCTAGTTGACTCTTGAAAAAAGCACCTTTGAGACAACCATGACTTGGATGATTGAAGAATTCCCATAGACAAGAGACTCCTGTGCTCAGTGAACTGAGAAAGCACAGTTTCCCACCCAGGAAAAGCAATCATTAGGTCTATTTGCACCACTTAAAGATACCAGCTTGTCTTACTTACCTCACAAGATATCCTTAGGTAATCATCCAGATTTAAGGAAAGATCAAATGCCCCCAGAAAGGAAGTAAAAAAATCAGACAGAATGCCAAACTTGTTAAATATTATTATTCGGTTAGCATGGCCACAAATATCCTTTTATTAGTACTTAGAGCTTTGTGATATTATTTTCTTTAATACTGAGAAAATGCATACCTTGGTTGTAATAATCACAGTCGTAAGCTGGAAAATAGAACAATATAATAGTATAGTGGACAACAGTAACAGAGTTTGTGATTGGATATTTACAGTCAACTAGAATTCACAAAAAGTTATTTTTACATCTTTTAATTAAGCTCTTTACTAAGTATTTACTCAGTTTCATCAATAACAAGAATATATTTCAATATAGAGCCACTAGTTATGAAGATTTATTTTATTATTATGCACATACGTATGATTAGCCTTTTCTGAACTGCAAAATAAAAAATTAGTCCATATACATTTACATTTTTATCCACACTCAATAGCTTGTGCGAAAGGGGAGGGTGTTCTTTCAAAAATGAATAATATATAAAATATATCTTAGTAGATGGATGCTTGTACTTTACTTTACTATGGTTCTTGTCATGTAAGGCCCTCCATGAATGCAGTTTATAAATAGGAAAATTTCCCTGCCTGAAAGCATTTCTGTATGGGTAGATGGCTAAAGGAGTAACTACATGGTCCATGTGATGTTGAAGATGGAATTAATTAGCATAGCTCCATCTCCACTTTATTTGGAAGGAAGAGAGGAAGAGAGTCTGGGAGTTAGGAAAAATTGGTTGTAAAAATTGTACTGATTAACAGAAAGATCAATTATAAAAATATACATTAGATATTTAAAAAGCCTATGCTATGATTTCTACTATCACCACCTATATATATATTCTAGCACATTGAACTGCTATGACTTAATGGAAAACACTATGTGAAATAATCTGCATTATTTACAGGCATTGTATTTAGTAATATAACAAAAAGCATACATACGACAGAGAGAAGGAGATCGCCAGTGAATTACTGCACCCTGCTGGCAACATTTGTGAGCGTAAGCTGCAATGCTAGTGCACAGACATTCACAGTCCCCACCAAGGTTACAGTTGCACGTATCTGTATGACAGTTTTTCACAAATGATGTTACATCAATCTGGAAAATATGAAGAAAAATAATAGCATGGGATAATATAAAGGCATAAAAATCCATCAGGAAACAAGAGAGATTTTAAAATTAGTATAATGTAATATCATCTAAAATATATTCTATATTTTAGGGTATAAATACCTGCAAAAATGTATCAGCATATTAGAAAGTTCAAAGGCACATTAGAAAGGAGAAGGAGCAAGAGGCAGAGGATTAATTCTATATTAAGTCTTGATCTATAAACTGTCCTGCCCAGTTTTAGAAACTATAAAAAGTATTCACTTACCACATTACGGCAAGAGGCAAAAACATCACTATATAAAACTGAACATTCTTTTTTGGCATAGGGGAACTTGCTCTGATGAACTTCACATTGTTTGTTGGTCTCATTTGGACTCGCACACTAATGAAAAAGAAATAAAGCATGACTATTAACCATAATAGTCAAGTTGCATAGTCGGTCAGATGTTTAATTGCATTTCGCATTTTCATCCACCTATCAAGTCCTTCATAAAAATCTGGAATAGGCAGATGTTCTTTCATAGTGTTAAAGATGTTGCCACAGAAGGTAAGCTTTTCCAAGTAAAGCTACCTTTGGCAGTTGATTGATGGTGACTTTTGTCAGAGCCGATGATGTTCAAGTGGTACTCTAGAAGTTTTGGAATTGCACCTAAGGAACCTATTTGTATAATTTTTTAATTTCTTTTGCCACACTTATTCTACTTCTATTTGCAGGTCTTTGTTAGTTGTGATTTTCTTCAGTTCTTTTTCTCTTCTCTTCTTTCAGATACTGCCATATTCACTATCCAGACATATTATTATTATTATTATTATTATTATTATTATTATTATTATTATACTCCATCAGAAATATCTATTAAAAATTCAAAAGCCCTTTAAAAACTGCTTATATTTCTTTTATTAAGTTAGCCTCATAATTTCATTTCAAATAAAAACATTTAATTTGGAAAAATAGTTATTTATTGTTTTGCTTTTAAAATAAAACATTGCTTTTTTGATACTCAATTAAATATTTTCTTTATCACACTTCATAATTGCTTCCAAAACAATCGATTGTAAATTGTAAATAGAGCCTTGTTCTTTGAACAACCTTTGCTTAAAATTTGCTGCTCTGATAAGTGTATACCATTCATAAGTTCAATAAGAAATTAACAATAAATTGACTCCTGAAAAACATGCAAAATATAACCAAGGAAAGAGACTTGAGGAGAAAATGTTAGTGCTACAGATGTTTGCATACAGTATATTGATTGTTGTTTCAAGCACGTGTGCATTAGATAAACATTGTGTTTTTCAGATGTTATACAGTGTACTCTGTATGTACTGTGCACTGATTTTTATCATTCATATAGAAAATTGTTTCGATTGTAGCAGATATCATATATCACAGTAAGACAGCAAGCAGGAGAAATCTACCCTACATATGTTGTTTGGTCCATGGTATGTTAAACATTATTATTTGGTTAGCATGGCCACAAATATCCTTTTAATAGTACTTAAAGCTTTGTGATATTCTTTCCTATGTAGTTATGAAATTTACCCTTTCAGGCTTCCCTTAGAATAAATTTCTCCCCCAAAAGGGGAATCTTCCAGATGATCTGAAGTATGAATGAATAAAACTTTATTACGGTCTTAGACCAGCAATAGACACATAAAAATATTGTCATTATAATACATTACTAGTAGATAATAACATCCCTATTAAGAAAATACGTGTTCTCAAACAATTAGGGTCACTCCCTAGTTTATATTAGTGGAGATCCAATAAGTATGTGTGTAAATATCATTTTCCAAAGATTGTTCTATCTACAAAAATTGTCATAAACTGACCGCTATAATTCTGTAACCATTTTTTTCCTTATAGACATTGCAGCAACACAGAATTTTGCTACTACACGGGTAATACCTGGGTTTGAATCCTGGAGGAGAAAGTCTACATAAAAATTGTCTGCCCTCCCTGGCAATCTCTCTAGTAAGGGGAGAATATACGATGACCTATAACCTCTGTATAGCTCACAGTACAATAAAACATGTGAGATATCTTCAACTTCTCCTTTACCACATATACATACCTGTTCTGCTATTGGTGTTTTCTTATACCTGCCCTGAAGAAGTGCTGATGGGAGAATATTGAATCTGGCTCTAAAGAAAGCTATTCTTTGTTTTGGGAAGGTCAGATCATTCAGATATCTTGCCGATTCCCACACTCCCTGTTTGATCCTGTCCCTGCTGTGGCAAGCCAACCTATTTAATTCTTCTTGGAACTCCATGTCCTTCATTCTATTGATTATTACTTGCTTTGCTTGGTCAAGGCCTAGGGACATTAAGGATACTGGTGAGAGTCCATAAGAACCCAGTTTGTGGTCTATTGCCTGCTGCAGTACAATCCCCATGATTTACAGCAGGATGGATATTGAGATAACAGATATTGTATTCAAACATATTTAAAGACGCCTGCCATACAATATCCTAATAGTAGTGTTAAGTTTGCATGAAGAGTCAGACGCGGAGCGCTTCAGTGAAGAGTTTATTAGTGACTACAGCTCATAACAGATCCGATTTGGCTGGGCTATGGCTGCTACTTATAGCCAGCAGCCGCAGTTGCCAGCCAATCAGAGTGCAGGATTTTCCCGCACTTTTTAAACCAATCATTTCTGACATTTTACAAGAACAGTTCAAACTAAACCAATGACATTCAAACCTGCATACATAACACCCCTCCCCACTAGGTTCAGTCCATACTCAAACCCCAACCTATCTAATGTATTCTTTTAAATAGGTGGGGCTCTTACGTGTACATTGAGACCTTCGTGATTCAGAAGTTTTAATGTTCTCACCCAGTGAGAGAGGAAATGTGTCTGTTGACATTTCCCTATTCAGGCTTCCAGTGAAAGAAGACCCTGTTTGATTGTTACAATCTGGTCTCTCCTCCCAACCCATCTCCAGCCCAATGTCAGCACCCAAGTCAGGTAGTGATGTGCAATCTTCCACTTGTAAGGATGGATTTTGGCATTGTGACAGGTTTTGGAATGGTTCCTGTCGTAATGGCTCGTTACACATGGGGTTGATTCTTGCTTGCTGATTATCCTCATGCTCCTCCCTTCCCCTAGAAAAGGCATTAGGTATGGGAAGTAGAGAGGAACAATTGCGATGTTCCTGAGGTAATCTGGATCTTAACTGATCAATGTGCCTGCTCCAGAGGACACCATCCTCTGTTTGCACCCTGTAAGAACGAGGGCCAGTGATTTGAGCTATTTCAGCAGGAATCCATGAAGGTTCACCCATAAGGTTCTTAGCATAAACAGAATCACCCACACTGAATGTGCGAACTTTGCTAGTGGAATCAAGTGGTGCGTTGGGTGCGTAAGTGGGATGAAGGTGGTCAAGGGGAGACCTAAGTTTCCTACCCATCAACAACTCTGCTGAGGATAAGTTAGTTGATGGGTTAGGAGTGATGTGCTGAACACTAAGAAGTTTTTAGGTCCCCAGGACCTAATGGCTGAAGCTTTTCCTTGGTAAAACGTACCATGCGTTCAGCCCGGTCGTTAGCCAAAGGGTGCCCAGGGGCAGTCAGGGCATGTCTGATACCCTGTTGTGCTAGATAGGATTCAAAAAGGTTGGATGTAAATTGAGGGCCATTGTCAGAGACAAGAACATCAGGTAACCCGTGGGTTACAAAAAGCTTTTTAAGCTGCTTGATGACAGCATCAGTTGTGGTGGATGCCATAGGGATGACCTCTAGCCATTTGGAATATGCATCTACTATAATAAGGAAGGTGTGCCCTCTGGTAGGGTCAGGGAAATCAATGTTAATCCTAGACCATGGGCCCCTAGGACATTCCCATTCCTGTGTGGGGGCGAGAGGTGGGGCAGGCCTGACTACCTGACAGTTGGGACAAGATGCAACCCAGTTTTCAACCATTTTGTCAATACCTGGCCACCATACATAACTCCTGGCCAATCCCTTCATCCTTACAATACCTGAATGACCCTCATGTAACATTTCCAAATTTTCCAAGTTTTGCAGGAATAACCACCCTGTTACCCCACAAAATACATCCTCTTAATACAGATAATTCAGTTTGCCTGGATTTAAAAGGTTGGGCCAGGTGAGGTAGATCTTGAAAAGGCCAAGCTTTCTTAATCCAGCCTATAACAGGAGCCAATAAAGTGTCTTTGGTAGTCTCTCTGGCAATTTCAGCAGCGTGTACTGGAAGCTTGGCAACAGTTTCTAGAAAAAAGGTGTGCACCTCAGGTTCACAGTCCTCAGTGTGAAACAGAAGTGGGCAGCTACTCAAAGCATCAGCATGGCCAATGTCTTTGCCAGGCTTGTGGATGAGCTTGTATGAATAAGCAGCAAGAAATTCAGTCCACCTCAGCATTCTTGGTGACAGGACAGTGGGTGTAGGTTTGTCTCCTGACACAATGCCTAACAAAGGTTTGTGATCTGTGACAATGGTAAATGTTCTCCCATATAGATACTCATGGAATTTCTTGACAGCTGCAACAATTGCCAATGCTTCCTTGTCCAATTGGCTGTAATTCCTCTCTGCTTTGGTCAAAGTGCGAGAGTAAAATGCAATAGGGGCTTCCCTCCCGCTGGGAAGCCTGTGGCTCAAACCCCCACTCCAAAGGGGATGCATCACAAGTAAGTACAACAGGCAAATTCTCAGAGAACTGTATGAGTACAGCATCAGACGTGATTAGTCTTTTAATATTGTTGAATGCTGATTATTCCTTCCTGCCCCAGACCCAAGCAGATAACAGACCCGATTTGGCTGGGCTGCGGCTGCTACTTATAGCCAGCAGCCGCAGTTGCCAGCCAATCAGAGTGCAGGATTTTCCCGCACTTTTTAAACCAATCATTTCTGACATTTTACAAGAACAGTTCAAACTAAACCAATGACATTCAAACCTGCATACATAACAAGTAGGATATTGAATAGGAAGGAAGTAGGAAAAAAGTAGAAGTAGGAAAGAACCAATACCAATGCCAATAGTAAATATACACTACTATACTGGCTTTCATAACTGTGAGCTATCAGCTGCTGTCTTAAAACAAATTATATTTTCACAGATTGTCATACTTGCAATATCAATATATTATTATTATATTGAAATAAATGAAGATGTTATACTTACCTGTCCTATTGTCCAACTCTCTCCAAAAATCTGAGCATTTTTTACTTCCATATTGTTGGATGTAGTCAGATCATTTGAAGTAAATTTATCAAAATTTCCACATAAACCAGCTAATTTACCCTGAAAATAAACCACAAATATTTTTCCTAAATTTTTTTACCTAAAACAATCAAGATTTATAAAGCTAACAAACAATGCACTCATTTTTAAAAAATAAATAAATTCAACCTTAATTTAGGTATTAATATAGATACCCACAAAACAGACACAGTTTAGGCTACCTTTTGGGAAAATGTAATGTTTTCTATAACTGTTTTAATTTTTTTTTGTTTACTGTTTTGTTACTTTCACAGCCTGTGCTTACTAGTGATATAAGTTCTCATCCTCTTATTCTTATAGTGCAAATTAGTTTAAAGATAATCAAACATCTCCAGATAAGACCAGAGGATTCTTGCTAAAAACATGAAAAACCAGTGCCAGTCAGTGTCAGCAATCTTAGCCTAGGACTGTCTCAGCATAAGGCTATTTCCAGGGTTTTTATGATTCTAACAGCAGAAAATGGCTAACACAATCAAACAGCTTTAGCAATGGAAACATTTCTGCAAACATCAAAAACAGTATAAGTGGATTTAAATCAGAAAGAATTGTGTTTCTACTTCTTGCATAAGAAAATGTGGCATAAATGAGGAAGACAACAGGGGAGCAAATGATGTCATGTGATTGCCATTTGCAAACTTCCTAGCCAGCTTCTAACAAACAAAGTTAATGGGGAAAGCCAGATTTGGTTAATAACTGCAGTGATTCACTTAACATCTGTGGCAAATAGGTCGTAAAATTGTGTATCATTCACTTAGCAACCACCTTGCTTAGCAGTGGAAATTCTGGTCTCAGTTGTGGTTGTTAGCTGTATACCTGTATATTTTTCATGAAGTACTTGGCTATATAATTAATATTGCAAAATATACTTTGCAAACTATTATGAACTTGTTTTAATTATATCAAGCATAATTCAGGAATAAATTGACTTGTTTGTAGAATAGTCATCCTGTTTGCTATCGTTATTGTGACTTAGCTTCACACTGATTCACCTTCCATCGGGCTCCAACTTTGATATGCATTGTCGTCTTCCTGTCCCACAGTACCGTGAACTCTTCCTCTGGAAAATGTATTGCTACATAATATCCAGCTTTCCAAACTTGATACTTGGATTTCTCTCCATGTCTCCTTAGCATCCCCTATAAATAATAGATACTTGTAAGGTTATTAATGATGCTGCAGCAGTCACATATGGGTTTTTTTTCTTTTTGACACTCAGTTGAAATCTTTTTGCCTAGACACTTAATTTTATTATTCCTGATCCTGCAACTAGGAACAAAGAAGAATAATTATTAATTTTCTCAATTATATCCTTTCAAATATTTATTTTCTCAATTATATCCTTTCAAATATTTCCAATTATTTCCCCTTTTTAATCCTTTCTTGTCAAGGCTAACATTAGCGTATTCCTTCAATCTGTCTTCATTTGCCATACTAGTTTTTAAACATTTATGCTTCTCAGAACCTGACCCAGTTTTGAATTACTTTTTAAGCATGGTGTCCAGAATTAGACACGAGGTGGGGTCTAAATAATGCAGTGTCACATTTCTCTATTTCTTTCAATGATTTAGAAATCTTACTTCCAAAAGTGACATCTAAATCTGCATTTTTACAATCTTATTGCACTGCTGATTCATATCCATTGTTAATCCAATTCCAAAATATTTTACGTACATTGTTATCAAGCCATGTCTACAATATTCTTTACTTGTTTTTCAGTAAACAGCTTTGGGATATGTGATAAATTCACAACATTAATTATGAATGTATATTTAGATTAAGAACAAAGTATACTTTTGCACACTCTCTTTCCACTTCACCCATAATTAGTTTGTCTTTACTTCAATTAGCCAGCATATTCCACAAAGTCCATATGTAGCTCTCAATCCAAGAAAGATTGTAAACCAGGGCTGACTCAGAAATTCTGGGAGTTGAAATCCACAAGTCATAAAGGGGCAATAGTTGCCTCCCCCAGCCCCCTCACAGTTGTTGTATTATTGTATTTTTAAAAAATTATTTTCCTATAGTAAGCATTTTTTGCAATGCATCCTAATTATAACATGTTAAACATTCCATGACAGTACAAATAACAATTAACTACTAATATTCATTAAGGTTTTTACCTTTCAAAGGAAGTGGCACAAATCATTTTCAAGCCACAAACTGAAGCAATTTAAATTAAAATAAATTTCCAAAATTTCAGTGATGCATCATACAGATGACCTATTACTTTCAGAAGCTTTTGATTATACCTGAAGCAGGTACTTGTACTGGGTTTGAATGAAGAACCTCTGCTGAACATTGTAGATCAATTAGTTGGAACACATGAGAGCACAGGAAAGTGTTATTGTATTAAATTGATACAATAAGTTATCACATCAAAAAATTATGTAAAATTAAATCCCTAATCTATCAATTCTTTGTTTGGCTGAACTTAAACTGCTGATTATGAAAATTGTTAATAGGATTGACTTTCTCATCACAGGGAACTTTAGAAAATAATGTTGTTTTTCGTATCAAAATATTAAAGTTTAGGGTGTTTTTTTGCTGAAGTTCGAACCACAGAACCTGACAGAAAAATTGAACATTTATTCTAACTTACCACCGCTGCCATCTTTTAAACTTTCTATTTAATTAATTTGAATTTTGTGTTGTCTAGTGAAGCTGCCAGTCCTCTCCCAGAAACCCAGTAGCTCCTTATTAAATGCAGGGAAAGGAGAATTTGGCAGCAGAGAGGTTCTGTGATGTCCAGTTTAATAGGGATTGTATAGTACTTCTATAATAGAAGTCTATGAGGAAAAGATAAACTTAGTTTTGTTATAAAATAATATGTGTTTATATGTTTGCTTAAGCCAGTTTCCTCAGTCTATCATTTACGGATTATCTTGTAATTCTCTTCATATCATGTTGTACATATAGTTGGTGTAAAAAAGCAGTATTTTAATAATCAAGTGAGCTTCAGTCAATAACTTCAAAAAGGGGAAATTAAACTTACCTCTATGTCTAGAGATTCACTGAAAAAAATTTCAGAATCTCCAATAGTTAGCAACATATCTTTTGAACAAACGATGTCATTATCGAAGCACTTCTTATTTTGAACAATTAGAGACAAGTTTGAACTGTCAACACTCTGTGAAGGAGAAATAATTGTTATGTAGTGACAGAGCACTGCAACATCTACATAAGGTATTGTCAGGCAGTACATTCCCTTAACTGGACTACAACTGCCTTGGGAAGTTTTCTGGGTTAACTTGAGTTAATGCAGTTCTAAATCAAGTGATGTCAGGTTGACCTAGCTATAAACCTTGATCAGCCAGATTGCAAAGAAATAAATGTTACTCTCTGAGTTTCATACTGTATAAGGGACCCTTGTTTTACTGAAGTTGGAATGAGGTGAAACCAAATCATTTTGAGCATGAAAATATTATTTCAGTCTTGATGATGGAGTTAATAACCATTTATTTAAGGCTGTTTTGTAAGGCAGATTTGCAAGTGTATTATCAGATTGAACATAACAGTGGTCTTCCCTTTCTTTTTAGTTTTATAAACTGTCCTTTAAAAAAACCCACAAGAAATATAATCTATGGCATTGGTGCAACTATTTGTATTACTTGGATTGTTCTAAGGCTTTAAAGAATGGTATAAGCCATGTAATTCTTGTCACAGATTACACTATTGCAGTACTGAAACAAACATCCAGTATGCTTCTATTTGCCAAAAGTAATTATTTGCCTGTTGCCCTTTTCGGATCTTGCCAACCATAAACTTTTCAGAGTAGGCTGAATGCTCTAAAAAAGCTTCAGTGATTCAATCTGTCCCAAAATGAGAAACAAGGCTTGAAAATTAAGATGGGAACTGAAATAAGCTGCTTTCCTGATTTACAGACATTTACCTATTTTGAAAAGAAAGTGTGAAAGGACTCTGATGATCTACTTGTGGTTATTTTCAGCATACAAAATACTTACTTATAAGGAAAAAGCACAGAAAGAATAAAGTTACTTTCAAAACAGGAAGAATCTGAAGAGAAAGTGGCACTATTGGTTGGTCTTTAAATTTTATTTTTTTATTTTTTATTTTATTTGGATTTATATGTGGCCCCATCTCCGGGGGAACTCGGGGCGGCTTACACAAAAATATATATGCAATATATAAAATTATTCTGAAATTTACCAATCCAAATAGTTATAAAATTTTAAAATTTAAAATTAAAGTTTGATACTTTACAACAAAGTGCATAATTTGAATTGAAATGGTTATTTATGTTTATTCCTACAGCTTAAGATGCTATACCACTCAGAAAATTTTATTCTGCTAACTATTTAAACAGGAGAAATCAAATATGTAATTAGTGGAAAGAAAATCAAATCATTTGAGCTGTGGTGCTGGAGAAGGCTCCTGCATATTCCTTGGACAGCAAAGGTGACCAACACACAAGTCCTGGAGTGCATAACACCAGACATGTCACTAGAAGGAAAAATCATGAAACCACTCCTCACTTACTTTAGCCATGTCATGAGAGGAATTCACTGGAGAAAGCAATTATTTTTGGAAGAGTTAGTGGTAAAAAGAAACCAGTCCGCCAAAGGACACAGTGGTTGGATACCATCAAAACTGACACCAGCCAGAGCATAGAAAAACTAAAATGAATAGTGCTAGATTGGAAGATGTGGAGAGATCCGGCCCATAGAGTCGCCAAGAGTCAGCATCAACTGAATGGATGGCATCATCATCATCTATTATGATATTTTACTAAAATCAGAAAAGAACCAAATATTTTTTTATTTAACATATTGGTGTGCAAATTTGAAAACAGAGCTTTCCAAGGAAAGATTATATTAAAAGTGCTATATAAAAATCAGGAGGAAGCAGACTAAAAAGATCTTTGCCACGTGTTCTGTGTACCTACACGTGTAAGATAGCACTACACAATTGGCACTACCTTTAATCCCTGGCAGAGTCTAACTCAGCAGTGGGATCCGACCTGTTCCACTACCGGTTCGGTGATCACAGGTGTGTGCACATGCACGTAATGCGCGTGCAGCTTTTCCCACACCAGCTGAGGCCTGCAGCACCAATCGGTTGAGAGAAAAGCACAGGGGTGGGCAGGAGGGCCGATCTGCCATTTTCTCTTCTTTCTCCTCTCAGTTGATGAGGCTTTTCCCCCCCTCCTCTCAGCTGATCCTTGGAGGCTTTTTTTTAAATTACACTGCACGTTAGCATGGGAGGGCAATGCTTCCAGTTATGCCTTTTGTGGGCTGACAAGAATATATGGGAAGAGACGTGTCTTCAGATACCACAGGCCTAAAATCCTAAATGCTTTAGTATCAGCATCTCAAATGAAGTAGAAACAAATTTAATTTCTTGCAGTCACAGACCAAAACACAAGTATAATAAAAGAAGAACATGGGAAAAATAAAATCATGAACAATTGGTAACCAGAAACTTTGACTGAGGGGAATTACAGCATTCTCCTCTGATGGTTACAGCTCTTTAAAAAAAATTGGAAACTGGAGAAGTGATGTAGACAATATAAGAACAAATTACTAGCATTGGGTCTGGAGGGGTCTATTTCAAGGAGAGACAGTAACTTAGTTATTATTATTATTATTTATTCGACTTGTATGCCGCCCTATTCCCTAAGGACTCAGGGCGGCGAACATTAAAACAGAGAAAAATTTACAATAAAACAAAATTAAACAGTAAACAAGCCAAATAAAATTAAAATAAACCCAACCCCCCCCCCCGGGTCATTCAAGGCCGGCCCGTTGGAACAACCAAGTCTTCAGGTCCCGGCGGAAGGAGCGGAGGTCAGGGGCCAAACGGAGATCGACGGGAGCTGATTCCAAAGGGCAGGTGCTCCCACAGAGAAGGCCCTAGCCCTGGGGACCGCCAGCCTACAATATCTGACTGACGGCACCCCAAGGAGGCCCCTCCTATGAGAGCGAACAGGGCGATCAGAAAGTGATGCTGGCAGGAGGCGTTCCCGCAAGTACCCTGGACCCAAGCCATTAAGGGCTTTATAAGTTGTGACTAATACCTTGAAGTTCTGCCTGCGTTATACATAGGGCAGTATAAAAAGACATGCTCCACAGTTTCAACCTCAGCTCTGTCACAGGGGCATAGCCACTCGCTAATCGGGAGCCTCTTGAATCGCCCGTCCAGTAGTGCTGAGGGCAAGACGTTGAAACGAGCTAGGGAGAAAGCTCTTCTATACTTGGGGATGGTTAGAGTGTAAAAAATAAGAAGCCATCCTCAGTCCATAATTATTAAATTGGCTGAAGATCAGAGGAGAACAGGTAGAAGTAGAAATAAATTTTGGAAGCTGTGAAAGAAAATGATAATGAGAGGATGATGATGACAACATAGAAGTAGTCATAGATCTAATGACTGGAGATTTAAATCTGGATCTGCCCTAAAAAAAATTCCATTGTTTTATATGTGGGAGTAATATGTTACTTTACACAAATGTCACCAAGATACTAACATTTTAAAAGAAAATACAGAAAGAACATCAATGAATTAAATGTTTAAATGTTAGAGCATGTAAAAATTGCCACAAAATATTTTAAAGGTTCAAATTAAAGGGGGCAGCCCGCCCCATTATTGTATTCATACCACATGGAAGGCAGTTTTTAATGTCAACATGTCTGTTAATTCATTAATTTTTCTAGAAGACTGCCCAGATTTCCAATCAACCTTAAAAGCCATACAATTTGATCTTTTAGTCTACAGTCACACTAATCCATGTTTGCTTTTAATTTAGTGTGATAATTTACACATTATGGGGTCCTTTACAAGTAGTCCTTGACTTACGACCACAATTGAGCCCAAAATTTCTGTTGTTAAGTGAGACATTTGTTAAGTGAGTTTTGCCCCATTTTACGACTTTCTTTGCCACAGTTGTTAAGTGAATCACTAAGTTAGTAAACTAGTTGTTAAGTGAATCCATTGACTTTGCTTGCCAGAAAGTTGCAAAAGGACATCACATGACCTTAGACACATCAACGGCCATAAGTATGAATCGATGGTCAAGCATCTGAATTTTGATCACATGATCATGGGAATGCTTCAAAGTTCATAAATGTGAAAATGGTCGTAAGTCATTTTTTTCAGTGCCTTTATAACTTTGAACACTCACTAAATGAACTGTTGTAAGTCGAGGACTACTTGTATATGCCAGCAACCATTGTTACATATTAAACAAACACATGGTTAAGGAGTTTGTAAAACCATAGTTGTTCTAGCTGCCAGCAACCTTTCAAATTCTCATGCAGAAATCTTCCAATTGCTGTTACTTTAAGTGCAGAGACTGAGGAGAGAATTTCTGTGTGCACTAATCTCTACTACTGAGCAAAACTCCATTCCTCAGTTTGTAGATGGGCTCCTTGCTATGAAAAAGAGTAACATGTTTCCTCATGATTGAATAGGGACTTCCCTGTCCCCTTAAACTTTCTTGATACAGCCTCAGAGATGAATAACTAAATGCTATATTTATATTTTGTTATGTAATCACTGATTGAGAGGTAGATTTTCCTTTTAAGGCAAAACACAAAAAAAGAAGTATCATCTGTCATGTGAAGCCAATTTATAGCAATAGGAAAGAAAAACAGAAAGATTTCCTTGCTTCTTATAAGACTATCTTCTGTCTTTCCATTAAACTACCAAAACAAAACAGGCTCTAAATTTGTACCAGTCTCTTTGCAATACTATGATGTTGCTAAGCAACAGGGAAACAGGATGAAAAATCCAGGCAAGTTACCAGAATGGTCCTGCATTTCCAAAATGAAGTGTATCATAGCTCAATAAAACAGCTATTCTGCCTGAATGTAATTGAAAATATAAGCTTAACTGTGGGTCTTAAAATCATTAGCAATCAACTATATTGATGTATAATTTAATTGACATCATATGTTTAAATATTGCCCCTTATAAAGCTAATCCATGAAACAAAGAGCAGTAGCTGCAACTACTAATAAAACTACTGAAAGACAATCTGGAAACAATATTAAAAGTTTCATCCAATTCTTTTGATGGGCCACAAATTAGGAAGAAATATAAAATCAGCCTCCATCGGGATTGTTTTGTTGCTCGATGAGCTATCTGGAGATCATCGAGAAAAATTCCTACCTTTCTAATAATGCTGCACTTTGGCCTGGGTTGCCAGTGGGTTTATCACAGGGAAAACAAAATATTTCTTCATAATACTTCAGGCTGAAGTATGCTTTTATACTACAGGATCCCAGGAGATTATATTAAAAAGTTCCAACTTCAAATGTACTATTACAAATTGAATCATCTAAAATATTGATACAAAAACCTACATTGATTGACATTGTTCAGCATTGGTATAAAAGTACAAATGTTTAATGTGTTTTCAATAATGAAATTTCTTCCATACTAAATATACTTAAAGATCTTGGACAAATTAAAAAAATTGACTTAGAATATACATGTGAATTCTGGCACTGACCATAATAAAGAATGGATGGATTAGAATCAAGAAAAGTATCACAGTGCCTAGACATATTTTCCTCAAAAAAAAAATCCAAAATTGGAATACCGCTGTAGAGAGGTTTCTAGTTTTGTACATATATAATACACAATCCCTTTGATCTGCATCAAAGACAGTTGTCTATATCAGAGAGTAGAAGCTAATGGAAATATCAAGATTAGATGGCTAAATCATTGTAGGTATATTATGAGCAATTTCTGTAAATACAAATTATAAATCAACTGCATACCTGTTTATTGAAGGTATATTTTCTGTTTACCTGCCAAACGTCCTGCATAAATCTTCAAAGAAGTGAAACAAAGGGAGCATTTAATTTATATAAAAATTGTAGTACAAGGGAAGGTGCTATTTCTCTTTGATTTCAGTCAAAATCTATTATGAATGCTGCAAATATTCATAGTAAACAGTTCGCTTTTGTATCATTTATTTAGTTCTGTTCTACTAAGAATCAGTTTGGTTATTTATTGGATTACATTACAGCAATCCGTTCCTAATTAAAAACTTGATAGTACAAAGATTAAGTTCTAGGAATGCTTGGGTATCAACTTTCGAGTAATAAAACTCTAACAATGTTTTACTGTGAGTATCTACAAGAAAACAAGAAAAAATGCCATTTTCCTCCTATAAAATGCTGAAAAGTCATTTAAGAAATATGTACTATGTTCCATTTATGAAGAGATCAATGTATCTGTTTTCACAGATATTTTATGTTGTTGTCATTTAAAGCAGAATGAGGACTAGAGGGGAACAAACGTACATAATTTATAGTTGACAATATTCTGATGTTTATTTTATATACTTTTTAAATAAGTGCAGATGCATTTAATATTATTCTATGAACAAGACTGATGCTTGTATCCTTAGGCAGCAGAATATAATTCTATAAGAATGTATATGGATGGAAGTTTAAAGAATTATGCAAGGATTCCTGGTTTACAGGCCAGCTCTACAGATCTGAGTCAGAATGAAACTTACTTTGGAGTAAGGATCACAGATTAGTTAAAAGAAAATTCAGTTCAGATATTTTCTATTTGTCCACTCTTTTCACATATCTATTGCATTGTAAATTTTCAGAGCATTTTTACTGGATTTGTAACTATATGGAAATGACCTATGGAATCCCTAAATATATAGCTGCAGGCTGACACAACAAGAGTCTTTCCAGTGTTAAAATAAACCTAACCATGACTGAAGATTTATCAAGAACATCATTAGGATATTCAGGATGAAATCAGTAAGAATATTTATCAATCAAGGGGAAATGATATTTAAGGAAGAAAACAATGCAGATTGCACTGTGACTGATCCATCAAACTAATAAAGAGAATGGTTGCAGGCAGGCAAAAAGCAGTGACTTCCAATGACTTTTCCAGTGGGAAGCTAGCAGGGAGCCTTGTAAATCGTGATCATGTGACCAAGGCTGACCAGAGCAGTGTTTCAGTGGCCCAAACTTTGCCTATACAACAGATCTGGAGATCCTTGAAATTTCAATCCTATAGGAGTAATTGACCCATTCTTTAAGTTAAGCCCATTTGAGGTATATTGATTCAATAATTGTTGCCCTGTGATGCACCATTTTGCCCAGTTGAAGGTGACACACGGGAGAGTTTTTGTAGTAGTTATTAAACTAATTTTGCTTCCTTTCATACAACAACTAAAAGAGACCTAGCAGTATATTAAACTGTGAGCTTAAATTTTGTACTACATTTTAATATGTTTGCAAGCTCAAAGAACTGCTTGCTGTATATCTATCTGAAAGGTATCTCCTCCCATGTGCCTCACATTGTACAAATATCTTCCTTTTCAAAACTATAGTTGGCAATAGGGATATTTGCAGTCTTTTCTAATTCGTCAACAAAAGATCCACTGTTATTATTCTCTCCCATAGATGTTAATCTTTGTTTTCCTCCAATTTAAAAAATGGGAAAATCTAACTTTCCTTCCATCTACCTTTTTGGTCTGGAAGATTGCAGGAGACAATTTAATAAACCTCTGTTTAAAACTATTAGATATTTGAAACAAATGCTAGTTTGTTAAGAGGGCTTATTAAACTTTAATCCAGACCATTAGTCTTCCAAAAGAAGGCAGGTGACACTAAAGTTTACAGCTAGTTAAATTCAAAAATGTAAAGCAACAAACATTTTTATAAAGATTTGCTTTAAAAATTGATATTATTCAGAATAATTATATTATACCCAGCTATTTGGGAATTTAATTAATTTATAATATTAATGAATTTTACTAGACATCCAATGGCAGAAAAACAGAATATTTCTCACAAATAGAGAAACAAAAAAAAACTTATTTGACTTGAAAAATTCATTAATGTGAAATTTTAATAATGTACAAAATGAGTTAATTTATTGCAATGAAACTCAATATCCCCTAAACCGCCCTGTACGGGCGCACAGACGGGGTCTCTTCGGGGTGCCGTCCGACTCAATGTCGCCGACAACCGGGAAGGGCCTACTCTGTGGCGGCTCCCACTTTGTGGAATCTTCTTCGCTGGAGCTCCGGTTGGCCCCCGATCTCCGCACCTTCCACCACTATTTGAAGACCTGGCTGTTTTTACGGTCCGTGCTGTGCTGATCCTCTGGGGGCTGGATTGTTTTTTACTGTGGGGTTTTTAACTTTAATTCAGCTTTAACTGTTTAAAATGTTTTTAGGTAATTTATTTATTGTTGTATTTTTTAGCTGTGAGCTAAAAAGTGAGTCCTTTTGGAGATGGGGCGGCATATAAGTCGAATTAATAATAATAATAATAAGTCATTTTCCAGAGAACTATCACATTGTTCAATCTCTTTCACCACAGAGCCTTCACTCTGCAATCATTATTATAGAAACTGTAAAATATATTTATAATTAATATGAAGACCAGATTGAGAGACCTTTGGATGCTGCTGTACATGTTTGGAACTGCATTAAGAATTAAATTGATATGTTTAAAGAATACTTCAAAATAATTAAAATTACAAAAGAGGTGTCCATGGGAACCATATGTTGTATGATTGATTAAACAGATAGATGATATAATTTTATATAGTTTGTAGACAAGGTCAGCCCTGGAAATAATCAGGGTGAAACAATCGCTCACATGAGAAATATTCAGAGGTAAGAGCCTTATATAGAGAAGTTTTTCATGGACCTCTCTATTTTTGTTTTTTTCAAATTAGAGGCTACATCAGGTATAATACTGTATACCATCGCATATATCCATGGCCAATACCGACTCAACTACCAATCCAGTAAGTTTTGAATACCAAGATATCATGATATTTTGTGTCACGCAATAAAAAAATCTTGTATCAAGATTATCTGATAGTACAGTAAAAGACTGGACAGCCCATAATCAGAGTATATTAAACTATTTTAATTAAAATCAACTTAAGCAATTGCAAAGTATAATTAGCTGTTGTGCAACCTATATTTAAAAGCAATATATTACGATTTCCAGTTCACCTCCCCTAGATCTTTCTTCTTAAAACAAGCAGGTGGAACTTATTAAACTTTATTAAAGTGTTACGCCTCTTTTTTACAGTAGGATATAACAATCACTCAAAAAGGAACAGATGAAGTAAAATGCATTCCAAAAGGCTCATGGCCAAATCAAATACTGCCAAGTAAACACACAGACATCAATTACAAAGCAAAGAATTACACAAATAAAGATGGAGACTGGAGTTAAGAAAATTCTATTGTGAAAGCAATTAGTTCAGTGACAATATTTGGTGGCTATATATCTCAAACACCACATTATGAGTCCACACCCTCTTTATTGCATGTTTGTTCACTCTGCAGAAATAGCTGTTATCTTAAGTGTCAGGTGAATGTGACAATCATATTGTTGAAAATTGATTATATCTAAATGATTAATAAACATAGATTAACTGACTATCTAGACAGCTGAAGGTAAAAGAATGCAATGATGTAAGCCTGCAGGTTTTTTTTCAGTATTGTTTCTTTACTTGGCCATATATGATTCATATGGAGTAGACAATCCTGCTACCTCTTTCTGCCTGGAAATTGCTTTGCTAAATCTCTCCTGTGAAGATGCAGTTTGTTATAGTCTGAGCTTAGATTACAGTCTATGAACTTTTTGTGAAGCCAAGAAATCCTTCAACAGTTGCATATGGTCCAAATACTAAGAACAAATTAGTTATTTATTTGAAATAGCTGATTGTTCTCCCCTCTTCCCTCAAATTTGTAAGGCTTTTAGAGAGGTGAGAACTCCCCCTGTCTAAAAAATAAAAAGGCTAATTCTAATAGCATCATTCCACACAGACAGTATTTTCATCGCTTGTGTCATTTTGCTTATTAGATAAAAGGGTTGCATGAAATGGGGCACTTATCTTTTTTTTAATGAATGCCAACTTCTTCCCTGAACTTTAGAACTCCTGATGTCCCAAAGAGGTTGTTTACATGCAAAGCATATACCTGTGAAATTATGAATTTGCTTTCTAAGCATTGATAGCCATACTTCAGAAAGAGAAAAAGACTTATATTCAGGGGTGGGATTCTACCAGTTCGCACCTATTCGCTAGAACCGTTGTTAACATTCTAAGCAGTTCGGAGAAGCGGTTGTTAGAAGAAATTACTGGCCTAATCCTGTAAGGAAGGCAGGAAGGAAACATTCTGGTGTTGCTTACAGAAACTGCCTCTCCATTAACCCTTATTACATTCTTGGTGGGACTAGACTTTCTGTCTCAGGAACATCTCTGGAGTTTTTTTCCCCTCCTTTGCTGGTACTTTGCTTGTATGGAGTGACCATTTAAAGTTACAATGGCACTGAAAAAAGTGACTTATGACCACTTTTCACACTTACGACTGTTGCAGCATCCCCACAGTCATGAGAGGCCAGGCGAGGAGATGCGTGCCTCGATGTGAGTGATATTGAGTTGGCCACACCCAGCCAATAACATGACCACCAAGCCATGTCCACCTAGTCACATGACCACCAAGCCACGCCCACCACCTAAGCCATGACCATAGAACCGGTTGTTAAAATTTTGAATCCCACCCCTGCTTATATTGCAGCATGCCCCCCTCATTAACATTGCTGGTGGAGCTGCTGCTTTCCATATGAGAACTATATAGGCATTTGGCAAATGTGACAAATTGTGACAAAATAGGAGTCACAATGTTATGATGTAAACCCCTTATACTTGTGCCAACATTTGAGGCAATCATTATTTAGGTTATGTCACAACATTGTGATGATTATTTTATCATTTGTTTTCTTCTCCTTGTTCCTACAGATAATTCTGACTGGTTGGGGAGACTATATTATGCCATCGAAAAGATGACCCTATTGGAGTTAGTTAGAAATTTTGCACACCTAAAGACAAATGTGAAAGCTATGTAGCAATGTGTATTCCTTGAATGTTGTCTAACCAGTTAAAACTGGTTCAATTTTCTTGTGCATTGTGCATTTGTAAGTCAATTGTCTGTGCGTTCTAAAGTTTCAGTGATAAAATGTTATAAAGATCTTTTAGTTCAACAAAAACTAAATGCTGTTTGTTATGATGATATATAGCTTTATTATTATTATTATTAATTTAATTTGATCAATTAAAATTAAAATGATTTACCATGAATATTTTATGTGTTTGTTATTACTAGGAACAGTTGAGATATGCAGTGCATCTGTATACAAGAATGTTAAATAAATAAATAAAAACTGGAAAAAATAAAAACAGAATGCAAAATTTCTGCTTTCACCATGCATATATAGATGAAAAAAATAAATAGATAAATTCTTATATTTCTGTTATGTTTCTTTCAATAATAAATAAATAAATTGTAGATATCAAATTAAAATCCACTATTATGAGAATTCATTATAGGTGCTCACTATGATAAGTGCTCTAGTAGCAACTTCCAAGCAATCAACAGATAGAGACACCTTACCTTCATGAAAAAGGCAGGCTTCCAGAAAAAGCACAAGAAAATGTACAAAATCTTGCTGGCTTAATTTGCCTACACATAGATAAGCATTTGGAAGTAGAGTACTCACTAGAATTTTTGTATTGTCATCTTTCTGCTAATTTATCTTCCTCACCAAAACTCGTTTGAATTAATCATTCCAATCCAGGTAGCTGTAAAAGTCTGACAATTATTAAGAAACATAGAAAGTAATTGTTCTATGTATCAATTGCTTAAAATTGATGCTTGGTACTTTATGAGTATCATGTTTTCAAAAAATGATAAAGAACAGCATCCTGATTGCTATCAGGTTATCTGGTTTCATTAAAAAATCTGCGGCGTGCAACTAACAATGTTATTTTAGTGACTGGAAGAAATGATCATATTAAATACATAAAGCAGGAATAAGAGAAGAACCTAAAATGTATTTGTTGAAAGGCTTGCACTGATACTATTTTGTAATTTGAAGTAAACAGAGTAAACTCCATCCACATAGCTGTTCAATGCAATGTATGTAGAATTTATTACTCTGCGTACAAAAAGGCAAAAAAAGTCTTCTTACCTTTATCAAATAAATTTGACAGTCACTCACATAGTCATATTCTAGCCCATCAAAGGTATAATAATGCTGATCGCCATAGACTGTACATACAGCAGGACAAGGATAGTATGTACAATTAAATATCCCACGTCGGCAAATACTGTGGTGTAAGTGGGAGAATCAAGATTTTCTCATAAATATATATATATATATATATGGGTCTTGGTGTATTCGGGTCTTGTCCCGTGTAAGATTGAGAATACCTTGGCGACGTTTCAACGAGATCCCATTCGCCATCTTCAGGCTGGTGTCTTCGGCTTTGTGCTTGTGCCAGCAAAGTGTGATCTGAGCTGTCTTTTCTCTTTGTGGCACAAGCACAAAGCTGAAGACACCAGCCTGAAGATGGTGAGTAGGATCTCGTCGAAACGTCGCCAAGGTATTCTCAATCTTACACGGGACAAGACCTGAATACACCAAGACCTACATACCTTTACCCGTGAAAATCTACGAAAACATATATATATTTATATATATCATATATATCATATTTATATATATCATACATACATAAAATAGCAAAATCTCAAATATATTTATAACACTTAGCACTAGCACTTAGAGTTATACACCACTCCAAAGTGTTTTACAGTACTCCCTGAGCAGTCTGGGTCCTCACTTTACCATCCTGGGAAGGATGGAAGGCTGAATCAACCTTGAGCCAGTCAGGATCAAACTCCTGGCTATGGGCAGAGTTAGGCTGCAATACTGCATTCTAACCACTGTGCTACCATGGCTCCATTTATATGCTATATATGCGTGAAGTCTATATGAATATATTTTATATCTAATGTATTTCTAATCATCTCCATTATACTTATAGATCCTGAGGATGTGGATATGGTCACCAAAGACCCTTGCCCTTCTTTGCTAGCTCAAATTCAAGGTAGGTAATCAACAACTTATTCATTGCATCTTTGTATGCTTAAAAGAGACAATTATAAGTTATAAGGGATTTTTTTTAATTGAAAAAGCTCTCCTTTGACCCATAAAATCCTTTTATTTATATGATAACCTCACATATTCCATTTCTGGCTAACATAATTGAGTAAATGGTGGCTTCATTGGTCCAGGTGCATTTGGATCAAAATGTTTTATACATATGAATGAAAATATCAGCACTGGTTGCCAGTTGCCTACATGAGCCAATTTAAGATGTTAGTGTTAACCTTTAAAGCCCTACAGGCCAGCAAAATTGGGGGCATCCTAGTCTCTGGAGGGAGAATATTCCATAAGGTGGGTGCTGTAGTAGAAATACACACATATATAGTACACACTATTAATGTTGGAATAAACAGAAGACAATAGATTAAATAAATGTGCCACAAAGCAATTTCTTGTTGCATTAAGGTTTCCTTAAAACATCCATTACAATCCCAAGATCTCTTCTTGCCAATCATTTCCAATGTAAACTGCATCATTAATTATTTTTTACCTTGAGATGCAACAATTGTAATATTCTTGTGCTGAATATCTGCCATTTGCATGTTCATGGTGCAGTTTGGTAAGATCCTTCTGGAAGTCCTCATATACATTCATATTTTAATTGACCTTACTACCGTGTTTCCCCGAAAATAAGACCTACCCCGAAAGTAAGACCTAGCACTATTTTCTAAACCTGCCCTAATATAAGACCTACCCCGAAAATAAGACCTAGTGTAAATCTCCAGTTCCAGGAAGACTTTTCAGGGAGCAACCGTGCACCCGCAAAACACCCCCCCTACACACTCACACCCACTATTTGGCACCATAAATATATAAGACCTACCCCAAAAATAAGACCTAGTGTGTTTTTGGGAGCCAAAAAAAATATAAGACAGTGTCTTATTTTCGGGGAAACATGGTACTTGGATGTTTCTAGCAACTTGGTCATTTGTGAAGTTTAAAAAAGTTTAATTGCATTTGGAAGACTACACAATTTATATTTCTGCATTGTAATAATTATTAAGTTATCCCTATATTTATTCTAGATAGATTGATTAAGAGTCATCATGTTATATGATGGACTTTTAGACAAACTACTTTCTTCTTCATTCATTAATCTATATTTTAAGTGTTTTATTTTTAAAAATTGCTGTTAAGTTTTGAAGGTGAAGTAAGACTCTTCTGCATTTACTACTTGGATATGCTAGCTGATTATTTTCCTGATTGATTGATTAATTGATTGACTGATTGAGTTTTCTACCAATTTTTTCTGGAGTAATTTTCTGAGTTGCCAAGATAATCCATCAATATATAACCCTAATTAGGGTCATCAGTCATTATTAAATTATTTTAAATCATTACACAAAGAACACATGTAAAACCATGTCACAGCCTATGTAGTACTGAAGTTAATTAAAGTATAATAATCACACTTACCATGTATAACAAGGGGTAGCTATCACTTCACCTGACATATACTCCCAATCCTTCCACATGCATGGACAACTATCAGGCACATAACATTTTCCTTTATGATCTGCCATCCTTTGAAATAGTAAAAACATAAATTTGAAAAAAGTAACTATTTGTAATCTTTTTTTATATAGAAAGCAGATATAAATTCTGTTCTAGTGGACTCAATGGTCAAAAAGCAGAGCAGAGATAGCTTTTGAATTCTACAGAAATCTCTATTGGGTCACATGGTAAGTATATTTTAAAACAGAAAAACA
Source organism: Naja naja (assembly GCA_009733165.1). Lineage (NCBI taxonomy): Eukaryota > Metazoa > Chordata > Lepidosauria > Squamata > Elapidae > Naja > Naja naja. Next base: position 9,937,167 of record CM019154.1, on the reverse strand, counting down.
GGAAAGTTGAACTTGGAATCTTTACACATAGCTTTATGGTGAAATGGACAAACAGATTCTCAATCAGGCTGTAGCTGATGTTTTGGTGTTTTCAGGCTGCTCCTAGAACTCTCAGAAAGAGTACTTTCATTGAAGATGTGTTTGTCCATTTGAGGCTTCCAATAAATTCTTATCTAATAGATAAGCCTATAGTTAAGCCTACAGCTTTCTATTAAATTTCTTGCCTTAAAAAGCCTATAGTACTGTTGTGAAATCTCTTTACATTCAGAGAAATTGCAATAATTAAAAATAATACAGTAGTCAGAGAAACATATATTCATCTGATCTTTGAATACATTTGCTGTATATCTGACTTTTTGTGTCACTTACCCAGGGGGACAGATGCAACCATTCAAACATGGTGGAGAAGGTATACAGGTAAAGTTCATAGCAATATTTGTACATGTTAGTTCACAGTTTATTCCAGCTGATGGCAAGCCAAGTACATGAGATTGGCAGTCATAGTAGATCTTTCCATCAGGACATGAGTGCACTATGGATATGAAATGCAAATGATATATAATCATTTTATATTTATATTTCCCATTAGTTAAACTTACTGCTTAGGTTTGCTGTCTAACACTGCACATTTTCAGTAATATGCCCTAACTGAATATCCATCTAATTTCATATATAACAGTAATTTTTTAAAGATTAAGCATTCTTCAAACTGAGTTCAATTCTTCATGGACACATTTGTGACTTATCTAGGATTTTTTTCCTAGCTAGCCTATATAGGCTCCTACCCAACTACTAATCAGACCTGACATTTTTTAGCTTCTAAAACTAAATAAGGGTCAGCCAGAGCTACAGTCCTTTTCTTAAATTGTAGATGGCTAATATTTCTTCTGTTTAAGGGCAGATAGAAAGACTGTAAGGCTGAAAATAATGGCTTACACAAGAGTTATGCAGAAAAAGCTTTGGTAAGTAAGCACAGTTAGATATATGGGTACAAATTTTAATCCCTTCCTTAGAAGTTGAACGTAATTTCTGCAAGTAACAAAAGACAGCTGATCAAGACATATTTGGTAATTATTATTCCAAATGAGTCAAGAAAGTTACCTGCTGGAACAGCTGCTGCTTCATTGCATTTCATTGTTCCATTTAGACATTGACTAGTCAAAGAAAATTTTAAAAAAGTTTAATAAGGAAAGCACTTTCCTGATGGCATTATTTTAAACTGTTTATTACATCATATTATTATGCTAATGTGTATATAATTAACACAACTGCTGGAATTGGTGGTCGTTCATGAAGATATTGCCTCAACTTCCCCCAAAGCTCTATCAGAGTTTTCCAGTTTTCTAAAGCATAGAGGTTTTCTTGCAAAGCATAAAGAAGAAACATCAGTTCTGCCAGTATACATTATTTTGTCAATGGATTAACACTGATGGATACCATCATTATGTTTAGAAATTTCATACTAATGTAATTAAAGGCTTCCAATGTTCAATTATTGTCAGGCAAGAAAGACCAGGTCCACAAGTGAAGGTCCAATTAAACTCTTTTATTGCTAAACAGCCTATGCACAGAAACCCTTTCAACTAATAGTTAGCCCCTCTTTTGAGATAGATAAGGATCCACAGAATTCAGTGTGGTTGGACTTTGTCTGCTTATTGCAATGTACAGATTCTAGGCTAAACTCTCTTATAACTCCACCTCCAGATTCTAGCACTCCTTCCGCTACATCTAAGTTGTTTAATTCCTTAGCTTTACATACCCAGTAATGATACATATAATTCAGTTATCCATTGGACTTAAACATTTAAAGAAAAAACACAAAAACTATCAAGTGAATTGGACCTATAACCACTTTCAAGAGGGGCTAGATTTTCCATACATTTTCCATACATTTTGTTTATCTGTGAGGACAAACATATTGCATACTGAAGATAAATCAGTGACTACCTACTACTGTATTTCTTGGTTATGTTAAAGTTCACATCTGAACTGAGATCTACTCTGAAGGTAGATTTAAGAGCACATAGGCTAAATTGGCAGTAATCTCCCCAACTATAATAGCTCAAGACAACTGATTATGATGACAAAAGCCAGGGCCAATATTATGGCTCATAAAGTATACATGTCCTTTGTGAAGTCTAGCTCATATTTTTGATTTTAATGGATGTCCCACTGTTTGCACCCTAATGAGTATTGATAAATTTAATTTTATATATATTGATAACTTTTAAAGCACAATGGGTAAACTTTATCACAACCAAGTCTTGCTTTAAGATGCAAAATCTAGAAGGACCTCCTATAAATTATAATCCTAAATGAATTCATTTGTAAAGTATAACAAAAGATGAAGTGATTTGATATATCAAATAAGCCTACATTTCCATAGAAACATAAACAAACACTTTTCCCTGCACTTGGCCAAATAGTAAAATAAGTTTACTTGGTATATTGGATAGTAATCATATAGAGAAGTGATTAAGAAAGATGCATCCAGTTGGCAAAATAAGTCAGTGTTTATTCTTCCATAATAGTTTACAATTTTACTATCATACTAAGTAAGAAAACTCGGGAGATTATTTATTATGCCAAATTCATATAAAATTAAAACAGGCCTGTATCTAACTCAAAAATTAAATGCAGAAAAAGTCCATTTACAAATTCAGTCAAAATGAAATTCTTGATATCAAAACTTACCATGATCCCGATGGTGTGGGCAAAATTTCTCCAGGTTGAAAACTTCTGCCTTGATAATAACATCGACAGCTAACCCTAATTTTTTAAAAAGATATTTTATTTATTTATTTACTAGCCTGCCTTTCTTACTTTATGAATAACTCAAGGCAGTGAATGCACTTAATACTCCTTCCTCCTCTTATTCCTCTCCCCCCAAAACCAACCTTGTGTGGTGGGTTGGTTGAGAGAGAATCACTGATCCAAAGTCACCCAGCCAGCTTTCTAGTCTAAGGTTTCTAAAAAATTGCTTCCCAATTTTTTTCCTTCATTACCTAAAATTGCTTATCAGAAAGTTCTCTCCATGTAATGTAGGTAAAACACTTTAAGTCAGTTTAAATCTCCCTGTTGTAGTGGGTTTGTGTGTTGTTACCCCCCAAAACTTTATTGTTACTCAATTTTGATTAATTTACTCAGGTTTGGGAATCTCTGGCTTAGCTTCTGAGATCAATTAAGTTAGCTAGGTGCTTCCACCTGCTGAGGCAAATTCTAGTAGGAGGCTGTTTTAATGTATGTTTTAAGAACACAAAAACAGCCATCTTAGTCAAATTTCTCACAGTTGACCAATCAGATACCTATGAGACAGATGACTACCCCCAAAAAAAATCTGGGAGTAATTTTAATATTTCAAGACTAATAGATCCCAACAGTTCTGTCTTCCAGGAATTTATTCAATTTTCTCTAAAGCCATCCAAATTATTGTCTACCATCATGATTTTGTGGTAATGAATCACACAGATTAATTATATGCTGAATGAAAAACTGCATTCTTTTGTTCCTAAATTTAGTTATCAGCTTCACTGGATAATTTGATTCTGCTTTGTAAGTTGAAGAGCAGCATACAAAGAGAAGCAGTTTACAGAGTCAGCATATTGCCCCCAACAATCTCGGTCCTCATTTTACTGACCTCAGAAGGATGGAAGACTGAGGCAACCTTGAGCCGGTGAGAATCGAACTGCTGGCAGTTGACTGGCAGTCAACAGAATTATCCTGCAATACTGCATTCTAATTATTGCGCCACCTCTTTTATACATGCAAACTTTTATACACCTCGATCACATTTTTCCTCAGTTGCCTTTTCTCCAAACTATAAAAGTCTCAAATGTTCTAGACTTTCCTGTTAGGGAAAATGCTTGAGTTGCCTGATCATGTTGGTTGCATTCATTAGCATTTTTAATCCTAACCCTAACCTTTTTTTCCAAAGGTGGCAATTGAGCAGAGACATGATGCTAATCCTCACCGTTTCTTCCTCTTAAACACAAAATTATAATAACATGGCTTTGTGCTAGTTTAAAAACACATTTAACTAAATTAGCTTACATTGGCACGCAAAAATTAATAGATTCTTCAAAATATTTTCCTTCGGGGCAGTTACAGCCTTCAGCGCAGTCATTATCACAATCATCCAGAAGAGAAAGGGAAGAACAGGAGTGCTCACAGAAGGAGGAACATGGGTGATACAGCATTCCACTTCGGCATACTAATGCTATGGAGATACATCAAATTTCAGGCATATCAGAAATTCTATACAAAATATAGCACAAAAATCTCTCTTTTTTTTCTCAATCAAGGCTGGTTAGAACAGAATGCCCTCCAGACTAGAGGTGGTTATTCAGCAGGTTCTGACCAGTTCTGAAGAACCGGTAGCGGAAATTTTGAGCAGTTTGGAGAACCACCAAATACCACCTCTGACTGGAGATTTTACAGTATCCTTCCCCTGCCACACCCACCAAGCCACGCCCACAGAACCGGTAGTAAAAAAAAGATTGAATCCCCTCACTACTCCAGACACTTTGCTTGATAAATTGGTTACATGTAGTAGGTGGCAGACAAACACAGGTACTCATAAAGCAACAATTAGCAGCATGGTGGCTGAGGGAGGGTGTTTAATCACAAATACATGCCAGGTATCTCTTCTCCCATGGGGTCTCCGAGAAAAATCCTAATTTCAAGTTAGAAATATAAGTCATCAGCCCATGCTGCATTTGAAATCACCTAATTTGAAACACATGCACACTCACTCCCATTCTCAGTACACCAACACCAATGTACATTTTGCATGGGATAGACATGTAGACGTATTTATTAGGCAATGGGAAGGTAAAAGTGTTATTTATTATTATTTATTTATTTATTGGACTTGTATGCCGCCCCATCTCCGAAGACTTGGGGCAGCTCACAACTAAAACATACAACAACAATAAATAGCTAAAAAAGAATTAAACAAACACAAGCCCAATGATACCAAATTTAAAATTTTAAAATTTAAAAATGAATTAAAACCATCCCATCCCCACCCCCGGGAGGGAGTCACAGCCCGGATTGGTCAAATAACCAGGTCTTCAGGTCATGGTGGAAGGTGCGAAGGTCAGGGGCCAGACGGAGCCCCAGGGGTAGCTGGTTCCACAGGACAGGGACCGCCACAGAATAGGCTCATCGCCGGGGGACCACCAGCCAACATTGGCTTGCCTACAGGACCCCGAGAAGCCCTTGCCTGTGTGCTCGCACAGGGCGGTTGGCACTCGATATCGGCAGGAGTCGCTCCCTTAAATATTGCGGACCCATGTCGTGTAGGACTTTGAATGTTAAAACCAAGACCTTGAATCTCACCCGGAGTGCAACTGGCAACCAATGCAAGTCGCGCAGGAGGGGGGTAATATGGGAGAATCAGGAAACTCCCATCACCACCCGCGCACGGCCGCATTCTGCACCAGCTGCAATCTCTGGACGGTATGCAAGCGCAGTCCTAAATAGAGAGTGTGCAGTAGTCGAGTCTGGAGGTGACAAGGGCATGAGTAACTGTGTGCAGGGCATCTCGGTCCAGAAACGGGCGAAGCTGGTGAACCAGCTGGACCTGGGCAAAGGCCCCCCTGGCGACGGCCCCCACCTGCTCCTCCAACTGGAGCCGTGCCTCCAGGAGGACTCCCAGATTCTGCGCCCGATCCACAGGGGGCAACATCTCTCCCCCTATGGCCAAAGATGGATATTCCTGACTGGGCCAAGATGCCGGTATGCACAGCCACTCAGTCTTGGCTGGGTTGAGCTGAAGCATGTTTCCGTCCATCCAGATCTGTACCGCATCCAGACAGCGGGTCATCATGGAGAGGGCATCACTGATCTGGTTTGGGGTGGAGATGTATAAATGGGTATCATCAGTGTATGGGTGATACCTCACCCCAAAACCACGAATGATCTCGCCCAGCGGTTTCATGTAGATATTAAACAAGAGAGGGGAGAGGACCGACCCCTGAGGGACCCCACAAGTGAGCACCCTTGGGGCTGACCTCTGTCTCCCACCAACACCGATTGCAACCACCCCGAGAGGTAGGAGGAGAACCATTGCAGAACAGTGCCCCCCACTCCCAACCCCTTGAGGCATCACAAAAGGATACCATGGTCGATGGTATCAAAAGCCGCTGAGAGGTCTAATAGGACCAGGACAGAGGAAAAAGCCCTGTCCCGAGCCCTCCAGAGATCATCCATCAGTGCGACCAATGCCATCTCCATGCTGAAACCAGGCCGGAAGCCCGATTGGTATGGATCCAGGTAGTCCGCTTCATCCAGGAAGAGTGGAAACTGCTGAGCCACCACACTCTCAACAACCTTCGCCAGAAAACGAAGGTTGGAGACTGGACGAAAGTTGTCTAACATGGTCGGGTCCAGGGCAGGCTTCTTCAGGAGGGGCCTCACCACTGCCTCCTTCAAGGCGGAGGGAAAAACACCCTCCCCTAAAGAAGCGTTGACCACTGCCCGGAGCCAACCGCAGGTGACCTCCCTGGAGGCATAAGCCAACCAGGAGGGACACGGGTCCAACAAACACGTGGTGGAACTCAGACGCCGCATAATCCTGTCCACTTCATCCTCGGAAACAGGATTGAACTCAGCCCAGATCACATCGGCCAGACTATTTGTACCCCGATCCTCAGACCACTGCAACAACCCACCCCAAATCCATGCAATCTTATTCGACAGATATTGACCAAATTCCTCAGCCCTTCCCCGCAATGGGTCCACCGCCTCCCCCGGATGTAGGAGAGAGCGGGTGGCCCTAAACAGGGTGGCTGGGCGGTTATCTGTGGACGCTATGAGGGCGGAGAGATAAGATCTTCTCGCCGCCCTCATAGCTACCAGATAAGTCCTAATATGGGCTCTTAGCTGGGCTCGGTCGGATTGGGAGTGGGTGGACCTCCACCTGCTCTCTAAACCCCTCTGATGGCGCTTCATCCCCCGGAGCTCCTCAGTATACCAGGGAACCACCCGGGATCCACGGTGTGTGAGGGGACGCATGGGGACAACCCTGTCAAGGGCATCCGTAGCAGCCTGCTGCCAGGCAGCCGCCAGGTCCTCGGCAAAGTTGTGGGCAAGGGAAGTGGGAAAAGACCCCAGTTCTGCCTGGAACCTCTCAGGGTCCATCAGGCGTCTGGGGCAGAACCATCTAAGTGGTTCCTCATCCCAGCAGTGGGGGGCAGCCTGTTGGAAGACCAGCCGCAGGAGATAGTGATCAGACCATGGAACAGGCAGTGTCGTAAGACTAACCTGCCCTCTGTCACTATGCCACTGTTCCGAGACAAAAACTAGGTCAAGAGTGTTTCCCCCCTCATGAGTCGGGCCCTGAATCAACTGGGTCAGGCCCATGGCCCCCATGGAGGCCATGAATTCCTGGGCCAAACCCGATGCCCCCCGCCCAGGGAAGGCAGATTGAAGTCACCCAGGACCATAAGCCCCGGGAACTCCACCGCCACCCCCCGAGAGGACATCGAGAAACCCAGGCAGGGCTGCTGCCACACAGCTGGGGGAAAGGTATGTCAGCAGCAAGCCCACCCGACCACTAGGCCCCCACCTCAGGAGAAGGGTTTCACTCCTGCCTATCTCTGGAACAGTGACCTCCCTTGGAGTCAGGGAGGTGTTAAAGTTTTCTCTTCTGTAGCGGTACAATAAGTTGAGTTAAAGCTATCTTAAATTAGCTATTTACACAGTCTCATACATTTTGAATATCTACTTAGATCCAACATAATAACCAGCTTCACCTTATAGACTTGATCAAGGAACATAGGAGTTCAGATCAAGTCATATCTGGTTGGTATTCTCATTTCTGTTTTACTTACCACAGTATGAAACATGAGATCTGAAATCTATAGTAATCCCATGCTTGCTGCAAATATAAGCATAGTGTGCAAATGCATTGCACAAGCAACTTCTCCCACATTTACAAGCATCAAAGCGACATAGCTGATAATATAAATCTGGACTGATGTATATGTGACATGGAGCAAAAAGTTCTTGATTGATGAGATCACACTGGGATGCATATGCAACTATGAAAAATTGACATTACCGTGTTTATTAGATAGAAATCTAAAAGTAAATAGTAAAACAAATTTTTTAATAATAGATACTATGTAAAAGTGACCTAAATGGGATTAAACCATAGTAAGTAAAACATTTTCAATGACTATTTAAGGTAATGAATAAACAAATAGACAGTGTTGCCTTTACTAAAAATATTAAACAAAGATTAAAGGAATAGTTTGATGTTTTAAAATCAGAAAGTAGGGAAAAACTCAGACAACAAACAAGAGTTGTAATCTAGTAATGCAATTATGGTAAAATTTATATTAAAAATCTCTAAATAAATGAAAAGTGTACCATTTTGTTGGTTAATGTTGCAAGGGTCAACTACAGGAATGTTGACAGGCATGTGACATGCTGATGAAATCTTCCATGCATTAGCATGAAGTTGTGGGGTTCCTTCAATCATTCCTGATGGGGAACTAAGAGAAAAAACAAGAATGATTAAACAAAAGAATCAAGCTGTCCAGAAAAATATGCTTAATACTGGAATATTCTGTTGTCTTCTGAGATATGTCCATGTGGAAAAGTTCTGTGCTAACATGATGGTTGTATAGATTGATTGATTGATTTGACTTTGTATTAATACTAAGAAGGGACCATGCTGTCTGGAACTTCAGCTGAACATTTCCAGTTGTACTGTGCTGCAAATGTTAACCTTGACAGTTTCTCAATCTATATTCTGAACTACTATATATTAGCACAGCAATTATACAAATGCCATCTTCTTTGTAGAACTCCATGTACTGAGTCGGTGTGTGTCTGTGTGTATCATATAGAGATGATAGATATATAATATATAGATGGGTGGATGGATGCTGTTTCGGTTCTGTGCCCAGAGCATTGTCTTCCAGATCTTAGAAATTTTCTCACAATGGTCAGCAACAGGACGGACAATCAAGGGTAGCATTCTCTTACACCCAGTTATCTGGGGGATAATATTCTTTGATGCTAACATATCTCCTGAATTTCACATGTCACCCCAACTCCCATCTCCTAAGCTGTTGCAAAACCTAACCTTCATGGCCACATCTCTCTGAGGGAAAGAAACTCTTCTGTCCTATCTAGATTTCAGTAAGACAAGCCACATCTGCCTTCTCTCCCATTTAAATAAATGGCTCTAAATTAGCAATAATGATCGCTTATTAAGAGACTAATTCTATAGCCCTTTAGTACAATTTTATGTGTCCATCTGAGATAACACTAGAAGTTGAGTCGTGGCAACTGGACTTCTTTTCTTGTTTGGTCTGAAATGTTTTGCTGCTGCTTCTTCAGCTACTTGGATAAGCAGCAAAATGTTTCAAACCAAAACAGAAACGTCCAGTTGCCATGGCTCAACTTCCGGGAAACTCTGCCTGGATGACAGAATCTTCATCACCATCTTCAAGAACACTTTGTATTTAGAAGGCTACATAAACGTCCTCTGTCTTTTAAAACTGCAACAATATAATCATATATATGGTGCGGTATGGAAGACCCTGTAAACACAACTCCTAAAAAAAACCCTTGTCCATAACAATGATAATTCAGGACGACTTATAAGAAATAAACAAATAAGTAAAAATAAAAATTGAAAAATATTCTTAAACAAACAAGGCAGCTACTTTTGTCCAAGTTTATAATGCTTCCATTTCTATTTTTTTCCCAAGTACATTTTGTTGACCATCAGCATAAGTCAAAGGTTGAGTACCTAGAGTCATTTTTAATTGCTATAATATACTGATAACTTGAGAGTGCTAGTGAAAAAGAGAACATCTAATTCCTTCCCTGCTTATTTGTAGTTTGTGTTTAAACTTATAAGTTTCTATGCCAACTACAGTTTCCTTTGATCAACTAAACATTTGTTAATTGTGCTGCTGGTTTTTGTCTGAGGCTGTTGTTTTTACTCTCCTTTAAAACAGCTTTAATCTGTTCTATCTGATAACATTTTTATTGCCTTTTGTAATTTTAGATGTGTTTATTTTATTTTTTTTACTGTCGGATTATTTTTATAAATGAAATATGAAAACATCTTTCAACAAAATAGGGTTCCTTGAATTTTAAAAAATGGTTAAATTTTTTTTGTAACAAGGTGCAGTGTGCATTTTATATTTTAACCAGTGCAAATGATCAGAATTATTCACTTGTAAATCCAACTCACAGAAAATCGTCTCTCAAATTTCCATTGTACGTTCCACAGAGACCCATAGTTCTGCTCTTCCACTCAGCTCTGAGTTGAATATATATTCTTTTGCCATCTTTAGCAAACTGGATTTTTAAACCAAATTTAGTTTTTAGCTGCACAAACAATGAAGACAGGTTCTGTACTTCCACATATCCTGAATATAACAGAAAAAAGAATTAAATTCTGGATGTATACATAGATTCATACCCATTACACTATGCTTTTTGGGAATAAGCAGTATTACAGGTAGTTCTTGACTTTCACCATTTTTTTAGTGTTTGTTTGAAATTACAATAATTTTGAAAAAAGTGACTTACAACTGGTACTTGAACTTTTGACTGCCACAGCATTCCCGACAGTCACATGATCAAAATTCAGGTGCTATGTCCCAAGATCACATGATTGCCATTTGTTGCTTTCCTAGCTAGCTCTGACAAGCAGAGTCAATGGGGGAAGCCAGATTTACTTAACATTCATGTGATTCACTTAATGGCCACAGTAAAACAGTTCATAAGATTGGGCATGACTCACTTAACAACCACCTTTCTTAGGGATGAAAATTCTGGTCCCAATTTATGACCCAGTGTTCAGAAATTGAGGACTATCTATATGCAACATGGAAAAAGGAGTAAGACATAGCAGACAAAGAAACTAAAAATATGAGAACAAAAAAAGAGGAAAGGAAATATGGTTAAATCTTGTTTATATTCCCAAACTGTGCTTCGTAGTTTTCTAGCCTTGAAAAACATAATTGCCTCCACCATGTTTATGCTTCAGGGTATCTTGTTTGTTAATAAATACATCTTTTTGTTTTTTAAAATCTCAGCAGTTCTGTTCAGCTACAGCTTTTCAGTCTTCTACTTTCTCTTGACCCATTCACTCTTCCTTTATACATATATTTTGTGATTTAATATTCTTTTGTCTCTATATATTGTCAAACCATTTCAATATGCTTTGTTGAACTGGACAGCCATGTTCACTAGAACTCATTGTTGATCTGATATGCACTCCAAACCCATTCTTGATTCTATTTTCACTTGTTTCACCACATATTCTTTTTTAATTACCCTCTTCCAATGGATTCTGCAGAACATCGTGGGAAGTGGTTCTCGGCGGAGCTACACAAAAATTTGCTTTTATCCCTTTTTCTTCTATGGAAACATGAGTATTTGACTTTTCTGAACATTCTTTTTCTTTCAAATGGAAATATCAATCTATATTCAATTCATATACATTGTCCATTGTCTTATTGATTCTTATAGCTGAAAAACTGTGGGTTTTTGCAGACAGATAATTTTGCACTCAGGACCTCATTTTCCTACAGTAAAAAAAGAACTAAGAGAACTAAAAATGACTGTGGTTTTCCCCCAAAGTCTTTTTTGAACCTCCTAAAATATAAGAAGCTCAGTAGTTAATGCAGCCTCAAATGACTTTAAATAGAATAATTGCTTGTATAATTCATATATATCAAGTGAAAGACTAAATTTTTCCACAGGGACAAGTGTGACATACAAATGAATCATGACAAGAAAAAACTATGAAAACTCTTTCTCAATCTATTTTTGCTTTTCTAAACAGAAAGATAAAACTGATCCGTGATGGATGAATGAAATATTTATGATGACTCTGTGCTGGAAGTATAATACAGCAATTGACTGCAATAAGAGATGGCTTCTAGCTACAGCACTTGTCCCAATTCAGTTGTTTTGCCACATAGAATACCATAGATGATAGCCAGTTAGTTCAATTCATGTGATCAATCAGGTCTATCTATTTGATTTGAACCAATCCTTGGCTCCTAAACTGACAAGAAGTTTACTGAAGCTACAGTAAACTTTGAATTATAAATTCATTTTAATTCATTTAAAAGGTAATGTTGATCTAATATCCTTTTGTGAAAATATGTTCAGAACCACATTGCAGGAAACAGCTGCATTCATTGCAGAATCCTCCTGAAACCCTCTGGTCTTCATACCATGCTTGGACTAGTGGCTTGGTAGTTCCTTCCAGGGAAGTCCCCACCTGGCATCTACCCTTATTCCTAATGTTTAAGAAAGATAGAGCTATCACAGTCTTTCTATTTAATAAAAAGCCAAGAAGCATTAAAAATTGGAAATAATTTCAATAGTATAAACTCCTCACCAGGTAACAAAAGAAGCATAGTATCTAGAAAAGTCAGTCCTTCCCCAATCTTTTTGGGGATAAGAGAACCTATCTCATAAGACATTTTAAAAAATAAAGTATGTTAAAAATAGCAAAAATGTAAAACCTATCTTTAATTTCAAAACTGCAAACATTGAATGTTAAAGAAGATAAATTACACAGAGCTGCCTAGCTCATTTTTTTAAAAAAATGAAGTTGATAAGCTGAAATTGCATCTAAAAGAAAATGTAGTCTCCAGGCAGATCATGCAGTTTTGCTAAAATGAAATGCCATCTGCCCTTAAGTCTCCATAAATAGATGAGACTGTGTTGCAAATTAATATTATTGATTAGAAGAAGATTTGACAAAGGAAAATACATTGTCTGAAATACAAAATGGTAATTAAAATATATGCCATTCCCCAACTTAAAGAGTGGGAGAAAAAATGAGACTTAGCAAAGACAAAGGATAGAAATTAAAATCATTATCTAGACTCCTGGAAATTCTCAAGTTTACTGAATGGCTGTGAGAACAAAGGTTCTTTTTTCCAAATGTGGTCCACAAACTTAAATGATATTCTGCTTTTTGTTTTAAAACAATGGAGCTTGTTTGATCTGCAGCAAAAGGAGTATTTTGCCCAATGCAGCCTGGCACAAGGGGCTGGTGGCAAACTACATGATAATGTATTAATTTTCAGAAACAGCTTGGTTAATACAGTACATTAGGTACATGAAGATAATTAACTAATGAATAATAAAGGGTATCTTACCATTTAGGGTGAATCCCTGGCTGAAGGATCCATACTGTATTTCACCACCCCGGATGAGAGTCACTTGCTTGCTTATGTCATCTTCAAAAATTAGCGTCAAAGACTGAATGCAGTCATAATCAATGCTCTGTATGAACCAAAGGAAGAGGAGGGCTGAGTCTTATGGGAAAAGGAACATATAGAGCAAATGTTGTTAATCTGGATTAGATTCCATTTTTATCAATATTCCATTTTTATTTTACTTTTCCGCCCACCCCCAACCCAAAATTTATTCTTATTACATTTTTGTAAAATAGATTAATAATGAACTTTTTAAAAGATTGTAATGTATATGCACCAACCTAGCTGGGAATATTGAACAGTATAAGCTCATATTGAAAAGGTAATAGTTAAGAGTTATGCTGATGTGACACTTATGGTGGCCTAGAGTTCCCCAGACCTCAGAGTTTGGAAAAGTGTATCTAGGTGACAAGAGAGTGACAGGATGATTTTCAAGACAAAATGGTGAAGTAAATGCTAGTGTAAAGCACTAGTGTAAGAGTTTTAAGACCTTTTGATATAATTGAAAAGAAAATTCAATTTGGAATTATAAAGAAAAGTATATTTATTACTTAAAACAAAAAGTCACTTCATTAAAACATACAAAATGTAAATGATAATGCACCTAATAAAGATAAGTAAAACAAGCAACTAAAACAATTGAAACTATTAAAACATAATCAATATTAATTAAAAAGCATCACAGCTAACTTTTTCTCCCTCTTGGATCACTTCAGTTAAAATAATTAAATAACTAAAATAATTTTTAAATAGTTCAACTATTTCATCGCATTCAGCATCTTTCAGATTTAACCAACCACCATTTATTTTAAATGCTTGATCAAATATTTTTATATACTCTGAACTTCCAGATCTATTGTTCCAAGAAAAGTGCACATAAAATATCAAATAAATATCTCAGTCTGCTTCAGAATGCTCTTATCTGGTTGGCAATATACCAAGCTGTTCAGACCTGTCACCAAGAGCATTTATCTGTCTAACACACCTGGTCAGACTGTAACCAAATAGGTAGATGCTTGTGTAATCATGCATGAATGGAAAACCCTGTAGACTTAATCACAGTAAAAGGCACAATTGCTTTTACAAAGCCAGTGCTTACAGTTGAAACAAAATCCATCATATAAGACACTCAATATCAAGAAAAATACTGATTTTTTAAATTGCTAATCTTCTTAAGTAATTTATTGGCTTTTGCTGAACTAGATATATAGGAATTTATTTATCAACACAAAATGTTAATTAAACTGTCAACTTACTTGTCCACAGGGACTTTTCTGTAAAGTGAGTGTGAATTTGTCTTTCCCGGTGCCTTTTACCAAAATATATTGACATCTCCCAAGAAAGGTATAATGGCGACCATCAAAAGTTGTGAAATGGGATTCACCAACAATTGAACATTCAGCTTAAAGTAAAGATTGATCAATACAGAAAGTGTATTATTATTATTTTATTTATTTATTTCAGTGCTCTTTGACTCCAACCAACTCTGAGAGCAGCATAACTAAAATAATAATATAAACTAAAGAGCAACATTACAACTGAATAAAACATAAAAACTAGTAAAAAGAAATAAAATGAGATGAATCCAAAAAGAATTACATGGTAGCTGTCAGATTGCAAACCAATCAATATAGACAACATTTCTAACAGGAGGATCTCATCAACACTATCTCAAGGACTGGGATAATAGCTAGGTCTTTAAAGTCTTCCAGAACACCATTAGAATAGGACCTCTCCAGATCTCAGGGGGAGCCTCATTCCAGAGGCAAGGGCTTTTATGAAAGAGATGGGTTTTCTGGGTTCAGAAGATTACATTGTTTAATAGAAGGGACCTGGAGCACACCTACTCATACTGGTCATGCAGAAACCATAGGAGATTGGCCATAAATAACTGTGTCATCTAGAACTTTATAGGTATTAACTAGAATCTTTCTTGAATTGAAGCCAGAAGTAGAGTGGCAACCAGTGAAGCTTGTAGAGCAGAGGTAGTCACAGGAGCATACCAAGGCAAGTCCATTACTATCCATATTGCTGTGTTCTGAACCAGCTGAAACTGCTGAGTAGTTTTCAAGGGATGGACCCATGTAAACACTATTGCAGTAGTTAAGCTTTGAGATGACTAGGGCATGAATGAATCCAGGAGAGGTCAGAACAGGTTCATCAGATGGATATTGAGGAAAGGCACCAAGTTGTGCACCACTCCTGAATGTGGAATGGCAGTCCCATTGAGCAATAAAGATGGAAAATCCCCAGGCCTAGATGGTCTCAACAGTCACAGCCACTCAGTCTTCATAGGATTAAGCCAGATTTGGTTCCTTTCGATCAATGTCCACACAGCTTCTGGGTACAGGGGCAAGATTTTGACAGCTTTACTTGGCTGCCCTGAGGCTAAATATAAAACTAGGTATCACCAGAATATTGATGATCCTGAATCGCAAACCAGGGATGATCTCACCAATGGTTTTATGTAGTTATTGAATATTCAGTTTCTAATATCTGTAATGCAAAGAACCAAGGCAAATATAAAGTGCCTTCATTGCCACAGTGTATTGCTCTTCTAACCTTCATTACACAATGTGCATTTTCTTTTATTTTTAAAAATATTATTTAATATGCACTAATGAAAGCTATTCCAGGGCATTCCACAAGCTAAAGTTCAAGATAATTTCAAAAGTAATTTGCAATTCAGGGTTCATAGAAGTTCATTGCTAAAGATAATGTCCCCTTTGAGTTGAGCAGTCCTTTAAGTCTCCTAGTGGTTTCATGGAAAATCCTTAAAAGAAAAGGGTTTTAACAAACCAGAATTGTTTTTACATTGTCTTCTCCTGTAATGTTAGTTTGAGTTCCTTGTCCAGGCTATAGCTGGGGATTTCCAGACAATTGCTTGTAGTACTAATCAGGTCTGGTCCTGCTTAGATTTCCAAGGTTACCCAAGGAGATATTTAAACTTAGACAACTTTAAAGGTCTTCTATGTATTCAAGTAGTTATAGATTACAATTAGAAAAATAAACATACTTTTGCTCATTTATGCAGCTGTAGACCACAACTTACAATCATTCACTTAATGAGGGTTCAAAGTTACAGTGGCCTCAAAAGAGTGATTTACATCTCCTTGCAATTACAACCATCATACCGAGCCTGCAGTCACATGAATGCGATTCAAATGCTTGGCAACTGGCCAGCATTTACAACCTGTGGCAATATCCTGTGGTCACATGATCATGATTTGTGATCTTCCCAGCTGGTTTCCAACAAACAATATCAACTGGGGAAACTGGATTTGCTTAACTGTGTGATTCATTTAATGACTGTGGTAAAATTATTGTAAAATGAGGCTGGATCCTATGATGATTCACTGAATGATCACATTGCTTAGCAAAATTCTAGTCTCAATTGTGGACACAAATTGAGGACTAACTGCATTTTGCTTCTTTCTATGTACAAGCTAGTATCTGGATTTTTTCATTTTCAGATGCTGAGATTACTACAGTCAGGACAAAGATTTATGAATTAGGCTTGATTGATTCATAATTCTACTTTCCTTCTAGGATGATATGAGATTATATAATTATAATTCTATATAATCTCCAACTCCATTCACTAAAGTCATCTAAAAGAATTTCCTGCTTTGAATGGGTTTGGCCTTAGTTGACCTTATTCTAAATCTGTTCCAGCTTTTTTTTTTTTTGCATTCCTGATCAGTTGGTAAAACTCTCCTTGCTTGATTTCAAAACTAATTATTTTGGACAATTTTTAATGATGGACAATATTAATTCATTTATTATATTTTATGTTTTAAATTGATTTTGCAGTGTATCTTCTCTGATGTTTTTGGTATATAAAGGTGTATACATATACAAACACATAAACACACATATTTAAGATTTCAAGTTAATAAAAAAGACAAAGAAGCTATACCTAAACTGAAATATAATCATCAAAGCCAGCCACTGCTCAAAGGTTAAAACATTATTCACAATAAACAAGAGGGAATCACTGAAATCTTGTATGTTGTTACATGGAAATGTTTGTCATACTTTCCATATTGATTTGAGTAATAATACTAATATCCTAGGATGCACTGTAATCAAATCATATCACAGCTTACTTTTTTTCTGAAAAAGTACTTTATATTTTTGTAGCTAAAATATCTTATTTTTAAAGTAAGGAAATTTAAGGATTTACACAACTGAATTGAATTCTGAGTGAATGTGCCATTTATATCTTTATTATGACTCTATGTGCTGCCCAATATTTAACAACATTCAATCTCAAGATAATCATCATAAAAATTAATAGCATAAATGTTTTTAAATTATTGACTTGCACTATGGAGGATACAACATTTTTAGATAGAATTCAACATCTCTCTCTCTCTCTCTCACACACACACACACACACACACAGAATTATCTTTATAAGAAAAAATTACCTGGGCAATCATGTTCAGTGCAGTTCCAAGCACCACTCATACAAATGCTAAAATTTAAAATAAGAAATTAAAAACATTTATATATTTGGGGATCAGATTGAACACTGAAATTTGTTTATAACACAAACCTATATAATAACCTTGTTGTTATATAGTACATAAAAGTAACTATAAAAGAAAGAGTTAATATTCTTTTGTTGTTGTTCTTTCACAAACAGAACAGAACAGACCAGGCTGCGTGGGTTCACTTCTACTCCTAGTACTTGAGTAATCAGTGCAGAATGGGATCTGCATGCTTTAATTCAGAAGCGACAAATCTATGGGCAATCCTAGAAGCAGTTCCTCTTTGATCCGCATCTGAGATATCTATGTTTATCAATAACACCAGCCAATACCATTTTCGCTGCTATCATATATTGCCAACCCTCATTCAATCAGTTCAGTTGCTGTGATATGACATTAGTGTCTAGCTGAAGGGTAGAAACTGGAGCCATCTGATAATCTTTTGTCTGACAATTTTAATGTGGGTACTAAAGCTATAAAATGTAATGTGAGAGGATGAATCCACAGTAATTAAAAAGAAATGATATTGCACAAAATGGATGAAGGAGTGAAGCTCACCATAAGCTGGTGCTGGAACCTCAGCACCATCTTTACATCATCATCTTACATCATCTTTATAGTATGGTCACCTGTAACCAGGTGGCAAAGGAACTTATAAGAATGTTTCATTCCTTGATGTGCCTAAGATTTCTTCTACCAACAGCTCAACCTATTATTTATGTCAAAGTCAATAAAGTTGTGTCTGATTTTAATAGAACCTTGATTTTTGTACAACTCCCCCCCTCCTTTGTCCTATTCCACAGCAGGAACGGTGGGTGTAAATTTCATATTCTCCACAAAACAGAGTAACAATTGGCAAGACACACCGATCAGAGAGGTTTTTGAAAATTACATACCAGTTACTACATTCTTGTTCAATTGTTGAACCTACAGGGAAGGCTGTCCCATGATAAACACATGGGCAATCTGATGCAGAAATACAAGTTCCATTGTTCATTATAAGGCCTGGTTCGTAAAAATAAAAAGATTGTAAAAATATACAGAGATCACAATATTTAAGATAGTCCATGTCAAATATGTACAAAGTATGCCCCAGTTAAAATAATTATGTAATGAGTTACCCAGTTTGCATCTGAAACTGCCAGTGGATATTTCTTCAAACCTAAATGAGATGAACCTAGTGGCCTTACTAATACTACAATAATCTCTTGCAGACACTGATGGAAAGAAGTCTGGAAATTTGAATTAAAAAAGAATATAATGGTCTGTGTTTCAGTTCATTTCTTATTTATTAGCAATGTTTTAAGGACTATCACTTTTAATAAAAATTTAATTCCTTAAAAGCTATGGAAAAGTCTAAAGATACAAGACAAATATCGGTAGTTCTTTGATAGACAGAAACTTTATTATTAAAATAATTCAACTGATAAAAATTCACTTACCATCTGGGCAATAGCATCCATCTAAGCAATGGAGGTTACTACCTAGACAGTCTTTTTCAAAAGTACAGGTTGGTGGACAACAACTAATACAATCCCGATGGAGAAATGTATCTTCACAATTGTCAGCTAAAATAATCAGTTAGGAAAGAATTATTACACTGCAGTATACTTCACTTTAATGTGAAAAAGTATGTATTATTTTCTTTTTAAAGTGTTGATTGAACATATAAATATCTTTCTAAATTAAGGTTTACTTTGCCAAAGCCATCAAATTTAGAATAAGGACCCATATATTAATTCTTAGTAAGATGAGTATTAAGATGCAGAATGTTAAAGAATAATTAAAAATAAATGGCACACCCTGAAATTTAAATCATTCTGAGACTTATTATGAAGAGTTATATATAACTATTTAAAAATTTAAAAACACTGTTGAGTTGATATAGCTTATTTAACATGACCCTGAATTATTTTCATACCCTGAAATGTTCAGGCTATGAAGCCAAATTCTAAAACATGTTGATTAAAGTGGTTCCATTCTCTTGCAGAACAGTTGCAATATGCTACCCATTACAGTCCAGTGATCAAATATATCAAATTAACATTTTTTGCTTTGTTTAACATCATGAAACTAATTTTTGATTGATCGAAGTATTAAAACACACTTACTACAGGCTGGAAAATCATCTCTCCAGTCTCTAATAGGGTAGCCTGCATGTGAACATGAGCGAGTGTATTCTGTTACTGCACGGCAATAAGTTTCATCATCATCTTTTCTGAAATAGCAAAATGAAACTTCTGGTTAGTTACTGTACATTCTTAGGAATTCTTAGGAATAGACATTATTTGAAAAGGCAATACCATTTTTTATTGCCTTTTCCCTTAAAACCTATAACCTTAAAACCGATTTGTTTTTGGTGATAGATCTGATTGTAGTGAAGACTTCAAGAAAAAACCCTCCTTCGTTTATATTACAACTAAGCTTCCCCAAATATGGATATAGCTTAACTGGCTCATACAGTAGTTACAAAAGACAAATGTAGCAATGTTTTTATTTCAGATCTTTTCCAGCCTCCCTACATAAAGAGGTTGTGAGGCAAAAAAATATTGGAAGAATGGTAAAGCAGAAGTCCCTTATGTGAGACCTAAGTGTTTATATTCCATCCTATCATATTTTACTGCATTGAGTTTCTTCCTTCCTTTTTTCCTTCTTTCCTCTCCCTCCCCCCCCTCTACACACACACACACACACACACACACACATCTTTGCAGCTGAATGACAGAGAAAATCAAGAGAGATAAAAATAAAAAGCTGTGAAAGAAAATGTTTAAAGTTGTCTCATTCCAGGAAAGGACAAGCAGAATTTTAAAAAGTATAGCTTGTTCAAGAACAGAACCCAGTGTTAATACTGAGATTTTTTTTAGAGGCTAACAAAATTGAAAACTTAAAAGACTAAAAAGTATAATATAAATTCTGTATATTGGCTTGGGTCTTATTTATCTTGTATTATCCTTTTAACTAAAGTTCCCTATGGTAAACTAAAGTTTACTATATTTCAATATTACAGAGATTTCCTTAAGTGGGAAGGCTACAAATAGAACTTTCTTCTTTCTTGGAAAAGAGTTTAGGATAAAAGCCAATGGTGGTATTTTTTTAACCTTTTATCATCAGCTTCCAATAATTTAACATGTGGTATAATATTGCACAATATGCAATTTAGTAATATCTCATGATACAATCATCATGTCAAGTATGGGCATGCTATTTTGCGTTGAACAACTTTCTTACAATATACCGGTATATCAAATTAAATGTGTATCATGAGAAATGATTAATCAATATAATTCATGATTATATGCTATTTCCTTTATTAAACCAAACAGCAAAAATTCTTTTTAATAATCAAAAAGAATGAATGATTAATTAACCAATTTTAATTAAATTGAAGAATTAACAAAAATATTTCTATTGTCTATATTCATTAAATGTTTCAGAAAAATGAGTATTGATTCTGTTTAGGTAAGTGGCAGCACAGAAGATAAACTTACCAATTAAAATCTACCTAGGAAATCCACAAGGAAATATAGTTCTCTGAAATTTGGCCTTTGGAAACCTCTTAAGCAAAAAAGGAGACTATTACCTTCCAGTCCACATTTTTCCAATATCTGATTTACAAAACCACTCATGGATTTTTCCTTGCATTGAGAAGGGAAGCCCAAGTTCAAGTTCATCTTCAACCACAGAACATATAACTCTGAACCAGTCATTTCTTGCAATCAAATCTAGCCCACAGGTTATTGAGACACAGGCATCAATTCTGAATCATGAGGATACCAAAAAGGTTAAATGTGCATTGTAGCATGACGCATAACAATGCAAACCCTGCCCTTTTGTATCATGAGTTACGCACAAAACAGAGGACTTTGTATCCCAAATGCCACAACAGATATTTTATCACCTTACCTCCCCCACAGATGACTATCATTTGGGAGGGAAAGTTGGAGGAGGGAGAACTGTGATACCCAGGGAGGGAGGGAGGGAGGGAAGGAGGACTAAACTAGTATTAAATTAGGGATACTTTGGAAGCAATTCATTTCCAGCTATTCTGTTGCAAGTCAAAAGGACATCTCTTTCACTCTTACTGTAGTTAAGAGACATTACAGTAGATGTGTTCCACTGTGTTAAAGTGGAGAAAGGCAAGGTAACAGTAATGATGGCTAATAAGCCTGCAAAATAAAAATAAAAAAGTATATTCAGCTTACCTACATAGGTCATTCATGCAGCTGGAAATGTAGGGATAAGGATCTATGCTTTGATGACAACTTAGAAAAGGAAACTGCAGGAGTATTTGGCACTTAAAGTAGATACTCTAAATGTAGAATGAAAATGGTATTGAGATATATACACACATACATATATATATATATATATATATATATATATATATATTTGTTTTCGTAGATTTTCACGGGTAAAGGTATGTAGGTCTTGGTGTATTCGGTCTTGTCCGTGTAGATTGAGAATACCTTGGCAGCGTTGACGAATCTCATCCGTCATCTTCAGGCTGGTGTCTTCAGCTTCTCCTGGGAGAACGAGCTGAAGACACCAGCCTGAAATGATAGGGTATTCTCAATCTTACACGGACAATGATATATATATATATATATATATACCGTGTTTCCCGAAAATAAGACACTGTCTTATATTTTTTGGCTCCCAAAACACACTAGGTCTTATTTTTGGGGTAGGTCTTATATATTTATGGTGCCAAATAGTGGGTGTGAGTGTGTGTGGGGGTGTTTGGTGTGCACGGTTGCTCCCTGAAACGTCTTCCTGGAACTGGAGATTTACACTAGGTCTTATTTTCGGGGTAGGTCTTATATTAGGGCAGGTTTAGAAAATAGTGCTAGGTCTTACTTTCGGGGTAGGTCTTATTTTCGGGGAAACACGGTGTGTATATATATATATATATATATATATATATATATATATATATATATAAACAAGCAAAAAACTTGAGTGGCATGGTGGTCTAGTGGTGAAAACTCTCTCCTTCCATTCAGAAGGTTGAAAGTTCAATCCTAGGTAGCGGCAGATGCTTCTCTCCTAGGGTACAAACAAAACATATCTGCTGCAAACTCTGTGTGGTGTCAGGAAGGGCATCTGGCCAGTAAATGCTTAGTTCCATCCAATTGCCCTGACTCTACCCCGAATTAAGAGATTACAGGGTTGTAAAAAGGGAATTTAAACATGCAGAATATTTCCTCCCATCCAACCTAGCCTAATAACTCTTTTGAAAAGCCAGCACACTTTTTATTATATCACTTGTGGGTCTTAAGATCAAGACTTATAAAAATAAATATTTTATGTGAAAATTGCAACCTAAACTACTTACCTCATAAGATTCTGTATCAATGTTGCAAGGACTAGGAAAACTAGATGTAATAGCTACACAGGTTGCATCATCTGGGAGTTGTACAGCCCAGCTATTAGCAAATTTAGCTATATCTTCTTTATAGTCACCTATTTAAAAACATAAATTTTATATATAGCCCAGCGTATACAATAGGATATTCAAAGTGTAGTTATTCAAATGATGGCTCCCTAGATTGTAAAATATGCATGTAATGTATAATTCCTTTAAAATAGATAACATAGTGCATCCATCATCACATCAATTTGAGCCTTGATATCAGAGGTGGTATTCAGCAGGTTCTGACCAGTTCTGGAGAACTGGTAGCAGAAATTTTGAGTAGTTCGGAGAACTGGCAAATACCACCTCTGACTGGAGATTTTACCATATCCTTCTCTTGCTACGCCCACCAAGCCATGCCCACAGAACCGGTAGTAAAAAAAATTTGAATCCCACCACTGCTTGACATGGAGTTATAACAACAATAGCTGATACTAATATACCTTATTAATGGTGGACAAGACCAGCTAAGAAATATCCTGTTTGAATTTTGCCATACACACAAATTCATTTTAGTAGTCTTAAGCAGTTTGGCCATTTCAAAATCAGTCCTTATTTGCAATAGGCAGATAACACCACTGATTAAATAAAGTCGTAAGAATGATAATGATGTTATGAATCTTGAATACATTATATCACTGTTAAGTAATTATGTAGTTTTCACCACACGACTTGCGAAAAGTATGCAATTACCATCCACAACAAATTCAATAGCCTAGTAATATTCTCTGATGACTATTACAAATAAGTAAAATGAAAGGAAATGGGTTGAGTTTATCATCATATATTTTAGCATGGGTTACTTGCTTACTACTTTGTAATATGAGATCATCCGATGTGTTGTTATTATAATTTCCACAGAGACCACATGTTTTTCCCTTGTGTTCTTCTGTCAATTTAATGTAAATCCCAGAGCTTCCATCCCAAGCTAAGGAAAAGCCAAATGTAGTTTTCACCAAAATATAATTTGCTAATTTCTCAATGAAAATATTTCCAATTGTCTGGGGCAAAGACAACCTGAAAAATAAAATAAATTCTAAGTTAAAGATGTCAGCTATAATCATGCTATATTTTAGTGATAAAAATATTGTTTCTTTAAAAAAATGAATCATAGTAATATAATATTGAAATTATCTTTTTATACATAAAATGCAACTTATAACAAGTGCATTTATTTTTTTTAAAAATTGAATCCATTTTTATTTTTCCATAATACAAATATTAACATTTGCAATGTAACCATGTTGTTTCAATTATATTCAACTAGCACCTGTGAGATTCCCTTCCTTAGCTGGTTGGCTACAGTCTCACAATCTTGATAGTGATACAGAAAGGGAAAAACAGAGATTCCATTCCAGGTTTTGTGATTCCAGGTCAACCAGAATTGAATATTTTCATCATCAAACTTTCACCATAAGACAAGCAATTTAATAATTTTCCTATGAATACTTTCGTTATTTTAAGAAAAATTGTTTTTACCTGATTGTACCCTTTCTAACTTCATGTCCCGATATATGTATTTCATCCTGATTTGAAAAGAACAAGCTTATTGACCGTAAACAAGAGTACACTGAACCAGCACAATGAGGGCTATTATTAATCTTAAAGAGAGAAGAAATAGATACATAAAATGTAAGAACATGTTTTAAATATTACACACTATACAACTTATTTTCCAAAAGAAACAAACTGGAAATGTTTGGAGCAGTTTTTCTATAGCGTATTTAGTGTAGATGTCTCTAAAGAAAAACTGTATACATGTTAACATGTATAACACATAGTGGATACATTTTCCACCATCATATCATATGCAATCTTCAAAATGGAGGTTCCATAAAAATAGGTTTAGAAATGTAACACTATATTGAGATTACTCTACTGATTACTAATGGACTTACAGACCCAACTCAAGGTGCCAATTTTAACTCTTAAAACCTTGCTTGGGTTGACACATATATTTAAAAGTTCATCTCTGATGTATTTATGTATATTATTTATGTATATGTATTATGTATTTAAAAGTTCATCTCTGCTAACCAGTATATCTTTGCCCTATGTTCATCCTGAATCACCAAATAAAAATACCCACTCTATATCAGGTAAACCAACTGGGTATTTGTTACGTATGTGTATTTTTGTGGAGATATGAAAGTACCAAAATGTTGTGACAGATGTTAGATGATGACAGATGATAGATTGATGATTGATGATTGATTGATTGATTGATTGATGATAGATGATAGATGATGAGATAGAGAGATATATCTATTACTAACCAGAACATGGTTAAATTTGCTGCCAACCTAAAACAGTTATTCAATAATACTTTTACATGAAGCCTTAATGCAACCTTACAATTTTTTGCTATAGCAAACATGGGTTTAGGGTGGGCTTTACTTTCGTCCTTGTTAATCAGTCTGATAAACCATGCTCTTACACCAACACAGGGAATATCAAAATAGTATTATCATTATTCTGAAATTTTAAATATCAGTGTGCTTTCTTATTTCAAAACTTCAAGATTCCTTGATCACCATTTGATACAATGCTGATTCTGATCTCATCTTTTATTAATTTTCACATAAGATATTCTATGGCAATATAGAATATATTAACATTTTAAAAAACTAATAATGCTGAATTTAAATGATGAAAAAAAGCTGATAAAATAGTTCAAACTAGAGTAGTACATTCAACTAATCGGCATTGGAAAGTAGTAAGGAAAACTACAGACAGCCATTTTATCATCTGCAATTGTCCTCTTTTAGGCAATATCTGAATGGATTTTTGCTCCCATCAGTAAGGAAATTTTCTTATAGATATTACACTTATCTTTCCAATCTACCAGATAGATGCAGACTATTAAATACCCACCTTCTACCTAATGGGTTCAAAATTAGGTCTAACAGTAACATAATCCTGTCAAATTTTAAACTGAAACTGATTATTGGGTTTCTTATTTAATTCTTTTTTAATTGTATCATATTTTGTACTGTTTTTATGATTGTACGCCGCCCCGAGTCCTTAGGGAGATGGGGCGGCTTAGAAATCCAATAAATAAATAAATAATAAGTCCACATGAAAGTTACAAAATGAAACATGTATAAGAATTCAGACCAATTTCTAGGGATTATGGGAAATGAACAAAATATTTCTATAATATTAGAAACAATATTGATTAATGTAATTAGGGTATACTTATCACTCCCTCATTTTCCTATCCTTTTGTGTTAGCTGCCCGGAATGCTTTTTGACCTTAGAACCAAATAATTAATTGTTAATTGCTCAATGAATGGAATCATAAATTCTGCAAACTGAACCACAGAATGGTAAGTGAACCACAGAATGGAAATAGCTCTCTTTCCATACCATAATCTAAACCAGCTTAGTTATACAGTATAGAAGAATCTCTTACATGACCAGCTGAAAAGAGCATGCTGTTTCCAGGTCCCTCTTGACCCAATTTCAAGTCTTACCCACACAGTGTACTGAGGTTCTGGATTACTGCAATCTTTCACAAAAATGTATGAGCAGTTTCCTGGGAAGTAGTAGTAGATGCCATCAAATGTTTCAAAGTGGTATTGCCCCCATGATTTGCAAATCCCACCTCTGTCTTTGCCAGTATTTGAAACTAAAGAAAACAAACATACTTGTTTGCAAGCCAGGCCAGCAGAAACAATAATTTCAGATGAGTATTACTCACTCCAAAGATATTCATCACATTATGTTGTAAAAAAAAAGAAGACCTGAAACATCACAATATAATCAGATGTTTAAAAAGAACCCATGGATGGAAATATAAACAAATAGAAATAAAGTAAGGAAATTTGATAATATATGCTTTGAAGACAAACTAAAGTATAATTAGATAATGTTATAATTAGATTAACTTCCTGAATATTTCCTGCAGTAGCTGTCTTTCTCAAAAGAGCTGGCATCTTTTCACCTTCCTTCTTCAGGATGTTGCAAGGATATGAAAACACTGGTGCATGAAAAAATAGTGAACATTATCTATGCAAATCGGGCTTTTTAAGAATAAAAATTGGAACTGTATTCTAAGCAGAGACTTTTGCAAGATTGTTGCAAAATAGTTAAATTTATGAAAGTCTGTCACCACAAACAGTATGGCACCACAAACTTTTCTGTCTTGTGTGTGACTGTGGCATCACAATACAAATAATAAGGGACCAGACTTGCATCACAACAAGCAATTTTCACCTCTCTATGAATGCATCTGCTAGTAAAATGGATGATGAAGCTATAACATAGCAAATACAATACTATACTCTTATATATACCTAAGGAGTCTAAGGATGAAGGAATGGGAATCATGGATAAATATTTTGATCCCTTAGGTGTATTAGTAGAATGCTGTAGAAATTTTGCCAAGACGAGGATAACTTTTGTCTGCTGAATTGTGTGCTAGTTGAGCATCTCCAAAAATGATTAGGGACCATAATTGAAATGTAAAGATCCATATCATATTCTTTAACACTTGCCTTTTCTTTAATACGTGACAATTTCCTACTTTTATT
Source organism: Naja naja (assembly GCA_009733165.1). Classification (NCBI taxonomy): domain Eukaryota; kingdom Metazoa; phylum Chordata; class Lepidosauria; order Squamata; family Elapidae; genus Naja; species Naja naja. The sequence continues at coordinate 9,909,506 of CM019154.1, read as the reverse complement.
AAATACAAATTAGTAATTGTTCTAATGGAAAATTTTGGGAGATTGAACTTGAGGATTTACATTACACACACCCTCAGAGGCTCATATTGTACAACTGTTCAGTTAAAAGGAGAGGAGAATGAGATAGTAAGAGCCATTAACTCATGAAAGTGTCTGTAAATGAAAACTCAGCCCTGGGAAAGTGGTAAGCATAATTTAAGAGACTTAAAGTAACCCCACCTTGATTCTGTGTGGTATTAGAGAGGACAGAAGGAAACTGGCAGACTTTCAAGATTTTGTAATAATTATATCTTACACAACAAAATACATTTCTATTGGTTCCTTCAACCTCTGTTTCCTGAAGAACTGACATCAATTTAGCTAACTCCAAACACTTAAAGCCTCTTTAAAGACCTTTTTAAAAATGCTAGCAAGCTTAACCAGTTAAAATAATATGTCTAGGGTGATCCAGAACCACAATTACAAGTTACACTTAGACTTAGTAGTACTTATATCTTTGCAAAATGTAAGCTTGAATTATTAAAATACGAGATTGAATATTTTGCTATATACCTACAATAAAAGTGCATCACACCTTCTCCTGGAACTTACTGATTTGGCAGCGCTTCCCCTGTGCCTGAAATGTCTCACAGTCACAAACTCCTGTTTTTGTGCAAACTGCTCCATTAAGACAATATTGAGAACAAGAAGCTGCATAGAAAAACAAACAGGTGTCAATTAGGGCTCAGATTAGAGAACCTTCTTAAGCAGGCCCTGGTACCTGCCAAATCTGTTTCAGTTCTGCATATCCAAGGAATTGATGGGTTGAGAAAGATTGCCCAAAATATATATACATCATCTTACAGATAGCTTTCTGTTAAGTTTATTATCCTCCATATAAGCTGCTTGTGTGTGTTCTCTCTTCTTAAAAAGTTATTTTATTTCTGCAAAAATCCACAATTCATAAATTAATTCTTTCTTGCAATTAAGGTGAAACACACATTTAGTTCCTTTTTTAACATCTGGGAAAATTTCCACACAAATGAATTCTCTGAAAGCATTTATCATCCAAAGATAAAAATATCATCCCATATACATCATGAGCTGTGTATAAATTTCTGAATGAAATGCCTAAGCCAGCAATTTGAAATATTCACAAAGATGCAATAAAGAAAATCGGCTTTATCACAGCAGAGATCATTGGAAACAAAAAGTAAAAGAACTGGTTTGTAAAAAAAAATCAATTTTAATCCACCCACCCACCCACAGTTTAATGGATTAATAAATATTCATGCATTTTATTATATTGCATTTTATTATACTAATCTTTATTATATTTTAGTATTATTATTTTATTATATGCATTTTATTATACTAACCTTCTGCCTTGGAACACAAGCCAGTGACTGGGTTTTTTTTTAATTTCTTAACCCATAAGCAAATAAATACTCACTGGGAAATAGACCTGGGTCCCAGGTATAGAGTCGTGTTCTTTCTTGTCAAGTTAAAGAAAAAAATCTGCTTCAGTTGATTTATTGTAAGTGGAATGGAAAGAAGCTATCTTATTCTTTCCCTCTGGTCTGAAACTGGATTTGATCTACCATGTCAATAACCCACCTATTTTTGCAGCCTTCTTCCAACTATTAAAACAGCGAACTTGTCAAATATTCACATTAATAGCTGTGGGGGGGAAATCCATGGCAGTAATACATACATACATACATACATACATACATACATACATACATACAATTCATATTTATATGCCGCCCTTCTCCGGAGACTCAGGGCGGCTTACAATTTTTGGGATACAACCCAATGCGCTCAGCAATAGCCTTCATTCCATTGTATATGCCTGCTTATTACTAAGCGGCATTTTTTACAAAGTCAGCTTATTGCCCCCAACAATCTTGGGTCCTCAATTTACCTACCCTGAGAGGATGGAAGGCTGAGTCAACCTTGAGCCTGGTGGGATTCGAGCCTGCAATAATTACATGCAGCTGGAACTAAGTGCTAGGCTATTAACAGCCTTCACCACCAAGGCCAATTATAGTTAGCTGGGTTATAATGTTACTGACCTCTTGATGAATTCTGAGCCTGAGAAAATACATCACGAACATCTGATGAAACAGTGGTTGTCTATGCGAGGAAGGAAGACAAGCAAACCTCTCATGAGTATCCAAACCAAAAACAAATCCTCAAAACTTAAAATTCTACAAATTACAATTTAATTGTAAAAAAATTAATTGCTTTAAGTTTATATAAAGATTATTCTCAGGGGCAGCTCAAAGCTTTTGGTTAGTTAATAGTGAATTCAGATAAAATTTCGTTCAATATTAGAAACATAAAAGAGACTTACCAATGCTGAACACCATCAAAGGGAAGGCATTTAAAAGATGCATAATTCTTATATTAAAAATGAAATGTTGCTCCATAGTTGAAGTATAGATAAATATTATGTGTACATGTGGCTTCTGAAATTTGCCACATTACTGAAAGTTCAGTGATGTTTCTTGTATCTTAACTATATTGACTAAATCTTTCTAAGCCACAACTTCTGCTTATTCAATAAACCACAGTTTGCACTAAATGCTATGCCCAAAACAAGTAAACCATGATATAATTTATTGTACAATAAACCCAGTCATCATCTCCACTTACTTAGTTGAGTAAACATTCTCTTGCAACATAACCTGCTTTGACAAAAATAAATAAATAAAGCCCTCATTGCAGGCAACAGGTCCTGGGAAAGAGCAAGTTGTGAATAGACAGAGCTATGGGTGTTTCATAACCTGTCCCGCATGTTCTAAGCTTGTTTCTCACCCTTTTCCTGGATGGAAGAAACAATCCCACTACCACTGTGAAATAATACTCAAGTATCAACCAGCACCTCCTCTAACTGAATGTGGAATAAGGATACCATATTATGTGGGTTGGTCCCACTATGAAAGCTGACCTAAATGTTTTGCCTGTCCCTCTCATCTAAAAGATAAAGTAGATGAAGATTAAATTACTTACACATTTAAACTAATATGAATTTGATTTCAGAAGGCTGCTCAGTCTTCATCTATAGTGGTATAGAAAGTCCACACACCCATTAAAATGTCAGGTTTTTGAGATGTAAAAAAATCAGACTAAGATAAATCACTTCAGAATTTTTTCTGCCTTAAATATATACCAGTAAACTGCATAAGTCAATTGAAAACAAACTGAAATTGTTTAGTGAGGAAAAATTTAAAAAGAACCAAAAATAATATGGTTGCATAACTGTTCATACCCTCTTAAAATATGGGTGTGACTATAAAGTTCAGCTGTACTGGTAGGATTTTTCTGACATTTACTCTGTAAAGTCTGCTGTTTCTTACAGCAAAAGCCATCATATGCAAAGAGCATTCAAAGTATGAAAGGGATTTCATTGTTAGAAGGTATCAGTCTGGAGAAGGAATACAAAAAATTTCCAATGCATTGGCTATATCCTGGAACACAGTGAAGACAGTCATTAACAAGTGGAGAAAATATGGCATAACAGTGACATTTTCTCCACTTGCTGATGATTGTCTTCACTGTGTTCCATGGTAAATGCATTGGACATTTTTTGTGTTCTTCTCCAGACTGATACTTTTCAACAATGAGCTCCCTTTGATGCATTGTAAATTCTTTTTGCAAGTCTGATTTTTTTACATCTCAAAAACCTAACCTTTTAACAGGGGTGTTTGGACTTTCTATACCCACTGTAGATGAAGACTGAGCAGCCTTCTGAAATCAAATTCATGTTAACTTAAATGTGTAAGTAGCTTAAATTTATGAAGAACTGGATGTTCCTCCAAAATTGATGAAAAAAACAAGAAAAAAACTGGTCTGAGAGGCTACCAAGAGGTCTACAGCAACACTGAAGAAGCTGCAGGATTTTCTGACAAGTACTGATTGTATGCTAAATGCTGTATTCTTCATAAGCAGGGTAGGGTGGCAAAATGGAAGCCTTTTCTTCAAAGAAAAACATCCAAGCCTAGCTGTATTTTGTAAAACCCTACATCAAGTCTGACAAAAGCATGTGGGAAAACATGTCCTGGTCTGATGAGATCAAGGTTGAACTTTTGGGCCATAATTCCAAAAAGTATGTTTGGTACCAGAACAACAGTGCGCATCATCAGAAGTATACCATACCCACAATGATGGTGATAGCAGCATTATGCTTTCAGACTGCTTTTCTTAGCTGGAACTGGGGCTTTAGTCAAGGTTGAAGAAATTATGAATTATGATCAATCAATCAGTCAATTTTGGCACAAAAGCTTCAGGCCTCTGCTCAAATGCTGAAGATGAAGATGAATTTAATCTTTCAACATAATAATGACCCAAAGCAAACTTCCAAATAAGAAAAGAGTGGATTCATCAGAAGAAGATAAAAGTTTTGGAATGTTCCAAAATTGGTTCCAGATGTATCCAATTGAAAATCTATTGGGTAACCTAAAGAGGGCTGTGCAGAGGAAATGCCCCCCCCTGACAGATTTGGAGTGCTTTTGCAAGGAAAAGTGAGCAAAGAGTCCCAAGGCAAGATGTGCCATGCTGATAGATTCCTACCCCAAATGACTGAATGCAGTCATAAAATCAAAAGGACCTTCAACAAAGTATTAGTTTATGGGTGTGCATCTTTATGCAACCACATTATTGTAAGTTTTTTTTAATTGTTATTTTTACCCCACTTGTACAGTTTACAGAATTCTGAAGTGATTAATTTGGGTCTGATTTTTCTACATCTCAAAAACCTGGCATTTAACAGGAGTATGCAGAATTTTTGTATCCTTTGTATTCCAGGTTGAATTAGACACTTAACTAGCGAGAAGTTTTTTCACAAATATAACATTTGTTTGTGGGAATCTATTGGGGAAGAGATAGAACTGTTGTGTCTGAAAGAGCACTCATCTACGGTTTCCCAATTATGCATTTTGCAAAGCATCAACAAAATTCCTTTTTGTCTGCTCTCACAAAAGAGATAGCATGAAAGATGCTTTTTTTCTCTTTTATGCATGCATCACTTAGGGCATTAGGGTGATTAATTTAATAAGCTATTTACGAAGAATGAATGGATAGTTAAATGTAGGCCTGCATTTTGAGAAGTGCAGGAAAATAGGTACAGTATGGAAAAACTACTCCACTTGTTCCTGCTGTGATATTCCCATTCCCATTCTGTTTTACAAAGACTTCATTGTAGGGATAGCAAGCACCCTTTGTTGGCAAATGTGTGTGCGTGTGTGTATGTGCCTTTTCTCTTCTTCCTTTTGAGGTATAGCCTACCTCAGCTGCTAAGAGATCTCCTTTTGGAGGAACTACAGTAAATTCATTCCTGGAAGAAAACAAAGAGAATCCTGTATAATCAAAGGTTATAAACAGACTCCCATGAGAGAGGTGCTTCATTCTGATTTATCTCACTTGATCAAAGACACCTTTCTTGAGCTAAGCTTTTTTTTTTTAAAGAAACCGTTAATGTGCAAGTTTGTTTCCCTTTTCATCCCCTCTTTTACAAGTATAAGAGATACCAATCTTTTGCTCATGGACATTAATTATAGCTACTCGTCATTGAAAAATCAGCAATAGTTGGATACATTTAATAATTGAAAATAAATAAATAAAAAGAAATGGAATGGTTTTATTAAAATTAGAAAAGGCAATGGGTCAGAATGATAGAATCAGTGATGTTAAAGTTCATTAGCTCACTGAAAAGGTCATGTACTACTACATTTTAAGCTCTGGAGGGATATCAAGCCTGCTTATATTCTGCTCCTAATATATCAATTTCCAGGAATACCACTCTATGTAAGCCATCTTCTAGAAGATTTGAAACTATCTGTCTATGAAACTACCACCCATATAATAGCCAAATTTTGTGTTTTCACAATGAAAATAAGACTTAATTAGTTAGGAAATAATCATTTCTGATTTATTGATCACTTTAGATTTAACACATCTTAGCTATTTTGTTTGTAGACAATATGTATTTTACTTCATAGCCCATAAAATTTTAGATTTATACTTGCATAATTAATTCATGCACCGTTATAACAGTTTATGTCACATTTCTATGTGTTATATTAACATTGTTATGCTAGTATTTTATCTCATCCACTTGATTGTACTGTGGTGTTGTCTTTTTTTGGTAGGGAGAATTTTTTGACTGAATAAATTATTATTATTTATTGTCAGGGCTATAAGTACATAATACATTCAGAACTCATGCCACCAGTTTGCATATACTAACTACTGCAATTAAGTTCCTATCTGTAGTTGGTTCTCTAGATGTGCAACTTGCAACAAACTAATTTTATCTCATCAATTATTTGGTGGGAATTCCTTTCCCAAAAAATCCTTAAAGTTAGTATTCAACTTACAACCACAACTGAACCCAAAATTTCAGTTTCTGAGCAAGCCAGTGCTTTGTGCCCAATTTTACGAAGTTTTTTGCCACATGGTTAAGTGAATCACTGCTTAAGTTTTCATGATGTCAAGATTGCGTAATACAGGTAGTCCTATGTGTTATTAATGTTAGAACAATTGTCAGCCCTAACCTTAAGAAAGCATAGGTTTCAGGGTAATAATGGGGCTAATAATAAGATTAATAATGGAACTAGCACAACAACAACAGAATAATCGGAAAGATCCAATAACTGATTCAAATCTAAATTCAAGTTGCTTTTATGAGATATGAGCAAGGTGGGAATCAGTAATCTAAGCATAATCTTACTGATTTTGCTTTGTGCAGTTGGTATTGTAATGAAAATGCTGACAAAAATGTATTATGGATTGCTCTAGAAGAAAATAGGTAATCTGCCCAAATATTCAAGTTCACATTTTCTAATATTTATTTATTTATTTATTTATTAATGGGACTTATATGCCGCCCCATCTCCGAAGACTCGGGGCGGCTTACAATAAAAACAAAACACAATAAATATTTAAAAAAGAATTAAATTAATGGTCCCAATTAATACAAAATTTAAAAACCACCAAAATCTAAAATACCCCACCCATGGGTAACAATTTAATATATAAATTTAATATATAAATTAATTATCAGCAAGTCTTTTTAATTTGCTGTGAAAATTAACCACTTATTTTCACTAGTTACTTCTTTTAACCTTAGTGCTTAGATCTACTGAACATATTCTCTGGCTGGCTTTTATAATATTTTATACTAAAGTCCTTCCTTCCCCCCTCCCTCTGGTCTTTACTATCAATACATTTATCATAGTATTGCATTTCCTCTGTGACCTGTGAATTTTGGGGGTTGCAACTTCAACACATTTGCATGATACCATGCTAGACATACATGACCTAAGGCAGTGTTAAAATGTGGTACTAGAACCCTTCGCGGGTCTGAAAAAATCAGTTATTTTTCAGTCTATGTTAAAAAATACAATATTAAAATCCCATCAATCATGAAAAGCAGTAACAGCAACAAATGCATCAGTTTTCATTTTAATATGGCAAATTTAAAAAATACAAGCCATAAAAATGCATAAATGTTCTCAAAACATGCTAGTATAATTAAGACTTTTCCTAACTGGGATTTCTCAGTTTCCAAGCCGTATCTCAAAATCATCCTCCTTCAAATGTAAAAAGCGTGCGCCCTATAAGGATTTCTGAAATTATAAATTTGTTGGGTACATTATACAAATATCTTTAGGCAATCCTTCCTGACAGTTCATGCTTTGAAAAAGACATAAGTTATTGAAAAGTTATTTAAGCAACTTTTCTAATCTAATGCTTTGCTTAGGTTTTTACAAAAATTCTTAAACTTCTAAATATTAGTAGTGTTGTATTCCCCAGTATGAATGTGCTATTATCAACAAACAGAAATGCAAACTCACCTTGCAGTTCTGTTCAGGAGATGTAATTCACAGATAGACTCTATTGTATAAAAATAGTGAAAATCATTCTTTCTCTCTCACACTCTTCTGAAATTTATATTAATAATCTGAGCTCTAAAGGCACCCTTTTATTGGAGTTATTAAAATTAAAACATTTTTTTCAAAACAAGATTGTTAAGTACTCTTTCAACTACCAAACCAAATAAGAATGACAAAATCATCCATAGAATGCTATTACTGATTAAACATTTATCCTGACATGCTAACCCATTGCTGTTAACTAGTTTCTAGCTACTATGAGCAAAAAAATTGTTATGCAGAAGAGTAGCACATGTGGAATATAACCTAATAGTAGGACCCTATTGGACACAATAGGACTTAGTTCTTAGTAAACTGGTCTTGTTTTTAATCCAAAGAATATCTCTGAACCCTCTTTTTAATAGTATTATAATTAAAATTAGTTTTAAAGAAAAGATAAAATAAAGTATTTCTTTCTTTTTGTAAACATTACTTTTTCCATAAAGTAAAAAGAAATAAATAACATATTTATAAATGTTTTAAGCAATGTTAAATTTAAAAACAAAACAAAACTTACCTTTGAAGGTTAAAAACAGAATGTGAACCCCCAAAATATGCCAGAGTGTCATGAAATTGGCTTTTCTCACTACATTCATTTCAGTGCAGCAATTTAAGGTAAAAAAATTGTCCAAATTGGTGCCTTAATTAGGAAGGCATTTTAAAAGTCACTATCATTTGCAGGCTCTTTCCAGTTTGATAAAGTGAAATGTTAGGTAGTGGTGTGGAATGAAACTAGCTTGCTGCATACAGCTTTTGAGCTTTGAAAATGCTGCAGATGCTTTGGCCAGCCTTTTCTCATTAGCAATGCATGGCAACCTGTATCAGTATTAGTTACATGAGCCCCTACGCTCCTATTCCTCTGTGGAACTGAATCAATCCTTTATAATGCTTGGTGAGAGCAGACCTGCCAAGCCACAATACTTAGGAGATTGTTTTGCATGTCAGCTTGGAAGCTTCCAGCAATCAGGATCCACTGTCTTCCTTTAGATATTATATATATATATCAAGATTCAAGCATTTAGAAAAGTATTTGAAAAATTATTAATAATGTAATGTTTTCAGAGTACAAATAACTAGCAAGCAAGCAAGTTGTAATCCCTGTCCTAAAAGTGGAACAGGTGGTTTTTTTCTTTCTTTCTGACATTCTACTATTCTTCACAAGGAATCTAGAATAATATTAACGGCATTTGGACCATTTTCAATCCATTCTGTCTCCACCAAAGAGATAATTTGAGATTGATTTTTACATTTGCTTTTCTGATACTTAGCTATTTTATAGGTTTTTTTTACTACTATGGATCACATTTTGGTGCTTTCTCAGTCACTGTTCCTTTATGGAAGAGCCTCCCTTGGAATTAAGAATCACACTGAAATCCACTTCTGGGCATTTGATGACTAGTTAACTGTTGATGCTTTTAAAAAATGGTTGCACCCTATTTTGTCTTATTTTTAATTAATTTTCAAGTTTAATTGTAATTACCATGGACATTTTAATTAATTGAATGCTTTTACATTGCTAAAAACTATTAAGGGTCTTCATTAATTTGACCATATACAAATAGAATAAAGTTTAGATCAATTTTGTTTTAAACTGATATCAAGTTTAAATCAGTTCTGATAGAAAATCCTTACCAATTACTTGACATCATTTGATACAGTTAATTAACAACCTATAAGGCAACATTCAAATGGAAACAAGCGGGACAACTCTAGTAGTGAATCAACTTAGTACATAGGAATATATTTTACCATCTGACGAGCATTAGAAAGCCTTCTCTATTGACATTACAGGATGCTCCTTCAATTGGAAATATGTTTGTTAACAATTGTAGGAATGTAATACCAAATCTATTATTTGGTCCTTCAGCTCATTTTCTGGTTTCTTCCACTCCTTCACGAATCAGCAATTGCTGAAATTGCAGAAATGTTTGGGCCTAGCTAGTTGCTTTTTTGACAGAACACTAAAAAATTGTTCAAAAAGATGAGCAAAGAGCTTTTTATCTTCCTAACTCATCTGTGTGGAAATAAAAAGCCATTGTGTCCTGTGCTTTAAAATGATTTAGGCCAGCAATTAAGGAAACTGTTCCTAAGATTTAGAGGCCAACTGACTCAGTATGATTTTGGGCAGCTTACATGAAGTAAAAACGTTAAAGAAAATAATTAACAGCAAGGAAACCCTGTGTGTCTGGAAGAAGTTCCTCATTTCTATTTTATTTAGAACTGGAACAAAAACTGTAGTTTTTGAATATGAACAGGTACCTTCCATGGAAATAAAAATGGAACTTGATGGTCTCTTACATACGATTACAAGTATCTGCTGATAGGACGTTAACTATGCTTGGAAAAACCTGGTACTACTGAACGATGTAACTTAAGAAGCAACTGAAATCTTCTACCTTCTGTACCATTACACCGGCGGGTGTTGGCAACCTGTGGCTCCAGAGCCGCATGTGGCTCTTTGACCTCTCTCATGCAGCTCCCTGCCAACTCAGTCGTGTAACCTGCTCTCCACCCTAAGACACTGGCTGACCCGGTTGCACAAGCCTCTCTGCCTGGCTGAGCGACCTAGCATTTTCTCCGCATTGCCTACAACCAGCTGCTTTTTGCGATTCCATGTCCTTCATGGGCAGCTCAGCACCAGCTGTAGTCTCCTTCATGTCAGCTCAGGAAGGAAAACGGGGAGGAGCAGCTGTCGCCAGATGCAGGAAGAGCTCCAGCTCTCTTGGGCAGTGCAGCTGGCTACGCACATGACCGCAGTGGCGGCAGTAGTTGCCGCTACAACCGCTGCTGTGATCCTGGCCCAGAAGGGTATCCCACTTGTACACACGAGTGATGAGAAAAAGAGAGAAGTGAAAAAATGATGGAGAGAATGAGAGAAATAAATGAGAAGGGGAAAGAGAGAAAAGAGAAATGAGAAAATGGAAGGAATGAGAAGAAAAGAGAAACAATTCAGAGAAAAGGGGGAGAGGGAGAGAGAAATGAGAACTGGAGGGGAAGAATGAGGGAAAAGAGGGAAACAAATAAGAGAGGAAGAAAAAGAAAGGAAGTAGGAAAGAAAAAGAAATGAGAGAAAGGGGGAGAGAAATGAGAAAATGGAGGGAGGGAATGAGAGAGAAGGGGGGAGACCTATTTCCCATAGAAAACACAGGGAGCTACAAAACCTGGGTAGGCTTGGCTGGGGGTCATGTGACTGGGAGGGAGTGAAGCTAAGTTGGCCATGCCCACCCAGGTTTTGTGGCTCCCAGTGTTTTCTTTTCTGTGAGAAAACTGGTCCAAATGGCTTTTTGAGTGTTTAAGGTTGCAGACCCCTGCATTACACTTAAAAGCATCCTTTTTAAAAGCATATACAAACATACAGCCATATGGAAGTAGAAAAGCCCACTGCTTAAGATGGAAAATTATTTAGGAAAATGTGAAACCAAATAAATGAGGCACTTTAGTTTCAGTCATAACTAGTAATTTTTCTCAAACAGGAAATTATTCTCCCTTTTACAATAGACTAGGACGGTTGAGAAATCAATTCTGATTATGGATATATCAAGTTTTTGTCTCCACTTAAGAATTCTCTTAAATATCACTATCTTCCCCATCCGTGTTGTTTTTACTAAATTTGAAGCATTTTTCTGTTGCTTTCTTCTAGGATTTTTCTTCCAATAAAGTCTTCAGCTCAAAGATTTCTTTATGGTCTCTCATTCAAATATTAATCAGGCCTAACCTCATTTAACTTTTCATAATCAGAGTCCTTCACAATGTTTAGGTTATCAAAGGAACTATAGAGAATGATGAAAATGGTGTTTGGAATATCTTTTAAAATATATTTAATATATATTTGCGAGTTTAAATATTGTTTTTTCATTACAGAGGGATTATAGGTAGAGTTGAGAACTTTGTGTGTACCACAAAGTGTGTACCACAAAGTGGTGTTAACAACTGTTAACACCACAAACCGGGTAAATATAGAATCTGGTAATACATTACATGAGAGACATTAGATATTTCTGTAATTTGAAAATAAATTATACAAACAAAACTTAGTAATTCTAATTATTAGAAGATAATTACTATTTTACTACTGTCTCCAGAATTCCAAATATGCTTTGTTAGACTGCGTTAAAAATATTACTATTGAGTTTAGGATCACAATCTACAGCATCCACTGAATGGAGGACTTTGTTCCAAAATGTCCTGCAAGTTTTGAGAAAAGCCTATGTAGCTGTAGTCAAGCCAAAGAAACTGAAATAGAGCATACTTCTCATTCACACCAGACAGAATTGAGTGTTTACTGTATTTTTATACCCAATTTACTGTATTTTTAATGGAACTGTCTAATTAAGTTATAATTCATGTTGAGTAAACCTTTAAGACTGCACTAAAAGACAGAAGCTGAAATAAGCTAATATAATTTTAAAACTGACTCTTAATCATGGATACATTCTGTATCATATAAGCATTCCCCTGAAACATCACAAAAACAGACTGAAATATAGTTCTCAGAAACACAAGTTATTTATTAAATTTTATCCTTTATTTCAAATAGACAAAAAAGGTTTTAACGATAGGATTTTTGGTAACGTGCACGAGCACCAGGTCCACCGAACTTCTTGGACTCACAACGTCGAGGATCAGCAACTAACAAGGTCCTATCATACTGGATGAGGATATCCTTTATTTCCTTCTTAGAAGCTTCATCAACATCTTGAGAAAAACAAAACAACTGTATTAGACTTGAAGCTATTGTTTATAATCAATCCTATAACATTGCTCAGAAATGGTAACACAGGAAGCATCAAGAAATAAAATCTTTGAAGCAGCATTTAATTTATATGGTCAATATTGGCTTAAATATACATGAGTAAGATGAAAAACAGCAAAAAAATAAAGTGAATGAAAACTTACATTTCTGGTAATAAGCCACCAGTGCTTTGGAAATAGATTGCCGAATTGCTGTAGAAGAAATAAGTAAAATAAAACATCAAGTTGAAAAATGCTGCACGTTGCTAGTAAAGGTTGTCAGATATATTAACTGTGGAGTGTTGGGAGCAATACTTTGGATTTACCTTAGTATTTATTTATTTGTATTTCATTTTTATTTTTACAAAAAAACCTCAAGGTTGCAAACATTTCTAACCCACCTTCTTCCTATTTTCCCCAAAACAACCAGCGGGTTGGGTGGAGAGTGACTGGTCCAAAGTGACCCAGCTGGCTTTCAAGGCTAAAGTTTCAAGCAGTAGTACCGTGTTTCCCCGAAAATAAGACACTGTCTTATATTTTTTTTGGCTCCCCAAAACACACTAGGTCTTATTTTCGGGGTAGGTCTTATATATTTATGGTGCCAAATAGTGGGTGTGAGTGTGTAGGGGTGTTTCATGGGTGCACAGTTGCTCCCTGAAAAGTCTTCCTGGAACTGGAGATTTGCACTAGGTCTTATTTTCGGGGTAGGTCTTATATTAGGGCAGGTTTAGAAAATAGTGCTAGGTCTTACTTTCGGGGTAGGTCTTATTTTCGGGGAAACACGGTAGTAGTCTCCTGCTTTCTAGTCTGGTGCTTCAATCTCTAGACCAAACTGACTCTGATATCTATACATATGTATAAACAATGATAAACACCAATAACTGCTACAGACCAAATCACCTAATACAATATAGCAGACTTCCTTAAACTTGTAAATCAGGTGGACCATCCATCAATCTAGCTAGAGACCAGTAAAATACATCTAAAAACATCCAGTTAGAAATTAATAAACTAACACAGGTGATAACAGGTTTTACAAGTATACATGTTGTTATATTTGGAGAGCTGATACATTTAATAATATACTTTTCTGCTTGTAAAATATGAGCTGCTCATACCGTATATCTGGGCCACATGGCCTCCACCCTTCACACGGACTCTTATGTCAACTCCTGCAAAGCGCTCTTTGCCCAAAAGAAGTACTGGTTCAAGCAGCTGGGAGAGAAAAAGCATTTAGTCCTAAACAACCTTCCCAATTAATGCAGAAATATCTGAGTAAACATACATTAGATTTATAGAATACAGGCTATCAGTATTCTTTGAATGTACTATTTTTACATCACCAAGTCAAATTATAGTAAATACTGTTTTCATCTAAGAAACTTATACCTTGCCATCTTAACAATTTACCTACTTCAATTATTTCATTATATTCCAACACAGTATCCTTAAATAACCCCTCCAAGAGTTACAACTAACTTGCAATGAAATTACACAGAAATAGAACCATTTCATTTGCTTTCAATGCTTTACAGCAAGGGTCTTCAAACTTGGCAAGTTTAAGACTTGTGGACTTCAACTCCCAGAATTCCTGAGCTAACATGACTGGAGGAGGAATTCTGGGAGTTGAAGTCCACAAGTCTTAAACTTGCCAAGTTTGAAGACCCCTGCTTTACAGCTTTCAATTACTATATTCCAGCACAAAAGCACTGTATACCAGGACTAAACATACTACTGACAGAAGTGAATCAAACAAACATCAATATAACTCTTGCCTAGTTCTCCAAAAATGCATGTAAAACATTGGAGCCTTAATGACAATGCAAAGGATTCTGAGTAACATAGATAAAAGGCTTTTACAAAAATGCTAAGGGACAATTCAAACCCACTTGAATTTCACCCTTTTACCACAACTATAAGTTTTTAAAGAGAAGAGGGGTGAACTAAAGAAAACAATTATTAGTTAATACAAAATGTATTAATACATACATAGAAAATCACTTACTTTGTATTGTAGAGTTCTGGGTTCAATCATTTCCAGAGGCCGTCCATTCACCTTAATAAGCCCATTTCCTCTTTTGCAGTGAGCAACTGCAGTAGCAGTTTTCTAAATGGGGGGTTGGTTTGGTAATAAAAATATTAGGCAGTTATACTATTTAAGGCAGATAAGCATTATCAGCACTGCATCAAGTATAAATGTCCATAAATATTCCACTACACATACCATCGTTAATTATCACTGTATATGTATCTTACTATTGAAACCAAGCAACTGAAGCTTTTATCTTTCACTTATTTATTTATTTATTGGTCTTATATGCTGCCCTGTCCCGAGGGACTCAGGGCAGCTCACATCATAAAAAAACACACAATACAAAAGTTAAAAGAAATTAAAAATTATTAAACCCAATTTGACCAAATAATTATCTAAAACCCCATAATAAGCCATTTAAAACTAAACCTCCCCTTAGTCCAGGCTGGCTTGTTCGAATAACCAGGTCTTTAGACCGCAGCGGAAGGAGCGGAGGTCGGAGGCCAGTCGTAGCTCCAGGGGAAGCTGGTTCCATAGGGTGGGTGCTCCCACAGACAAGGCCTTACACCCCTAGGGACCGCCAGCCGGCATTGCTTGGCCGACGGTACCCCAAAGAGGCCCCATCTGTGGGTGCACACTGGGTGATGGGTGTTCGATGCTGGCAGGAGATGCTCCCGCAGGTACCCCGGCCCTAAGCCATATAGGCTGGCTCCGGGCAGTGGTCAACGCTTCATTGAGGGTGCCTTCCCTGCCGCCCTGAAAGAGGCGGTGGTGCAGCCCCTCCTAAAGAAGCCTGCCCTGGACCCAGCCGAATTGAACAACTTCCGTCCAGTCTCCAACCTTCGCTTTTTAGCGAAGGTTGTTGAGAGTGTGGTGGCTCAGCAGTTTCCGCTTTTCCTGGAGGAAGCAGACTACCTAGATCCATACCAATCGGGCTTCCGGCCCGGGTATAGCATGGAGACAGCATTGGTCGCACTGGTGGATGATCTCCTGAGGGCTCGGGACAGGGGTTTTTCCTCTGTCCTGTTCCTGTTAGACCTCTCAGTGGCTTTCGATACCATCGACCATGGTATCCTGTTGCGGCGTCTTGGGGGGTTGGGAGTGGGAGGCACTGTATTGCAGTGGTTCTCCTCCTTCCTCTCGGACGCCGCAATCGGTGTTGGCAGGGGGCAGAGGTCGACTCCGAGGGCTTTCACTTGTGGGGTCCCTCAGGGGTCAGTTCTCTCGCCCCTTCTGTTCAACATCTATATGAAGCCGCTGGGTGAGATCATCAGTACGCTGATGATACACAGTTGTACATCTCCACCCCAGGTCACATCAGTGATGCCCCCTCCATGGTATCCCGTTGTCTGGATGCAGTACGGATCTGGATGGACAGGAACATGCTTTGGCTCAATCCGGCCAAGACAGAGTGGCTGTGCATACCGACATCTCGGTCCAGTCAGGAGATTCCATCTTTGGTCATGGGGGGAGAGGTGTTGTCCCCCGTGGACAGGGCACGGAACGTGGGGGTCCTCCTGGACTCACAGCTCAGGATGGAGGAGCAGGTGGGGGCTGTGGCCAGGGGGGCATTTGCCCAGGTTCGGCTGGTTCGCCAGCTGTGCCCATATCTGGACCGAGATGCCCTGTGCACTGTCACTCAGGCACTTGTTACTTCCCAGCTCGACTACTGCAATGCTCTCTATTTAGGACTGCCCTTGCATACCATCCGGAGGCTTCAGCTGGTGCAGAAGGCAGCTGCACGGGTTGTGATGGGAGCTTCCCGGTACTCCCATGTTACACCCCTCCTGCGTGAGCTGCATTGGCTACCGTTTACCCTCCGGATGAGATTCAAGGTCCTAGTATTAACATTCAAAGTCCTACGAGACATGGGTCCGGGTTATTTACGGGAGCGTCTACTGCCAGCATCAAATACCAACCGCCCTGTACAAACGCACAGGCAGGGACTTCTCAGGGTGCCGTCTGCGACTCAGTGTCGGTTGGCGGTATCCCGGGGAAGGGCCTACTCTGTAGCGGCTCCCACTCTCTGGAACCAACTACCTCTGGGGCTCTGCTTGGCCCCTGACCTCCGCACCTTCCGTCACGACCTAAAAACCTGGTTGTTTGAACAGGCTGGGCTGTGCTGACTCCTTGGGGAATGGGTTTTTTAAATTTATTTAGGGTTTTTTAGTCTAATTCGGCTTGTTGTAATTCAATTCTATTTTGGTTAATTTAACTTATTGTATTGTTTTTATCTGTGAGCCGCCCCGAGTCCTTTTGGAGAGGGGGGCGGCATACAAGTCGAATTAATTAATAAAAAAATAAATATAGGGCTTTACAGGTAAGTACCAGCACCTTGAATCTCATTGCTACTTATTGCTATGAAGCAAGGAAGCTAAATTCTAGGTGCAACTGTCAATCAAGATAAAAACTCAAAAAAAAAAAGAGTCCAGTGATTACAAGATGAAATGAGAATTTTTTTGGAGATAAGCTACGTTCTATTGCTGAGCCACTGAACTTATGCCAAACATGATTTATCAAATGTGTTTGCCGCCCATTTCGCCTTCAGGTGATTCTGGGTATTTGAACATGAACTGGTGGAAGAGCCTTTGCCTACTCAGGATCTGGCTAGAATGGGGTCTTCACGAAAGATAAGCGACCCATTCCTAGGGCAGTAGTCATTTTGGTTAACGGCAAAGCCTGACGGCAATTGTGGTGCCCGATTTTCACTCCCATATCCCCAAGCAACCCTGCACGCAGAATAAATCGAGCAGTTTATCCGCCCTTCCATCCCACGTGCCGCACGCGGAATAGAGAAAGCGCCAAGGGAGCCCGTTTCCTTTCGCCGAGGCTTAGGCCGAATCCCGCCACTCAAGTGGGAAAACGTGGCTGTGGAGGAGCGGCATTGCGCGCACAGACAATGAGAAACGAGGGATACTTTTCAGCGCCGGAAAGCCGGCCGAGCCGAGCCAACAACTTTTGGGCAACAAGAACATCCCGTTTCCCCTTCAATTTCTCGGCTTTTATGGCGGCAGAGATAGGCCTGTTCTAAACAACCACGCGAGCCTCACCTTCCTGCCGAAAACCTGAACGCTCTGGAGGGGCCCCTTAGCCGGCATGGCGCCTGAAGGAGACAAAACCGACAGAGGAAGTGAGCGACCAGCCAGAGACACCCCTCCCCTCCCCCCCACGGCAAAGGTTGGACGAGCAAAAGCGACAGGCACCTCACCTTCTGCAAAAGCAGCCGCGAAAGAAAGAACAGGGTTTCCCAACTGACTTTCCCAGGGGCCGGCTCGGCCGAAAAAGGTTGACGTCACTTCCGAAAGCGCGAACGCCGCACTTTCCGGCAGCCGCTCTGGCTTCTGTTTTTGTCTTCCAGCTCTCGTTTCTGAGGGGCGGGGCGGCTTGTCGGAATACGCAGGTGGTTTCGGCGCTGTCTTTCAGTGACGGAAAGGGAGTCAAGTCCGCATTCATTCCTCCTATTGGCAGTTCCCAGCCACCCACCCACCCCGGTTAAAGTATGATTTCTACCCGCGCCTTTTAATCATGAAGGATATGGATAAGGTTGTATTCACTTGGCTGAACCATGGTATTAGGTAGTCACGTTTTAGCATATTACACTGTGGGAAACCAACCGGTATCCTTAGCTTAATTGCGGCGTCTTATGCAGACCCAGAAAACTTGTTTGAGAAGCCCGTAGCTTCACCAACCATGAGTAAACATTTGCGGAAATGCATGCTTCCAATCTAGGTGAATGTTAAAAGACCAGTATTGCGGAATTAAAGCCATCTGACCGCTTTATTAAGTTTAGTTACTGTTGCATGAAGATAATCACTTCGTATGTTTTCTCTTGAACTTCAAGCTTGGATTCAAGATATTTGGTATAAATTTCCTACATTTAATAATAGAGTGATGTCACATTGGTGGTAACATGTAACTTGAGTTAGCCCGTATAATGGGATCTTGTATTCAGGATTTGGCTTCTCTCCCTCCATTAGACAAGGGAGATGATTATTATTTGCTTGACTAGAGATGTGATACCTACAGTAATTTAGCCAGGTTTTACTTAGTTCAGCTTGCAAACATACTAGACGTTTATCTTCAGTGGTGTAGAGATACTGATCCAGTCTTAATGTATATATACTGGTTTCACATTTATTTTTTGCCACAGTGACCATTTTACAATGTAGGCTTATATGGAAATTTTAATTAATTTTCTTAATTAAAATTCATAACTTAATTATAATTCATGGCTGTTCCAACTAGCCTATCCAGACTGACAGGTGGTGGTGAGGGTTTTAGCGTAGTTTTAATTGTAATGTTTATGAGACCTTGGGTTTAATAGTTTTTTAATATTTGTATATTTGTATTATTGTTTTTATCTTTGTAAGCCGCCCTGAGTCCTTAGGAAGATAGGGCGGCATATAAGTCTCAAATAAATAAAAATAAAATAAATAACCATACAATGAATAACTTTGATGCCACTCCTCAGCAATTGAAAGATACATAACACAATAATGCAGTATACCTGTATACACGTAGTCCTTGACTTATAACCATTCATTTAATAACTGGAGTATTAATAAGTATTAAAAAAACCAAAATCACAGAAATGTACACTTCCCTATTTTTATAACTTTATAAAGCCATATCAGCAGAGGTGCAATCCTGTGTCACGCCCACCACAGCCACATCTACCATGCCCCCCAACCCATCCCACCAAGGGCAAACCCAATCCTGATGTGGCCCTCAATGAAATTGCTCTAGAGGTTCAAACCTAATGTCACACAATCAGATTCTAGCTCAAGCTTATGTTCATTGTATATGCCTGCTTATTACTAAGCGGCATTTTTACAAAGTCAGCTTATTGCTCCCAACAATCTTGGGTCCTCAATTTACCTACCCCGAGAGGATGGAAGGCTGAGTCAACCTTGAGCCTGGTGGGATTCAAGCCTGCAATAATTACAGGCAGCTGTAGCTAAGTGCTAGGCGTTTAATAGCCTGCACCACCAAGGCAGGCATATACAATGGAATGAAGGCTATTGCTGAGCACGTTGGGTTGTGCTCCAAACATTGTAAGCTGCCCTGAGTCTCCGGAGAAGGGCAGCATATAAATATGAATAAAATAAAATAAAATGTTCTGTCGTGTCTCCAGATGATGGAAATGCTAAATGAAAAACCCGCAGGTTTTTATATCCCCCCTTTTGATTCTCTGGTTGAGATGATCAGAGATGATCAGAAGCTTGATTTTGTACCAGGGTTCCCCGACCTTTTCAGGTTTGTGAAGGGGGAGGAGAGGGGAAAGTTCCATGCACCCACCCCACTCATGCAAATGGGGCACATACACAGTGGTCACTTGCTCCTGCAAGTGGGGATGTGTGCGTGAGCTCACCTTCCATTTCCATGGCCCATTTCTGAAAGGCTCAAGGCCGAGTAATGGGCCATGGCCCAGGTTTGGGAACCCCTGTTTTATGCTATTGTTGCAACTGGGAACTTTCCTAAAAAGAAAAAAAATTACTGAACACTCAAATCTTTCTTTAAAATAAATTATAAATATAAATACCGCTATTATAAATTATATTTGGTTATTTGAGACACCCTCTCTCCCTGATTACAGCTGATTGACCCATTCTGTCTAGCTGAGAGGGATGCTATGGGTTCTGTCTCTCAGAGAGCCTGAGGAATAGGCCTTCTTTGACACGTTGCTTGCCTTAGGGGACATTCCCCCAACAAAGTGAAATCAGCTCCCCCTCCCTCCTTATTTTCTGGAAGTTCTGCAGGACCAGGGGACTGGAGAGATGTTTAGATAGCTCCATTGCTCGTTGAATTGTCTGTGTGTATTATATATGACTGCCATGTTTATTTTTATTGTTATTGTACACTGCCCAGAATTACTTCTTATGAGATGGGTGACCATGTAAATTTGATTGATTGATAAATAAATACATAAATAAATTTTATATATTATTCAGAAATAATACTGATTCACAAATTTTGTGTTATGGCTTGTAACATTAAGGTACAGATAGTTAAATGTATATACAGAAATCTGTATGTTAGGTGAACTATGGACTGTTTGCAATTATACAGCAACTTGAACGTTCTGTTTACACTTAATCATTTATAATTGAGCTTATTTTACTTTATATGTTAGTCATGAGTCACAATAAATGATTTTTGAAAAGGCCACTAAATACTTTCAAGGACAACCAACTGAACAGAATCTATAATTACTGTATGCAGTTATATAAAAAATATAGTATAAACCAAGCTGGAGTTGTTGAAGCAACCACAATCATTGAAAAACATGAACATGATTACATGTTTATATGCAGGTGCCTCTTATGCACTTATTATTTTAATTTAGTGACTTGGCTCTTAATATTTACATTGTTTATATTTTGCAGTTCTAATTAACCCCAGAGGTTACTGAAGCATCTTCAAAATAGTAGTCCAAATATATTGGGTTTCTTTTGTTGTGTGGAATTAGGTGTTAGGAAATGAGGCATAGGAGACTCGCTAGTTGATACCAAATTTACCCCTTAACATCATTTCAAGCTTTAAAAGGCACTGAGAAAAGAGCCTGGATTGGAGTATAATAATACTGGTATAACAAGATTATCTGCTGTTGGGGGAACGTGATTCACAGACTATACAATGAGGATAAAGCTGTTTGTTTGGCAGGTGAGGCCACTATAATTATTTTTTTTTCAAAAGGAAGTTTGAATGAATATACAGATATATGAAACTTGGTTGAGGATATCATCATAGCATTATAGTCCATTTACCTGCAATGCCTATTTCAAAGAATGGATAGTTTTCTATGGGTATAACATCCTTTTCTAAAACCAGTTCAGTACTACTGAGATGATTCTTGCTATCACATTACTCATCTCATCTGCTTGTGATAGGAAAAATCAAAAACAATTACACAAATACAGAATATTTGGAAGTATGCTGAATTGAAGCTCCTTACAACAAGTTTAGAAATAGGCCATGAGTTACTGTATTTTTTGGAGTATAAGATGCTCTGGACTATAAGACGGACCTAACTTTTGGGGAGGAAAACAAGAAAAAAAATCTGCCTCTTTTTTTTATTAATATAAACAGAAACAGCAACATGTCCAAAATCCATACAGACAATGTGTTGTCTGGGTTTTGAACATGTTGCTCTTTCTATTTATATTAACTTAAAAAGATCTGCCTCTGCCTCCCAGCATCCATCTGGTATTCATCTGGCCCATTCGCCGCCACCCGTTTGTGCTGCCACCGCAGCCCGTTTACCATGGCCTGTTCACCGCCACTGCATCCCGTTTGCTGCAGCCACCGCGGCCCATTCACTGTGGCTTGTTTTGCCACTGCTGCCACCATTGCCACAGCCCATTTGCCATGGCCTGTTTGCTGCTGCTGCCACCCATTTGCCGCTGCTGCAGCCCGTTTTCTGTTGCCACCGCGGTCCATTCTAGAACAGCTGATCAGCATCGCACCAGCCCCCTTCCCCCCCGCAGCAATATTCATTGTATAAGATGCACAGACATTTTCACCCATTTTGGGGGGAGGGGGAAGTGCGTCTTATACTCACACAAAAATTGGTAAATCCAGATTATTATGAGAACGATGCTACACAACTGCAGAGTCTGTAAAGAAATAGTCATATGTGGGCCCACATGAGAATATTCCAAATCTTCAATCAAACCATAAGATTAGGGGAAAATAATTTTATTTGTGCAAGCAAAATGTTTTTCTACATATGATAATATAAAAGGCATTTCTGAATATTAATAATGGGAATAGGAATGTTTTATAGAGCAAAACAGAATGGCTAAATATTTTAGACTAGGCGTGCAGAGAGCAAGGGTCAAGTCCATTTGCATTTGTGGAAACTGACTGGATAATGTTGGGCCAGTCATACACTCAGCACAAAATAATCATAAGGCACTGTAGAAGGAAATCCTCACATTTTAAAAGAATTAAAGTCTTAAAAGAATATATATATATATATATAGCCTGAAGATGGTGAGTGGGACCTCGTCGAAACGTCGCCAAGATACTCTCAATCTTACATGGGATAAGACCCGAATACACCAAGACCTATATATATATAAATGAAATAAAATAAAATATTTTCCTTTATTCTTGCTAAACCTTATTGAAATAACAATCAAATGATACAAAAATAATAACTTGCATTCTGTATGTGTGCCAAACAACATCTAAGATACAGAAAGTGCTATCAAAAAAGGATCTTGATCATACTTTTATATCATA
Source organism: Naja naja (assembly GCA_009733165.1). Classification (NCBI taxonomy): domain Eukaryota; kingdom Metazoa; phylum Chordata; class Lepidosauria; order Squamata; family Elapidae; genus Naja; species Naja naja. Next base: position 9,886,577 of record CM019154.1, on the reverse strand, counting down.
GCATGCTCTTTCACATGACATTTTGGACATCACCAGTAAAACTTCTGCATCAAATACTGTCTATTTCCAGTATATGTTGTATCCTATGATAGAGAGGATCCTACATTTTTTTTCTAGGTGTTATATATTACTATATTAACCATAGTATTCATATACAAGCCTCTTTTTTTGTTTTGGGAAACAACTGTTAATTGTGTTTTTCATTCTTCAATAACTATTTTGTTTTTTAAAGTCAATGGGTATGTACCAGAATCAATATATTCAACAAAGGCAATAACTGTAATTGCACGATTGAGTGTTCAGATGAAGAAGAGCGATCAGGACATTAATTCTTTTAAAATGGTCAAAACCTCAAAGTAGCCATGATACTAGATGCTGTGCATTTCAAGGATGTAGACAGCATACTTGAAATGCACAGAAATGAATGTCTCTAGAAACCTGGTTTGTTTTGTCTCTAGACCAGCCGTGGGCAAACTACATCCCGGGGGCCGGATCCGGCCCGTTCGGCTGTTCTATCCAGCCCGCAGAGCCGAAAGACCGGAGGGTTCTCTTGCTCTCCCAGAAGGCTACGTGAAGTAATCTAACTTTGAATTTATATTAGTTCACACAAACACTCCATCCATGCTTTTGTTCCGGCCCTCCCATTGTGGCCCTCGAGTCAAAAAGTTTGCCCACCCCTGCTCTAGACCATGGATGTCCAACATTTTGGCTTGCCTAGGCCATATTGAGTGAAGAGGAGTTATCTTGGGCTACATATAAAATAAGTAATATAGTTAATGTATACAAATCACATAATGTGTTAAAAGTTTACAATCTTATGGAGCTTCATTACTAGCTATCCAGGGCCATATGGCCTGCAGGTTGGGCACACCTGTTCTAGATCAAGATTTTTAAAAATACAAGTTTTCATCTGGACAAAAGCATTCCTAAAACTTAACCCTCCCCACTCATGCTATTTTTTTTAATATTCCATTTAATCATGATCCTCAAAAAAATCAAAATTTCATCTTATACTTAGAAACTCAACATAAGCTTCTGTTTTACAATTATACAGGGTTTTAAAAAATCATTTGTTTGCCATCAGATTATATTTTTGCTTATATTAGCTTTTTGCATATACCCTGGCTCCTTGTCATACAAGTTGCTTTGTCCTGTCAGGACTGTCAGATAGAAGAGATGAATATATTTAGTAACAGCGGCTTCCTGCCACATCTTTAGTCAGCATGAAAAAGAAACCATTAAAGTATGAGCTGTTTGTAAAGTAATGATGGGAAGTGGTGGTCTTTTGAGAACATGCCAGCGAAGACTTTGAAAGCAGGACAAAAAAAAAATAGTTGGCTATGTCACATGCAATTAGATGCTTCGCAAATCTAATTGCTTATATACATTACTTTTGAATAGCTTTTGTATCTTCTGTTTGTTAAGCAGAACTTAGCCATTTTGTAAAAATGAATACGAAGTAGCATTTGGAGTGGATTCTTCTATGTTTATTCTTTGCTAGTGTGAAGAAATGTTGCTTCTTTAACTACCAAGTCTACGAGAAGCAACATATATTGTGTTCTTAAAAGGCTAATTGTTGCCTCACCTAGTTGTCTCGGTAGACTCTCCTAGTCTAATAAAAATATAAGAGTTAGGAGGGTAAGTGGTGAGCTGTAACATAATAAATAAATAAATAAATAAATTACATTTATATGCCGCCCTTCTCCAAAGACTCAGGGCGGCTTACAATTTTTGGGATACAACCCAATGTGCTCAGCAATAGCCTTCATTCCATTGTATATGCCTGCTTATTACTAAGTGGCATTTTTACAAGGTCAGCTAATTGCCCCCAACAATCTTGGGTCCTCAATTTACCTACCCCGAGAGGATGGAAGGCTGAGTCAACCTTGAGCCTGGTGGGATTTGAGCCTGCAATAATTACAGGCAGCTGGAACTTAAATGCAGGCATTTAACAGCCTGAGCCACCAAGGCCCTAGGAGGTATAATGTTAGGTCATATGTACAGATTGGACAGCAGATAAGGATGAATGGAAAGAGCTAAGAAGGCAGCACTGATCATTCATTGTAAGGAAATATGGAACCAAGAAAGGAAGGGGGCTTCTATTTAGATTCTGATTAGGGATGCAGAGTATAACTGATGACATGTTCTATGGTTATCAGACAATTGAGCAGTGAAAAGATAATATTGAAATACATTTCATACTTATTTGGGAATAAGCCTCATTGCATTTGGAACATATATCAATGTGAATACAATAGGATTGAACTATAATGTAACTTGGTAGTTCTGTGTTAAGTATAAATAAAAAAAAACCAAAGGAAGTAAAAGCTTGCATTATGCTGTCAGAAATTAAAGAAAGAACATTTAAAGCCAAAAAAGGAAATGACAATGTGGTACCTATAATTATCTGAATGAAGCTTGATAATTGCTTCTGCTTGATCACAAGGGCTCTGGTTTATACAAATAAACTGCAACTTCTAATGTTGGCACTAGAGGGCCTTGAATGCTGAAGAAAGATACTAAATCTCCAAATGATTCAATGCTTTAGTCTGTACAGCAGAATTTTTGTTTTTAAAACACACACATACAGAGAAACACATTATATGAATTTTTATGTAACAGTTACGGTATTTGTGGAAAAGTTTATTGGTGCATGTATCTTAGAAAACCAATAGAACAGATTTTAGAAATGGGTTTTACCAAATGCAACCAAGATTCTAATTTCTCTTCACCATCAATTTCAAACTGCAAAATTCTTATTAAAGCCTTTAAAAGGAGCTATGAAGAGATTTGTCAATATTCTTAGGACTATTAAAGACATCTAGACTTGTAATCCTTCCACCTGAGGTTAAAATTCAAGGCCTTCCAGGGTTTACTCTAAATAATGGCAAGTCTGGAATAAGTGCTGTCAAAATGAAATTTTCCAGATCACCATTCCTGCCTCATTCCCCTCCCCTCTTTGTAGTGATTTCACAGCAGGCTTAGTGGGCTTCCCCAGTCTTGTAACACTATTTATGTATTATATTTCTAAATTGTGCCAAAACCACAATTTTATGGTTAACATAAAGATATATTGAAAATATATTGCACAATAATGTAAGAGCTAATATAGCAATAGTATAGTTAAATTACTGGCAAATAAAATTGTATTTTATTAAAATCATTAAAAGTAAAATTATTTACAAAATAATAATTTATTACTATTATTATTAATAGATCAGCAGTTCTAACAGCTGTTAAATAATTTTTGAAAAACATATTTTTTAAAAACCTCTGAGAAAACAAAAAATGTGTTCAGTTAATACTGAAAGCATGATAATGTAGACGCTAGGTAGGCATTGCTGGGTGTCATTTTATAAGCAGAGAGCTTGCTTATAAATAAGCCTTGTGACTTGTCCTCAATGTCAATATGCAAATATGAAAGTTAAATTTGCATTATGACATCAAAATTCACTTGCTTGTTTGCCATGTAGTGCATGTCTGTAGCTGTCTCATATGCTCTAGTTGTTTAGAAAAGTAAGTTAATAACATTTAATTGCCAGTATGGGAAGGTGAGTTGGGGAAAACAAGCCGAGGGTGTTCTTTCTTCTGGGAAGGAAGAAGAATATTTTCAGTTCCTAATCAACTGCAAGAGATCGACAATCACTTGATACAAGGAGAGAATGGGTTTCCTTCCTATTCAGGGGTCTGGCTAAATGGGAACCAGCAATTTAGATCTCCCTCTGTTCTTTTTTGCCCTTGTGCTCCTCCATTGAGTACATGCATATTGTAACTTATCTTGCATTGAGCTTCTAGGCACAGGTGTCAAACTTGATTGCGTCACGTGACGTATCATGACGTTTTTGCCTTTGCGGAGCTGGGGAGGGTGTGGCCTGCATATGATGCATCCAGGAGGGCTGCCAGTTTGACACCTCTGTATCTAGGGTAAGAAACTGATCAGAACTGCTGGAAAGAGGGGCAGTTGAGGCTTTCTGAGATTGTGAAGAAGAGAAAGAGGGAGTGACAAGACACCTAATACCATAATTCTCCAGGTGCCATCGACACAACAATGTCGTCTGGCCATCCCCAGGAGTAGGGCCTTCTCAGTGGGAGCACCCACCCTATGGAATCAACTTCCCCCGGGGCTCTGGACGGCCCCTGACCTCCGCTCCTTCCGTCGTGAGTTAAAAACCTGGCTATTCCAACTAGCCTACCTGGACTGAGGGAGAACGGGAAAAGGTTCTGAACATATCCTACATATCCTAAATTATCCTAACCAGTAGTGGGACCTCAACTCATCAGTTTGTTTGTCTGATTGTATTAATTGTAAGCCACCCTAAGTCCCTCAGGAGATAGGGTGGCATATAAATCAAATAAATAAATAAATAAATAAATAAATAAATAAATAAATAAATAAATAAATAGGAGAACAGAGTCCCATCCTACCTAAACTATAGAAAAACAGCTACATTCAGCCTACCCGTTTTCCTAGAAATAAATACCACGGCATATCATGGACCTTTTCCTAAGGAGATCTTGGGGCCAGAAATTTTGTCAAAACCAATTTTTACTTCCATGAGGTAATACTATTTCTTCACATAGCCTTTCCCCAAACCATTTAACATTTCAAAGTCAACATTTTAAACTCCCTTAGAATTTCTATGTTAAATTGCTTAGTTTATTCTTGGTATTTTCCATCATTTTGTTAGGGTTTTTTTTGGTTAATCATATTTGATTGTTTATTATTGTAGAAAATGGCTTCATTTATTCATCAAGTTAAGCATAAGACAGCCATTAGTTGTGTTGACTAGCAGCAGACACATATCATGCTAAATTGTACTGTAAGATATTTGGTTGGGTTTGGGCTTTGAGCCCACTACTGTTTACATGTCTGATATTCCATGGGCTCAAACAAGTGCAAAACTATGTTTACTTAACTATGATTTCCTGAACAAGTCACAATTGGTAATATTCACACAAATGCTTAGCCAACAAATAACATAGAACGTTGGACTTAATTGATTCTTGAATCATCTTGTGCTTTTATTTTTACTTTGTAATAATGCAGCATGATGCATAAATCCAAATTATATAAAATGTCTATGTCATTACTGGTGAAGAGAGAAAATTTCAGGTAGTTTGGGATACTTAACATGATAAGTCTGAGAATTTGATGACCTCATAGAATAAACTTTAAATTCTAGAATTATTGCTGTCCCCCAACAAAAAAATCTTGTTGCTGAATGTTCCTTTTTAAAGCTGCCTTGTCCAGGTCTTTTGAATTTAGCCACCTAATTGAGTAGAGAGATTCTGTATCAGTGGTGGAACAAACTACTTCTTCTGCTGGGAGGATTTAAATGAAGACTGCAGATCCATCTCTCAAGTATGCCATAATAGTGCATTTGTAAAAATTAGCAGGAGGTTGGATTAGATCAGTCTTTCTCAAACTTTTGAGCCTAAAGCAGCGGTCCTCAACTTTTCCGGATCTACTGGTGCTGACAGTGATGGGGCGGACGGGGATGGTTTTTCACTCCTGCACACCACTTGCACAAATGCAGCTTCACGCTCGTCTGCCACTTGTACAGCCCAGTTCCCAATTTGCTGAGGCCCAGCATCGGGCTGGGGACTGGGGGGCTGGGGACCCTTAGCCTAGAGGACCCTTGAAATGTTTTTCAGATCTCAGAACCCCTACCAATCTGGCTCAAGTATACACCAGAAATGACAAAAATACATTGCTTACATGTATAAATTAACAGTGTTCTTAAGCATTGTATGTATGAATTAACAGTGTTCTTAAATTAAAGTGTTTCTTCCCCCTGTCCCGCTCCACCTTTATGAGTAGTTTCTGCTGCTGGTGATGCCTGGCCTAGCCCCACCACAGATTTTCTGCACTCACTTGAGATGGAGCCCCCCCCCAGACCACTGCACCTGGAGAAAAGCAGGCATGTGCTCGCAAGGAGAACCCCAGTATACAGGCCCTGACACCATCTCTCACACATAGACACTTCCACTATCTGCTTTCTCTCATCATTTACTCCTCCTCTTCGGTTTGTGCTTTGTTCTCCTCCCTGCTTGTATGCACATGTGTAATCCCAACCACGTCCGGGGCCTGTACATGCTTTGGCTGTCCAACCCACTTTTGAAGGGTTTTATTTGGTTTCTGCTTTTTTTTTTAAATCATAATCTCCCAAGGAATTCTTGGTGACATCCCAGAGACCCCTAAGGTTCTATTCAACTCTGATCAAGAAATTCTGGATGGGATAATCTCCAAACTCCTTTTTCAAGTCTGATATCCTATTTTTCTAACTGTAACGTTTGCTTCAACACTGCTACATTCAGCACTTTAATTAGCTCAGATTGCCTATTTTATTTGTCATTGAAGCACAGTTGAAATTTTAACATTGCTTCTGCTTTAAGTCATAAAATTAAAATATTTTAGGAAATATTTAAAAAGAAGCTACATAAAGTAGCAACAGATGCTAAAAGCAGGTTGCTTCTTGCTTGATTAGTGACATGCTGATTTATTTGCATATGTAAGAAAATCCCAATATAACTTGCTGCCTATAAAAAGAAACAAGCTTCTGAACTCCAAATAAGCAGCATCTGGGAAGGTCAAGGAATTCATCCTCTGAGAACTTCTCTGTCAAGTATGCCAACAATAAACTGAGAGGAGTTACCATGGCACCAACACAAAGGGAAAATAAATTGGCAAGAAGTGACTAAGGCTGGCTATAGCCGTATAAGGTATTTGGGAAAGACATGACTTTGCTACTTGATATTGATTATAACTCTATGAGATTTTCTCTCATTCTTTTCCTGTACCTATTAAGCTTTACTACTTGCGTGTATTTATTTATCCTGGAAGGAGTTGTTCCCAATTTACATGCCAGGTTGATGGCAAAATGATTAGATGCACAGACAGCAACTTAGTTCGGTGGTTATATATCCTGTTAAACAACTGGATGTAGTATTTTACCAACATATGTTACCTTTTATAGTTACATTGTTATTACCCTGCAGTGTATAAATGTATGGATGAAATGCATTAAAATATGATAGCCCTGCCATTTCTAGAACCCCTAGGAATTTTCTTCATCCCAGTCAACATATTTAACCTCACAGATTAGTTTGTGCGGAGATTTAAGTGCTAGTTAATAAATGATAAACGTTTAATTTGAAACAGCGTCCCTTTCCCCAAGATGATTTTTTCCTAGTGTCTAGCAACTGCTTGTGGTTGTGGGTAAACCTAAGCTTGTACGACCAGTTACAAAAACCCTGGGTATCACTCAAAGCTCCTTGGTTTGCTCCATTTTCCTATAATTCTGAGCTGCAGGAGTTACTCTGTAAATATGCAGAACTTGTCTGGCAAGGATTTTTGACCAGCAGCTTGATAAACTTCTCAGGAACAGATATTGTGAGCCCTTCCCTTTGATAAATCATCCCAATCTTTGTAGCTGCTTTATGAGTGTAACCTCCAGTCCATGAATGTGTTTTTTTTCCTTCCATTCAATTGTGTCTTAATTCTTGAAGACTGCCTGGACAAACCCTGCCGTTTTCTTGGTAAGGTTTTCAAAAGTGGTTTGCCATTGCCGCTTTCCTGGGGCAGAAAGAAAGTGACTGGCTCAAGGCCAGCCAGCTGGTTTTGTACCCAAGACAGGACTAGAACTGGTGGTCTCTCAATTTCTAGCCTGATGCCTTAATCACCATATCAAGTTGATTCTCATGTATGTGTTGGTTATATAGGTGTTATGGGTGCATCCATAGGGCACACTGAAAATAGCAAATGTTACGTTGCATAGCTATTAAATTTGAGATATGTATATATATTTAATCTGCTAAGAAAGTGATTTCTCTTACATAGTTTCTCCAATTTTTTTGGTACACCTGCTTTCTTTGTCTATTATGGAGCACAACTAGACATTTAATTACTACAGCTAGATATGACTCTGACTCTACATTTTTCCACTTTTTGAAAATAATAAACGAGCTACTGTATAAATGTTACATGCAATGGAAATATAATTCTGAAGAGTATATCAATAATATACTTAGAATCCAATTGTGGACATTTTTATCTATAGACTAGCTGAGAATTATGGATATTATGATCCAACAGATCTGGAGAATGTCAGGGAGAAGCAAACTGGATCCTGGTTTCTAATTAGAATGCACATCAAGCCACAACTGCAAAGGATCCAGTTGTCAAGGACTCGGTAGTAAATTCAGCCAAAAGCAAAAGTCAGATAACTGTGAAAACTCTATTGAAAGAATAATGTATTTAACAGCTGGATTAGTTTATGTCCAACTTGTATTTCAATTCATTAGGGCGGAGATTTTTCCAGGTTTTTTTTCTAACAGGTTCTTGTGAATGGCTGCTTATTTCTCGGCAACTGAGAAATGTGCAGATAGTTTCTAAACAATCAATTCAATCTTTATTTGGTTTTGAATAATCTTTACTACAAGGACCTTCTTTAGTATTTTTTATCATCTAGGGCAAGGTGTCAAACTCAAAGCCTGGGGGCCAGATCCAGCCCGTGGGGTGCTTAGATCTGACCCACAGGGTCGCCCTGGAAACAGTGAAGAACTGGTCCACAGTGCCTCTGCCAGCAAAAATGGAGCTTGTTTTTTCTGGCAGAGGCTTGTAGGAGGTTGTTGCTGCAGAAAACAGAGCTCAGAAGCCCGTTTTTCTCTGGCAGAGTGCTCAGGCCACCACAGGTATCCCCGACATGAGTACCATCAAGCTGGCCACCCTCAGGCCACACCCATCCGAGCCCACTGAGGTCAAACACAACGCTGATGTGGCCCTCAATAAAAATGAGTTTGACATCCCTGATCTACAAGGTGACCAGACGTCCCGCTTTTGGTGGGACAGTCCCGCTTTTTAACAATTTGTCCCACGTCCCGCGTTGTTTTTAAAAAGTCCTGATTTTTGGAAAGAATGCACGACAAGCTAGGGAACGGTGGAAGAACGGGAAGGGAATATACGGTTTTCGGCGGCCATGTGGCTATTTCGCCAGGATATGAGTTTTATATTATTGTTAATTTTATAATTAATGCAAATTAATGCAATTTTTTACATGCAAATTTTTAATCAAGAAACCCCCGGTCAATGGTGTCCCGCTTTACCAATGTTAAAATCTGGTCACCTTACTGATCTAGGACATACTTGAAAACATTAAATCAGGGATGGAAGGAGACATTTTGACAAAGTACAATTGGTGATTTTGCATAACTACATACAATAATCTAAAAACCACACAGGCTGAGATTATACAATATATTAAAACCAAAACTTTATGGTTCAGTATAGTGCATAAATCATGGGTGTCAAACTCACAGTGTCATGTTGCCATCACATGAAGTTTTGCGACATTTTTCCAATTCACAGAGCTGGGGTGGGTGTGGCCTGCGCATGGCACATCTGGCCCATGGGCAGCCAGTTTGACACCCCTGGCATAAATCATAATTCCTTTATTTTCTGGTAATGTAATGTGTGTCCATTTCTCTGATTCTAAGCAAGGCAGGAAGTAATTTATTTTCTTTTCCTCTCCAGATTAAATCCCATAAATGTTATGAAATAAAATGTGTGCAACCCAGTGCAATAGTACTCAGAAGATCTACTGAGTCTCATAATTGTCTGTAAGTAACCGCTGTGTTATCTCTCTTCTGCATCATTCACTAAGATAATTTAATATTCGAATGAAAACAAGTTTAGGAATAATAGGACAAAATGCAAAACCAGATCATAATACATACACTTCAAGAAAAACAATCAATTCCATAGTTATAACAAAGAAAATAGACTACCAGTGAACACATCACTCCACTGCACTTAGGGTCTGCTGCCAAACTTTCAAAACTATGAAAGCACAGCAAAACAGTCTCAGGGAAAACTGTTTTACAGGATGTGAAGCTACAGAGAAGGCCTATTGTGTAATAGGCTCATGTGAATTCCCTACATCAGAAATTAAAAAGGCAGACCTCACAGACCAGCAGCCTGAAGGGCCAGTAGATAGACAGTCACTGCAGGAGGCAATGAGTTTCTGTAGACTTTCAAGAAGAGATTGGACTGCCATTTGTCAGAAATGGTGTAGGGTCTCCTGCTTGGGCGGGGGGTTGGACTAGATGGCCTACAAGGTCCCTTCCAACTCTGTTAATCTGTTAGATTCAGATATTAAAGGGCCACTTATTGGCAGGGCACATAGCCCAAATGTATCCAAGGAGCTATAGAAAGCTGGCCAAAGGCTCTCAGCATGCCTCTTTGAGAGGACAACAATCAAAGCTTTTGCTCCTCTGGGAAACAGCTCTAACTCTAGATTGGCATTCACTCTGACTGCCTTTGGACCTATTCATGGAATTCTCTGAACTGTTACAAACAGGTCTTGTGGTTCTGAATCTGCTTCTCTCCTGTTCATAGATTGTCATGGCTCAAATTATGGACTTTGTGAACTGCTGAAGTTTTGGGTATTATCTGGCTAATTACTGATTCAGTTTCCAGCTGTTGTTAGAATGTTTCTGTTAACTCTTTGAGATAGCTCAGACAAGAAGCACAAGCCCTGAGTGTTAACACTACCTTTATTATAAGGTCACAATTCACATAATCTTGCAACATGGTAAGCATCTCTCTCCTCTTTTACTTTTAACTGTTCAGAAAACTGTAGATGATCCTTTCTGAGAGACTTTCCATTCCTCTTTTGTTTCTGTGGACATTATGGTTGTGTAGTCCGCATTTCTCAAGTCATTCCCACATACCATTATAGTTTCTGACATGGCAAAAAAGCCCTTAGTTCAAGAGTGTCAAACTCAATTTCATCAAGGGCCACATCAGGATTGGGTTTTACCTTGGAGGGCCAGGTGGGGCATGGAGGTGGTCACCATGGTGGGTGTGACACAGAACTTATAAAAAATAGGGAGGCGTACATTTCTGTGATTTTGTTTTTTTTAATACTTACTTGATCTGCTTGATCACCTTATGAGAGAGAGACTAGATCAAGAAACTGACTCCAGTGGAAGAGTAGAACTATAAATTATTGAGATAGACTGTAGTAGCAGAATCCTGCAAGTATATTTTACTTTTCCTCCCTTTTATAACCTTCTGAGTCAAGGACGTCCTCCTGAAGCACTCTGGAGGCCCCATTTTGGGCCTGGACAGCCTCCTGGAGCACTCCGGAGGCCCCGTTTTGGGCCTGGAAGGCCTTCTGCAACACTCCAGAGGTCCTGTTTTGGGCCTGGAAGGCCTCTTGCAGCAGCACTCCAGAGGTCAAAAGCGGTTACGGGGGGCATGCGGGCCTTGTCCGCGGCCCATTTTTGCTAGCAGAGGCACTGTGGGCCGGTCCTTTGCTATTTCCAGATTGGCCCCACTGGCCAGATCAAAGCATCCGGTGGGCTGGATCTGGCCCATGGGCCTTGAATTATTAAGATTAGAAAGGATGCTTTGGTATACAGTATTAGTATTTGGAACAATGTAGAACAATTGTATATCCTGAGATATACAAATCATTATGTTATATTTATAGAAGGAGTATTATTGGGGTAAATCCAGGTCAGCAATTCATTGCTTCAACTTGACAGTAATGTGCCCACTGAAATCACAAAAGGAGAAAGCTATCATTCTTCCAAAATGTGCAGGATCATGACTTATGAGGCTGGAGGCTCATGGTCCGAGCTTATGACTTATCTGCAACTATATAGATATGTAGATTTCCTCTTCATTCTGTTAGAGCAAAAGTTGGTGAAAAGTTATTATAAAATTACCTCCTTGCTCAAAAGCTGAAGAGGTTCTAATGCACTGGCTGCTCTTGTAAGTTTTAACTTAAATACTAACTTAAAATAATTCTCAGAGTGAGGACTTTGGTGATCCATTAGGCGGTTTGCTGCAGCCACTACATTCATAACTCTCAGAGTCTACTAGCTGTCTCAGATTGCTTCCCCATCATGCACCAAGAATCAACCTGCAAAACAGTCTTCACTGTAAGAACCGATTCTCACCCTCACTCTTAATAGCCTTTCTAAAACAATCAACAGATGCAACCTCCTTCATAAAAAGGACAAACTTCCTTCCCTTTTACACTGAAAGCAGAAGAAGTTCTAGAACCCTTCCTGTACTAATTTCTCCACATATAGTTTTCTTATCTGAAAGTAGTATTTTCTAGAATTCTTCCATTGTACTTTAACATTCTCCTTAGTAAATCTTGCTAGTCAGAACTTAAAGAGATTGGCTTTTGTAATCAATCATTGCTAGCACAGGTTGGTTATGAAGAAACTTGATGTGTACTAACAATCACCTGGCAGGAGCCCAATCACTGCCTCAGCATTAATTTCCCACTTCTGCCAATAGCCATCAGGAGAGAGCACATCTTCGGTCTTCCTGTGCTCAACTAAATGTGAACTCTGACAAGCAGCCCAAGAAGAAATGAGAAAATAGGAAATATAAGCATATTTAAACATGAGATTTCATTGGGCTATGCATCAGTTATTAGTAGCTCCTTAGACCTCAGAGATTTTTCTTGAAGAATATTCTTGACCTGCAAGTTTCTGGTAAAAGTAGTTGTTACTGTGGCATTGGGTACATACAATAATTCAAGTGGTAAATAATCGTTGGATTCAATTTTTGATAGAAAATTTATTTTAAAGTACCTTTGCAAACGGACAAAATTGAAGTAATCATATTAGTCACTAAAAATGTGAACTTAAAAATGAAAACATTAGTAGGGGACATTTATTTATTAGAAGGGTCTTGCATTATCTACATGTTTATTCAGTAGTCATGATTGCAGAAAATTTGAGTAACACTGAATTAAGACATTCTCCTTTGAGAAGTGTTGTAACAACTTGTGTACTTAATACCTTTTTAAAATAACTTGTAACTTTTAAAAGTCCTGTTAATATTTCCATAAAGAGCTTTATACATATATTTGTGTAGTATTTCCAGACTGGCAGTAAGACATTTTGATAGAAATTTATTCCAAATAGCAGTCATAGCCTGGATAACATTGAGGTCTGCAGGCAGATACAGTGCTAAGTCATTTCCTGGATCTACAACATTTGAGTCCTAGTAGAGAAGGGAGTGCTGCCCTTTATAATAATAGTTGCCCAAACCACATTTTACTACATTCCTTCCCTTTTTAGCAAGCTGTTACAAATATAATATTTTTTAAAAAAAATCATGCAAAACAACTATAAGGCCTGTTTTTCAGATGCTTGTAAACATACATGATAGACCTTTGAACTAAGTGCAGGGATAGGATTCAAATTTCATAACAACCGGTTCTGTGGGTGTGGCCTAATTTGTGGGTGTGGCTTGGTGGTCATGTGACTGGGTGGGCATGGCTTGTATGTAAATATAAGTATTTATGTACATATTGATTTTTTATTTAAAAAAGAGCAACTTTTACCCAAAAGCAGGCAAAGCAGGCAAACAGATTGAGCTGCTCACAGAATCACAGATTCACTTAGAGATCTCTCTATCTGCAATCGGCTACCTGAGCCTGCACTGAAAAGTAGAAGCTTCAGTCCTAAGGAAGGTTTGTCTCTGCTTTTAGATTAGCTAGAAAGCAAGAAATCCAAGGATTTCCTGCTTTCTAGCTAATCTAAATCTCCCGGCAGAGCAGAATAGCTGATGGTTGGGAAGAAAAAAAAAGGAAAAATAGCAACTTACCAAACCAGGCAAGTTGGATGGCTCCCATGCCACCTAAGGAGTGAGTGGGCAGGGAGGGGCGGGGCCAGCCAGTGGAGCAATTTGCCGGTTCTCCGAACTGCAGATGATCATAACACGCATGTGTGCAGCGTTTGCAAGAAATCATCAGCTGTGCTGCCTGGACAGCTGACAAGTGCTGCACGTGGGTGTGCAGTACTTGAAAATCTCG